>JAYKKM010000044.1:645000-1260000 GCA_035772405.1 Chrysogorgia sp. JL179-B06
TCCCATGCTGTACAGAGAGGTAGGAAGATACATTTGTCTTTTTGTCTTGTCCGCCATCAAATTAGCAGATGTTTATGTATAATTATATGGAGACTTGTGGCCGAGGGCGCGAGAACGCCACGTATCCCCCGTCGTTATTCACTCTTAAGAATCGACTTTTCCCTTCGAGTTTACGCTTATAGATTTTTTAGCTCGTATTGTTTCATATGATAGCGAGTGTACACTACGAGTGATATTTGAAAATTGTGCCCGCGAGGGCTCTATTAAAACTAAAAGCATGCCCAATATTCACATTTTCCATGAGTGGGACAGGCAATATCAGTCGTGTGATAAAGATCGGGGTAGATCCAATGATCAGATCAGATTTATTATGCTAATAGGTTTAGCCTTAGGTGGCGGTAGATAGTTTCATTAATGTATTGGAATTAACTTTAGAATACCCGACAGGTTAAATTTCACTTTATTAACACAGCTACTTGGCTACTATGTCCTGACTACGAGTCCACAAAACTACACGGCCCTACCTGGCTACTGGCTATATGTGGCTACTCGGCTACTGGCTACATGACTACTGGCTACGTGACTACTAGCTATGTACGTGGCTACTCGGCTACTGGCAACGTGGCGACTGCGCGGCTACGTGGTTACTGGCTAAACGGCTAATGGCTATGTTGCTACTGGCAACATGGCTACATGACTACTGGCTATGTGGCTACTGGCTATGTTGTGGCTACTGGCTATGTGACTACTGGCTACGTGACTACTGGCTACGTGACTACTGGCTACGTGACTACTGGCTACGTTGCTACATGGCTATGTGACTACTGGCTACGTGGCTATGTGACTACTGGCTACGTAGCCACTGGCTATGTGGCTACGTGGCTATCTACTGGCTACGTGGCTACATGACTACTAGCTATGTACATGGCTAATCGGCTAATGGCTATGCGGCTATACTGGCTACGTGGCTAATAGCTATGTTGCCACTGGCAACATGGCTACGTGGCTACTTGCCTATATATAGAGTATATATTCATGGGTGCAATATAGTGACAATACCATTCCATAAGCCCTATAACTAATTCTCAAACACAAAAATCATTACAATGATAATTAAGGGCCCGGAAAATAAACCAATCACACGGAATAAACAGACCTTTATTTTATTTTATTTTATAATATTTAAACAGAGAGCCCATGTCACAGAAGTGTTTTGGTTTAGGCTAGATGGCAGGTCTGAGTCATCTTCTGGACGATCTTTTTTAGTATCCGCGAGAGGTTGGACGAAATGAGAGATTTGCCTGTATGATGAAATACATCATGGAACTGCTAACCCCAAAACAACTTAGATCCTAACCCATTGCCTAATGGGTTTTCTAACCCCCCGCCTAATGGTTATCTATGTAGCCAGTAGCCATGCATTTAGTATATATTTCTACATCATGTAGCAAGTAGCCAGTGTCTCAACCATCAAATTTAATGGATGTTATTCTAAAGTTATACCAATGTATTAGTAAAATCCAGGCGTGCCCATCAACCCCCGGGCATTTGACATTTTTTCCAAAATGCTGCAAATTGTCTGCAGTGGGATGAAATGCAGGTGCAAATGCCACCATGGTCCTGGGGAAACATGAAAGCGACAGCAGCAATTTTCAGTGTTTTCAAATATCAAATTATTAATAGGTGTTAACAGGTGGTATATGTCACTCTGCTAAATTTGTTTACTGTAGGCTGTAGACTTAAGGCTAATAAACTCCTCCATGATCGAATCACACTCGAACAAAAACACATTTTGTACGCTGTAGCAATGCTATGGGGGAAGTGGCAATTCATTTTTAGATCTATCTATTTATTTTAGAACTTGATCTTTACCAAGCCAAAGGTAAATTTCCTGAAGATGTTGTCCTGATTACAATCAATGATCCTAAACCCAATGTCGGTAGTGGAAGTGCGACATTAAATGCACTGCTTGTCATCACCGAGCATCTCAGTGCACGGGCTGGATACACGGTAATGTACTGTAATATTTTCCTAGGACCACAACAGACTTTATCCTTTAAGCCCTACAAGTGATCAACATCTATCTTCTCCTAACAATATCAATGGTTAACCAAGCGTAGAGGTAATGAGAATTAAGGAAATGATCACCAAAGATAAGCTGGTGTGAATTAAAACAATTTCTTCCAATTATAGCTCCATAAGAAATGTTTGGAGACCAATAAGGAGAATTTGTATGCTATCAATAATTGGGCTTAAAGATATTGCATGTGTTGTACCGGTAGTTCTCCAATTTAAGTGTTAAGATACACTGATTGTTTTCAACAAAATTTGCCTGGTTTTGGATTTTTTTGACCAAAACTCTGACGATCTTTAAAGGGGCAGTGCCAAGGGTGCTGATTGCGGGCTCAACAATGCTCAACTTGAAAAAGTGTTACCCTAACACTCAATCAAGATTGCGTCAGATCGCAACACGTGCTATTAGATACAAATAGTCGAATATCGATTTAAAATTGAATAACCTGGTTTTTATCAGGGTCTGGTGACCCTTATATTTATTTTCGAAAGTAGACGATCAATTTTGATACTGATTTTATGATTATTTTGGCGATATTTCGCTACCGAAAATAGTTAATGTCGGCGGCGGCATGTTGCTAACATGACGTATTCAGCAAATATGTTGACATGTACCGCTGGTGTGTAGGATTTCGCTTCATATTATGATGGCCAATCAGCACCCTGGCACTGCCCCTTTAAAGATGATTTCTCTGAACTACACTGTATACTTAACCAGGTAGTGTTTTTCTCTTTTTAGGTTGTTGAAACACAAGTTCTTAAGAATGCGAGAATCCTAATTTTGCATTTGGTAAGTAACATACCTGTAGCAACTACTGTAGCTGCACTATAATAGTGGCACTGCTGAGTGCTGGCGCCGCCCATTGTGGGCAGAACCCTATGAGATAGGTGCATGTGCTTATAGATTTCACTAAAACTGAAAGGAAAGTTGTATGGGCCGAGGGAGTCTGCAGCCCCCCCCCCCCAGTTGTCCGAAAAATTATAGCTCTATATGGGTGGTGCCCCCAACCCCCATGCATGTCCATGTTTTAACGAAAAATTTGCATGTATAATCATGCTTATAGGTATAACGATGGCAATTTGTGTTTTTCAGGGGTTATGCATTAAATAGATTCATCATTTATTCGGGAAAGTTATGCTCAGCTGACCCTCCCCCCCCTACAAAATATTACCCATACGCCTATGGTTAGAAATGCAATGATATACTGTACAGTTGTGAAACATGGGCAGTCAAGGAAGAGGAAGTTAGAAGACTTGAACTTACTTGAGGGTGATTAGATGGATGTGTAATGCAATATTGAGAGATACAAAGTCATCAGAAAAGCTAAGAGGTCATTCGGGATGTTATCTGTGGGAGGGTTTGTTAACATGATTGCATGGGATGGAGCATTAAGATACAATAATTGGGTGTGCAAAAGATCATTGATTTAGATGCATGTGCCTGAATGGGGAAAGGGGGATATGAGAACAGGTTAAGGAAGATATGGGAGCAGGTTGTAAAGCCTGTAAAGGTTGTAAAAGTCGTAAAGCCTTTACCTGACCTAGGACCGACCTAGCGAGGCTAGGCCTCTGGTGTAAACGCGCAAGGACTGACCCGAGACTGACCTAGGACCGTGTTTTCAGGCCCAGCGTTTAGGTAGGACTGAAAACACAGTCCTAGGTCAGTCTCAGGTCAGTCCTTTGGTGTAAACATGTTTCGAACCTGACCTGGAACTACTTTCCATAACAACCCCTTGAATCCGAGCCCACGAAAAATATTCGCACAAAAAATATTCGTGCGAAAAATATTCACGCGCAAAATTTACAAATTATGGCAACCCGTAATGTTTGGACAGACGATGAAACGTGGAATTTGGTGTTGTTGTGGAGAGATGCGAGAATTCAAACAGAGCGATTTTAGCGTGCAAAACGACGTTGTGCACAACAGGCTGGCCAATGCGATGAAGGAGCAAGGCTTTAACCGCAATGCCAAACAAATAAAAATAAAAATCAAGCATTTGCGAGAAGTTTACCGCAAGTACAAAGATAAAAGCAATCTATCTGGTGCACAGTTGCGACTGACGCATGCAAGTGTAAACACTCCATACCTGACCCAGGTCGGTCCTAGGTCAGTCCTTAGGTCAGTCCTAAGTTTTATTGTGTAAGTCCTGTAATGTAAACGCGGCTTAAGAAACTGGCAGTAGATCACGCTGCATGGAAAGTTTCTAAGTGGAAAATGGTTGTTAAAGGGACACTCCGGCAAGATCTTACTGACTTTAGATTATTTCCAAAGTTTCAGCATTCCTATCAATTTAGTTAAGAAGATGTGGCTAGTTGAAGTTGGAGAGTTTGTCCAATTTCGACGCCATTTTGGTTCTCAAATATGACGTCACTGAGTGACGTGATCTCGTATTATGCCTAAGAAGCTCCTCTACTTTCCTGCATGATGAACTAAATAGTTTATTATTTTCGACTAATTTTCGTCCTAAGACCATTCACAATAACTATCACTATGTGATCGCCATCAAAACAACTCCACTGACGATAAAGAATCACTCAATGACGTTATATTTTCAAAACCAACATGGCGTCAAAATCCACAAATTTTCAACTTCAACTAGCAATATCTTCTCAACTAAATTGATAGGAATGCTGAAACTTTGGAAATAAACTAAAGTCAGTAAGATCTTTCATATGAACTGCATTTGTATTTGGGCCGGAGTGTCCCTTTAAAACTAAAAATTAAAAAAATTAAATAACCTTGTTGTAGCTTGCCTCATCTAATACCAAGCGAAAACTTGTCTTGGCTAATAAGCCAGTGAAAATTTGTCTTGGTTAATAACCCAGCCCATAAGTTAATGAATCAGCTCCATATTACCAAGGCCTATAAGAAGATATCAGAGTAAGATCATGATCTTATAAATGTTATTAACCAGAAGTATAAAAAGCTGTTTAATATTTTTGTTCTTGGTGTTTTTCTAGGGAACATATTACCCATTTTCATCTAATGGCCGAGCATTCACAGCTCTGCCTTGTATGCGTCGTAAAAGGTGTTCTGCTGTACCCGATGGTTTGGCATGGAATCTTGACAGTTTGATTGTGTCTTTATCCGAAATTGTAAGCATTCACCCAAAGCTTGCATCCAGTACACTGTCTCCACACAGACTGAATCACATATCCCTTATCGATTTTCCCTATTTATGTTTTCAATTAGCTCGCTGTTGGTTCACCACCAGGTGTATGGGTTTGTAGTACAGACATGATGTTGGGTGTTCCTCCAGAGACTGGTAAGCTTCAGATTTCAGGGTTTATTTGCCAATTGAATGAGTATATCACACAGTACTGTACATATATTTTATGCTGTACAAGTTGATTTATTAACAAAAGAATGAAAAAACTTCAAATTTTATATTTCTGTGATTTATTGTACCCAGCTATTTTGATGGAAAATTGATGTGCCAATGATAAACCTAGATATTATTTTTAATTACCTAATGTACTTACTGTATGTTTTTTATAACAATTGTATATTAAATGTTTTTTCAGTTATTGACTGGTCTGATGCAAAAGGAGTTCGTATTTTCTCCATTCCTTCTGATCCTGACTATGCCAAAGAACATGGAGTAGTTCAATTAGGACACAATGTATGCTAGCTGTTTGAAAATGTTTGAATTGCTTTGTTGCCTGTACAGTACATCAGTGCTCGAAACAACGCTGCCAAGTTTGGCTGTCAGCATGACCGGTCAGATGTAAATTTGGACAGTCCGATATAACATTTGGGCGGTCAATCATTTCCCCTTAATTTGTGCATTAAAAACAAGAGTGTTCTTTCCTTGATTTACTTATGACATGCCATAGACATTTTGTTAAAAGGCGAAGTCGAGTGTCGCTAGAAATGATATAGACATGTCACACAGACACCCAGCTGTTGCTCAATGCTTAATTCAGTCAGCGTAATGTTACTAGTGAAAAAATGCCAAGGTCTGACCCATGGCTACCACATTGAACAAACAAAACGGCAAGCAATGCAATGCAAGCAATACAATACAATACAATACAATACAATACAATACAATACAATACAATACAATAATACAATACAAGCAATACAATACAAGCAATATGCAATGCAAGCAATGCAATGCAAGCAATATGCAATGCAATGCAATGCAATGCAATGCAATGCAAGCAATATGCAATGCAATGCAATGCAATGCAATGCAATGCAATGCAATGCAAGCAATATGCAATGCAAGCAATATGCAATGCAAGCAATATGCAATGCAAGCAATATGCAATGCAAGCAATATGCAATGCAAGCAATGCAATACAATGCAACGCAATGCAATGCAAGCAATGCAAGTAATGCAATGCAATGATAGCAATACAATACAAGCAATACAATGCAAGCAATGCAATGCAATGCAATACAAGCAATGCAATACAATACAAGCAATGCAATACAAGCAATGCAATGCAAGCAATGCAAACAATGCAAGCAATGCAATGCAAGCAATGCAATGCACGCAATGCAAGCAATGCATTACAAGCAATGTAATGCAAGCAATGCATTACAAGCAATGTAATGCAAGCCATGCAAGCAATGCAATGCGGTGCAATGCAAGCAATGCAATGCAAGCAATGCCGTTTTGGCAGTATTGTAGTTGTACTTCCATGGTTCGTTAAAATATGACTGGTTATGCTGACCTCACATAACTGATTTCGGGTGGTCAAATCATGAAAGTCGGGATGATCACTGACCCGCTGTTATTTCGACCGCTATTACATAATACAGTATTATATATTGTATATAAACACGTTGATATTTCTGATATAGTAATCCTTTTTTCAGAATGAAGTTGATAATATTTTTTACCTGGTATCAGATGAGGAAATAAAGAAATGTAAATTGAGTGATGGTCAAGTTCTAATTGTATGTAGAACATTTCAAAATATTATCTTTTAGTGCACCAATGAATTCATGTTGCAATAAGTAGTTTATGTTGTTCACACAGGCTCCAGTGTTGGTCTATGTTAGTGAAGATACGGCCCAGAAGTTCTTAAGCATTTTGTCATTCTCTCCAATGGATAGTTGCACTTACCTGGGTCTTGATCAGGGTGCTCAACCATGCCAGGTAAAATTTTCCAATCTGTGAATGTCCTTTCTATTTTTCAGTCTATTTGTTTCTTAATCTGTTCTGTTTGTTTCTTTGTTCTGCCTGTTTATTTATTTGTCTGTCTGTCTGTCTGTCTGTCTGTCTGTCTGTCTGTCTGTCTGTCTGTCTGTCTGTCTGTCTGTCTGTCTGTCTGATTGAGGACAAGCATGAGTGTACGCCAGTAACGAAGTAAATTTACTTCGTTACTTTACTTTAGTAAACAAATCAGTATTTACTTGTAACGAAGTATATTTTTCAACAAATACTTTTTACTTGTAACGAAGTAAAATTTTTGTTAAATAATTACTTTTTAACTTCGTTACTTTGTGTTTTATCGCGAAATACTCGGTCCACTCTATCCATCCGCTGGAGATCTAGAGTGGAGAAATCGCGTGAACTGTTGAGTTGGCGCCGCCAAACAGCGCCCAGATTATTAAAAGTACAGTACCAGATTATCAATTGTCGTTTGTCATGTTGGTTAGTGGTTCGAGAATATATGGTTTGTTTCAGGACTTTTCTGGAATATTTTTTTGCCATACTTTTACTTTTACTTAAGTAAGATTTTCAGGCCATACTTTAACTTTTATTTAAGTATAAACTGAGGAGTTATTTTTTACTTTTACTTAAGTAGAAAATATCAGTAATTTGCTGAACACTGTTGAGGAGACACCAAGGCGAGATACCGCCACAGAAAAGTTTGTCGGGAAATTCGGATTTTTGTAGGCAAATTTGCCAACGTAAGCACCAGTTTACATTGGGCAAAAACGTCGTTTTCTAACGCATAAATTAAACTTTTACTAGCAGTACACGTAATGTATGGTCACATATAATTGACGTATACTACTAGGGCTCAACTGCGAAGTGCTCCTTCGTTGGAGATAATGAATGCAAATCCATTGAAACCAAGATTTACAGTTATTATTGGAGATTCGATTGTAAAATATATTGGATCTGAAAATAGCTTGAATCACTGAAATAGTTGGTAAACATGGTTATATTTAGATGCAGTCGTTTTTGAAACCGTTCAAAACACTCGATAAAACACTGCTGCTCGTACGACGGGGAAATCTTACAGCTGCTGTATTTCCAGAAGCTTATTTGCATCTTGTTAATAGATAACGTCATCATCGGTTGTATGAGGGTATAAATAGGGATCCTAACTTTACAACGATCACCCCTGATGAAGACACTAGATTGGAGTGTCGAAACGTTGCGTCATGGACAGTAACTTTTAAAGTTACGTTCAAAAAACTTTTTAAAGCCAGAGTAGCGTCAAACTTTGTCCAATGTTATTTTATATATTCTTTTATTGAAGACCTTATTGTGTTAATATATATACACTGCTGTAGTGAATGTGGGTACATGGACGATCGTATCCTAATTCCTCAGAAAAATGATTCTGAGTCCCGGACAGGAATCGAACCTGTAACCTTCTGATTGCCGGTGATACGAGCTTGACGATCGTCCATGTATCGTCTGTCTACTCCAAGCTCTCCCACATTCACTACATGAGCAGTGTACATATTAACACATCCAAACATTACCGATACTAGAAATACGTATACGCAACAACCCCTCGCCCAAAGATATATAGATATATAGTAACCAGTACGTCATTGTAACCTTCGCTCTCCATCTGAGTCTCGGTGGCTCAATGGTTAGAGCGTCTCACCGGCAATCAGAAGGTTACAGGTTCTATTTCTGTCCAGGATTCAGAATCATTTTTCTGAGGATACGAGCTTGACGATCGTCCATGTATCGTCTGAAGACCTTATTGATAATTTTTTACTTAGCAATATATCCTGTCATTGTATAGCTGGCATTCGTCTGGGACATTCTTTTACCAATGGCTAAGGATGTAAATGAAAAAGATTTTGTAAGCGGAGACCGTAGTATGTCATATGGACGTAAGAATTTAGTTGACGGCACGATTGCGGAAACCCGTCGTAGCTCGAACAAGAGTGACATCTCTCAGGAATCCCAGTTTTTCATGAAGGAAGCACGGAAGATTTTATGGCGAGAATTACGGGGCACTTCGTTAAAAACTAGTGAGTATGGCCTGCATTGTTTATTAGCGACCTTTAGATTGAGTACGAGTACGAAGACGAACTTTTCTGCGCACTGGAGAAACCACAATGGAAAAGAACCATGCGCAATGGTAAACTCGTCTTCGTCCTCAAATCTAAAGGTCTCTATTAGCAACACAACGACAGCAGGTTAGCAAGGCTCCGAGCTGTATTACATTTAAAGTCATGCCTATCTCACGTTTGGGGATTTTATATATTCGTAATATTTGGGTCTTAATCATAATATATCTTGTCAGCCGAAAATTTCATCTTCATGGACTTTTTTTGCTGTCAAAGTTACCGGATGTGATATGTCACAAGAGGCATTCCAAACCAGTTTTCTTTTGTTATTTACCACAAAAATGCCTCTTGTGACATACTCAGGAAGACTGGGTGCCAGTACATCATGTCTGAGGGCACTAATGTACTACTCATTATCTAGAATGTTTGGATCAATTGGTTATTGGTGAAAATAGCTATCGTCTCTGGGTCATTTTTAAGAATATTAAAATCCCGGCTTATGATATCCCTAATGTTATACTTTTAGTTCCGTTATGTAAAACAAGTACATTCAAGGGCTCGTACTTCAACCGGACTGTTCATGCATTTATGGAACTCATTATGCAAAACAGCTTCACCTACTAGCTTCCTGACATTATCTAGTTTTAAGAACTTTCTTCGTCGCACTTGTTCGTCCTTACTTATTTCTGTTTTTGATGTAGATATTCCATGTACTTGGTCTCTTGTTCGTGACTGCCCTTGTCACAGATATTAATTAGTTTTTCTTATGTCATTGTTTTTTATGTATATTTGTATATAAAAGGGGTGCCTCGCATGGGCTATTAAGACCCGTTCGCACCTTTCCCGTTTGAGTTATATACTTGTATGTAGTTTTATTTAATTTATCCCAATAAAGTTACAACATCAACTTTGGAGTTACTTTGATTTATTTTAGTTATTCTTGATGGTGCCTGCTTTGACTACATGTCAGCCTCTGGCAAAAACCACAGAAGACAAATGCTTCATTGTCCGCTTCCTTTGGTTGACGTGAACAACAACCTTCCATTTTCCTATACCAGAGTAGTGCATAGCTATATAGAGGTGAGGAATGTCTTGACATCAGTATCAGTACAATTTGTATGAGCTATAATGAAGCCTGTTAGTAACCGCTCCACTATGTTGGCTGGTATTAATTGCTTTTTGTAATTGAGTTCTTCTCTGCTCCGAATGCATTTCTCCATCTCATCAATCAATTTTCTTAATTTCATATTTCTCTTAGGCTAGCTGCAAGGTGGATGACAGCTGTGTTATCATTAATAGTTTCTTTGAACAGCAGACCGAAATCAAGAAACACTGTGTTGTATCTCATTGTCATCTAACTGTATGTATTTCTGGTTGTTGAGCTTGCAGGTGTTAAAGTGCTTATAAACCCAAAATGGGTTTTTGGTGATTCGGATAGAGCATAAAAAGTTAGTTAATAAGTTCTGGATTAGTTTTTGCGTTAAACTTTTAGTTTCGGAGATATAACGGCTCAAACATGCAAATTGTGCCATTTTTTGGAAAAAAGTAGCGCCACCAAAATAACACACATAGACCTGGATCCGAGGAACCCATCTTCAACAACAACTAGGCTTTTGTATGGGAGAAGACAGCTATCTTAAGAGTTTTTATTGAAAAATGCTCAAACGATGTGTCTTTACGATGTTACCTTGTCTACTCGAATTGTAATATATTTTTATAAGTATTGAAACATAACACGTTCCTCGGATCCAGTCTCCCGGCCTGCGCTACTTTTTTCACAAATTGTGATTGAGCCCTTATATCTCCGAAACTAAAAGTTTAACGCAAAAACTAATCTAGAACTCATTAACTAACTTTTTATGCTCTATCCGAATCACCAAAAACCCATTTTGGGTTTATAAGCACTTTAACGATGTTGCAGGTGCACTATTTGTGCTTAAAATGTCTATATATGCCATGTATTTCGAACTGAATTTTCCACTGCATAATCAATTTAATATCGTTGTCATGTTGTTGTTGATGTTGTATTGTCTGCATCACTTCTCGTTTGCTATTTCAGGCACCTATTTCAGTTGGGCAAGGCTGTATTCTTACTGGACTATCTGCTGAAGAGTTAACAGTGAGTCGGACAACAACAAAATGTTAACAATTATTTATTTTCGGATAACCCCGACGAACAAGCTATTATATGCTATTATTATTTGTTTTAAATATCCCTAAAGTGAATAGCGTAACTGTTAAGAACAGTTTCTATTGTAGAACCCCTAGGATATTCAACTCTCTACCATCACATCTGCGAGATGTTAACCTTTCTATTGGTCAATTCAAATCTGAACTGCTAAAACATTATCATTATACAACCGAACTCGTGTACGAGTAAAAACCGTACGTGTAAAATGTCACCTGTGTCGTCTCCTGTCTATAGTCTTCTTGTTAAAATGTGCTGTTTGGGTATTCCCTGCTACTCAATGTGGCAAAGCTTGTAAATAAAAATAATAAATAAATACGTAAATCTATAGGCTTGACGTCAAAGCTCCAGATATCGTATATTATCTGTATGCAAACAACCAATCAAAATCGATAATATTAGCAGCACAAACCAGTATTTAGTCCACTGCGAGATTTTAATGTGTGATGAAATATAATATGAAAGATCTCGAGAATTCAAAGAATCCAAAGATGCGCGACAAGATGGATTTTAAATAGGTGAAATTTCATATAAGGAGAGACTGCAAACTTTAGATATGTTATACTGCTCTGCTATGACAGAGAAATTCGAGACTTGGTCCTTTTTTTACAAGGCACTCTATGGTCACATAGACTTGAACATATGTAACTATGTTAGTTTTATTAATCACGACTGCAAACACGACTTACTTTAAATCCTAGTCTTATATACTTAAAGTTCCGTTATGTAAAACAAGTACATTCAAGGGCTCATACTTCAACCGGACTGTTCATTCATGAAACTCAGTCAAAGCAGCTTCACCTACTAGCTTCCTGACATTATCTAGTTTTAAGAACTTTCTTCGTCGCACTTGTTCGTCCTTAACTTATTTCAATTTTTGATGTAGACATGCCATGTACTTGGTCTCTTGTTCGTGACTGCCCTTGTCACAGATATTTTGTAGTTTTTCTTATGTCATTGTTTTTTATGTATATTTGTATATAAAGGGGGTGCCTCACATGGGCTATTAAGACCCGTTCGTACCTTTCCCGTTTGGGTTATATACTTGTATGTAGTTTTATTTAATTTTCCAATAAAGTTATTACATCAGCACTGAATTTAAATTGGGATATTTTAAAATAAATGCTTATTTTTACAAATCCATTCACGGACTTTTTCCGCCCGTTTTTTTCTCTTAGTCTAATTTACTGGCCTTGATTTCTTTCAGGACTCGACTTTTAAATGTGAAATCCCTGAACACACAGTCCTCCAGGCTTTTCAACTTTCAATGGACACATTTTCTCCTGACTTTCAGTCCAAGCGGATAATGGTTGTGTTTGGTGTTTACGATAATTTAAAGGTAATTCGCTTGTTTTAACTTTGATCTTCTTTCAATCCCATCCTTTGTTGATAATGAATGAATGCATTTTAACCTCTTTCTGCATTTTAAAGATCCCTGTGTCGGATTCACGCAGTACATACTGTAATAAATCGTGGAACGACTTCTTTGAGAGAACTGGTATTCATTCCAGTGAGCTTTGGGGACCTGACTTGGTAAGCTGGATTGTTTTATTTCACTTTTTATGTTTGTTGTTTGTTTGTTTGCTTGTTTGTTTGTTTGCTTGTTTGTTTGTTTGTTTGTTTGTTTGTTTGTTTGTTTGTTTGTTTGTTTGTTTGTTTGTTTGTTTGTTTATTTGTTTATTATTGTTTCTTATTTTTAGTCTGAGATGAAACGTTCATTTTTCAATGCGAAACTATTTCCATTATTTTACCCGTCAACAAATGTCTGTTTACGCGACATGATGTGGCTTAGGGGAGCTCACTCCAGCCAAGACGCAGTGAAATGGTAACATATTGTGCAATAAATCATAGTTAGTAGATGGGATGGTTTGGAAGGTCTGCAAAAGTCATTGTTCTAAGTTGTTGTTCACTTATCTCTATCTCTCTATATCTCTCTATCTCTCTTACTATCTCTCTCTATCTCTATATATACCTCTCTATATCTCTCTATCTCTCTTACTATCTCTCTATATCTCTTTATTATATACCTCTCTATCTCTCTCTATCTCTCTTACTATCTCTATATATACCTCTCTATATCTCTCTATCTCTCTTACTATCTCTCTCTCTATCTCTCTCTATCTCTATATATACCTCTCTATATCTCTCTCTATCTCTCTATCGCTATCTGTTTGTCTCTCTCTCTCTATCTTTCCGTTCAGATTTAATTAGTGTAGTCCTTCATCGTCACGTGTCCATAGAATTTCCTTTCTCAAACCAATAACAAACACTTTCTCCAATACTATTATAACATTGCAATGCAAATAGGAGAGGTCTTTTGTTGCGCGATAAGTGATGATTAAACATAACTTCGAAACAAATTGTGAGATCTCGATCGCGCGAAAGACCTAAAAGGTGCCACCCTCTCCAAGAGACTATTTACTATCGACTATCTAGTCTCTCACGCGGACTAATGGCAAGACAACTAGTAGTCTGCGATGGCAGTCTGCCTCTCGCCCGCACCCCCTGTTTCTCTTCCGTTCCCGGGGGGGAAGTGGCATGCTGCTATCGCAGACTAGACAACTAGACGAAGTTGGTCTATCGTTATTCGTCTTCGTGAAGGGATAACTTTGATTGCCTGATCACAAACTCTAACGTGTGGAATATCAAACTTTACCAAATGCGGTAGGAAAAAATAGCCACGGCATAACGACCCTTTATAAGTAAGTCACCCTGTTCGGGCTTAAGATTAATTTCATAGGGAAAATCCAACGCTACCTCATTCCTTTGATGTATTGGGTAAATTTGACAGTTTGTTTACATAAGACTCGAATGATTTACATAAGACTCGAACGAACCAATGGGAATTTAGCCGATACTTTTTGTGGAGTTTGTGCGCTTTTATGAATAAGATTTTGGCAGGCGTTACTTTCGCCTCTCCATTTTCCTCCCCGAATTCCGCCCGCTTCAGATTTCTCCCCCCCTCCCAAACGAAACGCCTGCCACGCAGGCTACCAATACAATAACATGACCATTGCGTCATCGTGAAAGACAATGGAGCTTCCAAACCATCCCCTCTACTAACTATGGATAAATTATAATTGAATGTAATTATTTAAAATCCTACAAACGCAAATTTGATAGTAATTTTTTCCCTTCTTGTTAGTTGGCGTTCTTCCTGGAGGTTGTCTATGAAAGAAATCCTAGACATGATTGATGTGGCCGGAGAATTTGAACGACAAAGGTGGGGAACGTTTTAGTTGTAGTATCATGCACCATCTCCTAATTCTCACACATGTCCAGGCAATCTCATGTGCAAAACATTTAAATGTTATACAAGTCCAATAAAATAATAAGTTCTAAGGATTTATGGTGAAGGAAAATTTCGAGTGTTGAAATATATACATTTTAAGACCAAACCGGGACCAGTTGCGATAAATGGAACTTCAAGGCCTTCCGGATGGAATTGAACCCGCGACCCTGCAATGCTAGTGCAGTGCTAGTGACCACTGAGCTACGGAAGCCGTTGGCGAGAGCCTAGTCATGAGTTCTGTATATATATTGGTGGTAATACCGGGATAAGATTCTGGGTATATTACAGGTAATATTAGGCATTATTATACTTATATATATAGGCCTAATATTGCTTGTAATATACCCAGAATTTTATCCCGGCATTATATTATATATACAGAACTCGTGACTAGGCTCTTGGCAACGGCTTCCGTAGCTTAGTGGTCAGAGCACTGCACTAGCATCGCAGGGTCGCTGGTTCGATTCCAGCCGGAAGGCCTTGAAATTGCATTTTTCGCAACTGGTCCCGGTTTGGTCTTGTATATTTAATGATTTAATTAATTAATTAAGAATCAACTTGTATGTTACGCTAAAAGCGCAACACAAAAACTTGAATTTACATAAGATAAGAGAGATATGAAATTTACATAATATTAAATTTAAAAAGCTAAAAAGTCTTATTAATATATAATTTTGTCCTCGAGTTTGTCTAATCCTGGGTACAACTGTCCCATAATTTTAAAGTCTGACAAATAAACGATTTAGAAAACCTGTCAGTGTTGCATTTAAATAACGGAAAGGTTCTTGGGGCTCTTAGAGAATATGAATGTTCTTTAGGTACGGGGAGGAGTTTATTTAGTTTGTTGGTATCGTCGAGAACAATGGATCTATAAAGTTTATGACAAAGGTGCTGTCTTCGGTCTGCTAGAGTTTCCAGTTTCAGGAACCTAAGGGCCTGTTTATATGATCCCGGTACACCGGGACGTCCCGTGATCTCGGCTTGTATATAATTTACTGTTATTTTTGCAGTTGTGTTTATATGGAGACCGAGATCCCAGTACACCGAGACAGATTTTTTCCATATAAACGCAACATCCCGGTACACCGGGATGAAGTGAATTGAAATTTAAAACGTCGTCTGAACCTGGTAAAATATCCAAAAAGTGACAAAATGAAAAAAACATTCGTTGGGATGCTTTTTATGCGAATAAAATTATTTTTTGTTTCATTGAGAAATTATTATCAATTATTATCAACATTTTCACGCATCCCGGTCACCCGGGACATCCCGGTGTGCCGAGATCATATAAACCAGGGATGAAAACGTCTCGGGCAACCGGGACATCCCAGGATCATATGAACAGGCCCTCAGTCTCTCACTGTAAGATGACAATATATTCCAACAATATATTCCAACACTCGAAATTTTCCTTCACTATAAGTCTTTAGAACAATACAATAATAGTTGTTTTATTAGGCATTTCATTAATTAGTATATCATAGAACAAAATTATTAAGACGGCGAAGGACATTCGTTATTTCACAAACCGAACTGAAGGATAACAAACAAGGAACAAAATATCGTTTTCACGTCAAGAACGATTCAGCACAAAAATTTTATTTTTTTTTAAATTTCCGTACACATAAATTTGAAAACAAAACTGTTTCGAGACATCTTAATAAGTCTTCGATGTTTCCTTTATTCTTAGATGGTTATACTTCGAGGTTGGTAAACGTCAAATGACGGTGACCTTGGCAGGAGAGAAAAACAACTGTTTACTGCCATTTTTCAAAAATTGTGTGGTGGAAAACTACTCTGTGAAACTCCTAAAAGAGTTGGATAAAGGTTAGTCAAGTAACAACCCACGTGATCTGACTGTGAGCGAAAGGGACTGGAACAGATGGAGTAGAATAGAAATCTATTTCGACAATATCGGACCACCATTCAGGGTCTTATTTGACTAATAATTGATGAGAAAGTGCTGGTTTTGCAATAATAATACCAGCAAATGGTTTACAAGACCGTTTATGAAAGGGAAAAATAGTATCGACGGAAGGAAAAGATATCGCAAATTAAAGTTGGAGAGTTTGTCTAATTTCGACGCCATGTTTGTTTCTCAAATATGACATCACTGAGTGTGATTCTATCTCGTATTATGCCTAGGAAGCTCCTCTAGTTTCTCGCAAATAAAGGGTTTATTTCGACTAATTTCCATCCAAAAAGCATTCACAACAGCTATCACTATGTGATCGCTATTCAAAACAACTCCACTGCCGATAAAGAAGCACGCAATTACGTCATATTTTCAAAACAAATATGACGTCAAAATCCTCAAATTTTCAACTTGAACTGGCGATATCTTCTTAACTAAATTGATAGGAATGCTTACTTTGGAAATAAACTAAAGTCAGTAAGATCTTTCATATGAACTACATTTGTATTTTAGCTGGAGTATCCCGTTAAGAACATTGTACTACAAGTCGGACCACCACTCAGGGTCTTAAAAATAATTGAGGAGAAAGTGCTGCCTTTGCAATAATACCAGCAAATGGTAAGACTTTCGGGTCTTCTCGGATAACGACCTTAAATCGTAGGCCCTCGGAACCTAGACTGTTGGGGTATTCCGTTCACCTAAAAGAGTGATAAACATAATAAACGAAACGAAACGAAAGGGAAATCACCTTATTTATTTGACTGTCTATGGTTTATACCAATACTATGTGCGGAATATAATCTAAATTTCAATTATTGTTCTAGTGGCTTGTACAACGCCATCTGCTGCTTGCGTGGCTCGAACTCTCTCCTGTATTGCTGATGTTCTTGGAGAAATGGCTGGTGATAAAGTTGGTCTAAGGAGTGGCCCGGCGGCGAATGAATCTTGGATGCATGCCTACCGACTCTTGGAGGTACGAGATGTTATAGATAAGATAAGATAACATAAGATGAGATGAGATGAGATGAGATGGAGATGAGATGAGATGAGATGAAGATGAGATGAAGATGGAGATGGAGATGGAGATGGAGATGGAGATGAGATGAGATAAAAGAGCATTGCCAAACTGAATGCTCATGCGCTGGTCACATTTGCGTTTGGTCAGAAAAGAAGTTGTAACTTTCTAATTTTTTAGCCTAAGTACTGGCTACTTACATACTCAAAAGATGTTCCCAATTCGAATTGGAAGTACTATATTTTTGCAATTCTTTCTACGTTTGCCTTTGAGCGCTTGTCGCCAGCTAGTACTCTGAAAGTAATGGGTCGAGTACGAGTTGTGACATCATCCAATCAACAGGGAGACTTCTAGATACGGTTTTAGATATTGTAGATATTATCACTGTCACTTGATGACATTAATAAGTCTTGCAGTGTACAAAGGTCAAGAAAGCGAAGCAAATTCAGCTAGCATGTACATGCAACAAGAACAAGGTTGATTGGATGACGTCACGAAAGCAGACCGCTGGTTAGAAATTGCGGGCCGATCAAGCGACAACTTAAAAATGGCGGCAAATTTAATTTTTCAAAACACACAATTTTTATCGCAGTAGCACTTTCAATTCTGTTGTCATTTTAGAAGAAAAATATCACCCAAGGTGTCACGGAACTTGCCTGTCAAAGAGATAAATGGTTAGGAAGGTAAATAACGCGATATTGATCTCATACTGGACTTTGTCGTTTTGTATGTTGCTGTGTTTAAAACTTGCTGCTTTATTACAGACCCGACTTGTTGATTCGAGCAGCTCGTCATTATGAAGGAGCGATGCAAATTTTGGTCAGGCATGCTGTGATGACAGCGCGACAGGTACAGTGGGGTGGGTTAGTGAGGGACAGAGAGGAGACATCGTGGATAAATCGTGGTGTCAACCGTGAAACATTGCACGCTCGGTCGGCCATTTTTTTAAGCACGAAATTCCCTTGGTGAACTCATCCGTAAATATCTTGTCAATCCTTGATATAAATTATTCATTTTGTCTTTTAATTGAAAGAAGACATACCTTAGAAAGTAATTATTTCTGCATTTTGAAGATTTTTGAAGATTTTTGCTTCTTCTCTTTGTTTTTGAAATATTTCAGTTTGTTTGATATGCAAATGTCTGGAATTTCGTCACACATGCATAATGACTTACCGGAGACGTTTGTGTATCACTTTCATTCTCAAACGAAATCCTTAAAATCAATAAGTTTGGTGTTGTGGGAGAAACACGCGCACATGTTATTCACACTTCAGTGTTTTCATTTCATGAAGGCAAAGATATATAACATTCTCTGATAAGTCATTATTAATTCTGGCCCTTTCTCGATATATGAGCAACCGAAATTTAAAATTATAGCATCAATCCAAGTCAGTTTTAGGGTTAGGATTTGGGTTAGGATTAGCGTTAGGATTAGGGTGTACGGATTGGTTTGTATTTCGGTTTGTTCATATATCGAGAAAGCGCCGAAATTCCAGACATCTGCAAATTAATAGTTGTTTTTTTTGTTCATAGTGGTAATATATGTAGTAGGCTTTATCTTATAATGAAACTGTAATAAGTTTTATAAGTAAATTTAAGAATATATTGTTGTAAGAGCATTGAGACTATTGTATAATGCTCCTAATACGTCTTTTATTATTATTATTATTATAAAACAAACTGAAATACATCGAAAACAAAGCGAAGAAACGAAAATCTTCAAAAGACGTTACTTTATCATTTTAAAAGTTCTTCCAAATAAAACAATAAGATTTTTTGACGTTATAGGCAATTTAAACTAGTCATGCTAAATTAGAATATCCTGTAAAAGTATTTGATTCAATACGAATACTCTCTGATGAATGGCCTTTGATCGAAACTTCAAATCTCCTATATTCGCTACTTTGCCATTGCGCCAACCTTTTGGTATTCTTTATTTGTATTTTAACACGACGTGCCGCGCAACACACTACCCTTTATAACTTTGGATTTCTCTCCTCCTTCAGTTTGTCCAGTTTACTCTAAACCCATCGACACCTTTGCCTCGTATTGGACAATGGTTTATTGCTGAAGCTCCAGGTAAAATATTTCTATTAACAGATTTGTAGAACCTAAAATTCCAGTAAGAATCACCAGAAATAGTTCTGAATTAGATGTGTTAGTTCCTAAGTGTCGTACAAAACTCTTTCAAACTAGTTACTTTAACCGTTTACCTAAACTATGGAATAATCTACCAAGCTTAATACGAAATTCTAATTCAGTTAAATATTTTAAAAGTCAACTTTATAATCACTATACTATTGCTCTAAATAATAATTACGACGTAGATAACTATTGCACTTGGAAGTCTACTTGCTTAAAATGTCACGCTTCACGTAACGTGCTCTCTTCTAACCCTTGCTGTTACTAATAGATTGTATCTTACTATATTGCTTTTATATAATTATGTACATATTTAAACTTCCTTCTATACTTAAAGTGCCTATATCACTTGTGGGATCTTTACATATTTATAGTAATTGGAACATTCTAAGAAGATTTGTAGTTTTGTACTATATCTTCTCAGGCGAAAATTTCATCTTCATGGACTTTTTTGCAGTTAAAGTTACCGGATATGACATCAAAGGAGGAATTGCAAATCAGTTTTCTTTTGTTTCTTGCTTCAAAAATTCCTCCTTTGATGTCATATCCGG
Source organism: Chrysogorgia sp. JL179-B06 (assembly GCA_035772405.1). Classification (NCBI taxonomy): domain Eukaryota; kingdom Metazoa; phylum Cnidaria; class Anthozoa; order Scleralcyonacea; family Chrysogorgiidae; genus Chrysogorgia; species Chrysogorgia sp. JL179-B06. The sequence goes on from JAYKKM010000044.1 coordinate 665,399, forward strand.
TAACTTTAACTGCAAAAAAGTTAATGAAGATGAAATTTTCGCCTGAGAAGATATATTACAAATCTTCTTAGAATGTTCCAATTACTATAAATATGTAAAGATCCCACAAGTGATATAGGCACTTTAATATATATTTATGTATACACTCTAGGTACTGCAGTTACTGTATCTATTGTAATTTATATTCATGATAATTTATGTTAATTTAAAGGGCGTACTTAATTTGGAGCCTAGCTCTGTTGTACTGTCCCACACCTTGTATTAATTAGGTAATAAGTGTAATAAATTTTTTTTTTTAAATTAAAAAAAAATGACGCTATATACTCATTTCAAATCCAACCTTTTCGTAAATCATCTAGTATCATGTACTTATTTTCAACCTTTCTCTAAGTGAAAAATGAAGATCCCATTTCAATCATTTGCTGTCGTCCGGACACGAGCATTTGAAATTTGAGTTTGATGATGTCATTTGCCGTGTAAGTGAGATCAATTTTCGTCTATATTTCAAGAAGTGTTACTTGGACAATGACGAAACTTGACTGGCAAGTTGACTACCCTAATTCTAATATTCCCGTAAAGTTTCATCATTGTCCAAGTAACACTTCCTGAAATATACTAAAATTGATTTCACTTAAACGACTAATGACGTCATCAAGTTCAAATTTCAAATGCTCGTACCATGGATAATAAAAAGACTGGACAGGAAACTAGCTGACGCCAGCAAACTAACCTATATCACGAGTATGCAGATTTTGCTGAGTTTCTCTTTGACTTCTCCGTATTTTCGTATTCAGGTAGCTATATTGAGATTCCAAAAAGTTTCATCGTCTCACAAACCTGCCAAGTGTTCTAGGTAATTTTTGTTCGTCTTTGTTTCAGCTGTTTTCGTTTTGTTGTGAAGAAACTGGCGTCGCAAAAACAACCGTTGTTTTAGTTGAAATTTGCGACGCGTTTTTCACCGTCTAAAGTTGGAACCTTTCACCTAAAATGAGTAATGGTTTTCAACTAGGTTTTCACGCGATCAACTGGTGCCTTAACCAATCAACACGCTGGAAACGTCACACGTGATCTTAGTTGCCTATCCAGTCTTTCTATTGATAATCAGAGAATTTCGATTCGAACGAAGAAGAAAATGGAATTTTTCGTTACATATGCACTTTGATCACATTACCTTTGACCTATTTTGTTATATTTGTTAGCGCGTGTCGACTTATCAGGAGCCTGGAGCGACACGCCACCTGTGACGTATGAACACGGAGGCGCGGTTACTAATATTGCAATCAAAATTCGAGGAAAGGTAAAGACAATAGGTTTGCATGAAAATATTCAAGGATTTAATTAAGAAATTCCTATATGAAATTTTGTGCGAATGATCTAATTGTCTTAGTAGAAGATAACAGTGATGATTGTTTTTAAGATACTAATAATTACTTGCAAGGCTTTGCATGGCCAGGCGCCTGTTTATATTACTGATTTGCTAACTAAATATAAACCTACTCGTGCTTTGAGATCATCTGACCAAAATCTGCTACTTGAGCCAAAATCCAAAACGGTGACTCATGGAGACAGAACATTCTCAGTTGCAGCACCAAAACTGTTATTTTAACAGTCCTGATCTATCATGTTGACAATGCTGTTGCAGTGAGATTTTTACGAGTTAGCTTCTTCTAAAATAAGTTATACTGTAGTGATAAACAAAGTGGCAATGTATTTTTACTGAAGTTGTTGTGTTAAACTCGTTTAGAAACCGATTGGGGCAAAAGTGAGAAGAATTTCCGAGTGAGTCTTCATTTACTTCGTCGTCTTCTCTTTACCCCTCTTCTCATTCTCCTTCTCTCGCCACTTTTTTCTCATTCCCCTCTTCCGTTTCTTTTTTTCCATCCACTTTCCATTTCCTACTGCATCTTCCTCTTCTCCATACCCTCCATCTTCCTTTCGTCCTTCTTTCTTTTGTAATTTCTGACATTTCCCTGTGTATTTCTCGCCAATAATATAGGTTGCAATTGTTGTTAGTCATTGGTAATGGCCAGGACGCCATACGACTCACTTGCAATAAACTCTCAGACCTTCTAAACTATTCAAAACCAAATGCTCCAGGTTCGTAAAGTCTTGTAAATTACTCAGTAAACACGGACCTAAAATGAACAGGTTTTGTGATTGGCTATATGGAACAGAAGTGGTTAGGGTTAGGACATTGGTTTCTTTGTGGTTGATTCTATTTTTTTATTGTTTTAATCAACCAATCACAAAACTTGATAGTATAGGTACACACGTAAAAATCTCACAGGTTGTAACAAGGTTGTTGGTTCAACATGCCTGTAACAGCATTGTCAACATGATAGAACATGACTGTTAAAATAACAGCACTGTTCAAGCATGTTTCAACATGTTGTGACAGGCTTGTTGAATCGACAGCAGTTGTTCATGCATGTGAGAACATGCAAAAACCAGCTTACAACGCTGTTAAACCTTGTTATTTCATCATGCTCTGACAACATGTTGTATCATATGAACAATGTTGTTCAATGCTGTTCAAGCCTGTTCGATCCTCAGCCATGAACAATACTGTTCCAACATCCATGAACTGGCCTGTTGACAACCCTGTTCAAGCTGGCCAGCTCAACCCTGTTCAAGCCTGTCGATATCAACCATGTTTTTGGCTGTTAACAGGTAAAAACAGACTGTGCGTTTTTACGTGTGTAGGTGGCGACCCAAAATCCAAATTACTCTGAAGTAACTTCTTCATGAACGAATCTTTTAACTTATCATTAACGAGTCTTTTAAACTTCATTTAGGAGCATTATTGAAAGCGGTATTCTGTTGTGCGAACATTATTGATATCTCATCACCTCAAAGCTTACAACAACAACTCAGAGAGAAATATGGCGCTGGTTTCGAAGTCCAATCCTGGTCGAATTTGCCTCATGGCTCCGGTTTGGGTGCAAGCAGTATCTTGTCTGGTACCATCATGGCTGCATTGCTCAGTGCAGCTGGATACAGTTACGATAATGATTCACTGATCCACGCTGTATTACATCTGGAGCAGATGTTGACGACGGGAGGGGGCTGGCAAGATCAGGTTGGTGGGTTATTGCCTGGGATTAAGATTGGCCGCTCAAAAGGACAGTTGCCGTTACGAGTTGAGTCGAAGGTTCTCGATATAGGTCGCGATAATATGCAGAAACTACTAGATCACTCACTGCTTGTGTTCACTGGGAAACCGCGATTGGCGAAAAATATGTTACAGGTTTGTTGTGTCTATTATATATTATTTACGGATATTATTCATGTCCTTGTATGTTCTCAGTCTTTGGACTATTTTGATGGAGAAGATGTTGTTGTTGACTGTTGTTGTTGTTGACTGTTGTCGTTGTTGTTGTTGTTGTCGTTGTCGTTGTCGTCGTTGTTGTTGTCGTCGTCGTCGTCGTCGTCGTCGTCGTTGTTGTTGTTGTTGTTGTTGTTGTTGTTGTTGTTGTTGTTGTTGTCCACGTTACCCCATTGTGTTAATCGTCTTCATTAGGGCGTAGTCCGTAATTGGTACACTCGTAAACCGGAAGTAATTGAAACTGCTGACTGGATAGAAAGCAACGCGGAGGACTGTGCCCAAGCGTGTGTTGAAGGTGCGTTTTTGTGTATTTATACTAAGATATTTGTTTTTAATATAATGTTGTAATGTTGATATTATGATTTAGACATTGTATTGTATTGTATTGTATTGTATTGTATTGTATTGCATTGTATTTGTATTTGTATTTGTGATTGGTGCTCTTGGTTTTTGGCATCCTGCAAATGAAAACGTCTTACGCCACCTTGGAATCTCAAAACGATATCGTTCTCTGTTCCGCAAACTGTGTTGCACTGATGCAATCCAAGGTTCGACAAACATTTATAGGGAACATCTTGGGATAACTGATGACTCGTCAGAAGATGACTCGTCAGAAGCAGCTGATCCTGAATCAACTGCTCATCTTGACATTTAATCGTCTCCTAATATGTTCATAATCTTAATATTACTTTAAATCACTACAAACCTAACTTATATCTTGAACTTCCTCAAACTTATGCTCATTTTAACTACCAGTTTTCTTTAAGAATAAGTCACTTCATGTACATAACTATGTATATATTATGACCATTAATGGCACTAATTGTTATCTACTAGGATTTAAGCAAGACCCATCACCTGTAAAGTTTCTTTAATTTGTAATAAAAATGAATATTGTATTGTATTGTATTGTATTGTATTGTATTGTATTGTATTGTATTGTATTGTATTGTATTTTTGTTTTAATAATGCCTGCATCAACTTCATTTTTGTGTTAAATAGGTGATATTGAAAAAGTAGGACAATGTTTGAATAACTCTTGGGAGCAAAAGAAGATCATTGCTTCAGGTAAACACAATGTTTTTGGTCATCGTCTTGAAATGATTTTGGAGGTGGGACAGGAGTAACTGTATAAAACTGTTAACTGGGTTTGGGTATTTTACATATTCGTAATCTTTGGGTTCTACCAAGAAGAAATGTAATATATCTTGTCGTTCGAAAATGTTATCTTCATTCGTTTTTCCCTGTGCTAAACTTCATTGACTATTCACAGTCAAAGCAGGAATACGCGAAGTCATTGCACACTAATTCAACAGTGAAATACAAAGAAAGTTTGGCTCTGAACTTTAAACACACCTGTTTAGACAAAATTCGCTCAATTCCCAAACTTTCTTTGTATTTCACTGCCGAATCACTATGCAATGTTTTTGCGTGTCCCTGCTTTGACGTCATTTCCTGTGAATAGTAAATCACTTTAGCAGGGGTAAAAGGTATGAAGATGAAATTTTCACACGATAAGATATTTTACAATTCTTCTCAAGAGATTCCAAAGATCACAAATATTTAAAATCCCCAAACCACGGATAGGCAATTTAAACTATCCGTCTGGCAGTTAAATCGTAGTTAAGTTCAACCACTTAGTTAAGAATAAAGGTGTATAGATAACGCTAAAGTTAACTACTTTTTATATATTCACAATTATGTCTCTTTTGTTAGCAATGGCCGCATTCGACTATCTTCTTATTTTGACCGAAAAGTTAAACTCTGTAATTCTGTCTTTAAATTATCTCCCCCAACTAGTTTTTCCGTTCCTTCTTCTTTTAAACATTTCCTCAATGAAACATATCATCGTTTATGTAACTCAACATTTATGTTTATTTCGTGTTGATTAGGTTGTGAACCTCCGCAGGTGAAAGAGTTGATTGATGTTTTAAAACCACATATTCATGGTAAGTTAAATCTCAAAAATATTACGGTCCTCACGTAACTAAGTAGAAGCTAATTTTTGATTGACTGTTGGTCAGTAACCATCATATAAGGACAAACATGAAAGCTGCTAAGTTCTCAAAAGAACTGGATATAATATGAAAAGGAGAAATAAGAGAACTTCAATGTGTTGAAAAATACAAAATGTGTCGAATTTGATCGAAGACAGTGTCAGTGTGTTTGCAATGACCGACATTTTTGGCCAGGCGCTATATTTTGTGTTTCAGTGGTCGGCTCATGTGGTTTAAATTTAATAGTGACATTGCCAGGTAATTTTAAAATCGCTTAATATTTTAACCGAAATAATTGTATATCGAAACTAAGGAACCTATTACGAGTATTAATGTTTACCGTCACTCAAATTTGTCATATTATATCCTAGACAAACGCATCTCAATTTACTCAAACATGATCTACACCTTTGCTAAACTTTCGTAGATATAACAGTGAAAGAAATACGATTTCAGACATTGCTATCCTACAACCTATATGCTTTAAAGGGAAAATGGGAAATGGCAATAAAAATTAAGTTTATCTTATTTGAAAGAACTTTTAAAATGATATATCAAGACCTTTTACAGATTTTCCATATCGTTCTTGGTTCTGTAAATATTTCACTTCTTTTTAACAAAGAACATTGAACATTCCGCCATCTTGGATATGCATAACCATCCTTGGATATGCGTGACGTCACAACCAGGGTAGAAATGTTTTTTATATCAGCAATTATCGAGTCATTATAGATGCTAAATCGTAGTTGTTTTGGGTGTTGTATACTTTTAAGTGAACTAGCAATCTATTTGAACGCATTCCACTGATATTTGGGCAATTATTTACAACTTTTAGAATGTTTACCCTGGTTTTGACGTCACTTAATTAGATCTAATTATAAAACAAGATGGCGGATTGCAGATATTTTTGTTCACAGATATTTCAAAAATTAAGGAAGTTACGAGGAAATTTTAAAAGGTCTTCATATATTATTTTAAATGTTCTTTCAAATGAGACAAAGAAAATTTTTATTGCCATTTCCCTTTAAATAAACTTCAAAAACTCATTAATATTCATTAACCAAATTGTCCAATTACATTTCCGTATTTAGTCACGCGCAACGCTTTTATACCTGATAAAAGCCATGAATACCAATCAGCATGAAAATTATATAAAGTCTTTACGAACTTTATATAAAATTCCTGCTAATTTGCATTTCATACATCAACCCAATTTACCTCTAATAGAAAATAAAAACCAGTACACTCCCTAGTGACAATCAATTGTTTATGATAAAACGCTCCTTCTCGTGTTTTAAATACTACTTATAATTTCCAAATATGTTTAAAATGTTTGCACCCCATTCCGCAGTATATCGTGACAACTTAGCGCGAAACTATCTTCTAGTTCAGCACCCGTTCTTATAGTCTCGGACATACTCATAAAGAATGGACACAAGCCAATGAACTTACTTATCTCACAGTTCTCTGTAATTCAAATGTCAACAGACACATGTACGCATTACGTACCTATTTTTTTACTAATAACCATTACTAGTACGTTTTACTAATATATTGTAGATGTAATGTATCATTTAATTGAAGAACTTAGTCGACTAGAAAGATAAGCTGTTTCTGTTTCGCCCATTGCGTTAACCATATTTATCTGTTTTGCATTTGACAATTTACCCTCCCAATTTTTGTGTGATTATTTTTATGTTTTGCCAGGCCTCTTGCTTACTGGTGCTGGGGGAGGTGGCTTTTTGTACGCGATTACCAAAGAACCTAATTTCAGCGAGAAAGTTGATGATCTTATCAGTAATCTTGGGGTGAGACAAACATACATGCATGTGTTTTTTTTAAAGATAATAATTTTGGATAATTTATATTGAACTTACGTGCCAATTAAAATGGGGGTAGGATTAGGGCTGCCCCGACGAACAAATACATTACCCACCCTAACGTATTTGTTCGTCAGGGCAATGTATTTGCTCGTCAGGGCAATGTATTTGTTCGTCAGGGCAATGTATTTGTCCGTCAGGGCAATGTATTTGCTCGTCAGGGCAATGTATTTGTTCGTCAGGACAATGTATTTGCTCGTCAGGACAATGTATTTGCTCGTCAGGACAATGTATTTGCTCGTCAGGACAATGTATTTGCTCGTCAGTGGTTTTTGCTTGTCAGGGTAATGTATTTTCTCGTCAGGGCAAAGTATTTGCTCGTCAGGGTAATGTATTTGCTCGTCAGGGTAATGTATTTGCTCGTCAGGGTAATGTATTTGCTCGTCAGGGTAATGTATTTGCTCGTCAGGGTAATGTATTTGTTCGTCAGGGTAATGTATTTGTTCGTCAGGGTAATGTATTTGCTCGTCAGGGCAATGTATTTGTTCGTCAGGGTAATGTATTTGTTCGTCAGAGCAATGTATTTGCTCGTCAACGTAATGTATTTGCTCGTCAATGCAATGTATTTGTTCGTCAGGGTAATGTCAGGAGAAATTATTGAAGTATAAACAAAATAGTTTTTAAACCTGAAATTTTTTTTTCTCATATTGTCTTGGCGAACAGGGCAAACGAAGTGAAGAAGTCTACAGGCTGGAGTTCGATGAAGAAGGTTTAACAGTACGCACTGAGTAAAACATGTAAAAATATGTATATATGAACAAAATTTTACAAAACTAGTACTTAAATTAACATAAGCTTTTTTATGCAATTTCTTATGCGAGAGGCTGTGTAAGACTGTAAGTTATTAGTTCCGAGTCAAGGAACACGATAAAAGAAAAAGTAAATTAAATTCAAAATAGACAATATATATGTGATGCATTGATATGACAAAATGGTTTTAAACGGTTTGCTAAAGCGTTGGGCGAAGAAGAGAGCTCCAAAAGATTACGAAATGTAATCCCAAATACTACCCAGTACAAAACTCGTATTTTTGGAAGAAAGAAAGAGCCAACGACGATTGACCCTACTAGAGCAGTTAGCCCTGCTACAACGATAGCCGAGTCTAATCCTTTGGGCTCAACGTATCAGTTGTTGAAAGCCTGAAGACAGAAATGCTTAGTATGACCGTGAAAACATTAATATAAGTCTGACAAAGTAGACGTTTGTAAGATGAAACAATGAAACAAAGTAATTTGTTGAGTGTTGTTTCTTTGGTGGGGTTACAGGATAACAGGGGGTTACAGGATGACAGGGGTTACAGGATGACAGGGGGTTACAGGATAACAGGGGGTTACAGGATGACAGGGGGTTGCAGGATAACAGGGGGTTACAGGATGACAGGGGATTACAGGATGACAGGGGGTTACAGGATGACAGGGGGTTACAGGATAACAGGGGGTTACAGGATGACAGGGGGTTACAGGATAACAGGGGGTTACAGGATGACAGGGGGTTGCAGGATACTGTGTGACGCACAGTTAAATGTCCGGGGGTGTGTGACGCACGTGTACGTAACATACCTTAAAATTTGGTCATTTTTCGATGTCGAAAAAATAGCCAAAAAGTGAAGCGGTTAACCTTAACTTTTTGACGATTTTCGACCATTTTCAACTTGTCAAAATAAGCCTAAAATATGAAAATATAGCCTAAATAATGCCTTAGGTATTAATATGAGCAGAAACTAGCGTAAATTTAGTCATTTTTTGACATCCAAAAATTTGGCAAAAATGGCCAAATTTGGACAAAAAGTAAAGGGGTTAACCTTAACTTTTCGACGATTTTCGACGATTTTTAACTTGTCAAAATAAGCCTAAAATATGAAAATATAGCCTAAATAATGCCTTAGGTATTAATATGAGCAGAAACTAGCATAAATTTAGTCATTTTTGGACATCCAAAAATTTGGCAAAAAGTAAAGGGGGTTAACCTTAACTTTTTGACGATTTTCGACCATTTTTAACTTGTCAAAATAAGCCTAAAATACGAAAATATAGCTTAAATAATGCCTTAGGTATTAATATAAGCAGAAACTAGCGTAAATTTAGTCATTTTTTGACATTCAAAAATTTTGCAAAAATGGCCAAATTTGGACAAAAAGTAAAAGGGTTAACCTTAACTTTTTGACGATTTTCGACCATTTTTAACTTGTCAAAATAAGCCTAAAATACGAAAATATAGCCTAAATAATGCCTTAGGTATTAATATAAGCAGAAACTAGCGTAAATTTAGTCATTTTTTGACATTCAAAAATTTGGCAAAAATGGCCAAATTTGGACAAAAAGTAAAGGGGTTAACCTTAACTTTTTGACGATTTTCGACCATTTTTAACTTGTCAAAATAACCCTAAAATACGAAAATATAGCCTAAATAATGCCTTAGGTATTAATATGAGCAGAAACTAGCGTAAATTTAGTCATTTTTTGACATCCAAAAATTTGGCAAAAATGGCCAAATTTGGACAAAAAGTAAAGGGGTTAACCTTAACTTTTTGACGATTTTCGACCAATTTTAACTTGTCAAAATAAGCCTAAAATATGAAAATATAGCCTAAATAATGCCTTAGGTATTAATATGAGCAGAAACTAGCGTAAATTTAGTCATTTTTTGGACATCCAAAAATTTGGCAAAAATGGCCAAATTTGGACAAAAAGTAAAGGGGTTAACCTTAACTTTTTGACGATTTTCGACCATTTTTAACTTGTCAAAATAAGCCTAAAATACGAAAATATAGCCTAAATAATGCCTTAGGTATTAATATAAGCAGAAACTAGCGTAAATTTAGTCATTTTTTGACATTCAAAAATTTGGCAAAAATGGCCAAATTTGGACAAAAAGTAAAGGGGTTAACCTTAACTTTTTGACGATTTTCGACCATTTTTAACTTGTCAAAATAAGCCTAAAATATGAAAATATAGCCTAAATAATGCCTTAGGTATTAATATGAGCAGAAACTAGCGTAAATTTAGTCATTTTTTGGACATCCAAAAATTTCGCAAAAATGGCCAAATTTGGACAAAAAGTAAAGGGGTTAACCTTAACTTTTTGACGATTTTCGACCATTTTTAACTTGTCAAAATAAGCCTAAAATACGAAAATATAGCCTAAATAATGCCTTAGGTATTAATATAAGCAGAAACTAGCGTAAATTTAGTCATTTTTTGACATTCAAAAATTTGGCAAAAATGGCCAAATTTGGACAAAAAGTAAAGGGGTTAACCTTAACTTTTTGACGATTTTCGACCATTTTTAACTTGTCAAAATAAGCCTAAAATACGAAAATATAGCCTAAATAATGCCTTAGGTATTAATATGAGCAGAAACTAGCGTAAATTTAGTCATTTTTTGACATCCAAAAATTTGGCAAAAATGGCCAAATTTGGACAAAAAGTAAAGGGGTTAACCTTAACTTTTTGACGATTTTCGACCAATTTTAACTTGTCAAAATAAGCCTAAAATATGAAAATATAGCCTAAATAATGCCTTAGGTATTAATATGAGCAGAAACTAGCGTAAATTTAGTCATTTTTGGACATCCAAAAATTTGGCAAAAATGGCCAAATTTGGACAAAAAGTAAAGGGGTTAACCTTAACTTTTTGACGATTTTCGACCATTTTTAACTTGTCAAAATAAGCCTAAAATACGAAAATATAGCCTAAATAATGCCTTAGGTATTAATATAAGCAGAAACTAGCGTAAATTTAGTCATTTTTTGACATTCAAAAATTTGGCAAAAATGGCCAAATTTGGACAAAAAGTAAAGGGGTTAACCTTAACTTTTTGACGATTTTCGACCATTTTTAACTTGTCAAAATAAGCCTAAAATACGAAAATATAGCCTAAATAATGCCTTAGGTATTAATATGAGCAGAAACTAGCGTAAATTTAGTCATTTTTTGACATCCAAAAATTTGGCAAAAATGGCCAAATTTGGACAAAAAGTAAAGGGGTTAACCTTAACTTTTTGACGATTTTCGACCAATTTTAACTTGTCAAAATAAGCCTAAAATACGAAAATATAGCCTAAATAATGCCTTAGGTATTAATATAAGCAGAAACTAGCGTAAATTTAGTCATTTTTTGACATTCAAAAATTTGGCAAAAATGGCCAAATTTGGACAAAAAGTAAAGGGGTTAACCTTAACTTTTTGACGATTTTCGACCATTTTTAACTTGTCAAAATAAGCCTAAAATACGAAAATATAGCCTAAATAATGCCTTAGGTATTAATATGAGCAGAAACTAGCGTAAATTTAGTCATTTTTGGACATCCAAAAATTTGGCAAAAATGGCCAAATTTGGACAAAAAGTAAAGGGGTTAACCTTAACTTTTTGACGATTTTCGACCATTTTTAACTTGTCAAAATAAGCCTAAAATACGAAAATATAGCCTAAATAATGCCTTAGGTATTAATATAAGCAGAAACTAGCGTAAATTTAGTCATTTTTTGACATTCAAAAATTTGGCAAAAATGGCCAAATTTGGACAAAAAGTAAAGGGGTTAACCTTAACGTTTTGACGATTTTCGACCATTTTTAACTTGTCAAAATAAGCCTAAAATATGAAAATATAGCCTAAATAATGCCTTAGGTATTAATATGAGCAGAAACTAGCGTAAATTTAGTCATTTTTTGACATTCAAAAATTTGGCAAAAATGGCCAAATTTGGACAAAAAGTAAAGGGGTTAACCTTAACGTTTTGACGATTTTCGACCATTTTTAACTTGTCAAAATAAGCCTAAAATATGAAAATATAGCCTAAATAATGCCTTAGGTATTAATATGAGCAGAAACTAGCGTAAATTTAGTCATTTTTGGACATCCAAAAATTTGGCAAAAATGGCCAAATTTGGACAAAAAGTAAAGGGGTTAACCTTAACTTTTTGACGATTTTCGACCATTTTTAACTTGTCAAAATAAGCCTAAAATATGAAAATATAGCCTAAATAATGCCTTAGGTATTAATATGAGCAGAAACTAGCGTAAATTTAGTCATTTTTTGACATTCAAAAATTTGGCAAAAATGGACAAATTTGGACAAAAAGTAAAGGGGTTAACCTTAACTTTTTGACGATTTTCGACCATTTTTAACTTGTCAAAATAAGCCTAAAATATGAAAATATAGCCTAAATAATGCCTTAGGTATTAATATGAGCAGAAACTAGCGTAAATTTAGTCATTTTTGGACATCCAAAAATTTCGCAAAAATGGCCAAATTTGGACAAAAAGTAAAGGGGTTAACCTTAACTTTTTGACGATTTTCGACCATTTTTAACTTGTCAAAATAAGCCTAAAATACGAAAATATAGCCTAAATAATGCCTTAGGTATTAATATAAGCAGAAACTAGCGTAAATTTAGTCATTTTTTGACATTCAAAAATTTTGCAAAAATGGCCAAATTTGGACAAAAAGTAAAAGGGTTAACCTTAACTTTTTGACGATTTTCGACCATTTTTAACTTGTCAAAATAAGCCTAAAATACGAAAATATAGCCTAAATAATGCCTTAGGTATTAATATAAGCAGAAACTAGCGTAAATTTAGTCATTTTTTGACATTCAAAAATTTTGCAAAAATGGCCAAATTTGGACAAAAAGTAAAGGGGTTAACCTTAACTTTTCGACGATTTTCGACGATTTTTAACTTGTCAAAATAAGCCTAAAATATGAAAATATAGCCTAAATAATGCCTTAGGTATTAATATGAGCAGAAACTAGCATAAATTTAGTCATTTTTGGACATCCAAAAATTTGGCAAAAAGTAAAGGGGGTTAACCTTAACTTTTTGACGATTTTCGACCATTTTTAACTTGTCAAAATAAGCCTAAATACGAAAATATAGCTTAAATAATGCCTTAGGTATTAATATAAGCAGAAACTAGCGTAAATTTAGTCATTTTTTGACATTCAAAAATTTTGCAAAAATGGCCAAATTTGGACAAAAAGTAAAGGGGTTAACCTTAACTTTTTGACGATTTTCGACCATTTTTAACTTGTCAAAATAAGCCTAAAATACGAAAATATAGCCTAAATAATGCCTTAGGTATTAATATAAGCAGAAACTAGCGTAAATTTAGTCATTTTTTGACATTCAAAAATTTGGCAAAAATGGCCAAATTTGGACAAAAAGTAAAGGGGTTAACCTTAACTTTTTGACGATTTTCGACCATTTTTAACTTGTCAAAATAAGCCTAAAATACGAAAATATAGCCTAAATAATGCCTTAGGTATTAATATGAGCAGAAACTAGCGTAAATTTAGTCATTTTTTGACATCCAAAAATTTGGCAAAAATGGCCAAATTTGGACAAAAAGTAAAGGGGTTAACCTTAACTTTTTGACGATTTTCGACCAATTTTAACTTGTCAAAATAAGCCTAAAATATGAAAATATAGCCTAAATAATGCCTTAGGTATTAATATGAGCAGAAACTAGCGTAAATTTAGTCATTTTTGGACATCCAAAAATTTGGCAAAAATGGCCAAATTTGGACAAAAAGTAAAGGGGTTAACCTTAACTTTTTGACGATTTTCGACCATTTTTAACTTGTCAAAATAAGCCTAAAATACGAAAATATAGCCTAAATAATGCCTTAGGTATTAATATAAGCAGAAACTAGCGTAAATTTAGTCATTTTTTGACATTCAAAAATTTGGCAAAAATGGCCAAATTTGGACAAAAAGTAAAGGGGTTAACCTTAACTTTTTGACGATTTTCGACCATTTTTAACTTGTCAAAATAAGCCTAAAATACGAAAATATAGCCTAAATAATGCCTTAGGTATTAATATGAGCAGAAACTAGCGTAAATTTAGTCATTTTTTGACATCCAAAAATTTGGCAAAAATGGCCAAATTTGGACAAAAAGTAAAGGGGTTAACCTTAACTTTTTGACGATTTTCGACCAATTTTAACTTGTCAAAATAAGCCTAAAATATGAAAATATAGCCTAAATAATGCCTTAGGTATTAATATGAGCAGAAACTAGCGTAAATTTAGTCATTTTTGGACATCCAAAAATTTGGCAAAAATGGCCAAATTTGGACAAAAAGTAAAGGGGTTAACCTTAACTTTTTGACGATTTTCGACCATTTTTAACTTGTCAAAATAAGCCTAAAATACGAAAATATAGCCTAAATAATGCCTTAGGTATTAATATAAGCAGAAACTAGCGTAAATTTAGTCATTTTTTGACATTCAAAAATTTGGCAAAAATGGCCAAATTTGGACAAAAAGTAAAGGGGTTAACCTTAACTTTTTGACGATTTTCGACCATTTTTAACTTGTCAAAATAAGCCTAAAATATGAAAATATAGCCTAAATAATGCCTTAGGTATTAATATGAGCAGAAACTAGCGTAAATTTAGTCATTTTTGGACATCCAAAAATTTGGCAAAAATGGCCAAATTTGGACAAAAAGTAAAGGGGTAACTTTTTGACGATTAACTTTTTTAGATTAACTTAACTTTTTGACGATTTTCGACCATTTTTAACTTGTCAAAATAAGCCTAAAATACGAAAATATAGCCTAAATAATGCCTTAGGTATTAATATAAGCAGAAACTAGCGTAAATTTAGTCATTTGTTGACATTCAAAAATTTGGCAAAAATGGCCAAATTTGGACAAAAAGTAAAGGGGTTAACCTTAACTTTTTGACGATTTTCGACCATTTTTAACTTGTCAAAATAAGCCTAAAATACGAAAATATAGCCTAAATAATGCCTTAGGTATTAATATAAGCAGAAACTAGCGTAAATTTTAGTCATTTTTTGACATTCAAAAATTTTGCAAAAATGGCCAAATTTGGACAAAAAGTAAAAGGGTTAACCTTAACTTTTTGACGATTTTCGACCATTTTTAACTTGTCAAAATAAGCCTAAAATACGAAAATATAGCCTAAATAATGCCTTAGGTATTAATATAAGCAGAAACTAGCGTAAATTTAGTCATTTTTTGACATTCAAAAATTTTGCAAAAATGGCCAAATTTGGACAAAAAGTAAAGGGGTTAACCTTAACTTTTCGACGATTTTCGACGATTTTTAACTTGTCAAAATAAGCCTAAAATATGAAAATATAGCCTAAATAATGCCTTAGGTATTAATATGAGCAGAAACTAGCATAAATTTAGTCATTTTTGGACATCCAAAAATTTGGCAAAAAGTAAAGGGGGTTAACCTTAACTTTTTGACGATTTTCGACCATTTTTAACTTGTCAAAATAAGCCTAAAATACGAAAATATAGCTTAAATAATGCCTTACGTATTAATATAAGCAGAAACTAGCGTAAATTTAGTCATTTTTTGACATTCAAAAATTTTGCAAAAATGGCCAAATTTGGACAAAAAGTAAAGGGGTTAACCTTAACTTTTTGACGATTTTCGACCATTTTTAACTTGTCAAAATAAGCCTAAAATACGAAAATATAGCCTAAATAATGCCTTAGGTATTAATATAAGCAGAAACTAGCGTAAATTTAGTCATTTTTTGACATTCAAAAATTTGGCAAAAAATGGCCAAATTTGGACAAAAAGTAAAGGGGTTAACCTTAACTTTTTGACGATTTTCGACCATTTTTAACTTGTCAAAATAAGCCTAAAATACGAAAATATAGCCTAAATAATGCCTTAGGTATTAATATGAGCAGAAACTAGCGTAAATTTAGTCATTTTTTTGACATCCAAAAATTTGGCAAAAATGGCCAAATTTGGACAAAAAGTAAAGGGGTTAACCTTAACTTTTTGGACGATTTTCGACCAATTTTAACTTGTCAAAATAAGCCTAAAATATGAAAATATAGCCTAAATAATGCCTTAGTATTAATATGAGCAGAAACTAGCGTAAATTTAGTCATTTTTGGACATCCAAAAATTTGGCAAAAATGGCCAAATTTGGACAAAAAGTAAAGGGGTTAACCTTAACTTTTTGACGATTTTCGACCATTTTTAACTTGTCAAAATAAGCCTAAAATACGAAAATATAGCCTAAATAATGCCTTAGGTATTAATATGAGCAGAAACTAGCGTAAATTTAGTCATTTTTGGACACCAAAAATTTGGCAAAAATGGCCAAATTTGGACAAAAAGTAAAGGGGTTAACCTTAACTTTTTGGACGATTTTCGACCATTTTTAACTTGTCAAAATAAGCCTAAAATACGAAAATATAGCCTAAATAATGCCTTAGGTATTAATATGAGCAGAAACTAGCGTAAATTTAGTCATTTTTTGACATCCAAAAATTTGGCAAAAATGGCCAAATTTGGACAAAAAGTAAAGGGGTTAACCTTAACTTTTTGACGATTTTCGACCATTTTAACTTGTCAAAATAAGCCTAAAATATGAAAATATAGCCTAAATAATGCCTTAGGTATTAATATGAGCAGAAACTAGCGTAAATTTAGTCATTTTTGGACATCCAAAAATGGCCAAATTTGGACAAAAAGTAAAGGGGTTAACCTTAACTTTTTGACGATTTTCGACCATTTTTAACTTGTCAAAATAAGCCTAAAATACGAAAATATAGCCTAAATAATGCCTTAGGTATTAATATAAGCAGAAACTAGCGTAAATTTAGTCATTTTTTGACATTCAAAAATTTGGCAAAAATGGCCAAATTTGGACAAAAAGTAAAGGGGTTAACCTTAACTTTTTGACGATTTTCGACCATTTTTAACTTGTCAAAATAAGCCTAAAATACGAAAATATAGCCTAAATAATGCCTTAGGTATTAATATGAGCAGAAACTAGCGTAAATTTAGTCATTTTTTGACATCCAAAAATTTGGCAAAAATGGCCCAAATTTGGACAAAAAGTAAAGGGGTTAACCTTAACTTTTTGACGATTTTCGACCATTTTTAACTTGTCAAAATAAGCCTAAAATACGAAAATATAGCCTAAATAATGCCTTAGGTATTAATATAAGCAGAAACTAGCGTAAATTTAGTCATTTGTTGACATTCAAAAATTTGGCAAAAATGGCCAAATTTGGACAAAAAGTAAAGGGGTTAACCTTAACGTTTTGACGATTTTCGACCATTTTTAACTTGTCAAAATAAGCCTAAAATATGAAAATATAGCCTAAATAATGCCTTAGGTATTAATATGAGCAGAAACTAGCGTAAATTTAGTCATTTTTTGACATTCAAAAATTTGGCAAAAATGGCCAAATTTGGACAAAAAGTAAAGGGGTTAACCTTAACGTTTTGACGATTTTCGACCATTTTTAACTTGTCAAAATAAGCCTAAAATATGAAAATATAGCCTAAATAATGCCTTAGGTATTAATATGAGCAGAAACTAGCGTAAATTTAGTCATTTTGGACATCCAAAAAATTTTGCAAAAATGGCCAAATTTGGACAAAAAGTAAAGGGGTTAACCTTAACTTTTTGACGATTTTCGACCATTTTTAACTTGTCAAAATAAGCCTAAAATATGAAAATATAGCCTAAATAATGCCTTAGGTATTAATATGAGCAGAAACTAGCGTAAATTTAGTCATTTTTTGACATTCAAAAATTTGGCAAAAATGGCCAAATTTGGACAAAAAGTAAAGGGGTTAACCTTAACTTTTTGACGATTTTCGACCATTTTTAACTTGTCAAAATAAGCCTAAAATACGAAAATATAGCCTAAATAATGCCTTAGGTATTAATATAAGCAGAAACTAGCGTTAAATTTAGTCATTTTTTGACATTCAAAAATTTGGCAAAAATGGCCAAATTTGGACAAAAAGTAAAGGGGTTAACCTTAACTTTTTGACGATTTTCGACCATTTTTAACTTGTCAAAATAAGCCTAAAATACGAAAATATAGCCTAAATAATGCCTTAGGTATTAATATAAGCAGAAACTAGCGTAAATTTAGTCATTTTTTGGACATTCAAAAATTTGGCAAAAATGGCCAAATTTGGACAAAAAGTAAAGGGGTTAACCTTAACTTTTTGACGATTTTCGACCATTTTTAACTTGTCAAAATAAGCCTAAAATATGAAAATATAGCCTAAATAATGCCTTAGGTATTAATATGAGCAGAAACTAGCGTAAATTTAGTCATTTTTGGACATCCAAAAATTTCGCAAAAATGGCCAAATTTGGACAAAAAGTAAAGGGGTTAACCTTAACTTTTTGACGATTTTCGACCAATTTTAACTTGTCAAAATAAGCCTAAAATACGAAAATATAGCCTAAATAATGCTTAGGTATTAATATAAGCAGAAACTAGCGTAAATTTAGTCATTTTTTGACATTCAAAAATTTGGCAAAAATGGCCAAATTTGGACAAAAAGTAAAGGGGTTAACCTTAACTTTTTGACGATTTTCGACCATTTTTTAGTTGTCAAAATAAGCCTAAAATACGAAAATATAGCCTAAATAATGCCTTAGGTATTAATATGAGCAGAAACTAGCGTAAATTTAGTCATTTTTTGACATCCAAAAATTTGGCAAAAATGGCCAAATTTGGACAAAAAGTAAAGGGGTTAACCTTAACTTTTTGACGATTTTCGACCATTTTTAACTTGTCAAGATAAGCCTAAAATATGAAAATATAGCCTAAATAATGCCTTAGGTATTAATATGAGCAGAAACTAGCGTAAATTTAGTCATTTTTGGACATCCAAAAATTTGGCAAAAATGGCCAAATTTGGACAAAAAGTAAAGGGGTTAACCTTAACTTTTTGACGATTTTCGACCATTTTTAACTTGTCAAAATAAGCCTAAAATACGAAAATATAGCCTAAATAATGCCTTAGGTATTAATATAAGCAGAAACTAGCGTAAATTTAGTCATTTGTTGACATTCAAAAATTTGGCAAAAATGGCCAAATTTGGACAAAAAGTAAAGGGGTTAACCTTAACGTTTTGACGATTTTCGACCATTTTTAACTTGTCAAAATAAGCCTAAAATATGAAAATATAGCCTAAATAATGCCTTAGGTATTAATATGAGCAGAAACTAGCGTAAATTTAGTCATTTTTTGACATTCAAAAATTTGGCAAAAATGGCCAAATTTGGACAAAAAGTAAAGGGGTTAACCTTAACTTTTTGACGATTTTCGACCATTTTTAACTTGTCAAAATAAGCCTAAAATATGAAAATATAGCCTAAATAATGCCTTAGGTATTAATATGAGCAGAAACTAGCGTAAATTTAGTCATTTTTGGACATCCAAAAATTTGGCAAAAATGGCCAAATTTGGACAAAAAGTAAAGGGGTTAACCTTAACTTTTTGACGATTTTCGACCATTTTTAACTTGTCAAAATAAGCCTAAAATACGAAAATATAGCCTAAATAATGCCTTAGGTATTAATATGAGCAGAAACTAGCGTAAATTTAGTCATTTTTTGACATCCAAAAATTTGGCAAAAATGGCCAAATTTGGACAAAAAGTAAAGGGGTTAACCTTAACTTTTTGACGATTTTCGACCAATTTTAACTTGTCAAAATAAGCCTAAAATATGAAAATATAGCCTAAATAATGCCTTAGGTATTAATATGAGCAGAAACTAGCGTAAATTTAGTCATTTTTGGACATCCAAAAATGAAGGGGTTAACCTTAACTTTTTGACGATTTCGACCATTTTTAACTTGTCAAAATTAGCCTGAAATATGAAAATATACCCTAAATAATGCCTTAGGTATTAATATAAGCAGAAACTAGCGTAAATTTAGTCATTTTTTGACATTCAAAAATTTGGCAAAAATGGCCAAATTTGGACAAAAAGTAAAGGGGTTAACCTTAACTTTTTGACGATTTTCGACCATTTTTAACTTGTCAAAATAAGCCTAAAATACGAAAATATAGCCTAAATAATGCCTTAGGTATTAATATGAGCAGAAACTAGCGTAAATTTAGTCATTTTTTGACATCCAAAAATTTGGCAAAAATGGCCAAATTTGGACAAAAAGTAAAGGGGTTAACCTTAACTTTTTGACGATTTTCGACCATTTTTAACTTGTCAAGATAAGCCTAAAATATGAAAATATAGCCTAAATAATGCCTTAGGTATTAATATGAGCAGAAACTAGCGTAAATTTAGTCATTTTTGGACATCCAAAAATTTGGCAAAAATGGCCAAATTTGGACAAAAAGTAAGGGGTTAACCTTAACTTTTTGACGATTTTCGACCATTTTTAACTTGTCAAAATAAGCCTAAAATACGAAAATATAGCCTAAATAATGCCTTAGGTATTAATATAAGCAGAAACTAGCGTAAATTTAGTCATTTGTTGACATTCAAAAATTTGGCAAAAATGGCCAAATTTGGACAAAAAGTAAAGGGGTTAACCTTAACGTTTTGACGATTTTCGACCATTTTTAACTTGTCAAAATAAGCCTAAAATATGAAAATATAGCCTAAATAATGCCTTAGGTATTAATATGAGCAGAAACTAGCGTAAATTTAGTCATTTTTTGACATTCAAAAATTTGGCAAAAATGGCCAAATTTGGACAAAAAGTAAAGGGGTTAACCTTAAAGAGTGAGTGTCAGGGTAGTGCTTTGCGCGCTTGTTTTCTTCTTGGCGGCCATTTTATGGGACGCCTATTTCAGTTCAGAAACGAATCCGTCGATATTTGATCAATCCTTCTTATAAATTATCCATTTTCAAGTTTTCTAAGAAGTAAATATACCTGAGTGATCAATTATTGTGATATTTTTCGTAAAATTGATAATTTACTATAGTAATCTTTTCGATACATAGAAGCTGCTACGAGCGCTTCGCCTCCGAAGCGTGGAAGGCCAGGTTATGCTGCTGAAACAGCGCGAATAAGTTTGCGAATGGAAGTGTTTGATGAGTGACTAGTAAAGAAATATATTTTGTTTCTTCTGATGTTTTGTTCATTTGAATTTGCAAAGATTCAGGAACTAAAGCCATCCGGGCCAGCTTGTTCGTCAGAAACGGCGTTGCGCGCGGCCCGCAGTGGTTCACAAACAAGCGAACCACAACTGTTCAAATCGTCTTGAACATTAACTTCATAACGCCCCGAAGTCAGGATCGGACTCCAATTTCAACATTTCCAAATAAATCTAGAGTTCACATGCAAATTATAGTTCTAACGATGCGATGCGCTGCAATCAATTCGTATGAAAACAAAAACACAAGCGCGCAAAGCACTACCCTGACACTCACTCTTTAACGTTTTGACGATTTTCGACCATTTTTAACTTGTCAAAATAAGCCTAAAATATGAAAATATAGCCTAAATAATGCCTTAGGTATTAATATGAGCAGAAACTAGCGTAAATTTAGTCATTTTTGGACATCCAAAAATTTGGCAAAAATGGCCAAATTTGGACAAAAAGTAAAGGGGTTAACCTTAACTTTTTGACGATTTTCGACCATTTTTAACTTGTCAAAATAAGCCTAAAATATGAAAATATAGCCTAAATAATGCCTTAGGTATTAATATGAGCAGAAAACTAGCGTAAATTTAGTCATTTTTTGACATTCAAAAAATTTGGCAAAAATGGCCAAATTTGGACAAAAAGTAAAGGGGTTAACCTTAACTTTTTGACGATTTTCGACCATTTTTAACTTGTCAAAATAAGCCTAAAATATGAAAATATAGCCTAAATAATGCCTTAGGTATTAATATGAGCAGAAACTAGCGTAAATTTAGTCATTTTTGGACATCCAAAAATTTCGCAAAAATGGCCAAATTTGGACAAAAAGTAAAGGGGTTAACCTTAACTTTTTGACGATTTTCGACCATTTTTAACTTGTCAAAATAAGCCTAAAATACGAAAATATAGCCTAAATAATGCCTTAGGTATTAATATAAGCAGAAACTAGCGTAAATTTAGTCATTTTTTGACATTCAAAAATTTTGCAAAAATGGCCAAATTTGGACAAAAAGTAAAGGGGTTGTTAACCTTAACTTTTTGACGATTTTCGACCATTTTTAACTTGTCAAAATAAGCCTAAAATACGAAAATATAGCCTAAATAATGCCTTAGGTATTAATATAAGCAGAAACTAGCGTAAATTTAGTCATTTTTTGACATTCAAAAATTTGGCAAAAATGGCCAAATTTGGACAAAAAGTAAAGGGGTTAACCTTAACTTTTTGACGATTTACGACCATTTTTAACTTGTCAAAATAAGCCTAAAATATGAAAATATAGCCTAAATAATGCCTTAGGTATTAATATGAGCAGAAACTAGCGTAAATTTAGTCATTTTTTGACATCCAAAAATTTCGCAAAAATGGCCAAATTTGGACAAAAAGTAAAGGGGTTAACCTTAACTTTTTGACGATTTTCGACCATTTTTAACTTGTCAAAATAAGCCTAAAATATGAAAATATAGCCTAAATAATGCCTTAGGTATTAATATGAGCAGAAACTAGCGTAAATTTAGTCATTTTTGGACATCCAAAAATTTGGCAAAAATGGCCAAATTTGGACAAAAAGTAAAGGGGTTAACCTTAACTTTTTGACGATTTTCGACCATTTTTAACTTGTCAAAATAAGCCTAAAATACGAAAATATAGCCTAAATAATGCCTTAGGTATTAATATAAGCAGAAACTAGCGTAAATTTAGTCATTTTTTGACATTCAAAAATTTGGCAAAAATGGCCAAATTTGGACAAAAAGTAAAGGGGTTAACCTTAACTTTTTGACGATTTTCGACCATTTTTAACTTGTCAAAATAAGCCTAAAATACGAAAATATAGCCTAAATAATGCCTTAGGTATTAATATGAGCAGAAACTAGCGTAAATTTAGTCATTTTTTGACATCCAAAAATTTGGCAAAAATGGCCAAATTTGGACAAAAAGTAAAGGGGTTAACCTTAACTTTTTGACGATTTTCGACCATTTTTAACTTGTCAAAATGAGCCGAAAATATAGCCTAAATAATGCCTTAGGTATTAATATGAGCAGAAACTAGCGTAAATTTAGTCATTTTTGGACATCCAAAAATTTGGCAAAAATGGCCAAATTTGGACAAAAAGTAAAGGGGTTAACCTTAACTTTTTGACGATTTTCGACCATTTTTAACTTGTCAAAATAAGCCTAAAATACGAAAATATAGCCTAAATAATGCCTTAGGTATTAATATGAGCAGAAACTAGCGTAAATTTAGTCATTTTTGGACATCCAAAAATTTGGCAAAAATGGCCAAATTTGGACAAAAAGTAAAGGGGTTAACCTTAACTTTTTGACGATTTTCGACCATTTTTAACTTGTCAAAATAAGCCTAAAATACGAAAATATAGCCTAAATAATGCCTTAGGTATTAATATGAGCAGAAACTAGCGTAAATTTAGTCATTTTTTGACATCCAAAAATTTGGCAAAAATGGCCAAATTTGGACAAAAAGTAAAGGGGTTAACCTTAACTTTTTGACGATTTTCGACCATTTTTAACTTGTCAAAATAAGCCGAAAATATAGCCTAAATAATGCCTTAGGTATTAATATGAGCAGAAACTAGCGTAAATTTAGTCATTTTTGGACATCCAAAAATTTGGCAAAAATGGCCAAATTTGGACAAAAAGTAAAGGGGTTAACCTTAACTTTTTGACGATTTTCGACCATTTTTAACTTGTCAAAATAAGCCTAAAATACGAAAATATAGCCTAAATAATGCCTTAGGTATTAATATGAGCAGAAACTAGCGTAAATTTAGTCATTTTTGGACATCCAAAAATTTGGCAAAAATGGCCAAATTTGGACAAAAAGTAAAGGGGTTAACCTTAACTTTTTGACGATTTTCGACCATTTTTAACTTGTCAAAATAAGCCTAAAATACGAAAATATAGCCTAAATAATGCCTTAGGTATTAATATGAGCAGAAACTAGCGTAAATTTAGTCATTTTTGGACATCCAAAAATTTGGCAAAAATGGACAAATTTGGACAAAAAGTAAAGGGGTTAACCTTAACTTTTTGACGATTTTCGACCATTTTTAACTTGTCAAAATAAGCCTAAAATATGAAAATATAGCCTAAATAATGCCTTAGGTATTAATATGAGCAGAAACTAGCGTAAATTTAGTCATTTTTGGACATCCAAAAATTTGGCAAAAATGGCCAAATTTGGACAAAAAGTAAAGGGGTTAACCTTAACTTTTTGACGATTTTCGACCATTTTTAACTTGTCAAAATAAGCCTAAAATACGAAAAATATAGCCTAAATAATGCCTTAGGTATTAATATAAGCAGAAACTAGCGTAAATTTAGTCATTTTTTGACATTCAAAAATTTGGCAAAAATGGCCAAATTTGGACAAAAAGTAAAGGGGTTAACCTTAACTTTTTGACGATTTACGACCATTTTTAACTTGTCAAAATAAGCCTAAAATATGAAAATATAGCCTAAATAATGCCTTAGGTATTAATATGAGCAGAAACTAGCGTAAATTTAGTCATTTTTTGACATCCAAAAATTTCGCAAAAATGGCCAAATTTGGACAAAAAGTAAAGGGGTTAACCTTAACTTTTTGACGATTTTCGACCATTTTTAACTTGTCAAAATAAGCCTAAAATATGAAAATATAGCCTAAATAATGCCTTAGGTATTAATATGAGCAGAAACTAGCGTAAATTTAGTCATTTTTGGACATCCAAAAATTTGGCAAAAATGGCCAAATTTGGACAAAAAGTAAAGGGGTTAACCTTAACTTTTTGACGATTTTCGACCATTTTTAACTTGTCAAAATAAGCCTAAAATACGAAAATATAGCCTAAATAATGCCTTAGGTATTAATATAAGCAGAAACTAGCGTAAATTTAGTCATTTTTTGACATTCAAAAATTTGGCAAAAATGGCCAAATTTGGACAAAAAGTAAAGGGGTTAACCTTAACTTTTTGACGATTTTCGACCATTTTTAACTTGTCAAAATAAGCCTAAAATATGAAAATATAGCCTAAATAATGCCTTAGGTATTAATATGAGCAGAAACTAGCGTAAATTTAGTCATTTTTTGACATCCAAAAATTTCGCAAAAATGGCCAAATTTGGACAAAAAGTAAAGGGGTTAACCTTAACTTTTTGACGATTTTCGACCATTTTTAACTTGTCAAAATAAGCCTAAAATATGAAAATATAGCCTAAATAATGCCTTAGGTATTAATATGAGCAGAAAACTAGCGTAAATTTAGTCATTTTTGGACATCCAAAAATTTGGCAAAAATGGCCAAATTTGGACAAAAAGTAAAGGGGTTAACCTTAACTTTTTGACGATTTTCGACCATTTTTAACTTGTCAAAATAAGCCTAAAATACGAAAATATAGCCTAAATAATGCCTTAGGTATTAATATAAGCAGAAACTAGCGTAAATTTAGTCATTTTTTGACATTCAAAAATTTGGCAAAAATGGCCAAATTTGGACAAAAAGTAAAGGGGTTAACCTTAACTTTTTGACGATTTTCGACCATTTTTAACTTGTCAAAATAAGCCTAAAATACGAAAATATAGCCTAAATAATGCCTTAGGTATTAATATGAGCAGAAACTAGCGTAAATTTAGTCATTTTTTGGACATCCAAAAATTTGGCAAAAATGGCCAAATTTGGACAAAAAGTAAAGGGGTTAACCTTAACTTTTTGACGATTTTCGACCATTTTTAACTTGTCAAAATAAGCCGAAAATATAGCCTAAATAATGCCTTAGGTATTAATATGAGCAGAAACTAGCGTAAATTTAGTCATTTTTGGACATCCAAAAATTTGGCAAAAATGGCCAAATTTGGACAAAAAGTAAAGGGGTTAACCTTAACTTTTTGACGATTTTCGACCATTTTTAACTTGTCAAAATAAGCCTAAAATACGAAAATATAGCCTAAATAATGCCTTAGGTATTAATATGAGCAGAAACTAGCGTAAATTTAGTCATTTTTGGACATCCAAAAATTTGGCAAAAATGGCCAAATTTGGACAAAAAGTAAAGGGGTTAACCTTAACTTTTTGAGGATTTTCGACCATTTTTAACTTGTCAAAATAAGCCTAAAATACGAAAATATAGCCTAAATAATGCCTTAGGTATTAATATGAGCAGAAACTAGCGTAAATTTAGTCATTTTTGGACATCCAAAAATTTGGCAAAAATGGACAAATTTGGACAAAAAGTAAAGGGGTTAACCTTAACTTTTTGACGATTTTCGACCATTTTTAACTTGTCAAAATAAGCCTAAAATATGAAAATATAGCCTAAATAATGCCTTAGGTATTAATATGAGCAGAAAACTAGCGTAAATTTAGTCATTTTTGGACATCCAAAAATTTGGCAAAAATGGCCAAATTTGGACAAAAAGTAAAGGGGTTAACCTTAACTTTTTGACGATTTTCGACCATTTTTAACTTGTCAAAATAAGCCTAAAATACGAAAATATAGCCTAAATAATGCCTTAGGTATTAATATGAGCAGAAACTAGCGTAAATTTAGTCATTTTTGGACATCCAAAAATTTGGCAAAAATGGCCAAATTTGGACAAAAAGTAAAGGGGTTAACCTTAACTTTTTGACGATTTTCGACCATTTTTAACTTGTCAAAATAAGCCGAAAATATAGCCTAAATAATGCCTTAGGTATTAATATGAGCAGAAACTAGCGTAAATTTAGTCATTTTTGGACATCCAAAAATTTGGCAAAAATGGCCAAATTTGGACAACCTTAAACCTTAACTAAAACCTTAACTTTTTGACGATTTTCGACCATTTTTAACTTGTTAAAATAAGCCTAAAATATGAAAATATAGCCTAAATAATGCCTTAGGTATTAATATGAGCAGAAACTAGCGTAAATTTAGTCATTTTTGGACATCCAAAAATTTGGCAAAAATGGCCAAATTTGGACAAAAAGTAAAGGGGTTAACCTTAACTTTTTGACGATTTTCGACCATTTTTAACTTGTCAAAATAAGCCTAAATACGAAAATATAGCCTAAATAATGCCTTAGGTATTAATATGAGCAGAAACTAGCGTAAATTTAGTCATTTTTGGACATCCAAAAATTTGGCAAAAATGGCCAAATTTGGACAAAAAGTAAAGGGGTTAACCTTAACTTTTTGAGGATTTTCGACCATTTTTAACTTGTCAAAATAAGCCTAAAATACGAAAATATAGCCTAAATAATGCCTTAGGTATTAATATGAGCAGAAACTAGCGTAAATTTAGTCATTTTTGGACATCCAAAAATTTGGCAAAAATGGAAAAATTTGGACAAAAAGTAAAGGGGTTAACCTTAACTTTTTTGACGATTTTCGACCATTTTTAACTTGTCAAAATAAGCCTAAAATATGAAAATATAGCCTAAATAATGCCTTAGGTATTAATATGAGCAGAAACTAGCGTAAATTTAGTCATTTTTGGACATCCAAAAATTTGGCAAAAATGGCCAAATTTGGACAAAAAGTAAAGGGGTTAACCTTAACTTTTTGACGATTTTCGACCATTTTTAACTTGTCAAAATAAGCCTTAAAATACGAAAATTATAGCCTAAATAATGCCTTAGGTATTAATATGAGCAGAAACTAGCGTAAATTTAGTCATTTTTGGACATCCAAAAATTTGGCAAAAATGGCCAAATTTGGACAAAAAGTAAAGGGGTTAACCTTAACTTTTTGACGATTTTCGACCATTTTTAACTTGTCAAAATAAGCCGAAAATATAGCCTAAATAATGCCTTAGGTATTAATATGAGCAGAAACTAGCGTAAATTTAGTCATTTTTGGACATCCAAAAATTTGGCAAAAATGGCCAAATTTGGACAACCTTAACTAAAACCTTAACTTTTTGACGATTTTCGACCATTTTTAACTTGTTAAAATAAGCCTAAAATATGAAAATATAGCCTAAATAATGCCTTAGGTATTAATATGAGCAGAAACTAGCGTAAATTTAGTCATTTTTGGACATCCAAAAATTTGGCAAAAATGGACAAATTTGGACAAAAAGTAAAGGGGTTAACCTTAACTTTTTGACGATTTTCGACCATTTTTAACTTGTCAAAATAAGCCTAAAATACGAAAATATAGCCTAAATAATGCCTTAGGTATTAATATGAGCAGAAACTAGCGTAAATTTAGTCATTTTTGGACATCCAAAAATTTGGCAAAAATGGCCAAATTTGGACAAAAGTAAAGGGGTTAACCTTAACTTTTTGACGATTTTCGACCATTTTTAACTTGTCAAAATAAGCCTAAAAATACGAAAATATAGCCTAAATAATGCCTTAGGTATTAATATAAGCAGAAACTAGCGTAAATTTAGTCATTTTTGGACATCCAAAAATTTGGCAAAAATGGCCAAATTTGGACAAAAAGTAAAGGGGTTAACCTTAACTTTTTGACGATTTTCGACCATTTTTAACTTGTCAAAATAAGCCTAAAATACGAAAATATAGCCTAAATAATGCCTTAGGTATTAATATAAGCAGAAACTAGCGTAAATTTAGTCATTTTTGGACATCCAAAAATTTGGCAAAAATGGACAAAAAGTAAAGGGGTTAACCTTAACTTTTTGACGATTTTCGACCATTTTTAACTTGTCAAAATAAGCCTAAAATACGAAAATATAGCCTAAATAATGCCTTAGGTATTAATATGAGCAGAAACTAGCGTAAATTTAGTCATTTTTGGACATCCAAAAATTTGGCAAAAATGGCCAAATTTGGACAAAAAGTAAAGGGGTTAACCTTAACTTTTTGACGATTTTCGACCATTTTTAACTTGTCAAAATAAGCCTAAAATACGAAAATATAGCCTAAATAATGCCTTAGGTATTAATATGAGCAGAAACTAGCGTAAATTTAGTCATTTTTGGACATCCAAAAATTTGGCAAAAATGGCCAAATTTGGACAAAAAGTAAAGGGGTTAACCTTAACTTTTTGACGATTTTCGACCATTTTTAACTTGTCAAAATAAGCTTAAAATACGAAAATATAGCCTAAATAATGCCTTAGGTATTAATATAAGCAGAAACTAGCGTAAATTTAGTCATTTTTGGACATCCAAAAATTTGGCAAAAATGGCCAAATTTGGACAAAAAGTAAAGGGGTTAACCTTAACTTTTTGACGATTTTCGACCATTTTTAACTTGTCAAAATAAGCCGAAAATATAGCCTAAATAATGCCTTAGGTATTAATATGAGCAGAAACTAGCGTAAATTTAGTCATTTTTGGACATCCAAAAATTTGGCAAAAATGGCCAAATTTGGACAACCTTAAACCTTAACTAAAACCTTAACTTTTTGACGATTTTCGACCATTTTTAACTTGTCAAAATAAGCCTAAAATATGAAAATATAGCCTAAATAATGCCTTAGGTATTAATATGAGCAGAAACTAGCGTAAATTTAGTCATTTTTGGACATCCAAAAATTTGGCAAAAATGGACAAATTTGGACAAAAAGTAAAGGGGTTAACCTTAACTTTTTGACGATTTTCGACCATTTTTAACTTGTCAAAATAAGCCTAAAATACGAAAATATAGCCTAAATAATGCCTTAGGTATTAATATGAGCAGAAACTAGCGTAAATTTAGTCATTTTTGGACATCCAAAAATTTGGCAAAAAATGGCCAAATTTGGACAAAAAGTAAAGGGGTTAACCTTAACTTTTTGACGATTTTCGACCATTTTTAACTTGTCAAAATAAGCCTAAAATACGAAAATATAGCCTAAATAATGCCTTAGGTATTAATATGAGCAGAAACTAGCGTAAATTTAGTCATTTTTGGACATCCAAAAATTTGGCAAAAATGGACAAATTTGGACAAAAAGTAAAGGGGTTAACCTTAACTTTTTGACGATTTTCGACCATTTTTAACTTGTCAAAATAAGCCTAAAATATGAAAATATAGCCTAAATAATGCCTTAGGTATTAATATGAGCAGAAACTAGCGTAAATTTAGTCATTTTTGGACATCCAAAAATTTGGCAAAAATGGCCAAATTTGGACAAAAAGTAAAGGGGTTAACCTTAACTTTTTGACGATTTTCGACCATTTTTAACTTGTCAAAATAAGCCTAAAATACGAAAATATAGCCTAAATAATGCCTTAGGTATTAATATGAGCAGAAACTAGCGTAAATTTAGTCATTTTTGGACATCCAAAAATTTGGCAAAAATGGCCAAATTTGGACAAAAAGTAAAGGGGTTAACCTTAACTTTTTGACGATTTTCGACCATTTTTAACTTGTCAAAATAAGCCTAAAATACGAAAATATAGCCTAAATAATGCCTTAGGTATTAATATAAGCAGAAACTAGCGTAAATTTAGTCATTTTTGGACATCCAAAAATTTGGCAAAAATGGACAAATTTGGACAAAAAGTAAAGGTTTTCGATTTTCGTCCATTTTCAACTTTTCGAAATAAGCTTAAAATATGAAAATATAGGAATCGAACCTGTAACCTTCTGGTTGTTGGTGAGACGCTCTAACCATTGAGCTACCAAGACTCAGATGGAGAGCGAAGGTGACAATGATGTGCTGATTCGATTGATATACGTACTGCCTATGTGGAGTCACGATATATCAGTAATGCTTATAGATGTTGTAAGAAACATTTCCTGCGAATTTGAGCTTGACTTATCGTCTATGTATCGACTAACTCTGATATTAACCTTCATATTAACCTCATTATTACCCAGCAGCCCAGACAATTGGTCTGGAAAAACGCGTATAGATAACAGGCAACAATCTGTCATAACTATAATCGAGCCGTTATATATAAATATATAATAATTGATAAAATACACCATTGGAACATGTTCCTATAAAATCACTCGTTTTATTATACATTGTGAATCTTAAAAACGTTTGAAAAAGATCGTGGATACACCGTTTCACGTTATATTTTCAATGTCCAAGTCGCTGTCGTCAAAGTCACTGTAACTGTTCATTTTAAACTTCACGCCTTTCTTTGGAGACATTGCATTCCTAGGATTCCCAGAATCGCTTGGTTTAGGTCCTTTGAATCAGAAAAAATACATAACAAGGACTATAACGCGTAGATTTACTTTTATTATTATTAGTAAAAGTAAATAAGGGAAGAAGGGAGGAAGGGGAGGAAGGGAAGGAAGGGAAGGAAGCAAGAAAGAAAGGAGAAAAGAAAGAAAGGAGAAAAGAAACAAGTAGAAAAGATAGAAAGAAGGAAGGAAAGAAAGAAGGAAGGAAAGAAAGAAAGAAAGAAGGTAAGAAAGAAGGAAAAGAAGGAAAAGAAAGAAGGAAAAGAAAGAAGGAAAATAACGGGGAGGGAAAGGAAGGAAGGAGGGAAAGGAAGGAAAGGAAGGAAGGAAAGGAAAAGAAAGAAGGAAAAGAAAGAAGGAAAAGAAGGAAGGAAAAGAAAGAAGGAAAATAAGGAAGGAAAAGAAAGAAGGAAAATAAGGGGAAGGAGGGAAAGGAAGGAAGGAGGGAAAGGAAGGAAGGAAAGGAGGGAAGGAAGGAAAGGAGGGAAGGAAGGGAAGGAAAGGAAGGAAAGGAAAGAAAGGAAGAAAGGAAGAAAGGAAGGAAGGAAGGAAGGAAAGGAAGGAAGGAAAGGAAGGAAAAGGAAGGAAAGGAAGGAAGGAAGGAAGGAAGAAAGGAAGAAAGGAAGAAAGGAAGAAAGAAAGAAAGAAAGAAAGAAAGAAAGAAGAAAGAAAGAAAGAAAGAAAGAAAGAAAGAAAGAAAGAAAGAAAGAAAGAAAGAAAGAAAGAAAGAAAGAAAGAAAGAAAGAAAGAAAGATGACGGCGAGTAGAGCAGACGTGTGTTGACAAGCTCCTTATGTTCGAACGAAAGCTGACCGTTCGGAACGCAACCAAGCCTCGAAACAAACGTGTGAACTACACTGAGCTCTAATATTTCTAGATTAGTAGGTAGCAGACTGGGTATCCAACATTTTATGTTATATTTTTGTTTTAACAATTTTAATACTTAATTTTAATCGCTTTCAGGTATTACTGGTTACATAGAAAAAACAGGAGTGGATTGTTACCTGGAGAAGCGAATGCTTTTTTAAGGTTGCTTGAAATAGAAATAAGAAACAGTGTTAAATATATATATTGATTATTGTTATATAAATTAAATTGATTATTGAAGTAGAATTAGCATAACAAAGTCTACCCAGAATATTTTGGGATGGTGTCATCAGGTTCAGGGGAACTGGACATGAATTCGCTGTCGTCGTCAAAATCTTCCAGCTGTGTAAAAGATAAAATGTCCTAAAATAAGTAAACTCATATGATTGAATGATTCATGAACAGAAATAATGCAAAAATATATTTTATATTTTGCTTTTCTTCGTCATTCTTTTCTCTTTCTTTGCTTTGTTAGGGTTAGTATTAAAATGAGAGTTAGTGTTTATGAAATAGACTTTCGACAGAAATTCGGTGTCAGGTTCTTCTCTGGAATTGGTGGCAACGATCGTGAACGATGGTGGCAACGACCGCTTATGAAAAGGCTAACCCACCGATCTCAAAATTAGGACTGGATTGAGCTTTCTATTGTATCTGATGAGTTGATTTTGAAGCTTGCATATTTGGATAATGTAAATTGACGAGAGATCGTTAGAAGCTCCGAGTTTGCAAGCAAATCAAACTGTGACGCTCGCGAAATAGGTTTAGTGTCTGGCCAATATAATTTCTTTGTTAACATTAAATGCATAAAATCTTGAACCTAATTTGACGTCTCATATTAGGCTTCTCTCTCTGGATAATTAGAGCCAACGGCGGCCATTACTAAGGGACCAAAGTCGCAGTAAATATGTAGGTAGGCCATGAATCGTTTTACCCAGTAATTTGAAAAATGTCTTCTGGTCCTCTTTATAGTAACATTATTTTATTTTGTCGATGGTAAGAGCAAATAATCCAACAAAAAACCTCATAGGATCCTCAGTTGGTCCCTTAGTAATGGCGTACTTCCGGCTTCATTTTCTGAACAATAGTTGCTCGATCCAGTCTTCTTTCGAGATCAGTCGTGTACCTGAACTTTCGATGCAGGACGTTTAGAAGATGAAGCCGGCGTTGAGTGAATTAGAGCTACAGCTCCAACGGGTTTTGGGATTTCCGAGGATCTTTCCAAGCTTTTTTCTAAACTAGATGCCAATTCTTGTACCTAGTAGAAGTAGAAGTAAAAGAACGAGTAAATAAATGAAGAAAGGAAGGGAAGGGAAGGAAGGGAAGGAACGAAGGGAAGGAAAAGGGAAGGAAGGAACGAAGGAAGGGACGAAGGAAGGAAGGAGGATGGAAGGAAGGAGGGAAGGAAGGAGGGAAGGAAGGAGGGAAGGAACGAAGGAAGGAACGAAGGAAAAGGGAAGGAAGGAAAAGGGAAGGAAGATGGAAGGAAGGAGGGAGGGAAGGAGGGAAGGAACGAAGGAACGAACGAACGAACGAACGAACGAAGGAAGGAAAAGGGAAGGAGGATGGAAGGAAGGAGGATGGAAGGAAGGAGGATGGAAGGAAGGAAGGGGAGGAGAGAAGGAAGGAGGGAAGGAACGAAGGAAGGAACGAAGGAAAAGGGAAGGAAGGAAAATGGAAGGAAGGAAGGAACGAAGGAACGAAGGAACGAAGGAAGGAAGGGAAGGAGGGAAGGAAGGAAAGTTTAGTGTAATGTTTTATATGATCAAGGCCTCGGTTTGTGTTAACACAAACCTCGTCATCCAATAATTGTTAATAATTTAGACTTTTTGATGACATCTACATACAATTTACCAACTTTCAAGTTGTCTGATAACCGCGGATAACAAGAAACTGACCTGAGATCTCTGTGAAGGAATATGCACAGGCATGTGTACAGGCGCTTTCGGGCCGCCTTGGCCATTAGGAAGATCATCCCCGCTAAAACAAATGAAAGTTACAATAAGATGATTTGATATACGAAACGTTACGCGTGACAGAACTACTAACCTCAACGCTGAATCCCAATCGGTGTCCTCGTCTGATCCCTCGTCAGTCATTGTCACATCTCTCTCGTTCTTCCTGTTCCCTTGTTCTGGGCTGCTCTCATCTGACACGCTGACGGACTGCTCTGTGATTGAAGTGGCGGGAAACGAGCCTACGGTACTTGCTAAATTGCGGTTGTGAACACTCTCGGCTGTACCAGCCCTGAAAGAAATACACCTTACATGTAGGGCCGGTTGTTCAAATCCAGGATAATATATTTATACAACACTCATACAATCTCGATTGTAATTGGCTAAAAAACCGACAGACAATTCTTGATGTCTTGCCACCTACAAAATATCAAAAATTGTCTGTAGATGACGTAATTGTCTTTACGTGGCTAACTTCCTAAACTCCCTAAAGGCTTTTTTTTTATAATTGTATAATAAAACAATTATTGGATTCGGCCTACACATGATAATTAACAATTATACCATGAGCTCGAGTCGTATGTGAGCTCATAGCCAACGAGGCGCTATTAAAGACTTATTAACCGAGTGCGAGGTCTGTACGGTAAAGTATTTGCCGAGCGCCGAAGGCGCGAGGTCTGTGCGAAAAAACCGAAGGCAAATACTTTACCGTACAGACCAAGCAAACGAGGTTAATAAGACATTTATTATATGGCTTTTGGTTCATTTTGTTCTCTGTTTTTAACGTTGTGTTTGTCTTCAGATGTTGCCGTTTACCTTACCTCTGAGCTTGTTGATTTCGCTTCATGTTTACACGCGTTACTGGTCGTTAGGCATTCATTTTCTTCACTTATAGATAAACAGCTTTCAAGAAAAGCAGCACTAATGTTCCAGGACGCGTTATTGTTCGAACTTTTTCAACGAACATACTCAAATCCTCTTTTATTTTCATCTAAATCAACTCAGAAATTTTCCCGCCAAAACTTACCGGTCTGGAAAAAGGCGTATTGCCCTCTCACAGCGCCGGGAGGGCAATACGCTTTTTCCAGGCCTCTCATGAACCAATCAGCGTGCGCCATCTTTCTTAGCCATATAATAAAAATAATTATACACACCTCTGTCAGTGTTATTCTCCTCAGGCTTCGGCAGATAACATTGACCTCGATCCGGATAATTCTTGATATCATGCTCAGCCTCATCCAATAATTGTTTCATATTGAAATAACCAAACTGTAAGTTACATTCAATGTATTCTTTAATATTCATTAAAAGAAATTTTCTGTTACCCCATCGATGTGGTTGTCCTTGTATTCTTGCTGCTCGATTTAGAGCCACGCCCCATGAACTCACGCGCTGCTCCAATGGCAGCAGCCGCTGATTTAAACGACGACTTGAAGCCCCGTTTCTGCTGACCAGTGGTGCCTGCGATGATAAAGTTCCCAAGTCAGTGGCATGGACAATAAAAAAGAGATTTGTGTTTTTGAATAATCGAATTATTTATAAAACAAATCCTTGTTTTTCATTGGAGAAGCACTTTTAAAGTGCCCCTAACCTCAAAATTTTTTATTGTCTTATTTGGAAGAACTTTTAAAATGATAAAGTAACTTCTTTTGAAGATTTTCGTTTCTTCGCTTTCTTTTTGAGATATATCAGTTTGTTTGATATGCAAATGTCCGGAATGCATAATGACTAATGCATAATGACGTCGAAACGTTAGTCACCAACAATAGTCTTTCTCAAGACTACAACAACCTGGACGATCAACTTCACACATCTAATAAGAGACACACGTCAATATATAAGCACCCTAGTTAGCACTGGAAGCTTACCTCGGGACTCATCACCAGACTTCCCTGGCCTTTTCGAATTCAACATCTCTCTTGCCATAGCGTCGACTTCTTCCGCTTTTCTATATATAATATAATAAGTCTTATGAACAGACACAGACGTGTGACTTTAGCTCGAACGTGGCCGAGTCGAAGGTGTGTCAAAGGCGCCGCAGGCTGCCACCATACGACCCATGCCTGACCACGGAGCACAGCTAAGATATAAGTGTTGGTTAGGAAAACCAGAGACCCCGGAGGAAAACCGGAGACCCAGGAGGAAAACCCTCTAAGTACGGAAAAGATCAACTAATAACTAATAAGCCAGTTCGTAATGTCGACTGCGCATCAAAATGACATGTTCTGCGTCGGGATAAAACTTATTTCAATTCATAACATCAGGCTGGGGAATTCAGTATAACGAATTTGCAAGTGTAAATAGAAATGCAAATGTCTATTGTGGTTTTAGCCTAATGTTATGAATTGAAATAAGTGTTATACCGACGCAGAACACGTCATTTTGACGCGCAGTCGACGTTACGAACTGGCTTATAACTCTACTCACATAAGTTCAAGCTCCCGAATCAACACGAGGTTACTCCCAGATGGTCACCCATCCAAGTACTAACCCCGTTCGACCGGGCTTGACTTAGCGGTGAGTGGCAGCGAACTAATAGCACACACGCCGCCCGTGCTCCCTAACGTAATATATAGTCACTTTAAATATATACTCACCGTTTCCTGATTTCTCTGAAATTCTTGAATTTCTACAAGCGAAGACAGAGCATTGGTTAACTGATTTTAAAAATAATGTTGCCAAACTCATCAGACTTACCATAACTTTCCCATCATCCTATTATATCTCTACCTTACTACATTATTTGTACCTTGGCATTTCCTTCTTGTTCAGATCTTAAAGATTCCATCCGTGATTCCAACTGTTTGCTCGAAAGACGAGACGTCCCCTAGAACAATCCAATCAAAAAGTTACCAAAAAACCAAGATACTGTTTTTGTGTAAAATAGTACAACCTCTATACACGGGCACCCCATGCGTTACCGGCTGAATTCCTCTCTTTCCAAGGCTCTGTTCAATGATATCCCTGAATTCTTGCTTGCATTCTTCAATCGTGTCTTTCTTGTGGTTATAACGAGCTTTTAAACAAAATAGGAATTAAGATAAGTAATTGTCCCTTCGAGAGCGAGGGTGATAATCTCGCCGCGGCAGGGAATCAATTTCTCATCGAAATTATATATATATATAAATATATAAATATATAAATATATATATATATATAAATATATATATATATATAAATATATATATATATATAAATATATATATATATATAAATATATATAAATATATATATATATAAATATATATATATAAATATATATATATATAAATATATATATAAATATAGTAGAGTGCTGCGTAGACAGTGTTTTGAATATATAGCAAAGTGAAAAGGTGGTAAACTGCCAAGTATTATATATAAATATATATATATAAATATATATATATATAAATATATATATATATATATATATATATAAATATATATATAAGTGAAGTTGGTGTAGGTGTCCTTTAGCGATAATGCAACGCCCACTACCCTTGTGGTAGTTTGAGCACTCTGACCCTACATCCTTCACGCTCTAGTCTGGCCTTTGTGCGCATGACCGCCGTTTGTCCCACAAGCGGTTGTCACCGGCAATCGCTTGGGTATAATTAGTTCTCATGCCTATATCTAGATTGTACCAAGCTTACACTGATGAGCTGTGGAACAGCGAAACACGTGTCTGTAGATTGTACTATATATGTATGTATATATATATATAAATTCTGAACGTTCACTTACTGGTAATTTCCGGAAGGTTCTCAAATGGTCGAAATGTCCCCGTTTCTAATGTTGTACCCTATTTCAAGATAATAAAAACACGTAGAAATGAAGTGATAGGGTTATATAGCTAGGACTGTTAAAAAACTGCCATCTTGGTAGTGTTTTAAAATAGTACGTGAAGAACAATGATTGTGTACTTTACCCAGTCCGTGTCGGATTGGTCATCGGTCCTAAATAACAGAGATATAGAGACACGTGTGTAAATGTAGGAAAAGATACAAAGTAAGAATGAATTTATGATTGAATAAACAAACGCAATATGACAGGAAATACACCGTAAACCTGCAAAATTAAAAATAATAAAATCCTTCCAATAATAATTTAGTTTAGTAGATTTATCACTCTTATAGGTGAACGGAATACCCCAATTATAGGGGTTCCAAGGGCCTACGATTTAAGGATGTTATCCGAGAAGACCCGAAAGTCTTACCATTTGCTGGTATTATTGTAAAGGCAGCACTTTCTCCTCAATTATTTTTAAGACCCTGAGTGGAGGTCCGACCCAGGATTTGAACCTGTGTCTCCCAGCTCATAGACATGGGCGCTAACCACTAGACCACAACAGCTGGTCGGATAAGAAGATGCCTCCCGCCTAAATATAAACCTACGTGCTTATACTAAGGAAATAAATAGACCTCAAAAACACGAGCTTCATTTTCAAAAACGAAGGATACTGTAGCTTATTGTTTGATAACTTTGTTGGGAAAATGTAATAAAACTACATACAAGTATATAACCCAAACGGGAAAGGTGCGAATGGGCCTTAGTAACCCATGCGAGGCACCCCCTTTATATACAAATATACATAAAAAACAATGACATAAGAATTAAGAAAAACTAATTAATATCTGTGACAAGGGCAGTCACGAACAACAAAAATCGCTCGAACAATTGAACGACCAGAATTTTCCCTTATTTCATTTCATCAAATAATTTCAGTGTCACGTATTGTATATAATTACAAACTATTCGTATTCACTTACTCCGAATCGTCATCTTCCGCTGGTGGAGGTGGCAATGATCTCTCGAGGGGTTCCTCCAATTTTGAACGATTTCTAAAACACATGTGTTGATACGAAAACATGTCGAGTAACGCTTTGGAGTTGGTTGTTCAAAGCTTGCATAACTTATACGGTAAATAAGTCATATTCAACAGATATATTACTATCAATTGGAAAATGTGTGTTGTGATTGACTAAAAGATGTTTCTATTCAAGAAATAGAAAATATTTTCCGTATTTCCATAGAGTTATAGAAACACGAGTGGAAGTTTGGGAGAACGAGAAATGGCAGTGGGAACACGAGCCCGCAGGGCGAGTGTTTCCACGCTATTTCGAGTTCTCCCAAACTTCCACGATTGTTTCCATAACGTATGTTTTCTATTTCTTTTATAAAATAACACTGAGGAAATAAGTAATAAGACTCTTTTATTAAAATGATGAAAATATACATTCTCCTTACTCACGCTAGACAGCGTTGTCGGCTGCTCAAATGAACATAAACGCTCTTAACTGTGAAGAAAATAATCCAATCTTCTCGTTTTTCTTCTTGTTGGCTGTCACAGAACATATTTATCGACATTTTAGCTGTTTGTGAGCAAAGGTTCGTCTTACAGTCCATTTTATAAAAATGGCGGGAAAAATCCATGTTTTCCATCGAGTTATAGAAACATGGCTTTCAGCCAATCAGCGCGTGCGTTTTTAATTTGTTATTTTATAATACATAATTACACATGGAAAACCATTTTATATATATCTTTATTTAGAGCGTATTATGGGATTCAGATTAATTTGTGTGACGTCACACTCAAAAATCCCTGACGTCATCACACAGTCCCCACTCGCACTTGAAAACTACAAAATCATTCTTACATTTGTATGGCTTCAGCCAGGTTCTTCTTGGCACTCTCGGTGGCTGTATTCAAACTAGACACGGATATTTCATCTGAAAATAAGATAGATAGATAACAATCCCTTACAAAAATTCCACATGAATGTGTTTCAAAATCACATGTGATCACATGTTCATGTGGAATTTTTGTAAGGGAATAACGTGCATGGTCTTAGTTTATTATGTAGGATTTCTATTCACGCTATTGTGAAGGGTTTTTTGTGTAGTGTTTCTATCACTCAATGACGTCAAAAATTAATGGGAGCGACCGCATTCGCCCGCAATCAGAACAAAAATGGCGGCCTTCAATTTATAAAAATACGATAAACAAAGCCAAATTTCTCTAAAACTAAAAAGATTAGAAGAAAACTAATATCCATTCTCATGTAAGGCGACAAAGAACTTTCATTTAAGCAACACTTGTTTTTTGAACAGTGATGAAGCGTTAGTCTATTAAAATGTGTTTTCAAATATCTTTTGTGATTATAGCTTTACTGGAAATTGTTTTAAAAACAGGAATTGTTGCAACTCACCTGAATCAGATGCATCGTCTCCTTCAGTTCCTGTGTCCGACATGAACGTTCCTGATCTGTTCAAAGCTAATAAAAAATAAATGATTTCTTTCAAAAACCAAATGAAACTGAAGTGGATAACGAGTGAAGAGTAGAACATTGAGATGACTCGTGAATCAGAATGAATGCTAATCCTAACTCTAATCCAGTAATCCTTGATCCTAACCCTAATGAGAGGAGGGGAGGGGGCAAACATTCAAAATTTCCAACAAGTGGTTCCTTGTTACGTATAATATATTATATTATGTATATTATATTTGTTAGTTTCAATTAATAGTTTTTTGTTCATAGTGGTAATATATGTAGCACGCTTTATCTTATAATGAAACTGTCATTAGTTTTATAAATAACATTAAGAATACATTGTAGTAAGAGCATTGAGACTATTATTCAATAATGCTCCTAATACGTCTTTATTATTATTATTATTATTATTATTGGTCGTATGGGCGTGGCCATATGGCAACATTCATGTGGCACATTCAGTGCTTCGGCAACGCTAAAATCCAGCCTCGTACCGAGGCGCTTGTTTTACTTTGCGCGGCTTATTTGCGCGAAGGCGCGCGGGAAAACACGCATTTCGCAAATCGGGATAGCATCCACGCGCGCGTCACGCGGCGGATAGCAAAATTAGCGCCTGGGTACGAGGCTGGCTAAAATCGGCGTTGCGTGCGTATGTTACGCTCCCCGATTACGAAATCGACGACATAAATTGACGAGTGTAAACGTGACTGAAGGTACGTTTATACACTGCGATTAATCGAGCTGATTTATGGTTTGGATGCATGGTAAGTAAGAAGAAATAGAAAAAGAGTACGGATTATGAGCCCACATATCATACCGCTGACTGTTTCTCGACCTTACCATGCATCTAAACCATACATCTGCCCGATTAATCGCAGTGTGTAAAGGCATCTTTAAAGTGCCGCTGTGATCAAATTTTTGGTATCCCGAATTTTTACATATTTGAAAAGAGCGTGGTGTTCTTACTTAACTTGCCAAATTTCAAACAATTGGGAGCATGGGAAGTCGCCTTTTCAGTGTGTACTTTCATCATTGGCGTACATGTGCAACGTTTCAAAACATTCTGCTTGATATTTGCAGAGATATTTCTCATTTTGTGAATTTTATTTTGTCTATGTGAGAAAATGACGTCATACGGCATCTAATTTGCATGTTTCAAAAACCTGAATATCTCTGGAACAAGATGAGGTATTGAGAAACTGATAAAGCCATTCTGTCTCATTATCAAAATATTTTAAATAAAATCAAAATTGGAAAGACTGATCAGTAGCACTTTAATACCCAGTCGCAAGATTAGAAGGCATAACCTGCAACCTACCTTTCGGCGGGCTGCTTTCACGTACAGGTTTCAAAACGTAGAACACAATGCCGGTGTCCTTCCAGCCCTTCACCTGGGGTGTCTTCGAGATACATGACTTGATCACGGGAACGCTACCGGACTCGAGCACGTGGTACGCGATCGTTCTGGCCAGTGGCACGGACGCCACGTAGAACACGTAGTCAAAGCGATACTCGGAACTCGGCGGAGTAGAACTCGTAGAGATGTATTGCCGCCAGTAAGGGGAACCACCGGAGGAGTACACGTAGATGGCGTAGTTGAAACCGTGGTGCGGTTGAAGGCAGGCGTTGAAGGAGAACTGGTCAGACCAATCATGCGACGAGGCCGATGGAGAGCGTCGTACTTGATAGTTGGTGCCATTGAATGCCACGTAAAGAGTTATAGTGTCGCCTGGAGTTATAAAAACAAAAATACAAAATTCAAATTCTTATTCTTTATAAAAGAAATATAACATGGTTTTTTATGTTTATAAGAATAAATATGAAAGATGCTAAGTTCTCAAAAGAACTGGATACAGTAAAAACCCGCGTATAAGAACCTAGATTTTAAGAACCTGTTAGTCTAAGATTTTCCATTTAGACCCCTTTACATAAGAACCTGTTTAGGCTAAAATTTGAAAGCAGGTTCTTATTTTATCAAATAGAGTCAAAACTAAAAATTTATAAATCAAAGAAAATAAACTCTACAAAGTAATGAAAATGAGCCAGAACCAGACAAATAGTGTATATATGTCTACAGTTGTATACGTTGTTTTGTTCCATTGAATTTACACACAGTAAGCTGTAAATTACATACAGTGTAGCTTTATAGGGTTTGTATTTGCTTAGATTGCAGTCATTTGGAGAAAATTTATGCATAATTTATTATAAGTAATATCATGAAATGAGGCGTATTAGCTATTAAACCGCCCGCTCGATGAAACCCGAATCGAGTGGGCGCGGTTTAATAGCTAATACGCCTCATTTCATGATATTACTTTGTAATATCACGTTTGCGAGTTTTCCCGAAAGGGTGCGGCAGTCTTTGCATACTTCGAGATGGCAGGACGTTTTACATTGATAATTCTACTGGGGTTCATCCTACCTTAGGTCGTATTAGTGTAATACTACCTGTCGTCACGGTTTGCCGCGGTCGTATTAGTTCTAATACAACTTCAATCGGGGTGTATTAGTGATTAAATCAACCCGTTAAGACAAAGGGAAAACTCGCAAACGTGATATTATATAAATAATAGACCACACGTACCAAAACCATAGTTAATAGAGGGGAATGGTTAGGAAAGCCGGCGAACTTCAAAGCGTCTATAACGAGCTGTGATTTTAGGTTGAAATGGTCCTGACCGTGCACAAACCTTTTGTTTTTTTGCTTATTAATATTTAAATA
Source organism: Chrysogorgia sp. JL179-B06 (assembly GCA_035772405.1). NCBI lineage: Eukaryota > Metazoa > Cnidaria > Anthozoa > Scleralcyonacea > Chrysogorgiidae > Chrysogorgia > Chrysogorgia sp. JL179-B06. The sequence continues at coordinate 708,342 of JAYKKM010000044.1, forward strand.
ACATGGTTGAGCGATTCCACCCAAATGCTGCTATTGGATGATTGTTTCATTATACAGAAAATACAATGTGTTCAGCAAGTGTGAAAGTGCATACATTTGCATAAACGTGAACAATAACCTAGAACAAAGACTTAGACCGAGTTTCCAAACCATCTCTTCTATATTAACTATGCCAAAACCTAATAAGAACCTGTTTAAGAACTTAAATAGCCTAATTTTGCAGTAAACACCATATAAGAATATAGATATAGAACCTTTTTAGGCTGACTTGGAAAAATCTAGGTTCTTATACGCGGGTTTTTACTGTATTATACGAAAAAGAGAAATAAGAAAACTTCAATGTGTCGAAAAATACTTGAAGGACATTAGCAACAAAACTCATATTTCAAATTTTATTTTTTTAAACAAAACTACTCTTGTACGAAACAACAGTACTAATTTTGACCAAAGACAATCCTGTCATCCGCCATTTTTGTTGTAATACTTTGACTAATTAACTGGGGAGATGATGACGTCACACCTGGGGTAAACCTGATGAAACTACTCTGTGGGTAGCCGAGTTTCCGCGGAATGTCTTTTAAAACGGTGTGGTTCGATTGAAAACGGAAGACATTCATAAAAATCGAGTTTCAAACTTATAAAGACATGAGGATGGCTAGATAAAAATCTCGCTTTACCCTGCTTGGGACGTCACACGCATATCGAAAATATATCCAAGATGGCGGATGACAGGATTGTCTTTGGTCAAAATTAGTGCTGTGTTGTACAAGAGTAGTTATGTTTACTTGGATTACCTTCGTTAGTCTGTTTGTTAATCAGAAAGTCAAACATTTAAAAGCAATGTGTCGTCAACGAATATCAGCAAACGCGTGTACGCATTGCGTACCTACTTTTATTACTTCACGAGGGTTTCGATCACTTTATCGAGACCCGGGCAAATGTATTCTCTTCTTTTTATAAAAGAATTCAGAAACCATTGCTTATACTTTTGATTTTGATTTAACATTATTTTATAAAACAAAATAAAACACAATTTTATAAACCTTCTTGAGGTGCTTCAGGTTTCGAAGGAGTTCTTGACAAGTCTTGCTGAAAAGATTCTGAAAAAACAAACCAGGAAGAACCATTACACTAGATGGTGGCTACAACCCAACAGAGAACACAAACTTCACCTCACTTCCTAAACTGAACAGGATTATGTTTAGTTGTAAACAGAAAGTGGAACTCACCTACTTCGTCGCGAGAGCGAGGCTGTGGAGGTTTTCCCTATAGCAAAATAAACTTAAATGTTTAGACACGGGGTGAAAGGGGTACAAAGGATTACCGGAACGTCACTCCAGAAGGGTGGGAGAGGAGTGAGAAAAAAGAGAACGAGAAGGGGAAAAGAAGGGAGTTATTGGAAAAGAAATAAAGAGATGGGGCGGCGGGAGGGGTAGAGGGTGGATATACGAGGTAATGGGCATGGTAGATGATGGAGGTGGATATATGAGGTAATGCGGAGGGTTAGAAGATGGAGGTGGATATAGGAGGTAATGTGGAGGGTAGAGGATGGAGGTGGATATAGGAGGTAATGTGGAAGGTAGAGGATGGAGGTGGATATATGAGGTAATGTGGAGGGTAGAGGATGGAGGTGGATATAGGAGGTTATGTGGAAGGTAGAGGATGGAAGTGGATATATGAGGTAATGTGGAGGGTAGAGGATGGAGGTGGATATAGGAGATAATGAGGAGGGTAGAGGATAGAGGTGGATATATGAGGTAATGTATAGGGTAGAGGATGGAGGTGGATATATGAGGTAATGTGGATGGTAGAGGATGGAGGTGGATATATGAGGTAATGTGGAGGGTAAAGGATGCAGGTGGACATATGAGGTAATGTGGAGGGTAGAGGATGGATGTGGATATATGAGGTAATGTGGAGGGTAGAGGATGGAGGTGGATATAGGAGGTAATGTGGAGGGTAGAGGATGGAGGTGGATATAGGAGGTAATGTGGAGGGTAAAGGATGGTGGTGGATATAGGAGGTAATGTGGAGGATGGAGGTGGATATATGAGGTAATGTGGAGGGTAGAGGATGGAGGTGGATATAGGAGGTAATGTGGAGGGTAAAGGATGGTGGTGGATATAGGAGGTAATGTGGAGGATGGAGGTGGATATATGAGGTAATGTGGAGGGTAGAGGATGGAGGTGGATATATGAGGTAATGTGGAGGGTAAAGGATGCAGGTGGACATATGAGGTAATGTGGAGGGTAGAGGATGGATGTGGATATATGAGGTAATGTGGAGGGTAGAGGATGGAGGTGGATATAGGAGGTAATGTGGAGGGTAGAGGATGGAGGTGGATATAGGAGGTAATGTGGAGGGTAAAGGATGGTGGTGGATATAGGAGGTAATGTGGAGGATGGAGGTGGATATATGAGGTAATGTGGAGGGTAGAGGATGGAGGTGGATATAGGAGGTAATGTGGAGGGTAAAGGATGGTGGTGGATATAGGAGGTAATGTGGAGGATGGAGGTGGATATATGAGGTAATGTGGAGGGTAGAGGATGGAGGTGGATATATGAGGTAATGTGGAGGGTAAAGGATGCAGGTGGACATATGAGGTAATGTGGAGGGTAGAGGATGGATGTGGATATATGAGGTAATGTGGAGGGTAGAGGATGGAGGTGGATATAGGAGGTAATGTGGAGGGTAGAGGATGGAGGTGGATATAGGAGGTAATGTGGAGGGTAAAGGATGGTGGTGGATATAGGAGGTAATGTGGAGGATGGAGGTGGATATATGAGGTAATGTGGAGGGTAGAGGATGGAGGTGGATATAGGAGGTAATGTGGAGGGTAAAGGATGGTGGTGGATATAGGAGGTAATGTGGAGGATGGAGGTGGATATATGAGGTAATGTGGAGGGTAGAGGATGGAGGTGGATATATGAGGTAATGTGGAGGGTAAAGGATGCAGGTGGACATATGAGGTAATGTGGAGGGTAGAGGATGGATGTGGATATATGAGGTAATGTGGAGGGTAGAAGATGGAGGTGGATATAGGAGGTAATGTGGAGGGTAGAGGATGGAGGTGGATATAGGAGGTAATGTGGAGGGTAAAGGATGGTGGTGGATATAGGAGGTAATGTGGAGGATGGAGGTGGATATATGAGGTAATGTGGAGGGTAGAGGATGGAGGTGGATATAGGAGGTAATGTGGAGGGTAAAGGATGGTGGTGGATATAGGAGGTAATGTGAAGGATGGAGGTGGATATATGAGGTAATGTGGAGGGTAGAGGATGGAGGTGGATATAGGAGGTAATGTGGAGGGTAGAGGATGGAGGTGGAGGTAATGTGGAGGGTAGAGGATGGAGGTGGATATAGGAAGGTGATATGGAGGTGGAAGAGGTAGATGTGGAGTGAGGGGATAGTTAAACAGAAAGAGAGAATGAGTATATGTGAGAAGCAAGGGTGGAGAATAATTTGACGACTATTGCACATCTGCATAGAATAATCACAGCAACACAAGGGGAAGAAAGATAGTTTCTCTTTTGTATTACCAAGAATTAAGAACTGCAAATTATAGAACCAAAGACTTACAGCATATGATTTTTCTAACACGTCGCGTTCTTGAAGTTTCTGTTTGACAACAAAGAAGAAAATAAACAGATAAAACACAAATCCAAACTTCTAAAAGGTCAGTGTACTAACAGTGTTTAAGAACATTGGCAACAAAAATTAAGTTTGTCTAATGTGAAAGAACTTTCTGAACTCGTAAAATGATAGAGTAACACCTTTTACAACTTTTCCGTATTTTACTTCGTTTTTGAAATATTTCAGTTTGTTTGATATGTAAATGAGATGGTCTCTGACGTCAGGTGAGGATAGAGAATTTCACTCATTAGTGTTCAGCATGTAATGTATATTTTAAGTTTTAACTGAACCACTTGACTAAGTAATGTACATGCATTTAAGTTCAACTAAGTATTAACACGCCTGATACCCTGGCCTTGTTAAAACACTGGGGAGAACACTTAGGGCAGTTCACATGAATCCGGATTCAGTTTCATTCCGCGTTTACATAGGAATTCTATCCCAATATGGCGATCAATAACATTATAGCTGGTATGTTTCTTTCAACGATTTCTGCGCTTGTACATTTCAACATGTGCCTTAAACTGATAATTTGGCGAAGAATAAACATAACGAAAAGGGGAAAAGCATTGCTAGCAACGATAATCGATGCGGTCGCAAGTAAACAAGCATTTAATTCACCTTTAATTTATAACGTCGTCGACAAAGAGCTACATATATGTCTATTGAACGATATGACGTCGGCGCAATTCATGTCTCTAGCTGCAAATTGTCGTCTATAAATGTTAAAAGCGCGCATGTGTTGTTCGTTTCAGTCTTCCAGGTCGTATTTTTCATTCCGGAATGAAATTTCGCACCGTCTTTACATGACACTGGAATGAAATTTCAATGAAAGTCAATCCGGAATGAAACTCAATCCAGATTCATGTGAACAGCCTTTAGTTTGAATCAAAACTAAATTCAAAACGAGCAGGAAGGCACTCGTGCTGAAAGGGTTCGCGCACAGGTCTCGTACCTCGTTCATTTCGTTCATTTGTTGTTCAAATCTCGCCACCATTCTCTGCTTATCGATTCTTTCCGCCTCAAGGGCTTCGTTGAACTGTTTTAACATAGACTGGTACTACAGCAATGATAACATACACACGAAGTTAATGAGTGGGTTAAGCAAGAGATACAATAAAACAATACACACATATACAAAAATCTTTATTTCGACAGCGTAATTCTTTCAGAAATTATTTAACAACAAAATTATCTGTTATCAATAGAAGCCCGTGTTTTCCTTATCATGCTGTAACTGGTATGAGCTCTTGGGGTCTGTACGAACGATATTGACTTCCCAACCTATAGGCTGCGAGGGCAATACGCTTTTTCTGGATCGGTAAGTTTTGGCGGGAAAATTTCTGAGTTGATTTGAATGAAAATAAAAGAGAGTTAGGCATCTTTATTGAAAATACCAAGCAATAAAATGTTCTGGAACATCATTATTGCTTTTCTTTAAAGTTTTCAATCATCTAAAAGCACGGAAAATTAATGCCAGCCTGATGTAAAATGAAGCGAAATATAGTAGTGAAGAGGTAAGGTAAACGGCAGTATCTGAATAAGTTGAAGACGAAAACAACTAACGCTGTTGCTTTTGGTTCATTTCATTCTCTGTTTTAACAAACAGAGAATGAAATGAACCAAAAGCCATATAATAAATACTTTATTAACTGGCTCGTTGCATTCATAAATAATGGTAGAACCGTGAATAAAACAATGAAACCAGCCTTAACCCTCTAAATTGAACGTCGAATATATTTTACCTTAACCTTTTCTTCTTCACTTGTCCTCTGTGATCTTATTTCCTTTTTCTTCCACTTATTGTTGAGCTTTTTCATCTCTTCTTCCGCGAGAGCGTGCACGCTGATAACCTGAACGCAATCGTATAACGGTTCCTGCTTACGAAAGTTTCAAAAATTCATTTCAAAAAATTCGCACAAAATGGTATACGTTACCTCTTGCCGTAGCTGTCTTTGCATTAGTTCTACCTCGTTGCTTTGTTGTTCACCAGTAGGGGCATCGATCTCATCTACATCCTAGAGTATAATAAGATGATATCATGACATTCAGTGTAAAAAGAACTGTTATCAATGGCGTCCTGTTAAAATAGAGTACAAACAAACTAAGACCATGAGCTGTCATTAATTCCACCAGGGAGGGGGCCAGAAGGAAAAGTGCTGGGCCATGAAACTATAAATCAAAAGTTGGTGGGGCTACGAAAACATTTGGAAAACCTTTGATGCGCCATGAAAACTTTTTGATTAGTAACAAAAGTAATTGAAGAAAACAAATATTTATAACATAGGAATTGATATACGCTATGTAAGTCCAAGAAATATCCATATCACACCCCCAGAAATTATGTACATGTATATATAGTTTGGATTTCAGTTGTTCGAGACTAAGAGTTCAGGAATTTCGAAAACACGGCTGAAAACAAAGTTGATTGTTTTCCTTGCTCTATATGGCAGACTACCCTCAGTTACCAGCACTCCTGTGTTGTCGGTATGAATGAAAATTTAAGATGTGCTGGGCCACGAAACTAAAACAAAATGTATAGTTAGGTCATGAAACCATCCAGGGAAATTTGGTTGGGTCACGAAACTTTGACAAGAATTTTCAGTTTTCCTTCTGCCCAACTCCCGGGTGGAATTAACGATACTCCGTTACATGTATCTTCTTTCATAATATAGGTAAATGTTTTTACTCGCCTGAATTCCGCGAACCAAAGAAGGACGAACTGAAATGCAAGGAAACACGATTAAATATATAACGAACAACAAGAAACAAGGTACGCAATGAAGTTAGTAAAAATTACCTGAATTTTGTTGGAGATCAACAATCCTCTGTCACATGCGGGGGGAAAAAAGAGTTAGAGATATAATGTGAGGAAATTGTATAACAAATTATCTATAGCAGACATTATCATGTTGAGTAATCTTCAAATTAATATGGACATAGAGCCGAATCTTAAAGTGTCTATGAAATGAAAATTCACCCCAGTTTTTTTATGGTTGTATTTGAAAGAACACTTAAAATAATATAAAATGGCTTTTACATGCTTTTCATATCTTATCCCGTTCTTGAATTGTCACAAGATGGACACAGCTTCAGACTGGTTCGACTAAATAGATTCAAACCTCGCTGACTTACTCAATCTAGACTGAAATACGTTCCGCAACAACCCCTCGCCCGCCTTTTCTTAGACTTCTCGCCCCAGAAATTTACATATAAACATAAACATGGACATAGCCAAAGTCATAGACATGACATGCATGTGCGTGAAACATGGACACTGTTGTGATAGATACTACAATACCTATTTTCGGTACGGCAAACTTGGTTCGCGGGCCAATATTTTATGACAAACGCAAACATTGACGCAAACACTGACGCAAACATTGACACAATCATTGACGCAAACACTGACGCAAACATTGACACAATCACTGACGCAAACATTGACACAGACATTGACACAGACATTGACACAGACATTGACACAATCACTGACGCAGACATTGACACAAACATTGACGCAAACATTGACACAATCACTGACGCAAACATTGACGCAATCACTGACGCAAACATTGACACAATCACTGACGCAAACACTAACGCAAACAGTGACACAAACACTGACACAGAGATTGACGCAAACATTGACACAATCACTGACGCAAACATTGACACAAACACTGACGCAAACATTGACACAAACACTGACGCAAACACTGAATCTGACACACACACACTCACGCAAACACTGACGCAGTCGCGGACACCAACATCAACACAGTCATGCATTACGCTACCAGATTCACTTTTTAAAAAATCTCCACTGCAATTACCTGTTCTAAGATTGTCTTTTGTTCATGCACCTGTCGTAGCTCCATCATTACAGAGTTTTTAAACTCAGTCATTTCATTCTGGAGAAATACATCAAACCAGAATTATCGATTAGAAACATTTTGTTAGGGTAGGGTAACACGTAACAGTTTGTATTGACAAATCTGTGATCCTCAACAAAACAATATATCGCTATATAAACATTTAACTGTGTTATATACTTTATTGTTGTAAATATCAAGCTGAAATTCTAAGTAAGTGTTTCCGAGTACTGTATAAACCTCATATTAACCTCGCCCGCTTGGTCATTACGACAAAATATCAGTCTTTGATATACGGACCTCGCCCTACGGGCTCGGTCCGTATTGTCAAGATCTCGGTCTGATATTTTCCCGTAATGACCGCGCTCTCGGTTGCTAAAGGCCCATCTACACGATACGATTCGTCGTATACGATTCTCATTCTGGCGTACGTTGTCGTATACGATTGTAGTATGCAATCCTTGTTTATGATTCGATTGACACGCGTGTACAATTTGATCACATACGCCAAGATGACAATCGTATACGGCAAATCGTATCGTGTAGATCGGCCTTAAGAAGTTATTAGATTTTTAGATTCAGTTTTTTAGATTTTCTTTAGCATAGAATAGTATTTCAGGGTCGAAAGTGATCATCGATGTAAAAAAAGCTAAAAAATGGTATTTTGAAGTAAGTATTTTAAGCTGGGAGTCACTATTTGTATAGCAGTTTATGTCGTGACGTCACAATTTTCAACACTATTTGGTTAATAAGTTAAAGTGCCCCTAACCTCAAACTTTTTTATTGTCTTATTTGAAAGAACTTTTAAAATGATAAAGTAACTTCTTTTGAAGATTTTCACTTCTTCACTTTCTTTTTGATATATATCAGTTTATTTGATATGCAAATATCTGGAATTTCGTCACACATGCATAATGAGTTATCAGAGCTGATGTTATATATCTTTGCATTCATGAAATAAAAACACTAAAGTGTGAATAACACGTGTGTGCGTTTCGCCCACAACACCAAGCTTCTAGATTTTAAAGGATTTCGTTCGAGAATGAAAGAGATACACACATTTCTCCAATAAGTCATTATGCATGTATGACGAAATTCCAGACATTTGCATATCAAACAAACTGATATATCTCAAAAAGAAAGCAAAGAAACGAAAATCTTCAAAAGAAGTTACTTTATCATTTTAAAAGTTCTTCCAAACAAGACAATAAAATATTTTGAGGTTACTTGTTTTCTTCGAGAAGTACATGAAATGTCCAGCCTTTCAGACGAAGAATTTGAAAAAAGGACATTGATCACTATGGATCAATTACTTGAAGAATTAGCCATGTCGCGCGTTGAGAGTCTGACGTCACTTCCTTACGCTGGTCAGGAATGATCGATTAATGGCGGACATAACAACTCCAGATTCGGAGTCAGAAAAATAATACTTGCCATCGTCGAATCGCAAAACGGTTTCGACCGAGTAATATTTAGCAGCTCTGCTTTATAAATACGTAAAAATATCGATAGGTAAAAATTTGATCGTAGTTCCACTTTAACGTTGTTTCAAAATCGCACAAGTTGTGACACGACTGCGGCAACACCGGAATGCGTTCGCTTGATTTTCTTTGTGTTTAGTTTATGAGTTATGAATGCTTTGTGGAGAAGAACATTTCCAAACCTTTCTTCTTACCATTTGCCTCTGTTGTTCCTCCGCTTTCCATTGAGTGTGTCTTTCTTCGAGCTCTTTAATCTTCTCCAGCTCTTTGTCTTCTCTCTAAAGTAATACGTAGGTTTTTATGAAATCAAATCAAACTTGGCGTGTGAGTGGATCTCATGTGCCTGGCGTAGCTTGTCGAGTTTCAATTTTTAATCTTGCGTTATCGTGTGCCGTGTTTTTCGATTCATGACTTCATTAGTCTTGTACGACCAATTTTGACTGGGTCAGACAGGAAAGATTTAATAAGGCTTTAAGCTACGGTTATACACACGCCGATTTGTGTCGGCGATAGAAACTGTTGGCGATATATTTATTCCTGCAGCTGAATTGGACGCTGATACAAAGAGAATTAGAAATAGAATAGTTTGGACGAGAGAATGGATTCAACAAAGGAAAGAACATGGAGTATTTCAGCAACTAATTGCCGAGTTAGCCCCCGAAGATGGTCCTGCTTTTGCAGAATATTTCCGAATGGGGAAAGAACAGTTCTACCATCTGGTCGATATACTGTCTCGTTTAGGATTGAGAAACAATATACACCATATGAGAGAAAGTGTGAAGCCAAACGAACGTGTCGCTGTCGTCCAACTTATCGTCCACCACTTTGAAACGTTAATGTTCCCGACCTTTGGATTCATGGGAAATTGGGCGTATTTTGCAAGAAAATGGCCTGGTACGACAGCGTTTCGACACAAATCGGCGGCTGGCGGGTTACTAAATGGCGTAGTACACTTGTCGACTTGCAATGCCGTTGCAGCAACGCGTTGAACGTTTTTGATCCCACATCAAAAACTTGCAATGCTTCGGCAACATAAAAATTGACGTGCGACATAAATCGGCGTGTGTATAACTGTGGCTTTATTCTTTATATTACCAGCTGCTTCAGTACCTCAGCTTCGTGCTCATTTTCGTTCGCTTTCTGAAGTTGTCTGTCGGTTGATATCAATCTTTCTTTGATATCTTTCAACTCTCGTAGCAGGTCAGCGTTTATCGTCGTGTCATTTTCTCTACCGTGATGTAGAACACCGTTACTGGTGGTGGACTCTTTCAAAGCTCCTGAATACTGACCCTGCACAGCGCGTTCAGGGTGGCGTCTTGGAATGTGCGCCAACAAATAGTCGTTGCTCACGAAGACTTTGGGACAAAATGGACACTGGAAGATAAAAATCACGCCAGAAATTGAAATGAGATTAATAGGATTTATGCAGCGAAGGAAAACATCAACCAATTATAAACAACCTTATGCATCCCACTAGCTCCAGATCTCATCATCAACTGGTATTCAGCGAGCATTTTGCGAGCCTTTCGATTTTCTTTCTTCAAGTGGTCAACGGAGCTTTGCTTGTTTTCCAAGTTTGTACTCATTTTTTCAAGACCCTAAAAAATCCATGCAGAATGACATAAATTAAGTTAGTTGGACACAGTATGTAAACATCGAAAATCATAAATACAGTGCAAACATCGAAAATCATATATATCTTTAAAGTGCCCATAACCTCAAAATGTTTTATTGTCTTATTTGGAAGAACGTTTAAAATGATAAAGTAACTTCTTTTGAAGATTTTCGTTTCTTTGCTTTCTTTTTGAGATATATCAGTTTGTTTGATATATGCAAATGTCTGGAATTTCGTCAACATGCATGATGACTTATTGGAGAAATGTGTATATCTCTTTCATTCTCGAACGAAATCCTTTAAAATCAAGAAGTTTGGTGTTGTGGGAGAAACGCACACACGTGTTATTCACACTTTAGTGTTTTTATTTCATGAACGCAAAGATATATAACATTCTCTGATAACTCATTATGCATGTGTGACGAAATTCCAGATATTTGCATATGAAACAAACTGATATATCTCAAAAAGAAAGCGAAGAAGTGAAAATCTTCAAAAGAAGTTACTTTATCATTTTAAAAGTTCTTCCAAATAAGCCACAATAACAAAATTTGAGGTTAGGGGCACTTTAACAGTTTATTGATTTGTTACAGTCCCATACCTCAGTATTCTCTTTCAAAGTACTTTCCATTTCATTCATCTTGGACTGAAGAAATTGCTGTGAATGCTTTAGAAAGTTTAGAATAAAACACATTTGATCAACTAGTGTATACACGAAAGTTAATCGACATCATTAACATACACCGCTATACTGAGTAGACGGAAAAGTGTTAGCTCGAGTGGGATTTGAACTCGCATGCAGCTTCGGGTTTCCGGTCAATTGCTCTACCATGAGTTGAGTTGTCGCGTCAAGTTCGTCAACTGAGAATGGTGTTATTTTATCCATTTAAGTGCACGAAATGTTTTCGCTAAATTCAACAATTTTCCGTCGACGCAGTAGTGTAACTATATGTATACTAGGTAACATATAGCAAAGTGAAAAGGTGGTGAACTGCCAAGATTTTTAGTAACGAAATACTGACGTTTCGAGAGGAGCCCTTCATCAGAATTAAGTCTTACTGTGATGAAGGGCTCCGCTCGAAACGTCAGCATTTCGTTACTAAAAATCTTGGCAGTTTACCACCTTTTCACTTTGCTATATATCCAAAACACTGTCTACGCAGTACTCTACTTTTTTACTACACTTGTATATGTATAGGTTAATCATGTCGATAAATTTCCATGCTACAGTATCCTGAGGATGATTATGAAATAGAATCGAAACACTACACATCTTTACAGATCTGATCATAAGTCGTTGCGGAAAACTTGAATGGACTGAAAATTAGCACACTGTTCCCTCAAATGATATACAGCAGCGGACCGGAATCCCAAAGGTACGACGAGTTCAAATCTCACCTCGGCACCAGCGGGAACATTTTCTTGCGGCCGTTCCCGCTGCTACACATGCCCTTTTCTCATTCCTGCACTACAGTAATTACTGCCCCCAAATTCGACCACACAATCCGTCATACTTTTTCATGCACGTCCACCAACATCATTTATTGCATTTCTTGCTATAAATGCCCTAAAATCTACATTGGTGAAACTGGGCGAAGCCTTTCAGACAGGTTTGCTGAACATCTTCGTTCCGTGGGGAACAATGATGTTGACAAATCTGTAGCCCGTCATTTCAACAGCTCTAACCATTTGGTTTCACACATAAAAGTCGGTGCCATTCTTCTCATCTCAGGTGGTAACGATAACCGCAAACGGCAAGAGAAGCGTCTCATTTTTAAACTTGGTCTTAACGAACGTTTTTCTTTTATTTAATTTCCTACAAGTTTTTTTGATACGAATGATACTGGGCGCCACTGACGAGGATGATATAGGTCCACCGATTGATTTCATTATACTTTCGGACCAGATAATTAATATAATTCAAATAATGAATAATGAACAACAGATCACATTTTGAAAATACTCGGACGGTAAAACTGAAACCTCAATTCCGTTGGCCTATATCCAGGGTATAAATATTGAGTCAACATATATACTATAATTATTTAACATGTACTGTACATGTAATATATTGTGCTGCAGTATTATCAGTAATTTCTTACATTCAACTTACCATTAGATATTCAATAATAAGCTGGGAGAGTTGAAAAAGTTTCACAAAATTTGGATCAACTAGATGAGAGTCCTAATTGAAATGGATTAAATATTTAAACAATCATTATTTTATTTTATTAGCTTCACCATTGTGCAAAAAAAAACACCAAAAAAAACCCAAACAAAATCTAACATAGATTACATTATATAGTAATAAAACAATGGCGTGTGTTGGGGGGGGGGGGCCGCAACAGCATAGCCAATTACTGCGGACCCAGAATTTAAAAGTATATTTACAAATAATAATAATAAATAATTACTGTTAATTTAATAATAATACACAACAACTGTAGCTCAGGAGGGCCGCAATACTCCATTTCTACACCACACCAAGATTATTTATGATCAATATTTCATCATCAGATGGTAAGGATCGAGATAACCCAAACCAAGCGCAGAAACACACCATTGTAAAGTTGTAAGACGCTACCAACGTTGTACGATGCTACGTAAAATTGTAAGACGTTACGCTACGTGGAAAGACGTTATGCTACGTTGTAAGACGTTATGCTACGTTGTAAGACGTTATGCTACGTTGTAAGACGTTACGCTACGTTGTAAGACGTTATGCTACGTTGTAAGACGTTACGCTATGTTAGAAGGCGCTAAACTACGTTGTAAGACGTTACGCTACGTTAGAAGGCGCTAAGCTACGTTGTAAGACGTTATGCTACGTTAAAGACGTATACGCAACGTTGTAAGATGCTATGCTACATTGGGAGATGTTACACTACATTGTGACACTAAACTAAGAAAAATGCAAAGCCATTTTGGAGTACTAATTCGGACCCTGACGTTGTGTAATAACTAGTTCGTCCATGCAACATACCTGTACATGTACGTACTGCTATATATATACTTAAATAATAGACTATGTTTGCCTCGGTCTCTATAACATTATGCACGAGCCTCCGAGGCAAGTGCTTTCCCAACTTCTCAAATGTTTTTATTACTGCACAAGGGTTTCAATAACATTATAGAGATATCTTTAATCTCGTATCCACACATTTTTCTGAGTTTCTGAGTTATATACAAATGTATATATTATAACTACAGCTCATCAGTGTAGTTATGGAACAATCTGAATGTAAGAGTGACCGGTACTTATACAATCACAATCGTCGGTGACAACTGTATGTGGGACAGTACTGGTGACTCGCGCATCCAGAGAACATGAAGTGATATGGGGCCAGAGTGCTCAAACTGCCACAAGGGTAGTGAGCATTGCATTAGCACTAATGGACACCCACTCGGACACCCACATCAACTTCAATATATATATATATATATAATATATATATATATATATATATATATATATTATATATATATATATATATATATATATATATATATATATATATATATATATATATATATATATATATATATATATATATATACCGGGTGACCCAAAAAAAAGTACTCCGGTTTGATTCATAATAACTTCTAAACGAGTGAAGCTATTAAACTGAAATAACTTTCATTAGATAGATGGAAGACTAACTTAGATTTTGAAGTATGACAGTTGTATTTTACTTAAAAATTCACGGAGATATTAATGTTCAAACTCGGTAGCATATTTCTGGATGTGTCTAAAATATGCAAAAAACGCCGTATCAAATTCTTAATGTTGGATGTCTCTGGGGAGTTGCATGTTATGTCTTATGGAGTTATGGTTTGATTGTGTTTCATTCTGAGTTTATTCTGAACATGAACAAATTTGGAATGTACCACATGATCAGCAACCGTAGAATTTAGAAGAGCTTCGCAGCATGCCGTAATCTAGAACAACGAATGATCCATGACTCCTTCGACGCAATGGTGTCACGGGCTAGGCAGTGCATTCGTGCTAGAGGACACGCGATTCCGAACGAATAAATCTTGCTTGTATTTTGTAAATAATAATACTTCGTTTCATAATAAACAATTTGTCAAGTGTCATTTATTTACTGCTAATAGTGCGTGTTTCAGTTGAGCAAAGCTTGATTAATATTTGATACGGCGTTTTTTGCATATTTTAGACACATCCAGAGATATGCTACCGAGTTTGAACATTAATATCTCCGTGAATTTTTAAGTAAAATACAACTGTCATATTTCAAAATCTAAGTTAGTCTTCCATCTATCTAATGAAAGTTATTTCAGTTTAATAGCTTCACTCGTTTAGAAGTTATTATGAATCAAACCGGAGTACTTTTTTTTGGGTCACCCGGTATATATATATATATATATATATATATATATATATATATATATATATATATATATATATATATATATATATATATATATATATATATATATAATGTATTTTCTCATTTCAGCACTTATTTACATGAGGCCTGTAGCCTCACAACCAGTCTTTGTTAGTTTCAAATATAACTGTCATCAATTCAATTAATGTTCAATTAATATGTTAATATCAATATTTCTATAAAGCTATAACATTATAAGAAGCCAGATCGAACTTAGTTCATATTTACTGTACATGTCAATTGGTCCGGAGTCAGGCTGGGGTAATGTTACATCATGGGCGTAGAGGTTGAGCACGCTATACCCAGTCAGCGGCAAGCAATCGTCTTCTGAACAATCTTTTTTAGTATACAGTGAGAGATGCCTATATTATGATATACATCATAAAACTGCATGCTTAACCCCAAAACAACTTAGATCCTATAACCCCTATGATACAGGAAAGCTAAGTAAAAATCCTATCACTACCTTAGTATCCCTTATGAAAAAATCCTATAGGATCCTATAGGAATTCCTATTGGAAAATTGCATTTTCTCTAGGAATTGGGCCAAAATCTAATATAAATTTCCTATAGGAATTCATATAGGAATTTCAAATCCTATAGGAATTTCTATAGGATCCTATAGGATTTGGGGCAAAATCTAATAGGAATTCCTATTGGATTTTTTTGTAAGGGACTACATGTAATAAAAGGATCCACAAGACGATCGCTTGCCGCTGACCGGGATAAATGGCGTACTCACCTCCCCCTACGCCCGTGATGTAATGTTTTTGGTCACGCTGGCCTGAAGTACTAAGATTGGTCTTGCAACCGACCCAAGTTTAGGCCGGTGTGAACTGAATCTCAGGCCAGACCCTGATATAAACATTACATCCAAACTAAAGTCAGTTCAACCTGAACTTGGGCCGGCCTCGTGGAAACATGCCATTGTGACTCACCATTTCAGCTTCAATGTTACAAAAAGTAACACTCATAATGCTCTCTTGCAAACCATCAAAATCCAACTCCCGAGCAATTCTGTTCACATCAATCGCAGCTGCAAAGGATATATTTAGGTTTCGTTTGAATTGAAACGGTATTAACCTTGTATTAACCATATAACGGTAGTGTCTTTCAAACAAACAGCTAGTTCGTATTTGTAGGGAGTTAAAAGGTCACAAGATTCAAGATGCTATGTAAAAATAATTGAGTCAGTGAGTGCACATATTCGTGATATTATCAACTATCAAGTCTTTAAAACGTTAAAGTATGTTTGAACTTACCTAACTTTCGCCAATCCACTTTCTCTGTTCTTTTCTTGAAAGTAAAAGCCATAGCTTTGGGCAAAGAGAAGAAAATAAGTTAAAATTTAACAAGCTTTACACATGCAACTGTAAATGTAGTGTACGTTGTTGCAAAGCAACCAGACGCCACATTTTTGTCCGCCAAAAAAATAAATTGTACTAAGTCTAAAATAGCAGCAAAACAGTTACACTTACTCTTCCGATGACTGTCGGGCACTGTTGACCTGCCATATTGAGACATAATGCTATGGCACAAATCATTAAAAATACATCAAAATCATAAATCTACATCGTTGCAAAAAATTGTTTACATGGAATCCAATTCAATCGTTAAACCGCGCTGCACATATCACTTGGCGATCTGGGCACTATTCCATTTGCTGCTGACCTCAGATACAGTCGGCTCCCAAACAACAATTTTCTTGGCTTGCCAAACATGGTAATTGCCAAACATGGTAACAGTCAACCTCGTACCCAGGGCCTATCTCCGCCCGCCGCCGACAGTCGGTGGAATGTTTTCAATTTCCGAACCGAGACACATTATGTTAATATGAATTAGCATTAATTATCATAAATCAGTTTGAAAAATTCCCATTTATTTCTAGAAAAGGCCCGCCCGCGTAGCATCATGAAAATTTAAAATGCCAAGTTTGAAACTCGTGCCTGGCGCTTGAGTTTCAATTTTTCATCTTGCGTAAATAAATTAATATTAATTAGTCGTCCGCATAAATTAATAGGGGAGAATTTGCAGGCGCAACAGGAAATATGATCGTTGGTAAATTTCGACTGGGAATGTTCCATTAGGCACCGCAAACCTCAAATTTCCAGAGACAAGTTTTTCGATTCACGATACGACAGATTTTGACTGGAAAGATTTAATATACCAAGGGCCGCGGCAATTTCCGCTGACGTCCACAAAGGAGTTGCTGGGCTAGGGGCAATTGCACCCCCACTTTTTTCTGATATTAAATTTTACATTTTTAACTTTTTAAAAAAAATTTCTTAAATTTATAGCACCTTTCGTTTGAATTCAAAAATGACGTGAAATTTTCCGTGTTTTATTTAAGAAATAGAAAACATTTTCCGTGTTTACATACAATTATAGAAACACGAGTGGAAGTTTGGGAGAATGAGAAATTAACAGGCCCGCAGGGCGAGTGTTTCCACGCTATTTCGAGTTCTCCCAAACTTTTCTATTTCTTTTATAAAATAACACTGAGGAAATAAGTAATATATAGACTCTTATTTAAAATGAATATATATATTCTCCATACTCACGCTAGACAGCGTCGTCGGTTGCTCAAATGAACATAGTCATAAACGCTCTTAACTGTGAAGAAAAGCATCCAATCTTCTTGTTGGCTGTCATAGAACATATTTATCGACACTTTAGCGGTTTGTGAGCAAAGGTTCGTCTTACAGTCCATTTTATAAAAATGGCGGGAAAAATCCGTTTTCCATCGAGTTATAGAAACACGGTTTTCCGCCAATCAGCGCGTGTGTAATTTTTAATTTGTTATTTTAAAGCCAATCAGAACATACCTTCTGAAAATGTTACTTCATAATCCTTCTTGAGTTATAGTTTTGCTGCAGAGCTGACGTCAGCATGGTTTTCCAAGGTGGTAAAAGCTACTTTTTTCACACAATTATAGTGCTAGGTGTGGACTTTAGTTTCCTGGCTGCCATGTTTGTGTACCAAAGAGGTACACAAACATGGCGGATTTGACATATTCGTAATCTTTGGGTTCTATCAAGAAGAAATGTAATATATCTTGTCGTGCCTTTTTCCCCTGCTAAAGTTGATTCACTACTCACAGGAAATGACGTCAAGCTCATTGACTAATAATTCAACAGTGAAATACAAAGAAAGTTTGGCTCTGAACTTTAAACACACCTGTTTAGACAAAATTCGCTCAATTCCTAAACTTTCATCGTATTTCACTGATGAATCAATGTGCAATGTTTTTGCGTGTCCCTGCTTTGACTAGCCTCCTTCGCAGACGTTCTTTGTGAGCCGTGTATGTTAGTGGGGGGCGGGCATACACGGCCCACAAAGAACGTCTGCGAAGGATGCTATGCTTTGACGTGCTAAAGTGATTTACTATTCACAGGAAATGAGGGGAAAAGGCATGAAGAAGAAATATTTGCACGACAAAATATTTTACAATTCTTCTCAAGAGATTCCAGGATAGGAACTTCAAAACAGACTTATATATCGACGACGCGGTCAAATCGCTTCCCAGGCTATGCGAGCAATGTTTTGGCTGGGATTGCAGGGAATTATAGGGATTGTGAAGGGATTGATTGACGAAGAGGGGATTCTCTCGGCCAAAACAGCGTTGGAAGCTATTTGACTCGGGAAAAAGAAGCCACAGAGATATTTGACTCGGGGAAAAAGAGCCACATATACGAACCGAAATACAAACCAATCCCTAACCCTGAAACTGACTTGGGTCGATGCTATAATCATTTTACATTTCGGTTGCTCATATATCGAGAAAGGGCCCAGAGTTGCCTGCGGAGGCAACTCCCAAACCTAACCCCCCAGAATTACCATTAACATTGCTATACATTATACTTAAAGGCCTTTTATTTAAAAGCAATTTATTTTTTATTACAATCCCCCGTTAAAATTGTTTTAACATAAATTTCTAGATTTTTTGGTATCGTGCACATGTCCGTTGATAACTGAGTTACAATCAATTGGTATATTACTAAGCGTATTTATATTTAGAGTGAAAATATTTGCCACATTTCCTAGACCGAGTGACCAAAAAGCGAATACTTTCCCATACCCAGGTTATCATAAGGTATTTATTATATGGCTTGGCGTTAGTTTTCTTCTCTGTTTTGATGTTTTCGTCTTCAGATATCCTGCTGTTTACCAGTTTACCTCTTCGGTCGTCTTGAAAACTACCTCTCGTCCATACCCTTTAATAGTCATTACCAAGCCTAGAAATAATTATTTTCGTTATACCTGTCAGAATGACCAGCACAAATAAATTTGTAACGGACACAACAAATTGTATCTGTCCTGGTACAATTTACCGTAACGTCTAAAAACTAAGTGTAACATCTCACAACTTAGCGCAATGTCTCACAACTTAGCGCAATGTCTCACAACTTAGCGCAACGTCTCACAACTTAGCGCAACGTCTCACAACTTAGCGCAACGTCTCACACCTTAGCGCAACGTCTCACACCTTAGCGCAACGTCTCACACCTTAGCGCAATGTCTCACAACTTAGCGCAATGTCTCCGGCAAGCTTAGCGTAACGTCTCTGAACCTATAGCGTAACGTCTCAAAACTTAGCTTAATGTCTCTAGACTTCACATGTCTCCAAATTTAGTGTACAATACGAAATCTAAACGCAGACCATTCAACACAAAAATGTTTCACTTTCACAAAAAGTTAGTATAATCATCGGACAAGATGAGCATCGGACAAAATGACAGATACTGTCAAACTCTCTAGAAATGGGATATTTGTACCGGTCAATGTCCGTGACCGACAGCTAATATCCAGGCTTTGTCATTACCTTACCTCTTCGTTTCTCTCTCCTCCGTAGAGGTTCTTCGGAGATATTTCGGAGCTCGTCGGAGAGGTTTGTCGAACGAGTCAACTGGACACAAAGATCGCAATCCTGTAATCTTGTTCATCAAGGTTTTTGTTAAAATATCTTACCAACTTCTCCCATTTTATCCAGGTTGCTAGTGGTGTCGACACCACTAGCAACCTGGATAAAATGGGAGAAGTTGGTAAGACGTCAATGTTGTTTACTGGGTTGGCTTTATATTCGATGTTGCCGTCGTGGACAGGTTTCATTCTCGTTGGTCGTTCTTTTTTTCACTTGTTTTAAGTTTTCTTCAATTCGTTTTGACTTCGTCCGGAGTGCCTTTATCCAGCAGGTTCTTTGTTAGATCAACGGAAACTTTCATCTTGTCTAAACAAGTTGAAAGATACCATTGAGCTTTCATGTCAACAGTCAGCATAAGCTGTCATGTCAGCATTTTGTTTTACAGGAGACTCACGCACGAGTCTCCTGTAAAAAAAAAGTAGTTAAACTCATAATGAACGAAGTTGATAACAAGTACAATGGTACTTGTTATCAACTTCGTTCATTATGAGTTTAACTTTTTCTTCCAGCTTTTCTGCGAATGCTTTCAAAATGTTTTGTTTCTGCTGATATATCTCATGTTTAGCTTTCTTGGCATTCTTCTTTAGTTTCTGCGTGACATGTTGTAAGTCTTGCAAGACATCGTTTCCCTCTTCGAGTTTATAATTTAGGAAAGTAGAGGACTCCAACACTTCTCTTTTCTTCTCGACCACTTCCTCGGCTGATACATACGAATTGCCCTAGTAGTACATGCAGCAACAGGTTTCACGATAATAGTAGTACATGCAGCAACAGGTTTCACGATAATAGTAGTACATGCAGCAACAGGTTTCACGATAATTATAGTACATGCAGCAACAGGTTTCACGATAATAGTAGTACATGCAGCAACAGGTTTCACGATAATAGTAGTACATGCAGCAACAGGTTTCACGATAATAGTAGTACATGCAGCAACAGGTTTCACGATAGTAGTAGTACATGCAGCAACAGGTTTCACGATAGTAGTAGTACATGCAGCAACAGGTTTCACGATAGTAGTAGTACATGCAGCAACAGGTTTCACGATAGTAGTAGTGCATGCAGCAACAGGTTTCACGATAGTAGTAGTACATGCAGCAACAGGTTTCACGATAGTAGTAGTACATGCAGCAACAGGTTTCACGATAGTAGTAGTACATGCAGCAACAGGTTTCACGATAGTTGTAGTACATGCAACAGGTTTCACGATAGCAGTAGTACATGCAACAGGTTTCACGATAGCAGTAGTACATGCAACAGGTTTCACGATAGCAGTAGTACATGCAACAGGTTTCACGATAGCAGTAGTACATGCAACAGGTTTCACGATAGCAGTAGTACATGCAACAGGTTTCACGATAGTAGTAGTACATGCAACAGGTTTCACGATAGTAGTAGTACATGCAACAGGTTTCACGATAGTAGTAGTACATGCAACAGGTTTCACGATAGTAGTAGTACATGCAACAGGTTTCACGATAGTAGTAGTACATGTAACAGGTTTCACGATAGTAGTAGTACATGCAACAGGTTTCACGATAGTAGTAGTACATGCAACAGGTTTCACGATAGTAGTAGTACATGCAACAGGTTTCACGATAGTAGTAGTACATGCAACAGGTTTCACGATAGAGTAGTACATGCAACAGGTTTCACGATAGTAGTAGTACATGCAACAGGTTTCACGATAGTAGTAGTACATGCAACAGGTTTCACGATAGTAATAGTACATGCAGCAACAGGTTTCACGATAGTAGTAGTAGTGCAGCAGGTTCTCGTTCTTGTATTTCTTACATGTAACTTCTTTCGGATTTTCTAGCTTTCCAGTTCATCTTTAAGAAGCATACTGTATTTAGAAGCATGCTGTGTTTACGATAGATGACAACCATGGTAACCACAATATGTCTCTTAAAGACAGGCCAATTTCCACGAGTGGTCAAAAGTATTGGTCACACGTTGTACACCGAGTAATAGCTGGTAGTTGTAGCTCACAGTCACATTTGTCACATGGAATTTCTTTTACTTGAAATAAGTGTAGAACTGAGTTTACACTTAAGCAAGGAGAAGTGTAAACTCAGTTCTGCACTTAGGACAGTTGAACATTTCAACCAATCTTTCTAGCTGCCTTTTCACGTAATATCACCTTTCACGAACATATCCAAGCAAAATTTACAAAACGAGTGAAAGCAGCCGAACGTTTTTGCAAGCAAGAACGCTTGGCTGCTTTCACTCGTTTTGTAAATTTTGGTTGAAAAAGAATCTTGCAACTTGTAGTGTTTCAGAGCCAGATTGGACACATCAGGTAACTTTCCATTTTAGCAACAGCAAAACCATCTGGGGGCATTCACGCTCGGAGGCAGATTGAAGATTATAAACTTTTATCCATTTTAATGAAGAGATCGTTGAACAGAGGTCCGTATTAGAAGATTTTCACTAATCAAAACCATTAAAAGTACAGGGCATGTGAAGGTCTTCATTGGCTAGCCTGGAGTGCTGTGGTTGCGTGTTCTTCTAGATCAGAATCTTCCATTTGAAGTCCTGTCGTATCAAAGGTCTGCATGGTTAAAGCCATCAACTCTGCCGAGATCCTCACCTTATTATGGAAACCTATTGCAATCTCATGAAGTATATCCTTTATTGCTTAGAACGTTTTAAAAGTGAACTCATTGACTGTATACTTCTTAGTTATGTATGCTAGTTATTTCATGTTAGATATCTAGGCTTTAAGGTTACAGAATACCCTAGAATGTAAAATTTTTTTTAAATGGTGTTTTGATATGTATGTAAAGGTTACCATTAGATCTATCAGCTGCAAAAATTTGAATTGAAAATATTGAAAATTGAGCGAGTTATTGTGTTAAAACGGTTTACGGTTATTATCTGTGGCGGGAAAGTCAACTATTAATTAACAGGATGAATGACAGCTAATTTGTATCAAATTACATCGAAAGAAATTGGAAAAACAAACACAACTTCAACTCGTCTCCGGCTCTATGTCTGACAGTAAACGGAATAAAAATCCATTCTGTGGTAGTTGTAAAAAACGGGCCAAACGCAAGAAAGCTGACAAAGACGTCTTTTTGGATGAGAAAAAGGAACATTTATCTGCCAGCGACAAGGGCTCATACTTTGATCAAGAGACACAATGACCAGACATGATTGCGAACAGCGATAAACGTTCCGAAACTGAAGACAAGTATGGAAAGTTTCCAGAAGCGAAAAGCGGCATTACTGGGTTCAGAATCACAATCTGAATCATGATTTTGATTCGGATTTTAACTCAAGTGAAAATGAGGATGACAGTTCTGTATTAACTATGTTGTAACCAACCACCCGTTGGCAATTATATTGTTAGTCCAGAATGTTTGTAATAAATGCTAGACAACTCTGTAGTGTGTAAGGAGTGCCAGCTTCCACTAAAAATACTTGAAAAAATGAATTCGCATCCTCTGTTGTTGCTTTCAGAGCAATAGGAAAAGGCAAAGCCGCAGCTGCAAAATGTATTAGCATGATGGATATTTCTTCTCCCGTTTACACTTGGAGTAAACATACCAAAAACATAGAAATGAAATTGTGGTCATCAGGTGTAGAATCTAACTCACTGGCATTGCGCTTTTTTTCTTTAGCCGTCCGAGTACTTTTTGCGCCCTTTCTTTTTGCAGGCATCTTCGAACCGTGTAGACAAGGGCTATTTCAGCGTACTAGTATAGTCTTTGTTTTGCAATTGCACAAACAATTAATATCTCTGTTGTTCTTATTGGTGGAAAGTAATTCAATTATTAGAGGGGGCGGAGAATTTGCAATAGCTGTTAAAACCGCGCCGAACTTTCACGGCTTATTTATTACCACATCAATTTTGAGTCACATAGGGGCACTAAAAGATGTAACCTGATCGCGCGTTTTAACCGATTCCCACCAAACTTGCACAGGATGTCAGCGAACATCTGGGCTACAAAAGTGTGTCGGCGTTTTATTTTTATGTAAAAATTAGCTGAGTTACGGACTTCATTCGTCAATTGCTTCTTCCACAACATAGGTCGAGAAAAAAAATATCCTAACTGCTAAACCCCTCCAGTAATAAAAAATCCCCGACACACTTTTTTAGAACAAACATCGGGAAGTGTAAATATGGTAAATTGAGAGCTTTTTGGTAAAATCAAAGACCAGGTTAAGCCGCGGTGCGAAGGTCATATGATTTTAAATTGATGAATATATCTGGAAAAATATTGTATCTTTTATTTTTTTCACAGTATGATGGTGTTTTTCGCATACTTAACTATAATTGGTGCACATTTGAGATAAATCGGAGACAAATTGCGCGGGCGGTAACAAATTTCGTGAATGGGCTTCCTAGGGTGTTCTGTAACCTTAAGTAATAAATTAAAATAAAGAAAACAGCAACGCCCACGTCGACGAGTAAGATCGTCACATCGCGTTGGGGGAAGGGTTGTTCTTGGGGCCGAGGCTTTCGAGCGACCGTGGCTTTCTAGCGGGAGAGGTCCAACCCGACCGTCTGACGACCGTCAAAACTGATTTATGAAATCAACGTAGGGTCGTTTGCCAAAAACGTCGGGGAATCCAAGCTATTCTAATTCTCTTATAGTTTTACCCAGTGATGGATCAAGCTTGAGGGGGTGCTGAGCGAGCGAAGTAAGATCAGGCCTGCGGTGTGGAGTGCGACCGAGACAGGGTGGAGCGCCGCTGAAGACACACGTCGCATGCCACTGCAGCAAGGCACTAATCTGTAGTCTGAACTGAAGATTGAAGACTTGCTTGCAATTTGAATTGTCTAACTATTGTACGTTATCATGCTATTATCTTATTTTGTCTCTTTTATTTTTGTTTGACAATTACCTTGCCAAATTGGATTTGACAAGGCAATTGGCGTCCCTCCTGCACCCCCTTGGCCAAGGCCAGGGGTGGTGCGCACCCCCTGTAAATCCATCACTGGTTTTACCAGCTGGTCTGTAAGGCTATTTATTAACTCAAAACCGCATAACAGGTAGCCCGTGAAGTCAAAGTAAAAACATATCGTCGGCTAACGCGCCTACACATCTAAAAGTTAAACAGTGCCACCAGCATCGAATCAGCATTCCACAATTCCTCCGTTACGTATCGGGATTAAAGTTTCCTTTCGGCTTTCACCATGAGTTCGGAATCCTTTGGGGAAAATGTGAAACAAGAAAAGAAAGTAGTAGACGCGCGTTTCGTTAATAAACACATTAATACTTTGGTTTGTTTACAAGAGACGGCGAAAGAGAACCAGTTGTTGAGGCATCGGGTGTCAGAACTGGAAGGATACAAATTAAAAGTGGACTATTACAAGTCTCTCGAGCTGCACGTACAGTCCTTGCAGGTAAATGAATCTTTATTAGGTCTAATTATCCCTGGTTTCCAGCCGGTAAATAATCTCGCCGCGGCAGGGATCCATTTTTCTGGGTTTTTTTTCCTCTGGGTGTCACAAATTTACAAAATGGTGCAATGTTGAAGTGTTACTCAAATTCTGTAAACCTGTAGACTATTGCAAATATATCCAAGATGAGATAAACACAAAGAACGTTGGTAGAATGGACAACTTGCAAAGGCAAAGGACAAGAAAATATGCTGTGTTGACATATATATATATCTGAAGAGATGTAGTAGTTGTAAGCTTCTGTACGTAGTACATAACACATTTTTAATATTATAGTGCATTCCATTATTTTAAAGAAATATTTGGTCCAAAAGGCCCTACAGTAAATTATAACATTATGGGGGTTGTACTGTACGAGAAAATTACACTACACATAACAAACTAATTAGCAACTTTTATGTTGAAACTACATAAAATTATTTTAATTGGTTCTGTAATCCCTTGAATACACGGGACAACCGCAAAACCCATCACCGAACTTTCGTTCTCAGAGTTTGTACGTGGTGGAGTAACTGCAGGTTTTAAACAGTTTTTTTAGAAAATCATTAGGATAGTATTTGCCTTTAAAGCGTCGAATGCATGTTTTGGCTCACTTTCCCTTGAATCGGAACTAGATGGTATGCCTTGAGCTCTCAAAAACAAAGTTCTAGAGAATCAAATTTTATTTTTTTTCACTTTACGTTTCACTCTCTGACGAAGGGCCTTCGCTCGAAACGTTAGCTTACTTACACGATATTTCGGCGGTACACCAACCTTTTTAGATATTTGATTTGTATTTCTACACTGCCTACGCATCACAACACGTTTGAATTATAACAACCTTATTAAAACCAATCTATGACATTCATATTTTATAATAAAATATTGATTTAATGAGTTGGAATTAAGAAAGTTTAATAGACATTCAAAACAACACTCAATAACAAATTTCACTTGTATACTAAATCACACAAAATTTCTTATGTTAGGATGATTTACTGTAACATTGCTTCTGGGTTCTGTTTCCTCAAGTGTAGGTTATAATATACACAATGTTGTAGTGAATCGTCTGTATTCTAAAAAATCCACGTATCATCTGTAGGTTATAAATTGACAACTTACCTACAAAAGTGGGATGCTGAGCCATCCTGCCCGCTATTCAAACCTGGTCGGGCAGCATTGCTGGCCCTTCTCATTTAAACACAAAATAAAAATCATTTATAGCTTTGTTCTTGTTTGAGTAAGCAGGATAGCTTACATGTAAGTATTTGAACTTAAAAAAGACCATATCCATAGAGTTATAATTACTGTATATGTTTTACAGTTTGATATAAATATTGTTCATTAAGTCTTAAATATTAAGTTTTAATATTAGCATACCATTGAATTGAATGGCAATTTCCATTGTGCTATACTGCATAATAATACACCCCAACCACGGAGGAAATTTGTGCTGTCCTGAAGGGGGGTATAATTAACTTCAGATTAACTATAATTGTTCTAGGATGTTCGAAGGGAGGAGATCTATTTGCCATTTCCTGTTCAAAAATGTTCAACCCAAATATGCTGTATTGGATAATCAAATTCCAACTTGATAAGTACCAGAGTTACCAGAGTAAAATACGGAAAAGTTGTAAAAGGTGTTACTCTATCATTTTACGAGTTCTTTCATATTAGACAAACTTAATTTTTGTTGCCAATGTACTTTAACTTATGAAATTTCAAACAGTATTTTCTGCTTCTCTGCATTAGTGATTATTTATTTGTCCTTATTTATATCTTTTACGTCCTTACAGAAATTTACATTGTCATTTCACTTGAAATATTCTTATATCCAATTCATCCGTAAAATGGCATGCAAAATTTTTGCAACGGGGGCCCCCAATTATATATTTTACCCTGGGCCCAGTTCTATTCTTCACAATTTGAAATGGCTTAACCAGCTAGTTCCTATCCAGATGAACCAAAATCAAAGCTATGAAAGGATACTAGATGGAATAAATTTTAATAAGATGGATGTTTTCAATAAAAATTGGCATTTAAAAAGAGCCAACTGGATACTAGGGATGAGCCGATAATGAAAAATCCAATTTACCAATATGATAAATACCGATATGATAAATTCCGATATGATTTGAGGGCTTATCGGCCGATATATTGGTAGTTACCGATATTGGTCGTCAAGAATTTTTAGCACTTGAATTTATGGCGAAACGTATTAAACAAGAACTGATAGACAAGTAAAAGAAACGTAATTACAATATTTAAAGGTGCAGTCCAGTCTGTTCTGCGCATGTGTGATATTTCAAATGTTGAGGACACACAAAATTTAACGGAATAGATTTGCGACAGTTCGAAAGCGAGTATTCGTTAAAGGTGGCGAAGGCACGAGTGGTAGTTTGATATATTAACAACATTTAGGAACCAAACAGCTTATTATGACACGCTTTTTCAGCGGAAAAGCTCAAGCGTGTGAAAAAAATCCGCAATACTTCATGTTCAATGTTTATATAATGTAAACAAACGATGTAAACAGAAACGTGGACATGCGCAGAACGGACTGGACGGCACCTTTAATGTACTTGGCCATTTTTGTTCTGATTGCGGGCGAATGCACCAGTACTATCAATTTAATTTGGGAAAGTATCAAATACGGTATGGTAAATGACTATAACTGGCTTTTAAAATATGTTATACTGTAATCGCACGATTTTAAGAAAAAAAGAGTTGAAAAACACTGTGGAATGTTCTAGAACTAAAAGGTGACTAAGGTATTATTTGCCTAAGATGACGTGATCGGTAGGCATCTGCAAAACGGAATTAAAGTAATGAAATCTCATGGCGAGACAAACAAAACATCTCGCACATAAATCGTCATGTTGAACCGGATGCGCTAATCAAATTAATTAAATTTGACAGTTTCATTGTGGAACAGAATGCATTTATAAACAAGTTGGAGTTTTTCTTGATAAACGAAGGAAATATCACTAGTAAAAAGCCAGCATCAGGGAACTGCAGCATGTTATTTATCGGAAATGCCTATATATGCCGATATATATTGTCGGCCGATAACCGATAAGCCTGAAGGTTGCCGATTATCGATAAATATCCGATTATCGGCTCATCCCTAGTTTAGAAGTAGGGTAATAGTATTTCTTTATTTCAGGGTTAGGACTAGAGTTTTTATTTGGGTTATGGTTAGGGTTTTTGTTCTTGTAAAGCTTCTGAATCCTGAAAAAACAACCTTGATGGGATACATTACATTACATTGCATTACATCATTACATTACATTAAGTCACGTAACACAATGGACAGGACACAAGGACAATGCAAATCCCAGGGGTGGGGAAGGGTGGGGAACTGTTATATTGATTTTTTGCCCGGGGGTATAGGGCGGGGAAAGGCCCCCTGCCCTTGGAAGTCTGGTAACTAAAGTAAAGTAGTCGTATTCAAAATGGCGACGAAAAAGGTTGCTGAAAATCAATGTAAGGTCTGAAAAAGCGAAACGAACTAGAGCTCAAAGGAAGCAGCAACAGAAATGAGCCACTGGATAAGTTAAATTTAGATTTGATGTTAAAATTTGTTTAATTATACATTTGTTTGATGTTAAAACTCATGTTTTTGTATTGTTTCAGGCTTGCCCCGGGGTGGGGAATTGTCAAATTTCAAAGTCCCAGGGGTGGAATTTGTGAAAAATTACAAATCCCGGGGGGGGGGGGAATGCAGCCGGTCGACGGTTTATGAAAAACTAAATGACCGGCAGTCGTAATCGTAACAATAATTATAAAATAAACCCTGATCACAACCCAAACCCTAACCCAAACCAAACGGTTAGAACGTTAAAAATCAAGAGAAAAACGAAAGAAAGAAATTGAAAGAAAATTCACAAAAAAGATGTCCGTTGTGTGATTTGAACACTGCCGGTCATATAGTCACTTCGGCATATAAAGTCAAAGCGACAGCTGCTACACATTTTAGCGGGTTAGTATTTTTGGTTATATTTAATAGGGTTAGCATTTCGTTGAATTCTAAGAGACTACCGTAAATATAGCTTTGCGAAGTCCGTTTACAGGCCCGTATAAAATATAGCCAACACTCAACAGGCATATTACGTCGATACGTGGCGTCGTGGACAATTGTCTTGACATGAAAAATGATAAATATATATAAATATGCGAGTGCTCGATGCTAGGAAAGAAAGATTTAGCACCTCGTGTTATCAATATTGTGTTGGACTCGCTGATCACTAATCAATATCAACTTAAAAGAGGAAAATATAAAATAAGCTTACCTAAGCGATAAAAAGGCTTGGTCTTCTTTTCCATTTCTACGATTGTCTCGTGCCCGGAGCCTGCGCTCCTTTTGGCCTGCGCAAAAACGGGGCGGCTGAAGGGGGCACTACTTCATGTATGCCAATTTTTGTGTTCAAAAATAGCACCAACAGTTACCAATTATCGGTAATTTTATAAGGCCATATTGCACACTTACTGATTATTGGTAATTCTGGACATGTTGCCCCCACACTGGGCGGGCGGCGAGCGGAGATGAGACCCTAGTACCTGCCGCTGAAGGGCAATCTCGTAGATAAATCGTTGTATATTTGTCGCAATATCTGACAAGCATGATCTAACTAACAAGCATGTAGAAGGGGTCAACCTGATTTTTTATTGGCTTTTGTCAATCATTTGGAAATTCGCCTTGTTTTGACATACCAGTCGTTTATTTGGCGTCTTTTGTTGGGAGGGAATCTATCGATGCTCGCCCACAAATTACCTTTCTCGATAAATTCTCTCCCAACAAAAGAGACTGGGAAGGGAGGGAAGGAGGACGGAAGGAACGAAGAAAGGAAGGAAGAGAGGGAGGAAGGAACGAAAGGAAGGAACGAAGGAAGGAAGAGAGAGAGGAAGGAAGGGAGGAAGGAACGAACGAAGAAAGGAACGAAGAAAGGAAGGAACGAAGAAAGGAAGGAACGAAGAAAGGAAGGAAGGAATGGAGGAAGGAACGAAGGAATGAAGGAAAGGAGGAAGGAACGAAGGAAGGAACGAAGAAAGGGAGGAACGAAGGAAGGAAGGAAGGAAGAGAGAGAGAGGAACGAAGGGAGGAACGAACGAAGAAAGGAAGGAACGAACGAAGGAAGGAACGAAGAAAGGAAGGAACGAAGGGAGGAATGGAGGAAGGAATGGAGGAAGGAAAGGAGGAAGGAACGAAGGAAGGAACGAAGAAAGGAAGGGAGGAACGAAGGAAGGAAAGTTGGAAGGAACGAAGGAAGGAAGGAAAGGAGGAAGGAACGAAGAAAGGAAGGGAGGAACGAAGGAAGGAGGAAACTTGTATATTGATTAAAAAATGTATTAAGACCATGTATTCTCTCGTAATTTAGGACGAACTATCAAAATGTGAAAAACTGCACTCGTTGGGGAAGAATACAGAGGAAAAAATAAAGGAAATAAAAGAGGAATATGCGAAGGAATTTCAGAATTACCGGGAGGATATTGAGAAAAGATATAGAACCCAGGTAATAAACAATAATAATGAAGACGTTTTAGGAGGATTACACAATAGTCTCAATGCTCTTACAACAATACATTTTTAAAGTGTATATGCAATGAAAAATTCAGTTTAAAAAAACTCTTGTATTTGAAAGAACTCTTGAAATTATAAAAACATAAACTAGAAGTAAGTGCTGCCTTGAAATCCAAGATAATCGTGATATTGTGCAAAATTGCCAAAAATAAGTGGTGGGCTTATTGAAGTCAAAGTTGCAGCGGAGGTAGTTATATACAACGCTTCCGTATTGAAATATGAATATATATATATATTCATATTCTGCTTGATATATGAATAACCTAGGACTGTACAAGTACGCAAGGTATTGTGGTTATATCATATCACTAATATATGATCATTTTTCAATCAAACATTAGGTTCATAACTTCATGCTTGAGAAGGAAGAAAGTGCCAACGCTTGGAAAGAAGAGAAAGTCGAGGTTAACATCTAAAATGTTCTATCTGCTTTTGATTTTGACAAACTATACTTTTTAAGCCGTGCAACTAGAATCAGATTGACCAACTGGCATAACGATACAAAGGTTTGTCGGCCAACCACTGCAGTGTAGACTATAGTGCCTAAAACCAAGCAACATCGGTTTTTAAATGGGAACTCCAGTAAACTTTTAATTTGACATTATCTGCTCTTGTACTACACACGTAAAAACGCACAGTCTGTTTTTACCTGCATGTTAACAGCCACAAACATGGTTGATATCGACAGGCTTGAACAGGGTTGAGCTGGCCAGCTTGAACAGGGTTGTCAACAGGCCTGTTCATGGATGTTGGAACAGTATTGTTCATGGCTGATGATCGAACAGGCTTGAACAGTGTTGAACAACATTGTTCATGAAATAACAAGGTTGTCTGACAGCGTTGTTACAACAGCCACGAACTTGGTTGTTCTATCATACTGGTTTTTGCATGTTCTAACATGCATGAACAACTGCTGTCGATTCAACAAGCCTGTCACAACATGTTGAAACATGCTTGAACTGCGAAAGCTTTACATTTTCTGAAAGTCCAAATAAACCGCGGCTGTTACCAATGCTTTTAAATTTCCCAAACAAGACACATTATGTTAATATAAATTAGCATTAACTATCATAAATCAGGTTGAAAAACTTCCATTTTTCTAGAAAAGACCATCTTGCACGCCCGCGTAGCATAATGAAAATTCAAAATGCCACCAATCGCAGAGCTTTTTCATGAAATCAAATCAAACTTGGCGTGAGTCATGGATCTCATGTGCCTGGCGCTTGTCGAATTTCAATTTTTAATCTTCCGTTAACGTGTGCCGTGTTTTTCGATTCACGACTTCGTCAGTCTCATACGACCGATTTTGAGGAAAGATATAAAGACACCGAGTATAAGTATGTTCATAAACACCTTGACACTTCAAGTGAAGTTTTTCAATTTTTTCAATAGTTATTGAACTCGAGCTTCGTCCTCGTCATGCAACTAGGCACCTGATAAAAACTTCAAATTCAGCTCAATTCATCTAAAATGTTATATTACTATCACAAATTTCTTTTTTAAAGATACAAGAAGTGGTAAAAGAATTAAGAGAAAGGAACAATATCCTTCAGAGGAAACTAGAAGCATCTGCAGTCATGGAGGAAGACATGAATGTAGGTGGAAGAAATTTTCAAGCTCCAAGCGAGCTTGTCCGCGAGAGAAATCTGGATAGTATATACGTATAGCAACTACATGCCATCAACTACAACCGGTCCCTCTCTCCTAACACACACACACACATTCACACCCTCGTAATTCACCCCAGCAAGTTACGCCAAATGCAATTTAACATCGTATGTGTACATGTTTACATGTACATGTTGTTACCGGTGACAATTTATAAAATATCAATTCGTTCAATTCTTTTTAGAATTTAGTGAGCGAGCTCGACAAGACGGTGGCGTCTTTTAAAGAAATAAAAGCAAGGAATGAAGAACTCCAGGAATCAAAGCAGGCTTTGGAAGAGCAGTGCGGCAATTTGGAGGCTGAAAATCTTACCCTGCAAGAGGAACGTGAAGACAGCCATTACAGTAAAAAGAAACTGAAGAAAGAAATGAACAAGATGGTGATGAAGATTACCAAGTACATCAAACAGATCAAAGAGTTGGAGAAAGTCAAAAACACGGTCTCACGACTGGAATTCGAAAACAGTTGGGTGAAACACCTTCACGAAAAGAGTGTAGTCGAGTTGAAAAGTCTAAAAATGAAACACAAAGATGCTTTGAGCGAACTTCAGGTTGTCACACAGGATCGAAACCTCTCGAGAAACGAACTGTTGTCTGCTCAGCAAGAGGTGAGCAAATTGAGCGATGAGTTGGAAAATTCAAAACATTCGTTCGCCGAGTTCCTAGAAATCAAAAGACAAGTGGATGTCTTACGAGAAGAAAACAAAAGTCTCATTAAAAAATCCAGGACTTACAAAATCAAAATGTTGAGATCGGAAAACGTGGAGAGCCAAAATCAACTGGTGCCAATACAGAAACTTAAAGTGAGATAATATAGTACAGTTAAGAAATAGAAAACATTTTCTCTGTTTCCATTATGTAGAAACACGAGTTGAGGTTTAGGAGAATTGCCAAAGGGCGAGTGTTTCCTGCACTGCGATTTCAGAACGTACTTAGTAAGAGAGGCTAGCTAATCTTCCATCATCAACAACATCCATGTCCATAAATACCAAAGAAGAACTCCTTCCTGGTGCTGAATCAAGTTGGACTGAATGGAAATGCCTCAACAGACTGAGAGCTGGTAGGGTTATCTAAATACTGAAGACTTGACTTGCATATGTGGCAATGAACCACAAACTATGGAGCACCTACGGAGATGCCCTCTATTGGAGCAGGAATGCAAAGTTGAGGACCTTGCAGAGAACAACGATATTGCTAAGAGTTGTGTCCAGCTTTGGCTGAAACACAATATCTAGCGTGTGTGAACACGATAAGAAGAAAGGTGCATGCGTTTCCAGTTAAATTGTAGTAGCGCCTCGAGAATTCATCGGACGTCTCAACCATGCATATATAATTTGAAAGCTTATATAATAGCCTGCACGAATATACCCAAAGTTTTGTTTTTTTATTTAAAATCTAGAATTTTCTGTAACCCCGTTTTCCGATCAAGTGAGTAATTCGCTTCAGAACAACTTAATGATTTTGAAATCTGTTTGTTTTGATACATTCCTACATACTCCTATTACAAAAGGGTGGCAGTGATTGCCAAAATACGGTTCCGCTCGAAAGCTATGTCGGTTTGCATGAAACTATACCAACGTGCAATCTGATTATCCACACGGAAAATTATCTCAAAAACTGTTTTTAAAATTTTATTTTTCAGTGTACATGTATTTCTCTTATTAAATATCAAAACTGTTTTTTCAAAACTCAATTTTTTCCGTAACCCCTCCTTCTTCTAGTCAGTAATTTACATAACCCCTCCTCCAGCAGCAACCTTTAAAATTTCGTAACCCTCCTCAATAAAACAACCACCCCCTACCATCCCATAATGACCGCTCCCTATATATTTGTAAATGTTCATCACTGAAGGTGTACAATAACCTTATCCTGGACGTAACACAAAAACAGCGTCACTTAAAACATAAAAATCACGATACATATCTCCTTCACATAAGTAAGGAAGTCTTGTGAATGATTCTAAAATAAAACCTGCCGGCGTAAAGACATCGTTTATTAAACTCGTTGCCTGCTCCTCCCACATTTTGCCAGTGATTGGAATTCTCTCGGTAGGCTTTATGATTTTTGACCCTAAAATGAAAAGAAATGTTCGTTAAAGTGCCTATATGAAAGGAAAATTAAGTTTGTCTTAGGAATGGTAATTTAGAGCTCTTTCATATCTCACGTCGTTCGTGAGATATTTAATGGCTGTTTACACGAATCCGGATTGAGTTTCATTACCCTTTAGGTGTTTACATGAATCCTGAATGAGATTTAGCTCAATCCGGATTGAGTTCAATCCGGATTGAGTTCATTCCGGTTCTCATTTCGGATTGAGTTTCATTGAAATTTCATTCCAGTGTCATGTAAAGCCTTTACAGTAAAGGCGGTGCAATATTTCATTCTGGAATGAAAAATACGACCTAGAAGACTGAAACGAACAACACATGCATGCTCTTTTAACATTTATAGACGACAATTTGCAGTTAGAGACAGGAATTGCGCCGAAGTCTTATTGTTCAATATAAATAGCTCTTTGTCGACGACGTTATAAATTAAAGGTGAATTAAATGCTTGTTTACTTGCGACCGCATCGATTATCGTTGCTAGTAATGCTTTTCCCCTTTTCTTCATGTTTATTCTTCGCCAAATTATCAGTTTAAGGCACGTGTTGAAATGTCCGCTATAATCTTATTGAACGCCATCTTGAAATCTCAGATTTCGCGCGATTTTCGATCCTGGGATATAATTCCTATGTAAACGCGCTTTGAATCCGGATTCATGACGTAAACAGCCCGTAACGTTTTGAGCAAATGCCATTCGTCAGAGATGAAATGTAAAGTGATGTTCAATTTGATAAATGTCTCAATTACCTGATTCAACGCAATGATAAAATGGCAAAACCACAGCAACAACAAGTCTTCCCCCGTGAGGATTCAAGGCTTTTCTAATGTCCGATAATAGTGTCCATGATTTATCACATCTATCCAACAGATTTAAACAGCTTATGACATCGTATGTTCTCGTTGCCCATTCGTCAATCTCTAACACGTGGTAATTCTGTTGCCTGAGCCTCCATCGCATGCTTGGTGACTGTTCTGTGGTGAAAACCTGGTTGAAGTGATTCGCCATTACTGCAGTGACACGACCATCACCCGATCCTAGATCTAATAGTGTCTCTGTTTTCCATGTTTCATGGACGTGCAACAACTGTCGAAATTGAGACTTCGAGAAAACAAACATAGAACCGCGGCCTAAAATTCTATAAAATAATAAAGTAAAGTTATGAACGTAACTTTAAAAGTTACTGTCCATGACCTAACGTTTCGACACTCCAATCTAGTGTCTTCATCAGGGGTGATCGTTGTAAAGTTAGGATCCGTATTTTATACCCTCATAGAACCGATGATGACGTTATCTAACGTTATCTATTAACAAGATGCAAATAAGCTTCTGGTAATAAACCACCGTCATCGCGATTCAATGGGGCGTGGGTGATATTGATATGCCAAGCCTCCAGACAATATCTGTGACGGTACCGCGGGTTAGTGGTAATGATTTTGGAATTTTCTCACGCAATCTAATGGTTGATTACGCACGCATGCTCCCACAAAGCAGAATTTTCCTTTTTTGAAAAGAAAACAGCCTTTTGGAGTTCTTTTAAACGCGTACGAAACTGACGTTTAGTCTGACCGATGTGCTCCTGAGCGTCTTTCCTCTGTTCCTTCGCAATACGATCCTTAGGTTTTGCACTGAAAATATGACCCAACGTCAAGAAAGGTTTTTGAGCAACTTTTACGTTGAAATTACCTAGTAAGATTATTTTAATTGGAGTGTCGAAACGTTGGGTCATGGACAGTAACTTTTAAAGTTACGTTCAAAAAACTATGTAGCGTCAAACTATGTCTGATTTATCACCAGAAACCAACCAATAACAAACACTTTCTCCAATACAATAACATGACCATTGCATCATCTTGAAAGACAATGCTTCCAAACCATCCCCTCCTTACTAACTATGTCTAGCTTGAGGTGTATATTATTATTATCTTCAGACATCTAAGTAGACATGCACACAATTTGTTTTAACAATGTTTTAATTGTTTTTGTGAATGAAATTGTTGCGAGCATTAAAAAATGGTTATTTCAAGAATTAGTGGCGTGTAGCAGGTGCGGCGCTATGGCCCTGTCACACCCTGATGTTAAAAATCTGCACTTACCCATTAGCAGTGGTTACAGACATGAGAAAACTAAGGACTCCTTTTAAAAGAACGTGGGCCATTTGTGTAAAAACATGATCACCCTTTTCATTACAATTGGTAAGAAATCCTTCAGATTCTTCATCAAGGTCAAATTGTATGAATTTACTCCTAATTTCGTCTCCAAATTTGGAGAAATCACATGTGTACCACTTCAACAAGACAGAAAAACAAGATTGGTGAAATTATATAAAACTCTAGTGATAAGCCATGCCATACAAGATTAAAAGTCAACAGTCTGGCAAAATTCAAATTAGAGTATTTTACTGTACAGGTATAGTTATAATATTGACAGCTGTACACGTTACAACAAATGCTTTGCAACCTTAAATAGCGAAGCGCGGTAATGACATTAGCAGTGTTCAGCAAAGTACTGATATTTTGTACTTAAGTAAAAGTAAAAGTATGGCCTGAAAATCTTACTTAAGCAAAAGTAAAAGTATGGCCTGAAAATCTTACTTAAGCAAAAGTAAAAGTATGGCCTGAAAATCTTACTTAAGTAAAAGTATGGCAAAAAATATTCCAGAAAAGTACTTCTGAAACATAACTATATATTGAACCACTAACCAACATGACAAATGACAATTGATAATCTGGTACTGTACTTTAATCTGGGCGCTGTTTGGCGGCGCCAACTCAACAGTTGCCAATCACGTACACGCGCAAAATGAACTTCACACGATTTTCCACTCTAGATCTCTAGCGGATGGAGAGTGGACCGAGTATTTCGCGACTCTGCGTTCCAAATTTCTTTTTTTACTTTGCCGATACAACAAAAAGTAACGAAGTAAAAAAGTAATTATTTTTCAAAAATTTTACTTCGTTACAAGTAAAAAGTATTTGTTGAAAAATATACTTTGTTACAAGTAAATACTGATTTTTTTTACTGAAGTAAAGTAACGAAGTAAATTGACTTCGTTACTGGCGAACACTGGACATTAGTATGTATGTTTATCTGAGTTTGTAAAAAATCTTGCATTCTCAACAATAGAAAAAGGATCCTGAAGGATATTTCAGGATCCTGTATAAGATCCTGCAGGATATTTCAGGATCATGTATAAGATCCTACAGGATATTTTAGGATCATGTATAAGATCCTACAGGATACTTCAGGATCCTGTAGGATCTTGTACCGGATCCTACAGGCTTGTGTACGATCCTGATGACCTGATAGGATCATGTAGGATCTTGTACAGGATCATGTAGGATCTTGTACAGGATCCTGTAGGATCTTGTACAGGATCCTACAGGATTTCTACCAGGGCTGTTATAGTCTCTGCATGCTGTTTTGCACTGTGAATTTGTTTCCTATTTATTGAATATTTTGAAAAATTGGGAGAATTTGATAAAAATTGGGAGACCGGGAGATTGCACAAATTTTCGGGAGACTCCCAGAAAATCGGGAGGGTTGCCAGAATGTCTGCATTTAGTTGCAAATGTTTAAATCAATACCTGACCCAGGTCACTTGTTTCGTTCTCTTGCTCATGTAATTGTTCCAGTAGCATTTTCCCAACCAAACTTCTGCTATATCGAGTAGCCCACATATTGGTTTCAAAACAAATGGCAATTTCTATCCCTAAAATAAATTGTGGCGTAATTATGCATTTATATTTGTGTTACAAATGTATAAGTAAAAGGGACTTTATTTTTTGGTATTTTTATCAATTATAAGCCATGGACCACATTTACAGCAGATAGAGAAGTCATTCAATAAATCTTTGTGTTACAGTGGAACCAGACCACCCCATTAATATTTGCATCTTGTTAATAAATAATGTCATCATTGGTTCTATGAGGGTATAAATAGGGATCCTAACTTTACAACGATCACCCCTGATGAAGACACTAGACTGGAGTGTTGAAACCTTGGGTCATGGACAGTAACTTTTAAAGTTACATTCAAAAAACTTTTTAAAGCCAGAGTAGCGTCAAACTATGTCTGATTTATGACCACTTTGTTTTGGCCCCAATGTGAAAGGGTTCACAGCTAGAATTTACCCTCTTGGGTTCATAATTTACCCTGTTAATAATAATACAACTACATTTTTATGTAGTTGTATGTTTTTTATGTAGTTTAATCGAGTGAAATGCCAAATATTACTTGCAATATACCCATAATCTTATCCCGGCATTACCACCACTATATATACAGAACTCGTGACTAGGCTCTCGGGAACGACTTCCATAGCTCAGTGCTCAGAGCACTGCACACAGGGTCACGGGTTCAATTCCAGCCTCTAAGTTGCGTTTTTCGCAAATGGTCCCAGTTTGGTCTTAAAATGTATATATTCTAACACTCGAAATTTTCCTTCACCTGTGTTCGTATTAACAGGGTGCCACTGTATGTTAAATTTAATATTATCTATCCAGCATTATTTAGGTGCCAATATTTCACTTCACAGATACTGTGAGACACTCTAACCATTGAGCTACTGTACATTGTCTTGCAAGGGTGGCAAGTAACGAAGTAAATGTACTTCATTACTGTACTTGAGTATTATTTTTGAGTAATGGGCATGTAACAAAGTATATCTTTGAGATAGTACTTTTACTTGGAACGAAGTCATTTTATAATGTAACGTTTTACTTCGCTATTTTCATTTTGTTGCAAAGTATTTCGTTACTTTTCCAGTTTTTTTTGCTATTACAGTAATCCACAAAAAATTTCCAAAAAGGATTTTCTAGGGTAGCATCGCCGTTCGCCGTGTGACACACGCGCATTGCGCCATAATTTTGAAATGTACTGTAAGATAAGCGTTTGGACTTTGGTTGGCAAATAGTGTGAAATCACTGAAATGGATGAAGTATCTACGATTGAAATTTTGTTATAAATGTAAAATTATTGTTTTTTTTAATAAAGTTAAACGGAACATTTATAAGCAGAATAACAGAAAGTGAGAAAGGTTGTGAGGATAATTAGATTTATACGACTATTTAATTGTTGGTTAGTGTAACAGCTCCCACCCCCCCGCCTCAGTTTAAAGGGTTTAGCCAACAGTACTTTTACTTTTTACTTTTACTTCAAGTATTTTTAAGAAATACTTTGTACTTTTTACTCAAGTACGTTTTTCCTCCGGTACTTTTTACTTTTACTCAAGTCGTTTTAAAGCTAATTACTTCTACTTTTACTCAAGTACAAAATAAAAGTAGTTTAGTCACCCCTGTTGTCTTGTGTGGTATCGTGGTGATATTGAGGCATTTACAGCGAGTTTGCTATCTGGCCATGTTGTTCCCCACTATAAAGGATTTGATCGAAAATATTCATGAAAAATCAAATGCCCCACATATGCCTGATACCACCCCTCTGGGGCTCAATAACTTTCCCAAAGTTCCCGATCATGGTGATTGCCAGTAATGATTTTCCACCGATCAAATGAAAATCTGGCCGATCGGGAACGTTTTCCTAAGTTCACTACACTATGACTGTCACTACTTAAAATTGCGGTCACAATCTATTTTCACACTCTTTCAGTCTCTTTTGATTCATTATCTTTCTTCTTGAAACATTATACAGTGAAAAACCACTGCTGAAAATCTCACGCTCGTTCAGACTATAAGCCGTTATGAGGATGTATCAGAAATCGCTTCGCATAAATTGTAATATGAATCGTAAAACAATAATCAAAGTGTGGAAACCGTCGTTTACCGTAATGATGGTGTAATTACAATGTACTTTCAATTGGTCTGTACGTGTGTGGGATCGGGATTCTTGCATTCGCAAAAAAAACGTCCGCATTGAGCTAAAATAAAACGATGTTAATTTGTGTCCGTAATAAAAACAACAAGCACTTCAGAAATGCCAACATGTTTATTTGTCTTTTAACTGTACGTGTGTCATCTTTTTGAATGGTCCAATGTATTTCTTGCCGATCAAGATGATCGCCAACCCTGCTTTTCCGCCGATCATAAACAATTTCTTGCTGATCATTGATCGGCGCTTATTTTGAGCCCTGATGGATTCTCCTGAGATAAATTGTAATATATCTTGTCAGCTGAAAATTTCGTCTTCATAGACTTTTTTGCTGTTAAAGTTGACGGAAATGACGTCAAATCGGGCATCTGTAAAGAGGTTTTCATGTAGATAGATTCCCGATTTGACGTCATTTCCGTCAACTTTAACAGCAAAAAAGTCTATGAAGATGACATTTTCAGCTGACAAGATATATTACAATTTATCTCAGGAGAATCCATAGATTGCAAATATGTTAAATCCCCACAGACGTTA
This sequence comes from Chrysogorgia sp. JL179-B06, assembly GCA_035772405.1. Classification (NCBI taxonomy): domain Eukaryota; kingdom Metazoa; phylum Cnidaria; class Anthozoa; order Scleralcyonacea; family Chrysogorgiidae; genus Chrysogorgia; species Chrysogorgia sp. JL179-B06. Next base: position 749,383 of record JAYKKM010000044.1, read on the forward strand.
TAGCCGCTTTAAACCCAAGTCAAGGTTAAACCCAAGTCAAGGTTAAACCCAAGCCAAGGTCATCCCTGTAGGGGTAAACAATGGACACAGACTACAGGTACATCATAATATAGTTGCAACAGAAACCAAAAACACTCTCTAACCATCACAAGAGATCAACTACGATTTTCTCTTATTCTGAACAAGCTAGTTTAATTAAGTTTTATGTATTTTCTTCAGATTTATCTTGTATAAGTATAATCACATACGGAAATCAGTCACATACGTTCATCACATGATGATTGATGACAGCTTTTCTTTGTATCCAAAACAAAAAGTCTGAAAGTTAAATGCACTTTGACATTGTTCCATATAACCACATTGGGGACGAAACGACCCTAAAGCCACAATACACTCATAAACTTATGCTAATTTAATAGTCTTGTTAAATATTTTATATGCCAATATTTGTCATTGTTTGTCTGTTGTTGATCACTGTCTAAGAGCGTTCAATATATGTCACGAATATTTACCTTTTAATAGAGAAATCAGAACAAGCGACAGACCTTTCATTCCACTCCAATGTTCGACATGTTCAATCACATCTGACAAAAATTTCCCCGGAAAAATATACCCGGAAAAGGTTTCGTCGTATTTTATGGCGGATAGATTTTCTCAAATACTCATATATATTGCAACATCATGAAGGTCTCTAAAGGTCAAGTTTGCAATCAAATGTGTTGACAGTGAAAACCTTTCTTTCTCTCTCAGACTTTTTAACTGTTTTGGTCGTCCAGTGCAATCATCTTTGTCGAGTTTAGCGATATTTATATCGACTTTTAAGTCGATAAAAGGTGTTGGTGCAAGCGCCCCCCGTATTGCGGTTTCTTTCTGACGTCTGATCAGCTGGGGTTTTTTCTCGGGGTCCCAAGTCTAATATTCGGCAAGAAACACAATGCTGCTTCAGCCGTCAAATGCAAGGACAAGTGCTGACACATTCGAGCTTTTTTTGGATTTCGCATTTCCTCAGTAGTGCATTGACATCTGACGATATGCTGGTCGCATTGACAAGGAGTACTCGATCAGAAACAGTGTGATAAACTGCGACATCATGCCTATGAAACTTGGACAACAATGCACTGAACACATTCAGACTCAAGCCCAGAAATGCTTCGGCGAACCGACCAAGTTCGACCAAGTCATCGGCGGAGTGAAAAGGTGTTCTTGCTTACACGAACACAAATGCATTCACATTTCTGGATCTATAATAGTTTTGTTAATCATCGCCGCCGTGTTGGTGATATTCTGCCGCGAACACTTGAAAGACATCATAGAGTGGGTTGAGAATCTAGAGACATGGCAAGGGGCTTTGTTATTTATTGTGATGTTCACATTGGTGTCGTTTCCCATGTCCTGGGGGTACATCGTTCTGAACGTTGCAGCCGGCTATATTTATGGCTTCTTCCTTGGAATGCTCGTGGTCGTCGTTTCAGTGTTTATCGGGATCTTTTTCTCTTTTGAAATATGTCGCCTTTGCCTCAGGGATTTCGTGCAGAAGCGATTGGAATCGGAAAATTTATTAGCTGTAGTGAGGGTGGTGGAGGGTAGGAAAGGATTTCGTGTCATCGCTCTGTCAAGACTGACTCCCTTGCCATTTGGACTACAGAACGGTCTGTTCGCCGTAAGTATTTGAACTAAAAAATGGGATAGATAGCTTCATAAGATCCATAAATTTTAAAATTAAATTGCAGTCGTGACAGGCTGGGCATATTTTGAATTTTTGGGTATGGTATTAACGTATTTTACGTTAACTGTATAATTTGAGCTAATTGAGTGTGTTTAATATGTCAAACGTATCGAATGTTTTGAAATTGCATTATCATTGTGGTTATTATTTTATTGTTTTCAGTATCAATATTGCACCTCACTGTGTGAAAACAACAGACCACATACGTGTTTACAGTTTAGTCTTTTAGTATTTACTATGGTTCAAATACCATTCAGTACTGTGACATTACTATTATCATCCTCAGGGTAACACAAAAACTCATTATCACGATAAACCAAATGATTTATTCATTACAATTTCCTTCCTTTTACACTGTAGATTACTAACATTAGTGTCACCAAGTGTCTTGCAGCATCGAGTATTGGACTTTTACCAACGCAAGCAATGAACACATACATGGGCAGTACTTTACGATCAGTAGAGGATGTCATTAGTCAAAACTCTGGTGGCTATCTCATTTTAATGGTTCAAGTTGTTATCACTATAGGATTATCATTGTACGTGATTAGAAAAGCAAGGAAGGAACTGAATAAAGCATGCAGGGAAAGTGAAGTAGAAATGATGCTTGATAATGGAGACATTGTAACTGCTATACCAAACTATCTTGACTTGCCAGTTCAGAAGGATGCTAAAGCTAATGGCTATGTCAATGGACATATCCCTTCCTCAAAACTTTCCAAACCAGGCCACAGGCGGGTCCAATCCGCTTCGGCTATCGTTCATCTAAACGAGCTGCAGGAAGTGTGTTCGTTAAGTGATGTACAGGTAGCTTGATGTTTACACAATTCTGCCAGGGAAATTTTAACTAGCAAGACAAAGTGTTTTCAGCTTTTCGAAGGGTACTTTTCTTGGAGTAGTATTAAAAACCTTTTTATGAAAGATATTAAAGGATTGGATGGCAGAGGGGAAATGTTGCAGATCTAGAGCTTTGAGAGGATCAGGTACAAAGAGTTTCTGAGATACACAAGATTATTCAGAAATTAAATATAAACAAAGTAATGAAAATGTTATTGTATTTTTCAACTTAAAGGGATACTCCAGCCAAAATACAAATGTAGTTCATATGAAAGATCTTACTGACTTTAGTTTATTTCCAAAGTTTCAGCATTCCTATCAATTTAGTTGAGAAGATATGGCTAGTTGAAGTTGAAAATTTTGAGGATATTGTTTTTGAAAATATGACGTCATTGAGTGATTCTTTATCGGCAGTGGAGTTGTTTTGATGGCGATCACATAGTGATAGCTGTTGTGAATGCTCTTTGGACGAAAATTAGTCGAAATAAACTATTTAGTTCATCATGCAGGAAAGTAGAGGAGCTTCTTAGGCATAATACGAGATCACGTCACTCAGTGACGTCATATTTGAGAAACAAAATGGCGTCGAAATTGGACAAACTCTCAAACTTCAACTAGCCAAATCTTCTTAACTAAATTGATAGGAATGCTGAAAGTTTGGAAATAAACTAAAGTCAGTAAGGTCTTTCATATGAACTACATTTGTATTTTGGCTGGAGTATCCCTTTAAATAACTCTAACCCACTTTAGCAACAGATACAAGGTCTGCAAACTTACATCTGAACACCCTTAGAGCTGTAAGTAGTTAGTATGTAAATTAATTATATTTGTGATCTATTTAAATCCATTATCAGAAATGTACAGTAAATTCTTCATCCAATATTCTGATCCACTGATAGTACGGCTGACGTTTCATATAAGTATCTCGAAATCAAAACATAGTCCTAACCCCAAACTTTACCCTAACCCTATCTCTAACTCTTATGATGGTGCTTTATTTTAGAAATAACAGCTGATTTTAATTTTACTACTGATAGTCTATGTGATGTCATTTCGGGATTTATATGAAACTTCACCTGATAATACAGTATTTTATATTATTTATAACTCCGTGATTTGGGACTCATGACTCGTCTACTCACTATGATTTTCCCTGACAATTGTCGTCCATGTCTTGCACCCGCTGATGTGTAAGGATGTGTCAGAGGTATTGATATTCTTGGATTCTGCTCCTAAATGCTACTCCACTGAATCCCATCAACCTATGTATGCCAAACTATGCTAAATTCTAGAATACCCGTCCACTTTCGATATTTGTATCTGTTGACAGTTCGTAAAGGGGTCAAATTACGGAAAGTTCATCATATATACAGTTGCTTTGTTCTATTTTAAAACCCCATTTAATTTGTAAATATAAACCTTTGACATTATATTTAAAGACATTTTAGACCATCCTGATTTGTATTTCTGCCTTTAAATGCGGTTTCAAAAGTGGATGGGTATTCTATACTAAAAATTGATCCCTTATTTCCCAAGTTTTGTCTTCAAAACTTCATTTGTATATTTTGGCTGCAGCACCCCTTTGATACAAATCCTAATTCCTTGCCGGTACATCATCGACATTCCCAATCAACTGGTTGAAATTTTGATTTTACTGACCTTCACTCTCAGTGTACACATCATCTGGAGAGACTATACTAAAATAGATCTCTTTAATAATGGCACTCAAATTGAATATTATTTTATATTCATTTAAATAAGCCTTTCTGACTTCGTTCGTGTGTGTCTGTAATTCCAAAGAATCTTTGCTAGAATAGGATATATCTGATCGACAATTTCATGGGAAAATCATAGCATGTGTGGATATGCCTTCAGTAGTGGAATAGTTTATCCAAACCTTGTATACTTATATTGCTGATATGTTGGTAATTGATAATGAACAATTAGAAAGAAATAAACCATACACACCAAAATCACGACAGAGTGTACTTCATATTTTCCACTCGCAAGCGATGTCGCGACCGAGCGAAGCGAGGGTGATAATCTCGCCGCGGCAGGGATCCATTTCTCACGAAAGGTTTGTATATATATTTAATCGGAGCATGGTAGGACCAACTCCTTATAAGGAAGTAAAAAGTCGTTTTGGGTGATCCGTTTGAATCGGACAACGCTAAGGGTGGCCATTGACGCGAGTGGTGATCTGACGAACTATATATACACGGAAAAACGCATGTTCTGTTACAGCATTTAACAGCAGTGATATCAGGTCTGTTCAGGATAATGTAGCGACCCCTGTAACAGCTATGATGGTCACAGTCAGTATTAGCACTGATGCCTTATCATCTGTATTCACCAGTCCTGATTTATCTGATACCAACAACTTCCATCAGCGCTGTTACATCATCAGTGTACATTACAATTTCGCAAAAAAACATTCTGTTTCATCAGACTGATACAGCCCTGACAACCCAACAGACTGTTTCAATCTGATACCGTCAGTTCTGAACAGTCTGTTGGCGACAACAGTGTGATACAGCTATGATATCATACCTGTATCAGGCCTGAAGGTGCAACAGGCTGTAATAGGTCGGTGGCGTTTTTACGTGTGTATATAAAGAGGTTTTTACGAAGGGTATACACGTTTGCGTAATATAATAGGCACGTATATGTTATGTATTTAGACTCGGTAATTCCAAATCTGTTTTCAGAATTGAAATCGAGTAAATATTGGCCGCGATAACGTTCCAATCTACGTACGACGAACGGGCCTTTTGCGATTTGTTATCGGCAGAGACTACAAATACGGTATATAGCGTGCGCGGTCTGGGCCCTGGATGGGAAAAAGAAACACTTAAGAAAGGTTATAACGACGACAAGTCGCTTTAGAACCTGCTCCAATTCCTGTCTCGATAATTTAAGCAAAAAGAGAAATGAATTCGTAGGTATAATAAAAAGATTGGGAAAACGCGCATTTTTCGTCATATAGTGATTGGTGAAACCAGAGTTCTTTACATGTTCGAGAAGAAAACAGTGCATATAAGTTGAAATACATTCGTATAGATCAAATAGACGATCACCTCCATTTTATTGCGATGAAACCATTCGGTATACCGAATATTACGTGTGACAGTCAGTAAAATGTAATTGCATTGTTTGTTGCTTTTGTGTTTCTTGCCATGTTGTGAAATCATTCATCAAACCACGTCCTATATTGTCTATTGTCGAGCATCGATAAAAACTTAAAACCGGTCAGTAAAACGCCTCGCAGACGGTTTACGCCTCTCTCTTTCGACGGGAAAAGATTGTACCCTGCGATGATGATGATGTCTTGAACCTTGGTTGTGGCTACCACCTCGCTTTCCCTCGCGAATCTCGTACAATTCTTCTCCCCCAACCCTCTGTTCTTTCCCCTCGAATGTGCTAAACCGCCTCGCTCTCGTATCGTTCGCCCACTCCTTCTGCATTTCCGCCTCGTGCTGCTTTTCGCTGATCACGTTCACAAGTTCAACCAACTTCTTCGACTGGTTTTCGTGCCTGACGAGTACATCCTTGTGGTTCACTCTCGAATTTTGAAGGCTTTGCAGTTGAGTGCGCATTTCACCCAACAACCGCCTCTGCTCCTGCGCGTTTTCTTCGATTTCTGAGAATTTTCGTACTTGCATGCCAGCAACGTCTTCCGAGAACTGTTGGACCTCATCCAGGCGTTTTTTCACCTCGTCGTACGCGAGGTTCAGCTTTGAGACGATTGCTTCCAGCGCCATTACACGGCTATTGAGGCCGGCGGTCATGTGAATCTCTGGACCCTCGCTTGCGGCCGGCGACGCGCTTTCCATTTCTGTTTTTCACTGCGTCAAACTACTTCATATTAGTGTCGCGGCTTTGTCGCCAGGCTTGTTCGACGTCACAATTGACAAGCAAATTAGTAACCAGGCTTGTTATTTCCGGCTTGCGCGCGTGCGGATAACGTGGCAACTGAAGCCCCTTTTTCACCATTTCGCGCGCCGCCGTTATTTGACGTTTCGTAACTATAAATTCTCATATAAACAAAACTCGCGATGAAAAACATCCTGTCCTGCTTCCAGTCCCACCTCGCATATAATCAGCCCCTTAATCCGCACGAAAGCGATACAAATATGGTAACCGCCTCTACTCGTTAGAGTATAACCAAATGCAGAGCTGGATTAAGCCAGTGGGGAACTCCAGGCCCTGGAGAAAAATAAGCCCTTTTGTCACCAGACTTAAAAAATAAGGTTTTAGCGAGTAAGCGTACTTTCATAAACGTCTTGTATCAATTGCATGCACTTTCGATAGAAGTTTACAACATTGATCTGTGCAACGTAAACACAGCTTTGTGTATACAGTAAACACCCGCTATGAAGAACCTTCCGCCCATAAGAACCTCAGGCTGAAATTAGGGATTTTGTGCCCCTCTCAATAAGAACCTGTTTAAGTCTGATATTCGAAATAGGTTCTTATGTCACAAAATCAATTTATAATTCCACTGTAGCAAAGTCCCAAATGAGGATGATACCAACATCTGGTTGCAGTTCCTTATCTTTTATACAATAATTGTACAATGCATTTACATGTTGACGTAGATCTCAAAATTCTAGTTGTTAAGGAAGATGTACCTTAATATTGTTATATACTAGTCTTATCATCTACAAAGAAAACTGAAAGTACTGCCTAGTTAATTTCATCCATATTATCTCATTGACATAAGTGTTTATCAGTTACTGAATTGTGGCTTTATGGTTTATTGAGTTGTCTTTCTCCAGTTTTTTGCATGGTAAAATAATTACAAACCAATTAATAAGAACCTAACACCCTGATTTTTTGTTAGATATCAAATATATAAGAACCTATCCCAGGCTGGTTTGGAAAAATGTAGGTTCTTCATAGTGGGTGTTTACTGTATTATAAAGATCGAAAACGATCTATATATAGGCCCTAATGTCTCTGCCAGCTCCAGGCACAACATACCCTTAATCAGTCTCTGACCAAATGCGAACTGTTTACGACTCTTTCGCCGCTGAGCAAGTGCTGCTTGCGGTCTTGACATATGGTTTTGGTCTGGTAGATGCCTGTTATCATGGATCATGTAAAATCAGGCTCCATATAGATCTCCCAACGAAAGGACTCCGTAAAGTACATCAATCCTCTTTCGGTTTACGGAATCCGGGTTTTTGTTTCTTTGAAGTTTTCACAGGTTCAAAGTCCATGTCAGGTTCTTTATCAAAGTTGTGGCGTTTTCTTTTCCCAGCGAACTTCTTTCCAACCGTATCAATTAAAGTATCGTACCTATAACAAGGCAGATTAAATAAAGAAATCAACTCAGGGCAGCCGGAAGAGGAAGGGAAGTAGAAGGAGCAGTGTTGTATAGTCAAGTCCACCAAGTCCGAGGATCTTACTCGTCGACGTCGTGAGCGTTACTATTTTCTTTATTTTAATTTATTACTTAAAGCCTAGATATCTAACATAAAATAACGAACATACGTAACTAAGAAGTATACAGTCAATGAGTTCACTTTTAAAACGTTCTAAGCAATAAAGGATATGTTCCGATTTTCCTTGCGGCCCCTGTTATACTTCATGAGATTGCAATATCCACGGTACTACTTTCAGGGTAGTATAGGTTTCCATAATAAGGTGAGGATCTCGGTAGAGTTAATGGCTTTAACCACGCAGACCTTTGATACGGCAGGACTTCAAATGGAAGATTCTGATCTAGAAGAACACGCAAACACAGTCGACTCCGGGCTAGTCAACCTTCACCTTCGCATGCCCTGTACTTCTAATGGTTTTGATTAGTGAAAATCTTCTTCTAATGCGGACCTCTGTCCAACGATCTCTTCTTTATCCTGTCTGTTCTGGTCACCTCTCCGAACAACGTTTTTCCTCTCTCGAAGCCACACGAGCCGCACCTTTTACTGCGTAGTCGTTTACTAATTTACATTCTTAATAGTCCCTAGTGGTTACACCGAGTCAGCCATCTTTTGAGTCCGAGGCATTCCGAGTCCGAGTGCACCTCTTTTGAGTCCGAGGCATTCCGAGTCCGACTCTTTGGAATCCGAATCTCAAATGGATTATTAAATAGCAACTGCATATGCTCATTAAAACAAGGACACTCAAATAACAAAATATGATCACGGGTGTCAGCAACACAAGTCCCGTTAATATAGCAAATAAATACGCAACATGTTTCAAGTCAATCCTGCCGTCTAAGACGCGGCATGAAAAAGACGCGGAAGGAAAAAGGGGAAGGAGGGGGAAGGAGGAGGGGGGAGGAGGGGAAGGAGGAGGGGAAGGAGGTGGGGAAGGAGGAGGAGGGGAAGGAGGAGGGGAAGGAAGAGTAGAAGGAGGGGAAGGATGGGAAGGAGGAGGAGAAGGGGAAAGAGGAAGAAAGGGAAGGAGGAGGGGAAGGAGGAGGAAAAAGTGAAGGGGAAGGAGGTAGTGGAAGAGGAGGAGGGGGGAAGGAGGAGGAGAAAGAGGGGAAGGAGAAAGAGGGGAAGTAGGAGGAGGGGATGAGGAGAAGGAGAAAAGGGAAGGAGCAGGAGGGGAAGGAGGAGAAGGAAAAGGGGAAAAGGGAGAGGAGGGGAAGGAGGAGGAGGAGGAGGGGTATGAGGAGGAAAAGGTGAAGGGGAAGGAGGTAGTGGAGGAGGAAGGGGGAAAGGATGAGGAGCGGAAGGAGAAGGAGGGGAAGGAGGAGGGGGTGAGGAGAAGGGGAAAAGGGAAGGAGGAGGAGGAGAAGGAAAAGGGGGAGGAGAGGAAGGAGGAGGAGGAGAGGAAGGAGGAGGAGGAGAAGGAGGAGGAGGGGAAGGAGGAGGAGGGGGAGGAGGAGGAGAAGGGGAAAAAGGGAAGGAGAATGGAGAATGGAGGGGAAGGAGGAGGGGGGAAGGAGAAGGTACAGTATAATATATATATATATATAAGTTGGTATCAATTTGCATTCTGGACAAGTACTGAACGTTTCAACATACCACTTTTTTGGAATGTGTTTATCAACAACAGTTTGATATCAAGAGACTATATAATTGTTTTTAGTTTTTTTTTACACTAACCTTTCGGCCATTTGCTCATCAGACACTGTGTCCTGTTTTTCCCGTTCTCCACATTCTCCTAACTCCTTCTCAGCAACAAGTTCATGGAATAATTTCTAAGAATTTCAGACAATTCCAAGAAGTTAATTTGTGCTTCGAAAATGTGACTGCAGTGCCTTGGGAATACTTACTTCAATAGCAGGATTAAACTTTCGAAATGACATTCTACCAGTTGGAACAAGTCCTTCACACACAGCATAACTTGGTTCAAATTCAATGAAATTACTACAGGAATAGAAGCATGTCAAGTAATTATCTATTAGTGGAAGCCTAGACAAGAATTAGATTAATTATAAAAGTGGTTAGGACTGGCTCCCCTTACTCCTTTGCCTGTATGAAATACAGATGATATAATAGTACCGGTAATATTTGCTTTGGAAAATGTGTTTACCATATGGCAAATGGCAATACATGTATTGGATATTAGTCCAACTTCTTTAAAGAACTGTTTGAAACTTAGGAGAGTCAGACTGAGGATTTGAGCTTGACAATCTTGTCCAGGCCAAGAAAAAAAATACCTGGGTTTCCTATTTCATGCTGAAAAAAATTAGGTAGGGTAGGTCGGTTTTTCTTTTTTTTTAAATTTTTTTTTAACTTTTTTCCCCAAACATTCGCTGATCTTGAGGATGCTGCCTGGATCGACAGCCATGTTTACTATCCCAGGCTTTTCAAAATTTCAATAAAAAGATTAGGGTCAAATTTCCCACTCTCGGGATAGGGAAGGGTGTAAAATGCCCGGGGTACATATGCCCGGGGTACAGTATGCCTGGGCCCAGGGGGATGTTAACAGTGTAAATATGACTATATGGAACCAGGCTTTAACCTTTCAAGATACAAGCTTACGATGGGAGCTCAGCGACGTCGCAATACTGTTATATAATTGTATTTTTAGTCTGAGAAATCTAAGGGGTTGCCTAAACTCTTCTGCAGTCGGCCCTGGCCCAGTTGGCCAATGTGCCTCTATTTTCTATGACTATTTTAAATAGGGCTAAGAGAGGAGTTCAGTAGAGCCACTCACTCATCTTCAACTCCATCATCCTTATCCAAAACCCAATGTGCTTCGTCAATTTCGCGTTTTTCTTCTTCTTCAAGTTGGTGGCGAAGTTTGGCTTCTTCAGTCCTTTGCATAAACTATATTTAAATTGGAATATTTTTAAAAAAGCGAAAATAACTAAATAAGATGATGGTACACTAGAAAACACAAAATGGTGGAATACCTTCATTTTAAGAACATTTTTGGAGAGACTTTTTGTTTGTCTTGAATCTTTCCTTTCATCCGCCATTTTGAACTTCGTGTTTATCCGTACATTTCTTGTTACACCAATTCTATTGCTGTTTTCCAATATGGCGAACTCATCCACTGAAATCAGTATAAAACAAACTTGCATAGTTGCTGTTGTTTTGAGGATACTGTTCATGATTTACGGCGAGTGGCAGGACGCTAACATGGTGGTTAAATATACAGACATTGATTACGAGGTTTTTACAGACGCTGCTGGGCATGTGGTTGCCGGAAGATCACCTTACGAACGACCCACTTATCGATACACCCCTCTCTTGGCCATGCTGCTTGTGCCCAATATCACGTTACACAAGGCTTTTGGGAAACTTCTTTTCGTCTTCTGTGATATTTGCGTTGGATACTTGATATATGTCATCTTAAAAACTCAGAAATTAGAAAAAAGTTTGGCTCTAAAATGCTCTTGGCTGTGGTTCTTTAACCCTATTATCGTGACTGTGTCTACGCGTGGAAACGCTGAATCCGTGTTGGCTGTGTTGGTGTTGTCGACGCTGTATTTCATGCTTAACAAACAGTTTACTCTTTCGGCAATTATGCTGGCATTTTCAGTCCATTTTAAAATATATCCGGCGATATATGCCTTGCCATTGTACTTGACTGTTGGTTGGTTTGCAGAAGTGGAGCAGACGCAGTCACGAAGTGGCTTTGTGGACAAACGTGGATTACTGCGATTTATTTTCGATAGTTTAAGTTATAAAGAGCAGCTGAAATTTGCTTTGATGTCAGGAACTACGTTTCTTTTGATAAACTATGTTATGTATTATTTGTAAGTGTTGTTGGAATGGAAGGAAGGATGGAAAGGACTGAATGAAAGAAGGAAGGGATTGAAGGAAGGATGGGTGGATGGTAGGTAGGAAGGAGGGAGGGAGGGAGGGAGGGAGGAAGGGAAGGAAGGAAGGAAGGAAGGAAGGAAGGAAGGAAGGAAGGAAGGAAGGAAGGAAGGAAGGAAGGAAGGACGGACGGACGGACGGACGGACGGACGGACGGACGGACGAACGAACGAACGAACGAACGAAGGAGAGAGGGAGGGAAGATGGAAGGAAGGAAGGAGGGAAGGAAGGTGGAAGGATGGAAGGATGGAAAGATGAATGAAGGAGAGAGGGAGGAAGGGAAGGAAGGAAGAAAGAAAGAAAGGAAGGAAGGAAGGAAGGAAGGAAGGAAGGAAGGAAGGAAGGAAGGAAGGAGGAAGGAAGGAAGGAAGGGAGGGAGGGAGGGAGGGAGGGAGGGAGGGAGGGAGGGAGGGAGGGAGGGAGGGAGGGAGGGAGGGAAGGAAGGAAGGAAGGATGGATGCATGGATGGAAGGAAAAAGGGAAGGAGGGAGGGAGGCAGTTAGGAAAGGAAGGAAGAAAGGAGGGAAGAAAGGAACGAAGGAAGGAAGGAACAAGGGAGAGAACGTGGGAGGGGGGAGAGGGGACAAAGGAGGGAAGGAAGGAAGGGAGAGGGGAGAATGGGAAGGAGGGACGGAATGAATGTATCAAGGAAATAAGGGAGGGGAGCAGGGAGAGATAGAGAGGAAGGAATGGGTTGGTAGCGAGGGATGGAGGGAGAGATGAATGGATTAATTGAAGTGGGAAACGCTCTATTATCTTGAAGATAGAAACCTACTTTGAGCTGGTTTGTTTTAGGTATGGCTTTGAATTTCTGGAGCACAGTTATCTATATCATGTAACAAGGAAAGACGTAAAACACAACTTCTCTGTATATTTTTACATGCTGTACTTGACCATGGATTCTCGCTTTTCATGGATCATCAGTTTGCTGGCATTTCTTCCTCAACTTTCAGTTGTTGTTGTGTTTGGTTTGAAATATTACAAGGACCTTACGTTTTGTTGTTTTGTCCAGACATTTGCTTTTGTGACCTTCAACAAAGTATGCACCTCTCAGGTATTTAACGGAAAACTTTGAACCTGTTGATTCAGGATTTTATTGGAGTATAATTCCAACCACGTGCTTGTGGCATTGGAACAAAAACAGTGCGACCCAAATCACATATAATATATATTCAGGGCGCGAAATAACTGCTCCAAGTCAATTTTATGACCGGACAAATTATTCGGCTAAAGCCTGAAAAAAAGCCTTAATTCCGTAATCGCCATCGGTAAACTCCTTCACGTAAAACACATTGCGCTTTAGCTTATGTTAGAAGTTGCGTTTACACGCGATATAAGACTGAAAATGTGCGATACCGTCACAATTATCTGGAGCAATTTGAAAATCATTTCTAAGTGGTGGTGCGAGATGAAAACGGCACGCTCAGCGTTGGTATCGTGTCAACTTAAATGAAATGCCGATACTTTTCAGCTTTAATTTATTTAATTAGCAGTCCAGATTCATTTTATTCTATAAAGTAGATGTTCTTTGTCGAATCCTCTCTGGAAAGTTTCGGAATTATGCAACGCTTGTTAATTAGTGAAATCCGTCTGTCGTCAATAAATTCAAACAAGTTCGTTGCGTGCGGGTGATCGCCTCTTGATTGATATAGTAAAGAAACATAACATAACAGTGCTGGTTTTGACAAGACGCAGGCGCTCGCAATTGTATTTATTTCTACTTCATCTTTTGAGCAATTAGTTTGTTCTTTTGCTTAATGTCATAATGTCACCTGTCAAAATGACCGGCAAGGCGCGAGTTTGATCGGACAGCGCCTCAATTTGGCCGGACATTGTCCGTTGTTCGGCCGTTATTTCGCGCCCTGTATATATTGTATCTTATATTTTTATCTTTCTTTTTTTGTGGCCGTTTCTCAGTATTTCCTTTGGTACCTGTCTTTATTACCGCTTATTGTACCCCAAATTCAAGTGAAGTTGGTGACGACATTGAGAATGGTCATTGCTTGGTGTCTGAGTCAGGTGAGATCTGAAAGTGGTGCCCTAATGCATAATGTCTTACAATCGGAATAGAGAGGATAACGGCATAACGGATATACCACCCAACTGTTAGTATAGTGTTTACTTGCCTTTCCAAAAGTTACCAACCTCTGATACACTAACTGGGTTACTACTAACAAATAATTTCCTAACGCAACCAGGTGATAAATCAGACATAGTTTGACGCCACTCAAACCGGTTTAAAATGTTTTTCGAACGTAACTTGAAAAGTTACTGTCCATGACCCAATGTTTCGACACTCCAATCTAGTGTCTTCATCAGGGGTGAATCGTTGTAATGTTAGGATCCCTATTTATACCCTCATAAAGATGACGTTATCTATTAACAAGATGCAAATAAGCTTCTGGTAATAAACCACCATCATCACGGGGCGCTATTGATTGGCTAAGCCTTCAGACAACGTCTCTGATGGTACCGCGGATTAGTGGTAATAATTTTGGAATTTTCCCACGCAATCTCATGGTTGGTTACGCACGCGTGCTCCGACAAAGCAACATTTTCCTTTTTTGAAAAGAAAACAGCCTTTTGGTTTTCCCTGATGAAGATACTATAGATTGGAGTGTCGAAACGTTGCGTCATGGACATGAAGTAACTCAACAAAACTTTTAAGCTAGAGTAGCGTCAAACTTTGTTTTTTGGAGTTGCCGAATTGTTATGTGTATTTGATGTGAATATATTTATTTATCTTTACATAGGCGTTGTGGTTAACCAGTGCGTATTTCTTGGAATTTCAAGGCTACAATACCTTACTGTTAATATGGATAGCGAGCCTTATCTTCTTCGTTGTTAATATATGGATCTTATATACTTTACTTTTAAATCACCGTTATCCAACCGATGACAAGAGAGAATAGCGTAATCGTATTCATTGACGCAACAATAAGCCAGTTCGTAATGTCGACTTTGCGCATCAAAATGACGTGTTCTGCGTCGGGATAAAACTTATTTCAATTCATAACATCAGTCTAAAACCACAATAGACATTTGCATTTCTATTTACACTTGAAAATTCGTTATACTGAATTCGCCAGCCTGTTATGAATTGAAATAAGTTTTATCCATTATAGGGTTGGTTACGTGCAGAACTGAAACTCCATACATTGCTTCAAGGACTAAATTCGAAACATTGGGGTGCCAGCGTATGCCAGTGATGTCGTCAAGGCAATATGCCAAAACAAAGTGAAAATGTATTTATTGATATGTTTATTGAGAGTTGGAACTTAGCAGGGAGTATCGTTAGAGGACATGAAGTGATTAGTCAAATTCCAAAATGTTTTATGATTTGAACTTTAATAAAGATGTTCTATGTTTTACTTTTACTATTATCCTGTTTTATTTCTTGTTAGTTGTTATTGTTAGCAGGGCCGTACACAGCGGGGGGGCAGCAGGGGCAACTGCCCCCCCAGAAAAAAACAAGATATGTTTTTTTATAAGGTTTATTATCAATTTATTATAGGTATTCAGAAAATTATTTAATTTGAGTGCTGAAATGCGACGTAAACATAAATAATTCGTCTTGAAAATTTCAAATTTAAATGTATATTTTGGTTTCAACTTATGCTTAATATGCTGACCATGCAGCCATTTTGATTCCGTCAAGAGCGAACCGGCTTGGTTGTTTTGATATTAAACTTACAAGACGTACTCTTTACTAGATAAGTAATAGGAGTAGAGAACATACCAGACACATGGCGTTCTGTCTATTTCGTTAACAATGGGCTTGCTTATCTTTAAAAAAGTCTAAATATAATACCAGACCTTACAGATACATTTTTTCAGAATGTTCCTCGCAAAAATAGCCAGAAATGCTCTTCTGGAGCTTTCAAAATTAAAATTTTTCTGGGGGGGGCATGCCCCCAGACCCCCTAGAGAGGTCCCGGCGAACACAAACTTCACAGAATTTGTCTTACTGCCCCCCTGCCAAAATAATCCTGCGTACGGCTATGATTGTTAGTAGTAATACTTTAGGTAGGTTTAACATAATTATACGCCCCTAGCTCCTGGAAATCAATATTGATAATAATGTTGAGTGGGGTCAGCGTATACCATGCAAATAATATATAGATGATGTATGTATGTATGTATGTATATAATAAAGATTTTTTTTTCCAAAATGCTAATGACTGGGAAGATACGACACACTCAAGCCTTACTTGATCTATAGTGACTGTCGTGTAGACAGTACATATATCAATCGAACCAGTACATCATTGTAACCTTCGTTCTCCATCTGACTCGGTAGCTCAATGGTTACAGCGTCTCACCGGCAATCAAAACTCAAAAGGTTACAGGTTCGATTCCTGTCCGGTACTCAGAAAGATTTTTTGAGCATGAACTTGACGATCGTCCTGCAGGGTCGGACTGGGCCCAATCTAGGGGCCTTGCCATTTCAGGCGGGAAGGGGCCCGTCTATGCATGTGAACAGGTAATATTTACAATTTGAGAAGCGAATCCGGAATGATAAATAAGAAAAGAAAGAAAAATTATTTCGGAACATCTTCAACATTTAGAACAACATTTTTAACATTTCAGAACATAAGAAGCTGTTCCATTTCCGAGGACATTGATGCAAGTTTTTTATACTATCAATAGCCTTCAGTAAATCAACTTCTACAGAACAAATCATTACTGCTTTCAAATGGTGTTGACTAAGCAGAGATCTCAGTCGATTCTTGAAGAAGAGTGCAGTTCTTATACATTGGGTGTGTGACATTATAAATTATAATGGGTGTGTCTGGCCAGGCCCCAGGTCTCCAAGCTCTCCAACATTCACATTATTAACACATTTAGGCATTCATTAACATTAACACATTTAGGCAAAATCTTCCAGATAAATTTGACTGGGCAGATCAGGCAATGAAAAATACAAGGCTGGCGATGCTACTACACCAATCAATATATTTTATAAAATTTTCTTTTAAAAATTTTTTTATAAATTTTTTTTTTTTAATTTTTATAAATATTTTATAAAATTTTCACCAATCAGAATGACTGAAATATTGGTCCAAATTAGGCGAAAAAGACAAAGAAGTTAGGCAAACTAATCAATGCTCGCGTAATAAAAGGTATTTTTCCAAATGAACCAATCACAAAGCGAGATACCAGACCAAAAGAAAATGTTTACGCAATCATGCAAACACACTGCTTGGCGACGGAAAAAAGTCACGTAACGAATGCTCTTATGCTCTTGCTTTGGATTTGCTGATATTTTTACCTTAGTCGGCTGACCTACTTGACTAACTTAAATTTATTTAATCCGCTCTTGTAACTTGTTACGCATGAAAACTTTTCAAAAATTACATCTCAAAAATTACTATGATTCTGCTCTACGCTCAACAGTAATTCGGCTCGCAGTCTGTCTATTGGTCCTCCCTTCTTGTTGTTTCACTCTTTCTTTGTGTAATTGTCTGTTTGATTAGGTGCTTGTATGTTTGCTTGTTGTCTGATTGTTTGTCTGTCTGTCTGTTTGTTTACTTGTATGTTTGTTTCTGTTTTCTTTTCATTCTGCTCATTTCTTTTTCCTGTTCAGTTTTTTGTACCTCATTCAAAATATTGTAATAATTGGCCTTCAGCTGTTGCCCCAGCCTTCTAACTTGTATTTGTATGAATGTATTGACATATTGTAATCATGTAAAAAAAAACTTTGCAATGTGGAGCACTGATTGGGAGATTGGCACTAGTCATATCGTCGAAGAAAATGGCCGCTCTCATCCGCATTTGGGAACATTAATTGGTTATTATGGTTGAGGAGATCGTGTGTTGGTAATAGTTCTTCCGGCATCTACTTTCCAAGGTCGAAAGACAGCGATGGCCCAGTGCTCTCAGACTGCGTTTGAATTCATGCATGGGGCATATGGCCCTATGATCGCTGTGTTGTGTACAGAAGATGCCGAGATCGCTTGCAAGAAAAATAATCTGAATTTTGTGGAGTTGATACGTCCCTTTTCGCAGTTAACAAGCGAAGGTGAGACCGATGGTGGTTTGTTTTTGTGCTACGATTATTGGAATGTCCGCATGATTTATATTTTCCTGATCAGCGTCTGATCTTGCCAGTGCTACCGTATGCAGCCATACAGACTCATAGTGGAATCGGTGTGTTGTTACACCAATATTTATTTTCAAATATGTTTACATCAGAATTATGCCAAATTGTGTCACATCAAAAATGTTACCAGAAGTTAACTATATAACCAACTTACGTGTGTGTTTGGCCAGGTAACCAAGCTGATTTTCATTCGTGTTTACATGGGGAGGGCTAGCCCTACCCGGGCTGGTGTGTTTACCAAGCTAACTGCAATTATTTTCCCACGATGCCCGAAATCACGTTTTTACGAGTATGTTTTCAATTTTTAACCAACACACGAACAAGCACAACTTGTGAAATTAAAAGTTGTCCAAAAAATATCGGTCAAGACAAACTTTGTCGCGTGTATACTGAGTTTTGACTTGCTAGCCTGGGTAGGCGGGCCTGCCCAGTCAATCGCGTTTATATGGGAAATACCCAGCCGGGGTAACCAAGATCCAGGTCACACAAAGTGTAATCTTGGCTAGGCGGGCCAGCCTGGCTCTCATATAAACGCAAGATGAAAATTAACAAGAAATGGTAACAAACACACAATCTCGGCAAAGCGGTATACTAAGGTAATCAATTCCACTATAGACCGTCAATATGCCCTTGTCCTGCAGTACTCAGTAGACATTAGGCAAGATCATTTATGCCAGGCATGTTTTGAATACACTACAGCTCATCAATAAAAGCTAGTGTTAGTATTAGCTAGTATGAGTATTATCAGATTATGGTTATGGTTAGTAAACTTAGTATTAGGGTTAGTATTAGGGTTAATATTAGTATACAGTAAGTGTTGGTATAAGTGTTATCATGGTATAAAACAGTTAGGCCTACAGCAAAGTGAAAAGGTGGTAAACTACCAAGATTTTTAGTAAATCTTGGCAGTTTACCACCTTTTCACTTTGCTATATATCCAACACTGTCTACGCAGCACTCTACTTTTTTACTAGTTCTTAGGCCTGTCACATGTAGTTTAGATATAATTAAGACGTCAAAGTTACATCACATTTAATTTGACACAACTTTAGCATCTAAAGTGATTCTTTCAACACATTGAGTAACTTGAGTTAAATACTTAAGTTTGATTGAATTAGACTCCCGTCGCATTTCTGTTGCATTAATATCGAAATTCAAAATGGCCTGCACGGCCCTGCAGAAGTGGGAAGGTATTTCCTACTTTACTGTAATTTGTGTTCTCAATTAAATGAGCCACACTAGACTGTTAGATAGTCTAATGTAGTAATGTCTATTACTATTATAAGTGGAGTTATTTATAATGATTTTAATGTCAACAATTATTTAAACCACATGTTCAAAAAATATCATTTTTTTTATCGGCCAATATTTAAATAAAAAATATTGGATATCGGATTGGAACAAAAATATGGGTCAACCTCTATTCTGAATGAACCATTTGTCATGCCAAATCTGTTGAAAATCTGTTAGGTACAGTAATGGGCAGCAAATTACCCAATTAAATTGTATAATTCCCCCTACAGTAGCCCTATCCATATAAATATTATATAATATATATAAATTATATTAAATTATATTATTGTATATGATATAATAATATCCTCTACAGATTAGGTGAATTATGTAATAATTTTCCAATGAATTAGCAATTTTGTTCTTGTTTGTTTCCAGCTCACATCCGTGATCCTCTGAACCAAACTCATCCGGTGAAAGGATGGAAGCTTCGGTTTGTTGAATTATCTGCCCCTACTCCGTCTAAAGATGTTGTCAATCAACTTTTGAGCGATGTTGTGTCAAAGACTCAAGGACCAACTGTGGAAAATGCTGATACTTTATCAATTGAAAGCCAAAAGAAAGGTGATTATATGTGACCTTCCATGGGAAAACATACCTTATCATTTTCGCAAACGCCTTAAAAAGTAAAAACAGTGTTCGAACGGTGTTTGGTTAGCATTCGAACAGCGTTGCCGTTCAAATGGCGTTCGGTAAGCGTTCGAAATTTCATCCTGTTCAACAGGGCTTAAACCGAGGTTGAAACTCACCATCAATTGATAATATAATACTGCCTATGCAGCAGTGCAGCAGTCACTTAAACGCTTGCGTGTGTAAGCCACAGTTAATAGATGGAGACTGTTATAGATTCTAGCGAGGTCTGTATGCAGCGTTGTATTGGTTGTATATATCGAACCAGTACATCATTGTAACCTTCGCTATCAATACAAATTTTGGTAGCTCAATTGGGAAGCGTCTCGTAGGAATTAGAAGGTTACAAGTTCAATCCCCATATGGGACTCGAATTTGATAATCCATGTATTATTGTCTGTCTATTCCAAGCTCCATGTACTGGTATATATAAGTATAACACAATCTTGACGAGTGTTAAAAACATTTAATTCTTATTATTTTGATCAACTGTAGCTACCACACCTTGGTTTGAAGCATTTAGAGACTGTTTTATTCAGATGGTGAAACCATCTGATCATGAATTTATAAGACATTTCTTAGGGTGTATCCTTTTATCTAACATAGTCCTAACCCCAAACCTTATCCCAAACCTAATACTAACCCCTAACTCTTACGATAATGCTTTATTTTCGAAATAACAGCTGATTTTAATTTCGAATTTTACTACCGATAGTTTATATGAAACTTCACCCAACAACTGGTATTATGTTAAGCCAATAATTGAATTTAGTTCTAGTTTAGTTCCAGTTTGAACCCCAAATCCTTTTAAGCATACTGTAGATCTAGAGTACAAGTTTGAACTAATCAATTTGTTATAGTTTTAGTTTGAATGCACAAAGTTTGTGTTAGGCTTGGGCGGTTTTTCGGTAAACTGGAAAAAATTGTTTTTTTCGCAAAACCGGTTTTTTTACGGTTTCGCTTTTATAAGAAAACCGAAAAAACTCGACCGAAGAAAAGTCTGACTCGAATGGTTTGTCCCAGCGAAAGCGTAGAATCACCGACATCATCTCAGCTTTCTATCAAGAATGTGTTCGCGAAAACAACGCCGCTGTGCATCTGGAAACACCAACGCGACGAAGTCATAACTGACGCCATAACACATTTCTTGTGTAAAGACAGGGCTTGAAACAACGGCCGGAAGGCGCCGGTCACGTTGTCCGATCAAACATGTTTTTGCTCAGACACGACCCGTTTTTGGCCGCTCAAATATATTGCCATAAACGAACCCTTGTAATAGTCACTTTTATTTATTCATCTATTTAAACTTATTTAAAAACGGTAGCCTTTCAAGGGGTGGTTTGTGTATATACACAAAATATCTACTAAATTTATTTACATATTACAATTTGTAAAATTAACAATAAAAACTAATATTGAATATACGTATTAAGTGTAGGTTACTTACATCGAAATTGCCATAATGTTTCTCTCCAAGTTACAGTAATAATATTAATTAGAGTGTTGAAGGAAGGAGTGGAGTGTTGAAGGAAAAGAGTGGAGAGTTGATGATACTTATGGACAATTTCAAATTTTCAATAGGAAGATTATTCCGGGATACAGCTCCACGGTACAAAAAGCTCTCCGCGTTGCATGATGCTTAAATATAAGACAAGTTACATATACTAGTAAAATCCTTTGACAAAAAACAACTCAATCTAAGTCACGTCACACGAATTGACCGGACAACATGACCAGGGGCGAAACTAGCCCTTTTTCGTTTGGGGGGTTTACGGTAAAATTGCCCTGCTAAAATCTTTTGTGCCCTGCAGTGACCGCGTTTTTAGGGGGGTGCGGGGGTCCTCCCCCGGAAAATTTTGAAATCTAGAAGCTCGGAAAGACAATTTGCAGCAATTTGAGCAAACGTTTTCATCTAATTCTACAGCGAGCATATTTCAAATGAATCCAAGCTTTTAATACCTGCAGCTGCCTCTTACCAAGTGCCGCCATTTTTTGCGCCCAGTACTGACAGAAGGGTCTGGGAACCAATCTAACACTCGCGTGGCCAATCAGTTCACTGGGCCAATCTCGTTCCCAGAGCCTGCGCAGACTCTGGGAATGAAATTGTCGCGTGGCAAGGGTTTAGGGGTTGGCTAACACTTCAGGCAACGCCCGTTTGTAAAATCTCGTGATGAAGCCCATAGGAGAGAAGCTACTTAAGGTAATCTACCTAGCCTCCGACTGCACTGCCCTGCAAGATCTCTGATTGTCCATTTGCCCTGCCAATTGGGTTTTTTAGTATTTTGGGGGGTGTCACACCCCTCACACCCCCCTCGAGTTTCGCCCCTGAACATGACCAGCAATCCAAGGATTTGTTCGGGCAATACTCAATTCTGACCGGACAATGTCCGTTGACCGGCCGTTATTTCAAGCTCTGTAAAGACAACGCCGTATTCAACGCTGTGTCTAAACCAGGTTTTCAGCTTCATGTGCTGGAACCACGATATCAGATCCCAAGTACAACCACTTTTTCGGAAAATAAAGTGATCAAGCTTTACGATACAACAAGAGAATAGATGGTAAACGATGTAAGCGATATTGGCTTGCCGCTTCTTCTCAGCTACCTTACTTTCTTTTCTTTGTGTTACAACAGTAATAATAGTACAGTACACCCAAATACATCTTTGTACATAATTCCTAAATCTGCCAGTGGCTGCACTTACTGTAGTTCAACCTTTTAAAGAAATTTCTGTAATATCTATTCACCTTAACATGTGTCCAGGTTTGTTTGTTGTTTCATCAAACAATTCAGATCCGCTGAATGCCTTCCAGTCTCTGACTGCAGCCCTGGATCATCAACAACCATCAGATGCAATTCATTCCAAGTGGTTTTCAAGTAACATTTTTAAATATTACCTCATGGTTCATGACATTACGGACGGTGTGCAAACCAAGTAAGTCTATTTATTTATTTATTTATTTTATTTATTTACAAGCTTTGCCACATTGAGTAGCAGGGATACCCCACCGAGCTTATCGCTCCATTACGGGGTCGCTAAGATAAAAAATAAATAAACTAACAGCACATTTTAACAAGAAGACTAGACAGGGGACGACATGCACATGTGACATTTTACACATACAGTTTTAAAAGTTTGCGGAATTTCGACATCGTACACGTGTTCGGTTGTATAATGATAATGTTTTAGCAGTTCAGATTTGAATTGACCAATAGAAAAGTTAACATCTCGCAGATGTGATGGTAGAGAGTTGAGTATCCTAGGGTTCTACAATAGAAACTGTCCTGAAAAGTTACGCTATTCACTTTAGGGATATTTAAAACAAATTAATTTGATCGGTTTGTACGTCGGCTGGAGGACTTAATAGAAATGTAGGAGTCGCATGCATTAACGGACTAATGCTTTAAAAAGGAATACTAAGTCCAGGTACTCGTGCCAGTAGGACAGAGGTAGCAGTCCCGTTTTTTTTAGTCTATCCTGATAGTTAACATCATATCTGAATGGCAACGATAGAATAAACTTAGTTGCGTTGAACTCTTTCGATGTTGAGTATTAACGACACGGACTACGAACACTTTGCATCATTGAATCAACCCGGAGCCTTTCAATTGCCTATAATCCTGAATACTCTATTACGCTATTTATTAGAGATACGTACACGCAACAACCCCTCGCCTGCTTACTCTTGGAAGCTTTCATAGTGTAGAGAATAACGCATTCATTTGGAAATCTGCCTGAATAGATTTCCAGTGGACACTAATTCTGATAGTCTTTAAACTATATAAAGCTTGTGTTATCTGAATTTCATTGTTTCGTAAGACATAAATTATTAAAAAGTGATTAATTCTATGAGGGTATAAATAGGGATCCTAACCTTACAACGATCACCCCTGATGAAGACACTAGATTGGAGTGTCGAAACGTTGGGTCATGGACAGTAACTTTTAAAGTTACGTTCAAAAACTTTTTAAAGCCAGAGTAGCGTCAAACTATGTCTGATTTATCACCTGGTTGCGTTGGGAAATTGTTTATTTACTGATTCATGTACTGCATTGATGTGTTTTTTCCAAATTTAGGGCTGAAGGTATCTATCAAAGTATGAAGTCCTTTTATGGATCAAGTGTTTGTCATATGCTCATGATCAATTCCCGCAATGCAGAACAGTACACTCCAAATCTTCCTGATCCTTGGGCACAATTCATAATTTCAACTAGCAAAGATACCTTTGTAAGTGTGGTGTTGTAGAAAATTGAATTTTGAACACTGGTCAAACGCAAAGTGAAATAATAACAGGCTTACATGTATGCTACGCAGGCTTTGATTAGTCAATACCAAATATATTCTATCCGACTAAGTCTCACTCTGTTAGTATTTCACTTTACGTTTCACTCTCTGACGAAGGGCCTTCGCTCGAAACGTTAGACAACTTACACGCTATTTCGGCAGTACATCAACCGTTTTAGATATTTGATTTGTATTTCTACACTGCCTACGCGGCACAACACGTTTTATAATTTATACCGTAAGTAAATTCGCGAAAAATGAGTTCCGACAAGTTCCGGTGTATCCTTATATTAAATAATGTGTGTCCCAATGTAGAACATGGCCAATGATGATGCAACTGGTGATGGAGAAACAGAAGAAGATGATGATTACGATAACGATGAAGTGGTTGTTGACGAGAACTACGATCCTCTCATCGCAATCCCGAATAACGACAACCAAACAAACCCCATTCTTATTGGACCTCTATCGTTTGACAATGAAGAAACTAATAACACAACAACACCAGATGAACATAAAGGGACCGAGAAGCCGGACGGGGAATCTGCGGACGGACGGGCTGGAGAGACACGGCAATTTTCCGGTGGTTTGCTGAGCCAGGCTGGGAGTGGCGGGGGACAGCATGGGGCATGTTTGACATTGAGTGACCATGATAGGATAAAGATATTTATCCATGAGTTGGCTATTCGTGGCTTGCTTCCATTTATTGAGAAGGCTATGAGGACACTCTATGATCTGGTAAGATGAACGAATGGCGATTAGGAGCGAGAGAGAGATCCATACATACATGGATCCATGAACAGAGGCGTAGGAACGGACTTAAAGTGGGGGGGGGGGGGTCGGAGGGTCCTCCCCCGGCGAATTTTGAAATTTAGAAGCTCGGAAAGACAATTTCCAGCAATTTGAGCAAACTTTTTCATCTAATTCTACAGCGAGCATAGTTCAAATGAATCCAAGCTTGCCTGCTGCCTCTTGCCAGGTGACGCAATTTTTTTGCGCCTAGTACTGACAGAAGGGTCTGTGACCAATCTAACACTCGCGTGGCAAGGGTTTAGGATTCAATCTCGTTCTCAGATCTGGGAGCGAGATAATGTTTAGGGCTTGGCTAACTGGACGATCAACGTCACACATCTGAAGTCAATATGGACACCAAAGTCAACGTGGACATGTCGTTGAAGTGAACAAACTGCTGTGGTTAAGTGGTTACCACCACACATGTCTATGAGCTGGGAGACCCGGGTTCAAACCCTGGGTCGGACCTCCACTCAGGGTCTTAAAATAATTGAGGAGAAGGTGCTGCCTTTGCAACAACACCAGCAAATGGTAAGACTTTCGGAAAACGAACTTAAATCGTACTCGGAATCCCTATCAGTTGGGTTTTCCGTTCACCTAATAGTGATAAACTGAATAGTCGAGCGCTTAAAACATGAGCCTCTGGCTCGGACAAATAGGGCAACCTTATTCTGTGTGATTGACTCAAAATAAAAAAATCACAAAAAAAAATCAAATTATGGAAAAGCCCAAATAACAAAGTTGAATTGAACTATCGTGTAGGTGATGTACCTAAACGGCGAAGTCAAAGTGAGCGAACGTCGAAGTTGACGATGTTAAAATGGACTAAATTTCTAACGCGTTTTTCTCTAGATTATGGCTCGTAAAGGTCTGCACAAGTCATTATTTCATGCGACCAAGAAATGGTTTGGCGGGGGAAAGCCCGTTGGACAAGTGGAAGCCAGTCACATTCCAGGCATAATGTAGGTTAACATTTGCCTTCAGTCATGCAATACCGATTTATACCGAAATGTTTGAATCGCTTTTATTCTTGCCAGATACAACAGCGATTCTCCCGAACTCTATTGGAGGAAACTTGGCGACCTCGCCTTTTTGGTCCAGAACTACGACCTCGCCTACAATTGTTACCATACGGCCAAACGTGATTTCAACACGAATCACGCGTGGTTGTATTTCGCGGGTGCCCTGGTAAGTTCAGTTCTGACAGATGCATGGAAACAGTGAGCTCTATGAGCTATTTATAAAATAACAAATTAAAAACGCACGCGCTGATTGGCTGAAAGCCGTGTTTCTATAACTCGATGGAAAACATGATTTTTCCCGCCATTTTTATAAAATAGACTGTAAGACGAACCTTTGCTCACAAAGAGCTAAAATGTCGATAAATATGTTCTGTGACAGCCAACAAGAAGAGAAACGAGAAGATTGGATGCTTTTCTTCACAGTTAAGAGCGTTTATGTTCATTTGAGCAGCCGACGACGCTGTCTAGCGTGAGTAAGGAGAATGTATATTTTCATCATTTTAATAAAAGAGTCTTATTACTTATTTCCTCAGTGTTATTTTATAAAAGAAATAGAAAACATCTTTCCGCGTTCCCATACGTTATAGAAACACTCGTGAAAGTTTGGGAGAACTCGAAATAGCGTGGAAACATTCGCCCTGCGGGCTCGGCTCGTCTTCCCACTGCCATTTCTCGCATTTTGGCATGTTCAATTATTTCATGTTTTACAAATGTTCTTCGTTTTTCTACCCGACGATTTTTTTTGTAATGTTTATTCTCCGTCTTTTTGCTTAGGAAATGGCTACTGTTTCTGCATTCATGGTCGGCGGTCAGCGGCAATACCCGTTACATTACATGGAAACATCTATATCAACATACATCGATACATGCCGGTATAGTTGAGGGTGATCATATATGGGGAGTGGGACGAGCGAGATGTTTTTCATCTTGGACCAAAAACGTCCAACTCATGTGATAACTGAACATACGTATCCACAATAACCCCTCGTCCGCCTGTTCTACCCCCCTAGATTTTCATCCTAATCCCCTGCAGGATTTTCCGCACCATTAACGTATTCCATATAAGGAAGGCCTACGAGCAAATACAAGGCATTGACGAGCAAATACATTGCCCTCGTACCAGCCCACTGGATGTGGGATTGTTAACACGTTACGATATGTTCGATTATCCGCTCTTTTTAAGAAAACTACGTTCGCTAGCCGGATAAGCTGTACGTATATTGTAAACAGATAATTTATCTTTGTTTTAATGTATATTGTAGCTTTGGGAGTTGATTATTTCTCAAGAAAACGTCACGTATTTTTGTGTACGGTCCCTAAAGAAAAATCATAACATCTTTGTGTGGTTCCTGTAAAAAACCAAACGTTTTTGTCTTATTGTCTTCAGGCAACATCAATTCGCAACGAGAGCGACCTTATTCAGCGCAGAAGCATTTAAGAACAAAAAAATGTATTCCGAAGCAGCGTTTGCCTTTTTGAAAATGACTGGAGAGGTACGTGTTTTTATTACACATGCACGGTCATGGATGATATGTTTCTTGTTAAAGGGATACTAGTAAAAAACAAATAATATTTACGTGCCCCTGTGATCAAATGTTTGGTATCCTGAATTTTTACAAATTCGTAAAGAGCGTGGTGTTCTTACTTAACTTGCCAAATTTCAAGCAATTGCGAGCATGGGAAGTCGCCTTTTCAGACTGTTTTTATACGAGATTATACGGCCGCCATTACTCGAACATGTTCAGGACGCTTAGTTTGCGATTAGAGGAATTGACGTCAAAGACTCAATACGTGGTTAGTTGTGTATGAATATAAAGCTACTTGGGGAAAACTTTCTATTGTAACTTGTCGTATAATTTCCATAAAGCTTTGTCACGTGTTGTGTCTTTGACGACACAATCAGATACTCTACTGTGGAATAGCGAGCTCGTCTGGAACAAGTTTTGAACAATGGCGGACAAAATTTGAGCGACTTTGCAGGTTAAATTTCTTGTGATAGAATGTTTGTTGTTCATTTTTTTGGCAGATGCGAACATTTATTAACATAAAATGATGTTCCGTAACAAAAAATGTTAGGAAACGTAATGTGATATTTCGTCGCAGGGGCAGCTTAACATTTCTAATCATTAAAAAAGTAAATAATCATAATTTAAATACTCATATAAAAAAAAATCATAATTTGTAAGGAATTTATTTTTTGACTGCATCCATTTAATCTGTTTATAGCAATCCGACCTACTCAGCGCCATTCTCCTGGAGCAAGCTGCTCATTGTTTTTTGCGAACGAACCCTCCGCGTATTCGTAAATACGCTTTTAATATGATTTTAGCTGGTCATCGTTTCAGCAAGGCTTCTCAGGTATGTCCTACTCAAGGCCACTTCGCTCGCTCGAACGAGTAAAAATTCTCTACCCTGCACCTGACGTCAGAGACCATCTCATTTACATATCAAACAAACTGAAATATTTCAAAAACGAAGTAAAATACGGAAAAGTTGTAAAAGGTGTTACTCTATCATTTTACGAGTTCTTTCATATTATACAAACTTAATTTTCGTTGTCAATGTCCTTTAATAATTATCTTGTTTTAAAAGATTATTGATTTGTTGCATTTTTGTCCATAGAGAAAGCACGCATTGAGATGTTACAAGCATTCGTTAATCAATTATCACGGAAGGTCTTGGGGAATGGCCGAGGTAATTCTTAACAAACACATTGTTCATAAATGAATTGTATATACATTTTCCGAAAGGATTGCAGGAACTAGAGCTCCTTTGTAAAAAAAACGAGAGTTGCGTTTTTCTTTATAGCTGTTTGTTGTTGTTTTATATTTAGGATCACATAAACTTTATCATTGGTCGTCAGTCGTTTAATTTACGACAACTGGAAGAAGCCCTCGCCGCCTTTAAGCAACTTCTTGTAGGAGAGAGTTTACAGAGTGCCGAACAGCAAGCTTCTTATTTGAGAGAATTTCTGTTCGTTTTTCAGGTAAACACACTTACGCCGACTCATCTATATCTATTTATAAAATAACAAAATTACAAATTGGCTGAAAGCCGTGTTTCTATAACTCGATGGAAAACATGGATTTTTCCCGCCATTTTTATAAATGGGACTGTAAGACGAACCTTTGCTCACAAACAGCTAAAATGTCGATAAATATGTTCTGTGACGGCCAACAAGAAGAAAAACGAGAAGATTGGATGCTTTTCTTCACAGTTAAGAGCGTTTATGTTCATTTGAGCAGCCGACGACGCTGTCTAGCGTGAGTAAGGAGAATGTATATTTTCATCATTTTAATAAAAGAGTCTTATTACTTATTTCCTCAGTGTTATTTTATAAAAGAAATAGAAAACATCTTTCCGTGTTTCCATACGTTATAGGTTTGGGAGAACTCGAAATAGCGTGGAAACACTCGCCCTGCGGGCTCGTGTTCCCACTGCCATTTCTCCTAAACTTCCACTCGTGTTTCTATAACTATGGAAACACGAAAAATGTTTTCTATAACTCTTGTTTCTGAGACATTTGCTTTTTAATTCTCGACAGCAGTGTAAGACCGACACTTGTAAAAGGGAACTGTTTAGTCAACAAATAATGAAATGTTAATAGTTTTGCAGTGTCTGCTCTTATACTTGAGAAATAACGTTTTCGTTCTCGTATTTTATGCTTCTGGACGCCGCCATTTTAAAGATTGCTCGACGGCTTAAAGGACATTGGCAACAAAAATTAAGTTTGTCTAATATATGAAATAACTCGTTATTAGTTCCATAATAGTAGTTCCATCTTCAAGTTTGTTCCACAAATTTATTTGAAAATGTGCGTATATATAATGATAATAAACATAATGATAACTCCTCGTGATAATAAACGTTGTAAACTTAGCAATCACTGAGATATAAGACATTTTTTAATGAGTGAAAATTCTCTACCCTGCACCTGACGTCAGAGACCATCTCATTTACATATCAAACAAACTGAAATATTTCAAAAACGAAGTAAAATAAGGAAAAGTTGTAAAAGGGGTTACTCTATCATTTTACGAGTTCTTTCATATTAGACAAACTTAATTTTTGTTGCCAATGTCCTTTAAACTCATTGTACAGCGGAGTTTTTTTTACACGTTTTTGCAAACCGCCGCCATACATGAACTTTGAGCCGTTATATAATAACGATTCTTGTACACTGTTTCTTTCTCTAGCAATCGAGCAACCACAAGAAAACCAACTCAATAGAAAACACATCAAAGCGTCTTCCTGTACTACCTCTACCCAAACTCTTGACCAATACAGCTCGTGTTATATTCACCTATCACACGCCCACCGACCTGCACCCACATCATACAAACCATGACAAAACACTCGATGACCACTCGTTTGTAAGTAACCCGTTCGATACGATCAAATCGACTGCGAGTCATGACGATGGTCAATCCGCTGGGCTGTACTCGTTTGACCATTTAGATGGTATTGACTCAACCAGGTGGGAACAGATTGAGTTGAAAACATACGAGGTAGTGAAGCAATGCCAAGCTCCGCCCAGCCTTAGGAATTTCGTCCCGTGCTTGACGAACGAGACGAATAATACTTTGAAACCTCGTGGCGTGATGAACGGTAAGTTATATTCGACCAATCCGCCTCCACCCCGCCTCCACCCCACCTCCACCCCACCATGGATGGGGAAAACAAACTCTAGGGGTCCCCAGTGCCCAGACCGCGTCTGTCGATAACAAATCCCAAAAGGCCGGTTCGTCGTACGTAGATTTTGAACGTTATCTCGGCCAATATTTACTCGATTTCAATTCTGAAAACAGTTTTGGAATTACCGAGTCTAAATACATAACATACGTATCTATTAACTTAGAAATTAATAAATTATTCGGCAATCAGCCAGCCGCAGCCCATTTTGTCAAATATTATTTTGAACGTTATCTCGACCAATATTTAACCGTTTTCAATTGTAAAAACAGATTTGGAATTAGCGAGTCTAAGTACACTCGTACCTATTATATTACGCAAACGTGTATACCCTACGTAAAAAATACTAAAAACATGAAAGAATGTTCTGTCTCCGTAAGAAACGATATTTGGATTTTGGGACAAATAGCAGATTTCTGTTAGATGATCTAAATTGCAAGTATAGGGTTATATAGAGTCAGTAATTATTGAGCAATTTTGCCAATTTGTGACACCAAAAAAAAACCACAGAAACACAGCAGAAACCTAGACTCTGACTACCACAGTAGCCCAAGTAATACGTGTATAGTTTTACACAAGATGTTTATATGATGTTTATATAGATGTTTATTCTTTGCTTATGTTGTGCACGTAATAAGTTTGATTATCTTTTCAGAAACAATTGGAGTTGAGGTTGTTTTGGAAAACGAGTTAAAAATCCCTCTGACTCTGAGCAACTTGTCTCTGCTGTGGACATTTTTACCCGAAGACGAACATGACGAGGAGAGACGAATTGGCAACGAGGTCTGTTGTACATTATTTCATAATTTCAAATCGAACAAATTGGGAATACCTTCTAATATTATAATAACATATACGGAAATCATGATACCTATACCAAACCAACCTACCTACCTACCTATACCAAACCAACCTACCTACCTACCTATACCAAACCAACCTACCTATACCAAACCAACCTACCTACCTACCTATACCAAACCAACCTACCTACCTACCTATACCAAACCAACCTACCTACCTACCTATACCAAACCAACCTACCTACCTACCTATACCAAACCAACCTACCTACCTACCTACCTATACCAAACCAACCTACCTACCTACCTATACCAAACCACCTACCTACCTATACCAAACCACCTACCTACCTACCTATACCAAACCAACCTACCTACCTATACCAAACCACCCACCCACATACCCAACTGCACCCTCCAACTTACCTAGTATCTACCCACCTACCCGCGTTCCTCACTTTCACCCACCAAATAGTCTAGCTTCTCCACAACTTAGACGATCAATATCAAACATCTATTCACTCATTTTTTTATAGTTTGATGTGAATGACGGGTTCGTTCGTACCGAAGTAGTTGAGGAATTTTCAATTTCAGGAAAGGAAAAGAAACCAGTGAGTATTAAACAGGGAGTGATCGTTTAATGACGATCTTGTATTTATAATATGTCGCTAACGAACTGAAAGAAAATGATAGAGGTGGTACAGTATACCAGAGCCTTGCTCTTTAATACACTAAACACCAAGAGATGTTTTCTCGTTTTGCGCTCGTTCCATGTTACAACAACTCAATTCCCTTTATTCAGGCTCGTCTTAGTGTCACCCCTTTGCAAACTGGTGACCTCAAAATCACTGGGATTAAATTCAGTCTCAGCAGCGTCACCTTAAGTGGACCTGTTGACTACATTGACACCAAGAGTGCGATCACGCTTAATCACCCAGCTGTTTCAGCGGTTAGCTTATTGGGGAGACTTGATATTGGCGTGTGCGGATCAAGGCTAAACAGTAGTAAAGTGGAGAGGTCGTCTGTGATGTACGGAGAGGATAACAGATTGAATATAACGGTGGTGAAGCCAATGCCAAGATTAGAGGTAAGTTTGATGAATGAGACGAATCTTCCTTTCCTCCCCCTTGCTTTCCTCCCCCTTGCTTCCCTCCTCCCTACCCCTCCCTCCCCTTCTTCCTTCCGTCTTTCCCTCCCTCTCCTACTCCTTCCTTTCCACCTTTCTCTCCTCCTTTCTCTCCTCCTTCCACTCCTCCTTCCTCTCCTTCCCACCTCATTCCTTCCCTCCCTCCTTCCCTTCCTCCCTTCCATCCTTCCTTCTTTCCTTCCTTCATTCCCACCTTTCTCTCCTTCCTTCCTTTCCACCTTTCTCTCCTTCTTCCTCTCCTTCCTCCCGTCCTTCCTTCCCTACCTCCTTCCTTCCCTCCATCCTTCCTTTCCTTCCTTTCTTCCTTCCTAGTTCCTCCCTTCCATCCATCCATCCTCCCTCTCTCCTTCCTCCCTCCCTTCCTTCCTTCCTAGTTCCTCCCATCCATCCATCCTTCCTCCCTCTCTCCTTCCTTCCTCCCTTCCTTCGTCCCTCTCTCCTTCCTTCCTTCCTTCTTTCTTTCTTTCCTTCCTTCCTTCCCTTCCTTCCTTCCTTGCTTCCCTTCCTTCCCTCCCTCTTTCCTTCCTTTCCTTCCTTCTTTCTTTCCTTCCTTTCTCTCCTTCCTCCCATCCTTCCCTACCTCCCTCTTTCCTTCCTTCCTTTCCTTCCTTCCTTCCTTCCTTTCCTTCCTTCCTTTCCTTTCCTTTCCTTCCTTCCTTCCTTCCTTCCTTCCTTCACCACTCTTCTCTTGCTGTTCCAGGTCGTCTTTCGTGGATTCCCTTCCTCGCTCCTGAGTGGGGAATTACAAGCAGTCCAAGTCTCGTTTTCGAATCACGGCGCATACCCGCTACATAAACTTTACGTTGCTTCGACGAGCGCAAACTTTTTTGCTTTCGACGGAGCTTCAGGTCGCTGCGAAGACCTCGCCGTACCAATAAATAAGAACAATTCTCAGTCGTATTCGTTGCGTCGTGTATCGAAAATATCTCTCCCGGAAGACCTTCTCAATCCGGGAGCGACCGCTGGCCTTACTATGTGGGTTCAAGGGCGTGGGCAAGCTGGGCCGTGTGTGGAGGAACTTCTTTTCTACTACGAGTCCACTGAGCCGAGTCCGTGTATCAGGTACACAGCTAAAAACCGCATAAGTTGTTACAGTATGTTAGCTGAATAATACTACTGAACAATTTTGAGCAAATCGAAAACTATAAAAGAACAAAGAATTTCCCAACGCAACGAGATGATAAATCAGATATAGTTTGACGCTACTCTGGCTTTAAATATTATTATTTATTATTATTATATTTATTTATTATTATTATTTAAAAAGTTTTTAAAGGGGTGATCGTTTTAAAGTTAGGATCCCTATTTATATCCTCAGAACCGATGATCACGTTATCTATTAACAAGATGCAAATAAGCTTCTGGTAATAAACCACCGTCATCGCGATTCAATGGGGCGTGGGTGCTATTGATATGCCAAGCCTCCAGAGAACGTATCTGATGGTACCGCGGTTAGTGGTAATAATTTTGGAATTTTCCCACGCAATCTCATGGTAGGTTACGCACGCGTGCTCCGACAAAGCAGCATTTTCCTTTTTTGAAAAGAAAACAGCCTTTTGGTGTTCTTTTAAACGCGTACGAAACTGACGTTTAGTCTGACCGATGTACTCCTGATCACAGTCATTGCACGGAGTGGAATAAATAGTGTCTTTCCTCAAAAATATGACCCAACGTCAACAAAGGTTTTTGAGCAACTTTTACGTTGAAACTACCTAAGATTCTTTTAATTGGTTCCGTAATCCTTTGAATATACGGAACAACCGCAAAACCCATCGCCGAACTTTCGTTCTCAGAGTTTGTACGTGGTGGAGTAACTGCAGGTTTTAAACAGTTTTTTAGAAAATCATTAGGATAGTTATATTCTTCCTTTAAAGCGTCGAATACATGTTTTCGTATACTTTACCTTGAATCGGAACTAGATGGTATGCCTTGAGCTCTCAAAAACAAAGTTCTAGGAACGGACTGATTGCGAGATTGCGTGGGAAAATTCCAAAATTATTACCACTAATCCGCCGTACCATCAGAGACGTTGTCTGGAAGCTTGGCATATCAATAGCGCCCACGCCCCATTGAATCGCGATGACGGTGGTTTATTACCAGAAGCTTATTTGCATCTTGTTAATAGATAACGTCATCATCGGTTCTATGAGGGTATAAATAGGGATCCTAACTTTACATGTAAAGTTAGGATCCCTATTTATAACGATCACCCCTGATGAAGACACAAGATTGGAGTGTGAAAACGTTGGGTCATGGACAGTAACTTTTAAAGTTACGTTCAAAAAACCTTTTAAAGCCAGAGGAGCGCCAAACTATGTCTGACTATAAAAGAACTTATCAACTATTCTGGCGTTTCCTATACAGAAAGCTGTGTAGGGTTTATAAGCAAACCAGAGACTTCTGGTTCGACTCAAATATTATCCTGAAATAATTTATGTGGTATTGTTTGCGCGCTTTTATGTTTTTAGCCACAGAGCTGTTCGTCACCAGACCACAATTCAAACGAGCAACTCGTTGGCTGTTAGAGCCACGGCGAAAAGAAGCAAAGAGTCGTCAACTAGGGAAGAGGATGCTGACGAGTAAGTTTTACATTTTGAATTATAGGAGCTAGTTATTGAAGTGGGACGATTGTGGTGTCACTCGCTGTGGTGTTAGCAATCGGAAGCTAATCGGTGTTCCGAAGGCACGGACGTCACGAGTGATCAATTAATGGTGATTCCTTTTGTGTAACCTGAGAGACTTGTTTAGTTCTTTTCCGCATTCAGTTCTGTTTCTTGTTTGTATAATTACAGGGATTCCGAAGACAATAACCAGCTTGTCGTGGCTTTTGAAGTCGAAAATTTATCTTTGGTATGTGATCTTCTCTTTTTCCTCATAAGACCTCCATAGCTCAGTATGAAAAAGTCAAAGAGGATTTAATATAAAGCAACAACAAAGTAGGAACACTGCGAAGGAAACTGCAAGTGACATAAACATGCCAGCGAAGCCATTTAAAAAACCTTATTAAAAAAGCTATATGATAAAAATCTTATAAAAAACTTCGTTTGGTCAGTCTTCATAGAGATCCTGGATCAGGGATTCCTCCATTTTGGTAACCAAATTTTGGAATCAGTATCATCACACACAGTTCTTGGTTTGATTATCCAGAACGACCTTAAAGTGCCTATGACACGAAAATTAAGTTTGCCTTATTTGAAAGAATACTTATTGTTCTTTCAAATAAGGCAAACTTAATTTTCGTGTCATAGGCACTTTAAGTGGAACGAATATATTGCGATGTCTGTTAGCAAAGCGTCAAAGCGATTACATATTCTACGTGTTCTGCGCCGGGGAGGCGTTCCACCACATGACCTCATCACCATCTATTATACATTGATTCGGTCTATTTTAGAATATTGTTGTCCTGTTTGGCACTTCAGTCTGCCCATGTATCTGTGCGAAGAGGTGGAGAAAACTCAAAAACGAGCACTGAGGATTATATTACCAGGCCAATCTTATAGTAAGGCACTGGAAGCATTGCAGTGCCCTAGGATAAACGTCGAGCGGATCTTTGTGAAAGAACTATGAAAAAGATAGTGTCTGGCGGCCACCTATCGCATCACCTTACTTTGAAGAGAAAAAACGAACATGATCATAATTTAAGGAACACAGACCATTTTTCCTCTTTTAAATGTAGAACTGATAGGTTTAAGTATAAGAGTTAGATCCCTGGGACACACCAGGGAAAAACAGATGAATAATAGGGGGTTAGAGATTATTTGCCCCAAGCATGATTCGTATTTTAAATAAATAATGCACATAATTTTATACTTTATAGATATGTATATATATTAATATAGTTTTAAACATTAATGAAGGGCTCCGCTCGAAACGTCAGTATTTCGTCACTAAATTCTTGGCAGTTTACCACCTTTTCACTTTGTTATATATTCAAAACACTGTCTACGCAGCACTCTACTTTTTTACTACTCTTGGATGAGACTGAGTTTTAGTTCGTTTGACCAGTGCACGAGAGTCGATGAGACTTATAAGCGGTTTGCACTTTGCAGTGGCAGGCTCAACAAAATGGCTGATGTTTCTGAGCGTTTTTCTGAAAATCAACCTCAGGAAAAACCAGAGACAAACGACATTGAAGTCATTACCCAGAATAAAAAGAAAAAGAAAAAAAGAAAATATTACATAGCTATCATCGACAAGTGACAGTAATAGTAGTGACTCGGACTGTCAGCAACTTGACAGGCGTCAAGCCTAGGCCCTAAGGCTGTGCTTCCCGCGCTTTTTAAACTCTCGCCTGCCAACTCTCATCGACTCTCGCTCTCGTTTGATCAAGGCTTTAGGGAGTTTATTTCGAACTAAATTTTTCACCGCATAAGTACTTTAAAATATAATTTCCTGATCTTCTGCTTATCTCTTTCGTATAGCCCGATTCTGCGTTCCGTACTTTCTCCGTGCTGCAAGTGTCTTGTGTTAGCAGGAGGTGGATAATGAGACCTTTGGGTCATCAGAAACGAGGTGAGTATTCGCCTGAGCCATATTATTATTATTATTTGCAAGCAACCTTGAAAAAGTTCAATTATCATGCGTCTTATCGTTTCTCCTGTATAGATGGAGCGATTATAATCAATCAAGGAGAAACTATTATGACGCATTTTAAAGCCGTTAGGAGAAAAAAAGGTATGTGGTGCGTTTATTTAGCCATATCAAATATAATTCAAAATGTTGTCCCACTAGCAGTTTGTGGTGTCTTCGATAATTCACTGCCGGGCGCTCGATCCGCCCCCCCCCCCCCCAATTTTCATTATGGGGTGTTTTGCCCACACTTGTTATATTTTCTGAAAAGACCGTGTTTCACTCGTATAACTCATTGGAAACCTGTTTTCATCTTATGTTTTCTTTGTTTCATTTATATATGTGTCTAGATTCGGATCTCAAGATCAGCAACGTGAGCTTCGTTGACGACTTGGTGAGTAAAGGGAGTGCATTGATTTAGTATTTAAGGTGGTTCCCCAAGGTTTTCTTCATAATGCATGACTATATTGGACTAAAGTGCTTAAGGAAACGTAATTTTTTCTGTTAT
Organism: Chrysogorgia sp. JL179-B06; assembly: GCA_035772405.1. Lineage (NCBI taxonomy): Eukaryota > Metazoa > Cnidaria > Anthozoa > Scleralcyonacea > Chrysogorgiidae > Chrysogorgia > Chrysogorgia sp. JL179-B06. Next base: position 787,018 of record JAYKKM010000044.1, read on the forward strand.
AATTTTATAATTTAAAAACTGTTATAATTTTATAATTGTATTTTTTAGATCGATATTTCGTCTCCACCATACTCGGAGTTCTTCTATCGCTCGAACGCTTGGCAAGAAATGAAGCAGTCTGAGGAGCGATCAGATCACACCATGTGTGTGGGCTTAGGCCTCGTGGCATTATGGGAGGTATGCGCGTAGAGGGAAGCCGAATCCGCTGTACTACAGCGGTTTAACACAAAAATGTTGATGAATATTAAATCATGTTCACCACAATCACACTCTGAGGGCTAGCCCCAATAGCATTAGGGTTAGTATTAGGGTTAGTATTAGGGTTAGTATATATGTTATTTACCAAACTGGAGGTACGTACTGGAAAAATATTGCCCGAGGTCTTCCCACATTAAAACAAAATAATGAAAAGCTGTGAGAGACGAAGTCTCGTAAACTTCGCCATTTTTCTTGCGAGCGTTAACGAAAAATTTGGCGAGGACGATGTTTAATTCCTTGGCAGGTATGGTTTGAATTTCTCGTACTTCATTTATAGACAAAAAGTACCTGGTAAGGACATTTATATCGTATTCCGTTTTCTTCTTCGTGTTTTCTGGTCGTTGACTCTCAATATAATTTTGGATGTCAATATCGCTGCCATTGTAGCACCCGTTTTCGTTCGCTTTTGGCCGGTCTGAATAGACTAAATACCAGCACTTGTGCTTGGGACGTCGTCTTGGTGATAAAAAATTCCCTCTCGCTGTGCTCACTATCGTCGGAGTACATTTTTCAGCACTTTGTTGGTTTGAAAACTGTTTTTCACCCCATATTAGTTTTGGCGGGAAAACGAGGGATCCATACTTGTGTGATACGGACCTCGTATTTAGCCAATCAGAAGCCGGTATTTTTATTACGGACCTGGGTTAGTATTAGGGTTAGCACGTATTAGGGTTCAACCTGGATTTCCCAGCTGATATCGTGTAGTAGCCATTGTAAATCTTATTTTCAGACTTTTTTTTGGTAGTTGTCCTCTTTCACGTACACACGTAAAAACGCAGAGTCTGTTTTTACCTGTTAACAGCCAAAAACATGGTTGATATCGTGAACAGCATTGAACAACATTGTTCATACATGATACAACATGTTGTAAGAGCATGATGAAATAACAAGGTTTAACAGCGTTGTTACAACAGCCATGAACTTGGTTGTTCTATCATACTGGTTTTTGCATGTTCTCACATGCATGAACAACTGCTGTCGATTCAACAAGCCTGTCACAACATGCTGAAACATGCTTGAATAGTGCTGTTATTTTAACAATCCTGTTCTATCATGTTGACAATGCTGTTACAGGCATGTTGAACTAACAACCTTGTCACTACCTGTGAGATTTTTACGTGTGTATGCTAACCGCCTTGCTACTTTGAATCAATTCCTTATTTTTCATACTTTTTCTATGGGATACTTTCAGTCGTCTTACATAGATGCCCAGTTATCCAAGCACGTCGTCCGTGGACAGAGTCAAATGGCAGTGATAACATTAGCAGAATCAATTTCTGCACCAATTTTAAAACGAGTAAGGAGATATTTTGTTATCACTCATGCTAGTTTTTATTTCCATCTTCGTTCATTAGTCGGTGGTCTGCCGGTCTGTCTGTCTGTCTGTCTGTCTCTCTGTCTGTCTGTCTGTCTGTCTGTCTGTCTGTCTGTCTGTCTGTCCTCTCCTTTCATTTTCACTTTCCAACTTCTCTTTTCCATTTCATTTTCCATTTTCCTTGTGGCTTTCCTCTCCTTTTACTTTCATTTTCTTTTTTTTCACTTTCCTCTCTTTTCTTTTCCTTTCCTTTTTACGTTTCTTTCCTTTTCACTTTCATTTCCTTCTCACTTTCATTTTCCATTTTCCCCTTCTCTTTTAGCCTTCCATAATACCTAGTTTGAAACCAATACTTCGTGATATTTCTTCCTCGGGAGACACAGAGCTTTACATAAAATACACCGTGCGCAGCCCAGGAACGAGAACACACAATTTTGAGAAAGAAAGGTGAGATTACAGAAAGCCAGCATTCATCAAAGTCCCACGATAAAATGTAGAATGTCAGCAACGGGAACTGTACGTAATTAAATGTGATTGCTGTTACTCGGAGTTTCACGCCCGTGGGCGGCCATACAGATATTGTGTGATGTATATATGTACTAAAGATTGATGGTGAAGGAAAATTTTGATTCGCTTAAGGAATATATACATTTGCAACATCAAGGCCTTCTAGCTGGTAGCTAGTTCAGTGCTCTATATGTATGTATGTGTATGTAGTGTAGTGTAGTATAGTTAATGTTTTGGGCACATTTTGCGCTGGGTTCTCGGCGGCGGCATCCGTAGCCCAATGGTCGGAGCACTGCACTGGCGTCGCGGTCAATTTCAGCCGGAAGGCCTTGAAGTTGCATTTTTCGCAACTGGTCCCGGTTTGGTCTTAAAATGTATATATTCCAACACTCGAAATTTTCCTTCACCGTAAATCCTTGGGTATCCTCAAATTGTTTGTTGACGTGTCAAGTAACGTATTCCATATGTGTATCATTACAGATTCTGTAGCATTGCCGTGGAAGTTACATTACACAACTGTAGTCAGTATTCAGTCACAGCTTTCGCAGAAATGCTAACGAATACCTTGGACAGGTAACCCACTCTCCTTGAATTACGTACTATATGTATAAACAACTGCGGTTGGTTGTTCAAAGCCTAGATAACTTATCCCGTGAATACGTTTTATCCAACAGATAATTTTGCTATGGAATCAATAGAACTCTCATAATGGCTGTCATTTTAAATATTCTTTTATGCGCATATAAATTAGCCTATACAACCTCGTTAGGAAGCAAAGATTCTTTTGAATTGCTGACACACGCACTGAACTTTTTTCCCTTTTTCACCACGTACAAACTCTGAGAACGAAAGTTCGGTGATGGGTTTTGCGGTCGTTTCGTCTATTCAAGGAATTACGGAACCAATTAAAAGAATCTTAGGTAGTTTCAACGTAAAAGTTGCTCAAAAACCTTTCTTGACGTTGGGTCATATTTTTGCGAAGGAACAGAGGAAAGACGCTATTTATTCCATTCCGTGCAATGACTGTGATCAGGAGTACATCGGTCAGACTAAACGTCAGTTTCGTACGCGTTTAAAAGAACATCAAAAGGCTGTTTTCTTTTCACAAAAGGAAAATTCTGCTTTGTCGGAGCACGCGTGAGTAACCTACCATGAGATTGCGTGGGAAAATTCAAAAAATTATTACCACTAATCCGCGGTACCATCAGATACGTTGTCTGGAGGCTTGGCGGATGATGGTGGTTTATTATCAGAAGCTTATTTGCATCTTGTTAATAGATAACGTCATCATCGGTTCTATGAGGGTATAAATAGGGATCCTAACTTTACAACGATCACCCCTGATGAAGACACTAGATTGGAGTGTCGAAACGTTGGGTCATAGACAGTAACATTTAAAGTTACGTTCAAAAAAATTTTAAAGCCAGAGTAGCGTTAAACTGTGTCTGATTTATCACCTAGTTGCGTTGGGAAATTATTTGTTGTAGTTTAGGTTAGTTTGGTGTAGTTTAGGTTAGTTTTAGTTTATTTTGTATTAATATTTGTAAATAATTATTTACTTTATATTATTACTTTATATATCAATTCTGTAATAGTTTTGTAAATCCACGCCCCTCTTGGAAATTGCTGAAGGGGTTCGTGTGGTAAAATAAAGTTTTATTTACTATTTACTTCTCATTTTCTGTTTACAGTTTTCATAATGAAACCTCGTTGCGAAAAGACGAGAGAGGACTGGGGAAACTTGCACAGCCATTCCCACCCGTTGCCAGCTCTGTAGCTGTTTCCTCGCCATATTCCACAGCGTTTGTGTGGATTGGAAAGAAATCGAGGCAGGTTAAAATGTCTCCGGGCCAAACCGTGACGCTTATGTTTAAGGCGAACGTTTTTAAAACAGGTGTATTCAACCTGCATCACTGTCGGGTGGTCGCCTCATTGGCGTCCAGTGACACGATGGTTTTACAGAAACCTTGTCCGCCATGTTTAGTGGTGGTCAAAAGCACTGTGGATGATGAAACGGACTCTAAAGCGAGACTCGAAGAGGATTGGTTTGGTTTGTTCGACTACAACACCGAACAGAGGTAGCAGTGGAAATTTCAGAGGAGTTCCAATGGAGAACTGGAACGACTCCTATCCAGGTCTACGCGCGGACGCAGCGATAAAATACGAATGCCCTTCGTCGTTTTCAATTCGCTAAAAGCACAAGGATACTTACAGTGCGACTACAGTGGACCGAGGTGACCTCATGAATAAGGCTTTAAAAAGTTTTTTGAACGTAAATTAAAAGTTACTGTCCATGACCCAACGTTTCGACACTCCAATCTAGTGTCTTCATCAGATGTGATCGTTATAAAGTTAGGATCCCTATTTATACCCTCATAGAACCGATGATAACGTTACCTATTAACAAGATGCAAATGACTGTGATCAGGAGTACATCGGTCAGACTAAACGTCAGTTTCGTACGCGTTTAAAAGAACACCAAAAGGCTGTTTTCTTTTCAAAAAAGGAAAATTATACTTTGTCGGCAAAATTCCATCGCGATTCAATGGGGCGTAGGCGCTATTGATATACCAAGCCTCCAGACAACGTCTCTGATGGTACCGCGGATTAGTGGTGTACGCGTGCGTAACCTACCATGAAATTGCGGGCGAAAATTCCAAAATTACTACCACTAATCTGCGGTACCATCAGGGACGTTGTCTGGAGGCTTGGCATATCAATAGCGCCCACGCCCCATTCAATCGCGATGATGGTGGTTTATTACCAGAGCTTATTTGCATCTTGTTAATAGATAACATCATCATCGGTTCTATGAGGGTATAAATAGGGATCCTAACTTTACAACGATCACCCCTGATGAAGACACTAGACTGGAGTGTCGAAACGTTGGGTCATGGACAGTAACTTTTAAGTTACGTTCAAAAAACGTTTTAAAGCCAGAGTAGCGTCAAACTATGTCTTATTAACAACCGATATGTAAATTTGCCACAAGCTGGAGCCGTTATTTCCGCGATTGTTGACTTAAAATGTGATTCGTTTTACAAGTGATCCCTCGGGTACAGTCTTCGCACAGTAAAAAGACTCCAACTATATCCTACGAAGAAACTGAATGAAAGGGCTAAGAATCTTCTGTTGCTCGCAAGATACCAAGGATTGTCTCTTTGGTCTTGACCAGTACAGTTAACACTCGCTTTTAAAAACCTACATTCTATCAAACTAGCTTGCGAATCTGCGATAGTTCATATTTATTTGATATTTAATGAAAAATCAGGGTGTTAGGTTCTTGAAAAGTTTCTTAATTATTTGACTAAGCAAAATATATATTTGAATATATTTGAATATATTTGAATATATTTGAATATATTTGAATATATTTGAATATATTTGAATATATTTGAATATAAAAAGTAGCTACAATTGAAACTGATTTTTTAAAAATTAAAACCTAAGAGATTTCGGACTTAAAAAGGCTCTTATTTAGTGGGGCCAAAAATTTCATATTTCAGGCTGAGTTCTTGTAGGTGGAAGGTTCTACAGCGGGTGTTTTCTGTATTGAAACCGCTGTACAGAATTTAGATAGGCGATACTATTTTAATATGATTTAAAGTGCCCCTGCGACGAAACATCACATTACGTTTCCTGGCATGAACAACAAACATTCTATCACAAGAAATTTAACCTCCAAAGTCGCCCAAATTGTGTCCGCCATTGCTCAAAACTTGTTCCAGACGAGCCCGCGATTCCACATAAAAGTATGTGAATGTGACGTCAGAGACTCAACACGTGACAAAGCTTTATGGAAATTATACGACAAGTTACAATAGAAAGTTTTCCCCAAGTAGCTTTATATTCATACACAACTAGCCACGTGTTGAGTCTTTGACGTCACTTCCTCTAATCGCAACCTAAGCGTCCGGAACGCAGAATATTTTGAGCTCGTTTTTTGAAAATTGCTGTGTAACCAGGCTTTATTCAAAATGGCCGCCAGTTATAATCGTCAGAATTTTGTCACTTAACCATGTAAATAACCACTAACCCCAAAACAACAAAGATCCTAACCCTAACCCCCCGCCTAACGAGTTTTCTAAACCTAACAATATTTGCTGCCATTTTGAATAAGGCCTGGTTACACAGGAAATTTCAAAAAACGAGCCCTAAATATTATTCTGCGTCCGGAACATGTTCGAGTAATGGCGGCTATTCTCGTATAGAAAAACAGTCTGAAAAGGCGATTTCCCATGCTCGCAATTGCTTGGAATTTGGCAAGTTAATAAGTAAGAACACCATGCTCTTTACAAATAATAATGTAAAAATTCGGGATACCAAAAATTTGATCACAGGGGCAGTTTATAAACACTTTTGTCAAAAACAGATCGTCGTATCATGACGTTAAACTACCTGTGGGCAAGGTTCGTCTCGAAAAGGCTCGCCCACCTCCTAAAAATACGTAATTGTTATATCTCTTCAAGGACTATGGAGAAATACAAGTAAAATATATTTAGAAATACAATTGAATCGTTAAAAGTAATTTTCATACATGGAATTATACATATATTTCACTTGCTGTCGTCAATTTTTAACTAAGTAGTTCTCTGTTGAAGAAATATGCCTTATTTTTATCAAATCATCTTACCATGAGTTATTACCACAATATATATATATTATTAAATATCTCGGCACCAGCGGGAACATTTTCTTGCGGCCGTTCCCATGCCCTTTCCTCAATCCCAGTCACTACAGTTATTACTTCCCCCAAATTCGACCACACAATCCGTCATACTTTTTCATGCACGTCCACCATCATTTATTGCATTTATTGCGATAAATTCCCTAAAATCTACATCGGTGAAACTGGGCGACGCTTTTCAGACAGGTTTGCTGAACATCTTCGTACCGTGAGGAACAATGTTGTTGACCGCAAACATGAGTTCGCCATTTCAACAGCTCTAAGCATTTGGTTTCAGACATGAAAGTCTGTGGCACTTAGAAATTAGTCCGCAATCAGCCTGCCGTCCCGGCCGCTTCGTCGTATATTATTTTGAATGTTATCGTTTGCAATTCTGAAAACAGATTTGGAATTGGCGAGTCTAAATACATAACATACGTGCCTAGTTTCGATTCCTGTCTGGGACTCAGAATAATTTTTTGAGGATATGAGCTTGACGATCGTCCAAGTGTCGTCTGTCTACTGCAAGCTCTCCCACATTCACTACAGCAGTGTATATATTAATACATCCAAACCTTACCGATATATAGTGACTGCCTATGCTGCCACAATAGTGTGGGTGTGCGAATGAAATCACTTGAAACTTTGCATGTCGATACAGACCACTAACGTAAATAATATCGTTTAATGTTGCAATAGTAATAGTACAGTTCCCAGACCTCTACGTCTCTCTAAAGAAAATCTTCGTTTTCTGACTTAGTAGGCTTTGCACCAACGTCAAACTTCCGTTTCAAATTGGTTAAGTTAGTGCAAATCTACTCAACCAGTACCTATGACGTCACATTGTTTGCACAACATTTTGGAAAATCGTATATATTTTTACGATTATTGAACGAAATCACTTGAAACTTTGAATGTGCATACAGACCACTAAACTGGAGAAAATCGTTCTAATTTATGGTCGCCATGGTAAATGATTAGATTCCAGTCAAAAATTATTTGTTTTCTCTTCGCTGTGGAACATTTTCGAATTGGTCATCTCATTTGAATACATAAGTCTAAATATCTCAAGAACTAAGTTAAATATAGAAAATTTGTAAATTGATATTCTTCGTTATTTGAAGAGCTCTTTCAAGTAAGATAAACTTAATTTTCGTGTCATATACAGCAAATAATAGATGAAAATATCCTCTAAAATTATCTTGACAAATCTAATAAATTCCAATATAAACACAGATTGACACATAACGAGCTTGGGCGACTGTGACAACACGTAATTTACGGTTTTGTTTCCATGACAACAAGGTTACGCGACTCATTGGCGGCCATATTGGATGAAAACATAAAACGTCCTTGAGGCATGCGAATATATATAATATAATTTAAACTATTAAACAGCGTAATTTGATTGAATGGTTGGAACAATTTGCATAAACAAAAATATTAGAGAAATTGTAATTAGAGGAAAAATCATTCGCTAAAAGTTTCCATTTATGGTAAATCTATATACAATGTAGCAACTTAGCTTGATAAACTAGATCAATATTTGCATCAAATTACGCTGTTTAATTGTTTAAATTATATATATTCGCGCGCCTCAAGAACGTTTTACGTTTTCATCCAATATGGCCGCCAATGAGTCACGTGACCTTGTTGACATGGAAACAAAATCGTAAATTAGTTCCTACTGTATGATAAATATGTTTGGTAAGTTTGACTTAGTTTGGACAAAATCTCTGGAAAATAGGAAGACACGTGTTTCGATAAACCCTTGGTCATCGTTTCACCGCATTTCCTGTTTTCGATACAACGTAATATTTTGCGGTTAACCACGGAATATTCAAAACAATCGAACATAGTCCTTTCTTTTCGCGTTGAATTGATTTTTGGTTAGTTTAAATGTTCGCCCATCGTGTCAATGATAACTGTTATAGCTGAACTAGTGGTCAGTATACTTAAGCTGTTTAGTTGACCCCAATGACGTCGCCTACAAGCGCGAATAGCACACTTGAAGCGTGTTGTCAGTGAAATTTTGCCAAGTCATGCCGCGTGTTGTCGAAAGCCAGAAAGCCAAGTTTGACACAGATGCGCTGTTAAAACAACTACAAGTCGACTCAGAGGTTGGTGGTTAATATAACTCGTAGTACATATAACAAGGAATTGTATACACTGCATTTTGACATGCTCTACGGTACCGGCAACTCCAAGAATAAGCTGAAAACCGGCGCCTGTCTCTGCCAGAGGCTTTATGTATACAGACAAAGTTTTAAAGACGTCGGATCGAAGGAACGGTCTTGAGAACAAAGGCTGTACCCACTTTGTTTGTAGACCTTTTTGGCAACCCGTAAGTGATTTATTGTAGGCTATATACACTAAAGTGTGACTGTATTGTGACTATATAGAACGCCGTATAAGGTCCACTTTGTATAACCGCTTACCTGTGACTAAAAAGTCAGATTGCTTTCTCTCGAGTTGATTGCTCGTTTTCACTGCTGACCGGGGCAGAGCTTTCAACATTCGTACATCTTTCAATGTACCGGCACAGAGTATGCGTTAGTGTTTAAACGACAGTATATATACGTACCGGAGTCGACATCACCTAACGTAAGACTCACCGGCACCTAATCCCGCTGAATCGTTGTATATAAACGAGTATTGAATGATATGATTGCTTTGTATACTATGGTTCGTAGACTTTAATGTCTACATTCAGATCAAGAATTCGCATCAATTAGAATAGTATACTCTTCGGATAATTGTTGAGTTGATAGTTAGTTTGTCAACCGTATATTTTTAAGTGCCTGATCCGCAGCCAAGAAAAACCACGAGTGCGGAAATATGTTGAAAAAACATGAAATATGATCAATCAGTAACGGTTGTACCATTATATTATCAGGCAATACTACACGGAGAACGTCCAATAGGCTATACTACTTGAGGAATATGTACAAAACAGGTGAAAGTGTCGCTGATAAAAGTGCCTCGAGATAATCGAATGTAGTTCTTCTTTGGCCTTTGTGTTTTCTAGATAAGATACACGAATCATCAGGAGTGCAATGTGGAAGAGAAACGACTTCATTTTAATGCAGAATGTCACGAAGGAACTTGTAAGATTGTAAGTTCGATGGTCTTTTGATACCGCGATCAGTGTCGGTCAATCATATATCAAACATATAAAACGATATAAAATATTCTGACGCATATAAAACGATATTTCCTTTGCCACTTTCATATTGACTGACTCACATCCTGAATCGATTTTATAGAGACACAGATATATATATATATATATATATATCTGCCTATATATATTTGCTCTACCGATGGTATCGAGCACTCTCGAAACATAAACACAAGATCTCTATTTTTTATTATATATATATATAATACCAGACATTAAAACATTAGATGGATAAAACTGTCAAACTTAAAAATATTAAAATCACTAAAAAAATGTCAGTCCGACATTTTTTAGTATCTTAATACTTTTAGTATGACAGATTTATCCTGCATATGATAACATATCAAACTTTAAAACATTAGAGCTCTACGTTCGTATTGAGCACTTTTAACGTCAGTGGCAGCAAAATTATTTTCTTAATATAATGAGATATAAATACAGAATATATACATATATATTTATCACATACTAGTGCCTTTAGACGATATGTTCTTTGGTATGATATCGTTTTTATTTCCCGCTGTTTATCACCCTGATAAAGGCACTAGTATGTGATAAAAAGGTTATCACACTCGCGACTCGGTGATATCAATTTTATTCCTCTCGGTACGATATCATAATTGTCCCTCATTAAAAATGTTTGTAATGCAGATCTGAGCTTCATCACCGTGGTTCATTGCATAGCTCTAGTGGTGGTCTTGTTTACTGAAAAGTTTTATACCCTCAAAGTTTACCTGAGTGGAGAAATCGTGTTTCCAATAAATCCAGAAAACTAATTTGCATAAGATATGCCGCTTATCATAAACACAATTTCTGTAGATATACAAATACTACAAGTGTGAAACGTTTCAATAATCACGACCACCACTAGAGCTATGCAATGAACTAAAATAAAGCTCAGATCTGCATCACGAAACATTTTATGGGGGAAATGCAATTTCTCGTGATTTAGCCATCGAGCTACCTGACGACTCCACGAGACAGCTGCTACTTAAAACTGAGTTCAACACAAGCAGTGCAATCATTTTAAAACTATTAAACCGTTTTGGAAGTCATAAAACAAGCTTCATGCATTAAATACAGTTGGCAATTAAACGCGTGGTGTATTTCCAATACGGCCAAAACGCCGTGTATTGCTTTATAACCACCATCGTCTCCTTAATATGGAACTCCTTAAACGTAAATTACATTAAAACGTAAATTGCTATAATTAAGCTTCTACATATATTGTAAAATACAATGCCCATGTACACAGCAGAGTGAGACTACCATATAGTGATATATGTATATTTAACTATACAACTCACCCATGAAAATTGAATACAGCCTTCTTTTCAAACCGTAGACCACTTCCATATTTAGAGACATAATGACTGACGAGATTAGTTCTAGAAAAAACGTTTTTTAAGTAGGCGTTAATGTGCCTACCCCATGTGTGGGCATTTTACATCTATCTATTACAATCTTTGGCACTTGCTGATAGAGATTGATTAATATTATCATCAACTAAAGTTTCATCTTCATGTCTTTTTCGCCTGCTAAAGTTGGTTTACTGTTCACAGGAAGTGACGTCCGTACTTGGACACGAAATTGCATAGGCTATAGCAATGATTTTCAATGATTCGTTGAATCTATGATTTTTTGAATGAAATTCAGACAGTTTTGGCGGGCGAATTCGGGCAATTATTTTGAACATTATTGTCGCAAAATGTTTAAACAAAGTTCATATGTAATGTCGAATTATTTTTACCATAAATTGTTTTGTAGTATCATACGATTAATGTTTTGCAATTTCTGCGACACCATGCTCTGTTGCAGAGTTGTTCATTAACTTAAGACGAATGAAGTCTTGCGAAATACGATGGGACACTGAGACAGGTTGTATAAGATGCCTATTATATTAACATCGAAGGAGTACACACAAATAAAGTCATCGAGGGCGAAATGGAGCGAATATTAAACGTTTGGTAAGCGCCGAAATCCAGCTAAAGTAGTCATTCATATGATCAATGTTATTATCGTGTGCTACGCCGTCCAACAAGGCTTAACTTAACTTGCAAGTGTCACCCAAAAAATTCATCCAATTCCCAAACTTTCACTTTGAAATAACTGCGCAAAGTCCGTTGCGTGTGAGCGTGTCCTTGGGTAACGTCACTTGATTCTGTGCGTGCATGTAAACCAACTTTAGCATGAACAAAAGACATCAAGATGAAACTTTAGTTGATGATATAATTAAGTAATCATTCCTTAATATTATCACTCTATGAGAAAGTGCCAAAGATTAGAAATATTCAGCGCGAACGTCAATGCCTTGGCGTACAAACTACACGTGTAAAAATGCCCAGCCTGTTGCAAGTTGTCAACACGCGTTTAAAGTGGCAAATACGTGAAAATGGGCTAAAATTTGGCCGATATGTATAATACAATACATGGGTACAATATACAATTTATTGGCTGTATATGGTATTAAATGAAAGCTACATTCATGTAGATTATGATAAAACATGAATTGATAGCAGAGTGTGTACCAGTTAGCAGCTATAGTTAATCATTTAATAGCTTACATAATGAGTACATATGATCAGGTACAGAAAACATTGATATATCAACCAAAACTAGTTCTAATGATACGAAACTTGGTTATAAAACATCTAACCAAAGACAGATCTGTGTTCTGTAGTAAAATCATAAACTTATCTCCAGGGTAAGTATTGACCACATCCTATTTGTGAATCAAATAATAATAGAAAATTAGATTTTTTAAATATCTCACCATAACCCCTGATTTTACTACAGAACACAGATCTGTCTTTGGTTAGATGTTTTACCAAGTTTCGTATCATTAGAACTAGTTTTGGTTGATATATCACTGTTTTCCCATCGGTACCTGATCATATGTACCTGATCATTATGTAAGCTATTAAATGATTAACTAGCTGCTAACTGGTATACACTCGATTCATGTTTTATCATAATCTACAGGGGCGCAACTAGAGGGGGGGTTGGGGGGTTGCAACCCCTGCCCTTTTTAACCCCTGCCCTTTTTAACTCCTGCTCTTTTTAACTCCTGCCCTTTTTGTGAGACCTCTAATACTATCTATCAATACTTACTTAGACATTAGATAAACAGATAAGTAATCGTCTGTTGTACGTAGTACGCAATACAATTCTCTGCAAATCTGACGAGACTCTGCAGAGGCTTCTAGCTCGGATTCAAGCTCAGCTTCTACCCAGAGCCTCGCCGCGCCCGGTGGAAGGTTACGAGTCTTCTTACGCCCGTGCTCCTGCTTTCAGCAGTTTTCTGCATTTTCTGCGGAGAGCTGAAGAAGTGGCAGAACAGCATTTCGTTCTGACAAATACTAGTCTTAAGGCCCGAGTATGTTCTTAATGTATATAGTCTTCATACTCAAACACACTCTGCCTTGTAAAAGATGCTACACGCGTGTCATTAACTCATAGAACGTGCTTTATATATTTTGTAAATCATTCATGTTAATTTTTGGGTGTTGTTGCTGTAAGGTTGTTGTTGTGGTGGTGGTTGTTGAGTGTTCTTGAAGAAACATAGCGAAGATATCTAGTATCCCAAATTGTTTAGAATACTGAGCGCAAGGGCGGCGGTTGGTTATAGCCCCCCAATATTTGAAATGGGTGGGCTAACCAATATTTTTAGGATTTTAGAGCTAAAACACTGTTTGTTCCCTTGTTTAACGCCAACGGATATTCAGCGAAAGATAAACTAAATTATTCAAAGAGGTCTGGTTCGTTTTCCCCTTGAATTCTGGTGCCATGTCGGTTCTTACAGACTTCCTCACCTCCCAAACGTGCACATTTTGGACATTTTGGGCACAATCAATGAACCTGACAATTCTGTGAGGAACAATCTCAGAATGCAGGAAATACCATTTCAGAGACTCTAGTTTTCAAAAATTTTCCGGGGGACCATGCACCCCGACCCCCCTAGAGGTTGTAGTTAGCCCTCCGAAAACACAAATTTTCCGCCACCAATGACGACTGGGCGAGTTTGCCCTTTTTTTGCATTCAACCCCTGCCCTCGAAATTTTCTAGTTGCGCCCCTGATCTACATGAATGTAGCTTTCATTTAATACCATATATCGCCAATAAATTGTGTATTGTATGTATTGTTTTTATACATATCGGCCAAATTTTAGCCCATTTTCACGCGTATCAACTGCGAACTCTGAACACATGCGTCGCCACCTGATGTAACACTATATACCTTCTACTTATTCTTCTATTGATACTGAACAGGGGTTCGTTTGCAACGGAGTTACCCTCAACCTGTCATTACCGAAAAAATCTGGCTCGCGCTACACAACGTCGGAGTACGCCGATTTCGGGCGCGAAATTGGAAAGGTGAGTTTTGAATATTTCTTTCTAGACTATGAAAGGAATTTTTGTATAAAAAAGTGTTTTTCTTATAAAGCATATTTCGAGTTAAAAAAAACAGATGACGGAGCTACCACGCACCTTCTGGTTAACCGCGAAACGGAAAAGGGCGCTATCCAAATCGAAAAACGTGTCTGCGTTTAAAATTATGCAACCACAAATCGGCGGTTTGTACAGCTGGGGGTAAATCAGGAATTTACGGACAAACATTACGAATGCGCTCATTGCATGGCTCATATTTCTCTAAAAGTTGCCCTGCACGAGTCACAATTTCATAACAAGAAGTCTTGTTTCTCCGAAGATGGAAGAAAAGGCGAAACTCCAACCAAAATATGGCTTCGAAAAATTCATTTAGATCATTTCGCAGATGTTTTCGAATCAAATGGTTTTGCATCGCGATGACATCAATGTTAATCTGCTTCCGCACTGCGCACTTTACCTTCTTGTTCTTCGATCATTCTCCCATGATGAAAATATAATATATAGGATTGAAGCTGGCAAACAGTATCTTTTCAGTCAGTATAGGTAAGCTCTTATCTGCTTTTGACTGCAGTAATCTGCGCATTCGTTGAAGTGATCGAATTGTTCGGACGCTGACTTACGCATGACCGTTTGGCTGAAAAATAACACTGCTGTTTATGCCGATCCTCCTGCAGTTGCAAATCCATTTGTCTCGAAAACATCAGCTAAATGATGTTTTGATCTTTACTTCCATCTTTGGAGAAACACTAAGAATGTATCTTTGAATCACATGATGCATTAACTTCATATCACGTTGTACATTCAAATTGACCTCCAACGTTGGTTTCCAAAAGGACAATTAACCATGACTCAAGTGATTTCGATAATACCACACCGTCAGTCGCCAGTGTTGTGAATTCAGGGTTGTATTGGCGAAAAAGATAATCAATGTCGTTGAACAGTTACAGCGAATTCAGAATATACAGCTGCCAGACTTTTTGCGAGGGTTAAAGTGCTACTAACCTCAAAATTTTTATTGTCTTATTTGGAAGAACTTTTAAAATAATAAAGTAACTTCTTTTGAAGATTTTCACTTCTTCGCTTTCTTTGTGAGATATATCAGTTTGTTTGATATGCAAATATCTGGAATTTCGTCACACATGCATAATGAGTTATCAGAGAATGTTATATATCTTTGCGTTCATGAAATAAAAACACTAAAGTGTGAATAACACGTGTGTGTGTTTCTCCCACAACACCAAACTTCTTGATTTTAAAGGATTTCGTTCGAGAATGAAAGAGATGTACACATTTCTCCAATAAGTCATTATGCATGTGTGACGAAATTCCAGACATTTGCATATCAAACAAACTGATATATCTCAAAAAGAAAGCAAAGAAACGAAAATCTTCAAAATAAGTTACTTTATCATTTTAAAAGTTCTTCCAAACAAGACAATAAAACATTTTGAGGTTATGGGCACTTTAAAAAAATCAGACCACATTTCCCCTGTGCTAGTTATAGTCCTGTGCTTAGTAATCTTCACTGGTACTGTTGATTACCTTTCAAAGCTTTACATGGCCAAGCACCTATTTATATATCAGTGATTTACTACTCTCTTGATATAACCCTACTTACACTTTAGGATCATCTAAGCAAAATCTACTATTTGTACAAAAAACGAAGATCGACCGTTACCCATGGAGACAGAACATTCTCGGTTGTCACTGCAAAACTATGGAATTCGAAGCAGGCTGACTGTTTGAATAGTTTTAAGTCAACATTAAGATTTGCTTTTTTCGAATTAATAGTTTTGTAGTTATGATAGTTTTATTAGTTATATGTAGTAGTTTTGATTTATAATGAATCAGTGCATATTAATTAGTTTTATAAGTAACTTTAAGAATGTATTGTTGTAAGAGCATTGTGACTATTGTATAATGCTCCTCCTAAAACGTCTTTATTATTGTGTGTGTGTGAGTAGTATATATATATATATATATATATATATATATATATATATATATATATATATATATATATATATATATATATATATATATATATATATATATAACTACAGACGGTACCGTTTCGGCCTTTCGGGCCTCATCAGTGTAGTGCTGATGAGCAGGATGAAGATAACTGCTATTTGCAGTCACCCTTGATGCACACAAAATGTGAGACATCAAAAACCATGCCAGAGCGCTCAAACTGCAAGCAGTGAGCGTGCGCACAATGCGTAAGCGACAATGGTTCATCCTGTAGAGCGCTCAATATGACCTAAAGGTCATAGAGCGATATCTAACTACAGACGGTACCGTTTCGCCTCATCAGTGTATCTAACTACAGACGGTACCGACGGCCTCATCAGTGTAGTGCTGATGAGCAGGATGAAGATAACTGCTATATATATATATATATATATATATATATATATATATATATATATATATATTTTTTCGCTTACCTCAAAACTGGTCTGCTACAACTTGTTTCATCTGTAAAAGAATCTTCAGGCAGTGACCTGCCTGAAGATGAAACAAGTTGTAGATGAAACAAGTTGTAGCAGACCAGTTTTGAGGTAAGCGAAAATCTATTATTTGCTCTAACTATATGTTGTTGAGCACTCTTTGCATTTCGTAGACCAAAACCTACACGTATATATATATATATATATATATATATATATATATATATATATATATATATATATATATATATATATATATATATATATATATATATATGTAATATATGAACAACGATCGTTTGAGTGTTTCATCAGGGGATCCAAACACGAGAAAACATGATGAAAACACGAGCGCGAAGCGCGAGTGTTTTTATTGTTTTCGAGTGTTTGGATCCCCTGATGAAACACGATAAACGAGTTGTTTGGCTTCTCAATCGGAACACGGATTTAATTGGATGTTTACTTAAAACGCATTTGAGAACAAACCCTCATGGGACTGAACTCACGAGGGTTGTGTAAAATTTATTCAAAAAATTAACAGACTCTGTTCAGTTGAGGATGAGCGAAGACGGAGGCAGGTCGTTTCGTTCTCCAAAAAATGAATTGGTTTGATCTAATAACTGTGGTGGTATATGATTTTTACGTGTTTTACTCGAGCATCCAGCCTCAGTCATGTGATAAAATAAAGTGATTTCATTGGCTAATTGGCTCATGAATTATTAATGAATAGTACTATTTACAACACGAGCGGCCGTGTTGTATCCGGTGGAAACTCGCGTGACGAAAATGTTGTTCCCAGGCCCCGCAATTGCGTGCGTAGACTCGTAGCTGGCAGTTCCTCGGATATGATAACTCATAACTGTGTACCTGCAGTAAATATAAATATGCTAGAAGCGTACGTGGTAAGAATTACACAACAACTAATATTTCCTCGTGTTTGTATTACACTCTCCGTATACTAGAGTGAATACAAGCGAATAACAATTCACCTCTTCGAATTTTGTTGGAATTTAACACTGCAGGGCTTATAACGCGCACATACAGCTACTTTAAAATACAGTATTGTTTTAAATTATTGATGCTTGTGGTAAGAAATAGCCCTATCGTCTTTATTTGTTCAACGACACTGATTATTCTTTCGCCAATACAACACAAACAACGTCAAAAGATCCGCTAGAAACGTTAGATCCTCGCCTACACACCATTTCGGTGGTATACCAACAAAGTGGTCACTTAACATTCCATTCTCTGACGAAGGACCTTCGTTCAAAACGTTAGACCTCCTACACACTATTTCGGCAGTACACCAACCTTTTAGAGTAATCTATTTGTATTTCTACACTACCTACACAGTACAAGACCTTTCTATCACTAGCTTCTTTTTTACACTACCATTACAACCCACGTGCATGCTTATGATATAAATATTAAGTTACCCAAACCAAATTCTGAATGCATGAAAAAAGTTTGAAAGATCAGTGAAAGCAGTACCATACCAACCTTTTAGATTCTTTGATTAGTATTTCTACACTGCCTACGCAGCACAACACTTTAATATAGTCTTATTATGAGTTTCAAAGGCTAGCAAAATACACGTAAAAGAGCCATAACATAGTCTCATGATGTTGGGAGAAACTGAACAAAACGAAAGATTTTCATTAAATCAGTTTTTATAATTTTGCTATTGTTCTTTTACGCGTATTCTTCTGGACTTTAATATTTCTATTAACATTACAATTCCCACCTACTATCTCTATGGCTACGACTTTGGTAGTATAACTTCAACACACTATCATCCTCGTGACGTCCCTGTTATTTGTACAAAATGTAATTAAAATCTAATTAATTAAATTAAAATTAATACATTATTGAGAAATGGGTTTGTTAGGAGTGTCGAAACGTTGGACTGTGAATCGTAAAATAATAATAATAATAATAATAAAGACGTATTAGGAGCATTATACAATAGTCTTAATGCTCTTACAACAATATATTCTTAATGTTACTCATAAAACTAATTACAGTTTCATTATAAGATAAAGCATACTGCATATATTACCACTATGAACAAAAAACTATTAATTTAAAAAAAGAAAAGTCTTAAGTGCTGACTTAAAACTACTTAAAATATGAATGCTTCTAATTTCCTGTGGTAATGAATTCCACAGTTTTGGTGCCGCAACTGAGAATGTTCTGTCTCCATGAGTCACCGTTTTGGATTTTGGCTCAAGTAGCAGATTTCGGTTAGATGATCTTAAAGTACGAGTAAGTTTATATTTAGTTAGTTAGTAAATCAGTAATATAAATAGATGCCTAGCCATGCAAAGCTTTGAGAGTAATTATCAGTATATTAAAAACAATCCTTGATCTCACTGACAATCAGTGAGGATTACGAAGCACAGAGGAGATCTGTTTTGATTTTTTAACCCTTGCAACAAGTCTAGCAGCTGTATTTTGAATTCGCTGTAACTTGCTCAATTCAGCTTCTGGTAAGCCATAAAGGATGCTATTGCAGCTGTCAAGTCTTGATGTTAAAAATGCATGCACCAACTTCTCACAGTCCTTTTTACTCAAATATTTCCTGATCTTGCTGATATTTCTGATAGCCAAAGTGGCCGATTTACAAATGTTATTTACATGAGTTTTTAACATTAGTATAACAAACTGTGTCTGATAATCCACACTTTGTTTTCATTTTGAATCTAATATCGGCTTACGTAGTGCAAGCTATGCAGTGAAGATTCTAGATTATCTTTAAATTACAATGAAGATTCTAGATTATAGTACAAGCGATTGCCATGAAGTGAAGCAAATTCCAGTTTTATAACTTCTTTTATAGGTCCACCTAAGCTGTCCTCTAATTTTTAATGGTGTTTGTGTAAAGTTCTGTGGGTATATAGATATACAGGAGTTAGTTGGCGTTGGACGTTTGAAATTCGACGAGAAATTAGCTGAGGTGGGTTGATTCAGCATGCTTTAAACAAATTCACGACAGTGTATATAAGGTTGAAATTATTTACGGTGAGAGTATGTGAACAGAGCATCGCTAATACAGTCGAAATATTTTAAAGTCACGCCTTTTAAGCAGATACCCCTCTTAAAGCGAACACCTACGCGAGGTCCCAAAGATATTCGCTTATTGTATAGTCAAAATGGGTGTGGTAAAAAAATAGGCGTTGTCATATGGTGTTTCATTCATACATTCATTAAGAAATTAGTCGTACTTTTCTACCTAATAGTCGTACTTTTCTACCTAATAGTCGTACTTTTCTACCTAATAGTCGTACTTTTCTACCTAATAGTCGTACAGTACCTATAATATACTGAATTAGCAAACGTGTTTACAAATATGATTGTAGAGTACTATAGAGATACACATTGTCCACGTAAGTAATTAGAATATTCTTCTGGTTTTCGAATTCAAAAATGTTTTGAAGTTCTCTAATAGAAATTGATGAAACAAGTTCTCGATTTATTGAGATGCATGCAAGGTTTGAGCGTCGCTTTTCGGGCGCCCACACTGATTCAGCAGTGAAATACAAAGAAAGTTTGGGAATTGAGCGAATTTTGTCTAAACAGGTGTGTTTAAAGTTCAGAGCCAAACTTTCTGTTGAATTAGTGTGCAATGACTTCGCGTATCCCTGCTTTGACGTCATTTCCTGTGAATAGTAAATCAACTTTAACAGGCATGAAGATGAAATTTTCGAACGACAAGATATATTACATTTCTTCTTTGTAGAATTCAAAGATTACGAATATGTTTCGTGTTTTAAACACGATAAAACGCTGCTGCGCGTGTTTTACTAAAACCATGAACGATTTATGCAACGGTGAGGTACAGGCCAACATACATCGCAGCTCATTTGTCAAGGTGGCTCGATATAGTCTAAATTTCGATAGGTCAAATTCTGGAATTTGAAGGCCACGAGATACTATTTTTGTGATATTATATCACAAATATTTGACCTATATGCATGATATTTTCACTGTGAGTTCATACAGGTATTATCCGTGCAATGACGAATTGATTTGTTGTTAGACTACTCCAAAAAATATCTAGGGCCTTTGGAAGAGATGTAATTGGACATTTACTCCCTCATTTTTGAGAAAGGCTAAAATATATGAAGACATTGACATATCTGTAAAATAATTCGTCATTGCACAGCTCTGGTATTGCATGTACCTGCACATATAAAAGTTCAGACCCTTAGCACTTATACATGTTTGGATAAATCACTATTGGCGCGTCCTACATGCCTTTAAAAATGTTGTGTTCGCGGAAAAGGGTGTGACTGCTAAGCAATTAAAGATATGGACCCAAATCTTTTTCTTTGTAAATGCTATTGGACCATGTTAACTACTTATGTAAAAAATATGACTATATAAAATTTGTAGTATGATAAATCGTGCTCTCAAAATGACTCCATTTTGACTATCGAGCCACCTTAACTGCTTTGACGTTTGTCGAGTTTCCTGATCATGATCTCGATTGATTATGGTAAAATGTAGGTTCTCTATTAGCAGGTCAATTTACTTACAATTGTTGTAGTGATCATCATGAAGAGAATTGATAAATTGTGTTGTTTCAGGCTGAAGATCGCTTGATGAAAGAAACATTACGAATGAAGACATCGGAAGAAATATTTGATAAAGGTTGACAGTTCTCCTATATGTTCAGTACAATAAATTAAGAATTCATTAGAATAACCAAATGCACTTATCTAAAATATAAAGAATATTTAATATTACATAAATATGACAAGCTAACTGTGACCTAATTTATTATATGCGTGACAAAATTACTGCATTCTGATTGGTCGAGCGGGGTCGGTAATTAAATCGTTAATTGTACTGGAGTACAGTAACATTCAAAATGGCGGTCTACTTTTTGTTGTATGATTTTCGCCTCAACGACAACTTGTGCCAAGAGGGAACATTTTCAATTGTTCTGTAATAAAACAATATGTTTTTAAGGCATCAATGAGTACAAATCGTACGAGTCACATTATTAAGTACTTGTACTTTTATCAAATAAAGTCAATGTTCATGGTTGCTTTCAACATAGTCAATCGAGATATGGTCTGGAAACTCAGCTAATGTCTTTGTTCTATCTTTTTGTTCGTCTTTATGCAATTTTGTGCACGGTGCACGGTCACTGAACCTATTGTATTTTAGTATAATGAAGCAATCATCCAATAGAATCGTTTGGGTTTAATCGCTCAACCGTGTTGTTTAAATATTAATAAACCTAAAACAAAGGATGTGCACGGTGTAAGGTACGGTTCAACATCAAAACGTAGCTCATTATAGTCGCTTTGAAGTTTGCCGAGTTTCCAGACCATATCTCGATTGACTATGCTTTCAATTACTTGCAAGTAGTTTTCTTATGAAAATAGAGTATTTTAAATATTTGGTTGTGGTGGTACAGCTTACAAAACATTCAGAGAAACTAAAACATTTTGATAATATTAACAACATTGTAATTTTGCCATGGATATAATAAACAAGTGATCATATGATTTTGCTCGTACAAGTGCCAATCTCACGTTTGGGGATTTTATATATTCGTAATATTTTGGTCCTCCTGAGCAAAATCATAATATATCTTGTCAACCGAAAATTTCATCTTCGTGGACTTTTTTGCTGTTAAAGTTATCGGATGTGATGTCACAAGAGGCATTTTGTAGCAAGTAACAAAAGAAAACTGGTTTGCATTGCCTCTTGTGACATCACATCCGATAACTCAGGAAGATCCAAATATTACGAATATCAGTAAAATCCCCAAACGTGAGATAGGCAATTTAAGGATTAAAATTTTGGCAACATTTTCAAATATCACTCGTACGGTAAATCCTTAATTGTACGAGCAATATATCATATGATTGCTTATAATAACAGGTTCATCTTGACAATTTGGCTGTTGCCGCAACAAATAAATACTATTATTTTATTTTTTATTTTTTGACCAAATACTATTGTAGTGTAAAACTCGAAGAGAACAATAGATATATATAAAAGTTTATACAATACGATTTAATTGATGCAATTGATTAAAGAAACAGCAAACATCGAATCTATATTCAAATTTGGATAATCCCGAAGTGATGGTGATAATTTCGCCGCGGCAGGGATCCATCCTCACCGAAAGTATATATATATATATATATATATATATATATATATATATATATATATATATATATATATATATATATATATATATATATATATATATATATATATATATATATATATATATATATATATATATATATACTACTTCCTTATAAGGATCGTTTTGGGTGATTCGTGTGAATCCGACAATATTTGGGCAGACAACGGAAAGCGGTCAACTAACGAACTACGTAAACAGGTTTTTACAAAGGGTATGCAGGTTTAAGCTTAACATAATAGGCACGTTTGTTTTGTACCTGGACTAGGTAATTCCAAATCTGTTTTCAGAATTGTAAACGGTTAAATATTGACCGAGATAACGTTCAAAATAATACACGACAAGCGGCCGCCTGCGAGGTCTGGGGATCAGTGATGGGAAAATCCCACAGGGGTGAAATTTTTTTTACCGGGGTGAAAAATTCCACAGGTGGATGAAACTCTAGGGGGGAGGGTAGTAGCTCGTGGCGGCCATCTTGTACTAATATGAAGTCGGAATTAGCTTGTGGCGGCCATATTGGAGTGACCATATCGAGGATGAGCATGGAATCTTGTTGGTCAGCAGTCACATTATACTCCATCACCAAATGAATCGAGGTATATAATCGTCATGAAATAACCGCTAACCCCAAAACAACTTAGATCCTAACCCTAACCCCCACCTAATGAGTTTTCTAACCCTAACCCCCCGCCTTAAGTGTCTTTCTAACCCTCCCACCTCGATTCCCTTGATGTTATCCAGTGATGTTTATATTGGTGATGGAGTAACATGAAAGGTTATCCGATAAGGGGGTTAGGGTTAGGTATAATACTGAATAATATAGCATTTTTATTTTCTAGTCCCATTTTCCTCACGCGTTTCAGCCGTGGTTCCGTTCTAGCTAGTGCCCACCTCATCTCCGCCCGGTTTCCCACATGGCCGCAGCGAAATATTCCTGGCTTCATAAATTACGGGAAAACCTTCGACAACTGATTTATTTTAGCATCATAAAAGATCAGAGACAGATAGTCTCTGCCGTCTATAGTACAAGATGGCCACCGCGAAATATTCGTATCCTGGCTTCATTTTTTCGCAGCATCCAGTCTTTATAATATTTAGAGATCAGTCTAATTGAGTATTTGATGCTAAAACCATTAAGCTACGTAGAACTGAAACGATAGCATAGGAAGGCACGTTATAATAAGTGGCAGGCTGGTTCGTTCGGTCCGACATAGCCCTCGAGTAATTGTACTTAGTTCTGACTCACTGATCCGAACAGACAAAAGAGCTTCGACAATAAAGGTTCAAAACATTTTAATGAAAGAATTGTTTGTCCTGGCTCGATACGACTCCAACCATTTTCACGCTAAGTAAATACACGAGTGCACGTATACGACCACGCAATTCTAGACTACGGATAAACATACACTAGTGAAATATATACATATGAATCCTAAAGTCCAAACAAGATGAGGAATGGCACAAAACTAAACATTATTATACATACGACACTCATACAGTGCTAACCTTTTCGCTTAATTCGACCAGGCCGGGGAGTCAGAATAATTATGTCCCTCCTTCATCGTAGGTTGGTCTATGTCGAGCTTGGTTCAGTTGGTTTCTGGCTTTCATTGCAGCGCAGCATGCTTTCAAACTGAACGCGATATCTCGAGTCATCACCATGAAGGAACTACTTCGTACAAAATAAGTTCAGCGGGTTTACAAAAACAATTGACCTGTATCTAGATTTTACTGTCATACCACTGATCTCAAAAATAGGACTGGATTGAGCTTTCTATTGTATCCGATGAGCTGATTTTGAAGCTTGCATATTTGCATAATGTAAATTGCGAGAGATCATTAGAAGCTCCGAGTTTGCAAACAAATCAAACTGTGACGCTCGCGAAATAGGTTTAGTGTCTGGCCAATATAGTTTCTTTGTTAACATTAAATGCATAAAATCTTGAACCTAATTTGACGTCTCATATTAGGCTTCTCTCACTGGATAATTAGAGCCAACGGCGGCCATTACTAAGGGACCAAAGTCGCAATAAATCTGTAGGTAGGCCATGAATCGTTTTACGAAGTAATTTGAAAAATGTCTAATTCTGGTCCTCTTTATAGTAAAATTATTTTATTTTGTCGATGGTAAGAGCACATAATCCAACAAAAAAACCTCATAGGATCCTCAGTTGGTTCCTTAACAATAGTTGCTCGATCCAGTCTTCTTTCGAGATCAGTGGTTTAAACTAGAAACCATCAGAACATCTACTATATTTCAATACTCGAAATTTTCCTTCCCATAAATCCTTAGAACATGTAGTTTAATCGAGTGAAATGCCAAATATTACTTGTAATATACCCAGAATCTTATCCCGGCATTACCACCACTATATATACAGAACTCGTGACTCTCGGCAACGGCCTCCGTAGCGGGTCGCGGGGGTTCAATTCCAGCCGGAAGGCCTTGATTGAAGTTGCACTTTGAACACCGAACTGGTCCCGGTTTGGTCTTAAAATGTATATATTTCAACACTCGAAATTTTCCTTCACCATAAATCGTTAGAACATGTACTGTAGTTTGATCGAGTGAAATGCCCAAAAATTACTATATTATATGTGTTGTTGCATATTTGATGCACATTTAATTTCAGCAGCGTGAGATCAACGCTTATAATTATAGTTCGTTGTCGTTTAGTTCTTAGTCACATTTAATGAAGTATAAACCATTGTATTTTTTAACGTAAGATGTTATTAAATACATTATTATTAGTCGTGGGTGTAGGGTAGGAGTCTCATTATACATGCTTAACTGACCACAGTTAACAATTGAATAAAATAAGTTCATCGTTTGAACCCAGCTGAGTACGTACCATTAGAGGTGTAAAGTTGATCGTGCAGGTTGAGTCTTGAGAACCACCATTGTTGAAGACGTCTTAACTAGATAACAACATAGTCTTTCTCACGACAACAACAACGCATGGACGATTAACTTCACACTTTTGACGGTAATTGTCTTTAAAGTGCATATACGAGAAATTTCAATTTTTTTCTAAAAATCGGCCGTATCGAGACGATTCTAACGATATATAACTATCTTAGGCGGGTATTAAAACTTCTCGAGATATTTTGTTCCAAACAGGAGTTTTTCAAAACATGGCCGGGAGAAAAGAGTCTGAGTCCGAATAACGCTGATGACGTCAAATCGGGAACAAGCTGTAAGACGACTACAGTTGTTTACTTGGTTTTACCGATCCAACTGCGGACAAAATGCCTTCACGATGCGTTGTATACGGGTGTTCCAACAAGCCAGACCCTGAGAATGGTATAATACTGTACAAGATACCTTATGCTGGTTATTTGAGACCGGAGGTGATAGAAATACGGCAACGTTGGTCGTTGGATAGATTTTGTTAAGCGCAAGCGCGCAAAATGGGAGCCTTCCAGGTCAAGCTGAGTACTGCGTGTGTTCTAAAGTAAAACACTTCAATCCAGACGATTTTGTTAGAAAACTTGGTTTGCCAGGACCAACGAATGCCTACATTCCGTGGCCAAAGGCAAAGAGAAATGAAATTGGAATAACCTCCTATAAAATATAAATATCCGTATTTATCGCAGATTATCGCGAAGAACTTTCATGGCGAGCGGCAATAGCGATACGACGCAAGGTGAGAACTGAGAACATATTTTAAATATTTTTTTATCACAAACAATAAGCCACTATAAATAACTATTTACTATAACTGTAAATTATAACAGACCAAGGAAATATTGTCATTGAACATCTTGTCAGCTGCAAGTCTTCTCCAGTTACAGGCACTGACTTGGTAATTAAATCTCGAATTAAATATATCTACCATTAAAGCCACTTTTCTATATACAGTTTTAAATATACACGAATGTGTTGAAACTGGATGATAACTCATGTGCTTACTATATTTATCTATTTTTGGTAATTTCCAAATTATGTTTGTTTGAAGGATGATGAGCCAATGCAATTGGAAACGGAACTAATTACATAATAACATGAACAAATTGTCTTTATGGCACAATGATTTTGAGGATTACTAAACAATTTTTTTTTACTTTGTGTTATTTTGTAGTATCTCAAGTTGAGGAAACAACACAAAGCCAAAGAGCCAAGCCACGCTACCATATCTCACCACTCCATGCATGCATGAATATTTAATAAATATATAATAATAAAAGTAATAAGAATGGTTTAGATCGCCCAAGGCAATCAATATAAAGTTGTTATTAATTGTGTTATACCAGTCTGAGTCATCTTCCTCAAAGCCTGCAAATTCATCCCCACTTGTTTTAAATTTTGTTCGAATTGACTGATACACAGATGATGGTTATAATGGTATTATTATTGATTGTACAAACCTCAAAAAGTTTAAATGTTGTGTCACTAGATTGAAATAAATAAATAAAAAGCTAAGCGGGAGAAATTATTGACTACTGAGGAGCGACAATATATTATTTTAGTTTAGGATCATTTATCATATTTGGGCTAATTCCGCAAGTGATATTTACTGTACTAATATAGTTGATGTGTACCATCATGTGTTACACATTCTAAGACTTTAGATCAGATTTAATCAGATTTAGAATAAATATGATTATGCGTGCACTAGACTGTGTAGACTGTTATGACTTATGATGGTGGCATTTCGACATCTTGTAAGACGTAGGCAGACCTCAATGCTTTCACGCACCTCTCAATCTCAAGCACTGAGTTTCGTACTCGTTCTGGAGTTTCATTTGCACCGAGACAATATTCAACCGATAATAGTAATCGTACATTGGTCAGTCGTCATTTTGGTGTCGAGTGTCGACGCAATGTCAATGAGATAAAAAGTTACTTAGGAACTCCGCCGTCTATTGTCGTTCTTGAAGAGCCTCAACGCGAATCTTCCCTCTCTCTTTATCTTCTTCATATGTCCGAACCCATTCTTCATCAGCGATTGGTTCATCGTCATATGGAAGACAACCGTACTGTCTCTCCGGCTGTCTTTGTCTTCCTGACATGGCTGACAAGGGGAAGCTGCATCCAGTGAAGCAGATTCTCATTCCTCTACCTCGAGTTCATAAGTTGTCAGATAAGTCCAAATGCGTGTCTACTGTTGAACTTTCGTCCGAGTAAGATCCTGATGTAGACATTGTCACAAAATACAGAGTAATCGATAAATCGCTGCAGCCTGTCTCTCCAAACTATAGTAAACAACTGTAGTCGTCTTACTGCTTGTTCCCGATTTGACGTCATCAGCGTTATTCGGACTCAGACTCTTTTCTCCCGGCCATGTTTTGGAAAAACAATTTTTTTGCTATGTTTGATGCAAGATATCTCGAGAAGTTTTAATATCCGTCTAAGATAGTTATATATCGTTAGAATCGTCTCGATACGGCCGATTTTTAGAAAAAAATTGAAAATTCTCGTATATGCACTTTAAGTATACTCGTCTAATAATTAGTCGCTATTTATTAGACTTGTTTACCATCGGCAGAAAAGCCTAGAATATACCATAGAATTTCCAATATTAAAGGATGTCACACGCACAGCGTTTTACCCTAACTTTTCTGCGTGGGAAGAAATTATTTCGTTAATTGTGAAATTGGCTACTGCTTCGCCCATTGCGTGGTATTTTCATTTCTCTTCAAAATAAAGTTAAAAATCTAGAAGTTACGATCGCAAAGGGAACGCGGTGCTGCCTCAAAAGCCATCGGAAGCCTAATTGTTGATCTAATTTCCAAAATGGACCCTGGAATTGATTATATAAATTGTAACAGACATACATGTACTGTGTAGTATGTACACATTGTTTTCAATTCTTTTAAATTTAAATACAGGAGAGTTAAATTACAAATAACTATATCACATATCTGAATGATAATTGGCAAAAGGCTTTTGACTGGATAAAGTTCGTGCAGTGTACCTCGGAAATTAACTGTCGGAACCTCGGTGATCGGAACTGTCCGTCAAGAGTTATAGGTGAGCTTTGTCAGGTTTTCGTGGACATATATTAACAGACTAACGTTTTAAATTAATTTGATAAATCAACTAGTTTCCGCCTAGCCTAGTGATGTAGTCAGTCACACGTGCTAAAAAAAGCCTAATTAAACTAACATAGAACTGAAATACGAATGCAGAATTATAGGAAATGAACTATAAAACTGTGTAGGTGTAAATGCTTCGACAGAGAATAACGAAGTGCCTAAATTGCTCTAGTCCTCCTACACACTATTATATAGTAAACGTTCCTCAATTATATAGACGCTATAACTGAGTGTGTATAGTATTCGCTTCGAAGTTTGCATGTAGGAAACATCTAGACTCTTGGCCAAATACGTTGCATTAAATGGGTTAAAACCGAAGTTAATGCGATTCGAAGAACTGACGTATACTATCATAATCCTTGTACAAATTATAAGGCCAATAACAACAAACGAAGCATCTTTTAGTCACCAGTCGAACATACAAAACGTTTGATAGATATAATAACTACGAGTAATCACAAATTATATACAAGTGCAAGCGCTAAGCTCAGAATCGTATATTGAGAAATAGTTCTGATACAAATAGCTTTCAAATATATCTAAAAAGGTTGGTGTACTGCCGAAAGGCCCTTCGTCAGAGAGTGAACGTTTCACTCTCTGACGAAGGCCTTTCACTCTCTGACGAAGGGCCTTCGCTCGAAACGTTAGACAACTTACACGCTATTTCGGCAGTATACACCCTGTGTCGTCATTTCTTTGGCTCGGCCATGAAAACATTATAGACTGAAACCGTTGCAAAACTGAAAAGTGAAAACGTTGCAGCAAGGAAGACACAGAATTGCCTGCGGAGGAGGGCACAGTACACCAAACCTTTTTAGATATTTGATTTGTATTTCTACACTGCCTACGCAGCACAACACGTTTTAGTACAAATAGCTTTGTTGCTTTATTTTTAGGAATTGTAATTAGTGTTTTCTATGGCCTGCTTACACAAGACTGTTCTAAGTTCTTTACAGATATATCTAGAATTCATACAAATCCCGAAATGACGTAACATAGACTATATCGACTATATCACATAGACTATATTAAAATCAGCTGTTATTTCTAAAATAAAGCATTATCGTAAGAGTTAGTATTTATAGGTTCAGGGTTAGGGAGCAAATATAGAATACCCGTCCACTTTTGAAACCGCATTTAAAGGCAGAAATACAAACCAGGTTGCTCTAAAATCTCTTTAAATATAATGTCGAAGGTTTATATTGCGTGTACTTGTTGATAGTTATCAAATTAAATGGGGTTTTACAATAGAACGAAGCAATTGTATATATGATGAACTTTCCGTAATTTGACCCTTTTACTAACTGTCAACAGATACAAATAGCGAAAATGGACGGGTATTCTATTCAGTGTCTTGAATTGGGGATACTTAGATGAAACGTCAGCGTATAGTCTTTGACAATAACAACATTATTATGATACAGTGTATAGTCACGGTGTATCTGCGAGTTTATAAAAACATAACAAGTCCAGATTGTTGTCTTACAGTATATTTAATTCTAAGCCGTTCGGCTTACTGTACTGCAATCTCCTTATCGTTTCATTTGAACCATTTTGAATATAAACACTCGCTCTGATATAGTCCGACATTGAAGGTGGTCTTCGGTAATTACCGGTGACGGCGACGAGGCGAGGTCTTCTCGAAGCCACGATCGAACTTTCTCGCTCGAGCTGGTCACTACGATGCTTCGTCATCAAAACATGTACGTCACGCACGCGCGCTTTCGACCAATCACAAGCGACCCGACAATGGCTCCGCGTAAGTTTAAATGAAAACGCCGAAATGCGAATTCACTGATCTGAGTCATCTGAGGATTGGATGTCTTGTGAGGTCTACCCGTGTTTACATTCAGTACCTGTGTGGTCAAAGGCAATGCAGCTTGGGACGTGTTTAGAAACAGATGCTTGTGAGCGAGACTTGAGGAAATCGTAGGCACCGAGCAGATCTCGAGTTGGGCAATATGCCGCGTGTTGTAGCGAACCAAAAGGAGAAATTTCAAAACGACGATGTCTTCCAGAAATTATCGCGCGAAGGAGAGGTATGAAAAAACTATCGTTGTTTTCATCTTTTTGATAATTTTTTGTTCAGTTCACGGTTTGCATTCAAGTGTCGGTAGACCGCAAGATTTGCCAACCATACAGATATATGCTTCGTCATGTTTCAGATTAAATACGTTGCTTACAGAGACCGACCCTTGGAAGAAAGACAACTCAGATTGCAGACCGAATGCCGAGAAGGCAATTCGACAATAGTAAGTAGATCACGAATGAATCTCAACGTTGTGTTCGTAAATCTTCGTGTCGCTGTATCACAACGCAAGACGGCCGCGCTGTCACAATTACTCTTTCGTCTTGTAACAAAATGTGGCATTTTATATGTAGCAATAATGTGGCGATCTTGTTACAATGGCATGAAAGCATACAACTCTGCGGTGTAATTCATTGGATTCTTTCAGGCGTTCACGTCCACGGGAATCAACGTAGACCTGGTCTTTCCAAAACAAGGCGAATGCCAGACAGTGCCATCGGAAAACGTCGATTTTTACAAAGAGAAAGATAAGGTACCTATAGTGTTTAAATTTCTATTTCGGGTGCAGTTCCGGGTATTACATACACAATACTCCCATTTTACAGTGTACATTTCGCAAGGAAGCCTGCGTCTTTTAGTTGTGTTGCTATGTTCGTTTGTATGCAGTTGTTGAGCTGGTGGTCGCATAGTTTATACCTGTTGAAAACCTGTGGACATAAAACAGAGAAACACTCGCTCTAATATTTGATGGGAACTGCCGGTTGTATGACACGGGAATATACACGTATATAGGCTAGACGCGGTAAGGGAATAGCATTAATTTACATGCAAGAGAGAGCAGTGTAATTGCTCATTTATTTATGTGTCTTTGAATTGCGAAGAGCAGATTTGATGTGAAAACAATAAACTGCCGATTCATTTTCCATCTGAAATGGCGAGTATATGTCAATTTATATTGGCTTACAGGAACTGGAATTTTTGGAGGGTTACATCATAGTTATATCACCCGATTGGCTCATAGCTATATAGTACTGTTAATTATCAAACATTTTGACAAGAAATTATATTGTTAGGATAATATATGCTCAAGTATAATTGTTGACACATCATTTACAGTTAACAAATTATAATGACAGAGACAATTGCATGTTGTTGAGTCTCAACTCTACTCTTTCATCAGTCACTTCCTTCCTTTCTGTGTCAAGAAAAGATATATATATATATATATATATATATATATATATATATATATATATATATATATATATTTATATATATATATATATATATATTATATACTATATTAATTTATGTTCACCACATACAAAATGCCTTGGATGCGAAAGGTTATAGTCAAGTCAGAGACTCTGTATGATTATACTCGTATATATTATAATGCCCAGACTTATGCCAGAGGGTGTATATATGCCGTCTGTACCCTGTAGCACTTTATATATATCTACCTATACAACATTTTACAACTTACAAGGTAAACGAATGTGTGCTATCAACTTTCAAAACATCTTATACATATAACGTATACTGGTTAAAAAAATATGCAAAAAATGCATGTACAAGATAGTGTTTACGAGTTCGTTCATACAGCCGAATCCAACTGCATGGATCCATATTATATTATAATGCCCAGACTTATGCCAGAGGGTGTATATATGCCGTCTGTACCATGTAGCACTCTATATATATCTACCTATACAACATTTTACAACTTACATGGGTAAACGAATGTGTGCTAATCAACTGTCAAAACATCTTATACATAATAATAATAATAATAATAATAATAATAGACGTATTAGGAGCATTACATATTATACAATAGTCTCAATGCTCTTACAACAATATATTCTTAAATTTACTTTTAAAACTTATTACAGTTTCATTATAAGATAAAGCCTACTACATATATTACCACTATGAACAAAAAACTATTAATTTTAAAAAAGAAAAGTCTTATAGAGAATAGAACATAGTCATATACATATAGAACGTATATACTGGTTAACAACATATGCAAAAAATGCGTGTACAAGATAGTGTTCGTTTATATAGCCGAGTCCAACTGCATGGATCCATAAGCAGTGTCACTTAATGTGATACACTGCGATGTATTAATAAAATGAAAGGTTTTTGTGCTACCAAATACTCTTGCAAGTGATAAGTGATTAAGTGATAAGTGATTAAGCGATAGTTGTAAGTACAATGACCGGCTTCGTTATAGAGAAGACCTTCGCTGGTTGTTTGTGTTTCTGCATGTACAAAGGCAATTATAAAATGTAATTGTTTTATATATGAGACGGGCTATCCCGGTTAGCTGAGCTGATTCGCTTGACGAAGTTCTTATCGCTACTATAGACACCTAAAGTTTGTCTGTAGGAAGAGCACAAAGTTAATCCAAACGCACAAAGTTAATCCATCTTTTTGGGTCGAGTGAAGATTTTCGTGAAAAAACTCACCCTGGTTACTAAATATAGTAAGAGTGTATAAACTGAATGGCAGCTGCATATAGAACTTGGATATACAATAATATATCTCACTACAGATTATCGCGACAGAGACGACATGTCATGTGTTGAGCTGATTAAGACGGAATGTCAAACCCAACACGCATTATATCAGTGATTTATTGACCTACACAAGGCTTTTGACACAGTTGAACATACCATTTTACTGTCGAAATTACCTCTATATGGAGTTATGGAAGTTGAATTAAACTGGATGAAAAGCTATCTTTCAAATCGATATCAGTTCGTTCAGTATGACAATGCTAAATCAAATTCTGAACTAGTGAAGTATGGGGTGCCACAGGGTTCTATTTTGGGACCTTTGCTATTTCTATTACAGATTAATGATCTGCTAAAATGCGTTAAAAACTGCAAAATTCAAATGTATGCTGATGCATGATGCGGTAATTTACACCTCAAATAGTAACGTTATGGTAATTCAGCAAACTTTAACAACTGAAATGAATAACATCTCTATAAGTGCAGGCTTGATAATAACAGGCTGGTAATAAATTTGAAAAAAGGGAAAACAGAATCGTTACTATTTGGAACAGCCAAAAGACTCTCATCCAAAGAACCCTTGATGGTGTTTATGAATGAAACACTTATAAATTTTGCGGATAGTTACAATGAGTATCTGGGAATCTGGCTGGATCCTACGTTAAATATGAATGCACATCTGAATGGGTACTAAAAAAGGTATCTGCTCGGATAAAGCTTCTGTCAAGAGTGAGGAGTTCTTTGACTTCTTTTGCTGCCATGTTAGTCTACAAGGCTTTTATTTTACCAACCATAACGTACTGTTCTACACCATGAGTATTGAAAGTGTCACAGACCATATGCAAAATTTTGAACATTTGCAAACAAGAGCAATTAAGATAATCCATGGATCTAATGTAAACGCTGGTGAATGTGGCCTTATGTCAATTTCTAATGTGAAAAAGTTAAAGGCGGCAACTTTGATTTTTAAATGTCTTCAAGGAACTTCCATCCCCGCCTTTGATAATTATGTAAATAAGATCGATCACAATCATGAGACCAGGAGTAGGAAAACATTGTTAAGATTACCCATGGTTAAAACTGAAGCTGCTAAAAAATATTTTTACTTTCAAGGACCTCACTGTTTTAATGAAATTCCAGTTCAAATTCGAAGTTTGAACTCTATATTACTTTTTAAAAGTTAAAGGAACTTTTTTTATCTTAAAATACTTGATATACCTGTACATATAGTTTTGTTATTTATATATATATATATATATTTATATATATTTATATATATATATTACCCTCATTGATAACAGCACCAATATAGGCGCTGACGAGGTTATCCGGTATAAATATGTATTTTATTGTTATTATTATCTAAGAGTTAGATCCCGAGGAGGGCGTCCGAGGGCTTTATATAGCATAAAGCCCGACATTCGAGGGATCTATCTGATTTAGTTCATGATTGAGGAGGTTTTCCAACAAAGTTTTGTCCATTTTATCCACCTTGGACAAAGATTCCCTTGTTTTTTCCTTCATGCGTGGTTTTCTGGATTTGCCGAATCTTCACCTTGATTCCAATCTTTTCTATCCACTGTTCAAACGTTTTACTCACAGCTCCTAGAGCTCCAACTACAACTGGAACTACTTCTACCTTCCCCATCGAGCACAGTCGTTTAACCTCTCGCTTCAATTCATCATATTTCACTATTTTTTCTCCGTCCTTCCTTCCGTTGGTCCATTCAAGATGGCCGCCGCCAAATATTTCCAGTTTCATTTTTTCGCAAAATTACTCGAATATGATTGGCTAATGAGGGCATTTTTCCTAAATTACTTGCACCTGATTGGTGGAGACGCGAGCGCGGGAAACCCTTAAGTTATTGTGTTGTTTTACTTGTAAATCCAAGCTCCCCTGTTCTCTTAAGTCAATGTTTGACTCAATAGAGTTCGTTGTAATGTACCGTTTACTTCGTAAAATTAAGGTTTAATTTCACTTGTGTGATTCCCTATACTAACTGGCCTTGCTGTTGCGATGAATTCATTTATTTCCAGCATGCTTTCTAGCATTCAACGTTTGTTTAATTATTTTGATTTCATTCCAAAGGTTTTCCTTAAATGTCCCTTGATCATGAATGGCGTGAGTGTATTGTTCGTTGGTTGGTTGAATATTCTCAAGTTAGACGGAGTTGGCTATCTGATGTTTGACGAAGACAGATCAAAGGTTTGTCGACCTTTCGTTAAACGCTAGCCGCAATATTAGAGTGGAAGGGGGGAACGAGGATAGGGGAAAAGGAGAGAGAAAAAGGAAAGGGGAAAATGAAGAGGAGAAGGAAAGAAGGGAAAAAGTAACAGGAAAAGAAAGGGGGAAAGGTTTGACTGATTAATTGATTAAAGGCCATTGGCAACAAAAATTAAGTTTGTCTATTTTGAAAGAACTCGTAAAATGATAGAGTATAACACCTTTTACAGCTTTTCCGTATTTCACTTCGTTTTTGAAATATTTCAATTTGTTTGATATGTAAATGAGATGGTCTCTGACGTCAGGTGCAGGGTAGAGAATTTTCACTCATTTAAATTTTAGTTCAATCTTCAAGTTTGTTCCACAAATTTACTTGAAAATGTGCGTTTAATAACAGCTCCTCATGATAATGAACGTTGTAAACTTAGCAGATATTTATAGGAAAGGAAGGTTTTTTAGTGCAGTATGTCTATTTATTGTTATTCTTAGATCGAAGATGCAATAATGCGGGAAACATTGAGAAAAGCAAACATTAAACTTGAGGAATTTCACAAGATGCAACAAGGAGCAGGAGAGATTGACACATCTGAAGTAATCAAGATTATTATGTATAGGTTATGATATGAGGGATAAGGTGATATCGTATAGGATATGATAGCCTAGTAGTAGAGAGCCAATCTAATTGCGAGATAGCTCATATTAGCAGTAGAGAAAAAACAAGATGGCGGCATGTTTTTTAGGCCGGAAAAAGCCGAAATAGATGGGGTTTTATAAAGAAACTCCGAACTGACTAAGTGTTTGGCTATATAATAAAACAATTATACCATTCGCTTTCGTCGTATATATGAACTAATAGCCAACTCAGCGCTTTGTTGTTAGTTTAATTAGTTTTGTTTAATTATAGTGATAGTTCATTTTAGTTTTATAGTTACTCAGTTTAGTAAGTTTAATTAGTTAATAGAGAGTATAATAATAAAGTTTAGTTTCAATAGTTAGTTGCTTGTCTTAGTTATCTGGTTGGTTATTTCATAAGTAAATTCATTGGTTGGTTTTAGTTGCCTGATTAGTTAGTCGCTTGTCTGCTTAGTTATCTAGTTGGTTATTTCATAAGTAACTTGGGTTGGTACCGAAGCGAAATGGGTTGGGTAAGCCACATTTTTGGGTAAAAGGTTGGGTTTTAGGGTTTTTTTGTTGCATATAAAATAAATCAGTGTTTAATGTCTCTATGTTATAATAATAGTGATAAAATATAAAACATAGAGATTGCTTAGCTTGTTCAAAGACAGTGTCAGGTAAGATCTCTTGTTAAATAATATTTTAGATAGACATGCTATTTTCATGTTTATAAACAGTAACACAAACTTTAAATTGCTTAGAATATTGTAATGATTTCATATTATATATGAAACAATATTTAACACTACAAATATCAATAAATATCTAAATGTTATGATAAGAGCAAGGACGAGACAGTAAGCAAAGGGCATGTTTACATTTTTGGAATATTTGCAAGCAAATAGGATTTTTATATCTTCCATCTGTCGAATTTATATTTTATTAAAGTGTCAATGTGAATGGTGTAATAGCTAATATAGGGACTCTGGTGACCCTCGATGCCATATAACCATAACCGGAAGGGGTCTGTCGTGGCACGTGCGATTTCAGGTGTCATGTGATAACTCAGTCACATGCCCAGTCTCAGTTGCCCTGTTTTTCAAGAGGTGAAGATGAATACATATCACTTTGCCCACCACCTTCCCCATGGCTGGCCACCTTTTTGGCTATTTTGTATATTACTGTAGATTGTTCTTATCCTATCTGGCGTTTTATGGCCCTCACCTATACTGGGCTCAATCATTTAGTAAATTATAAAAAATAATTTAATAATTCAATTATTAATTTTGAATAAAATCGGCTTTGGTCCAACAGGACCATAGCCAATTTATCCCATCTGGAGTGTGCTAATTTTCGTCATTGATTGCCCAGTAAACAGAGCTCAGTTAATGCAGTGCGCATAATTCATCTGAGACATGATGGAAGACATAAATGATATAAATGTCTGCAGTATAACATGTGTATGGCTGCATCATACGGTGATAGTTAGGTAGAAGACAAATTCAGTGTTTGAAAGGTTTGGTAAAACCTTTTTTGGTTTTAATTTGTTTTTCTTCGGTACCAAGCCCAGCCATAAATAATGAATGCTTCCTTAGTTGCCTGATTAGTTAGTTGCTTGTTTATTATTTAGTTTAGTTATATAGTTAATGTGCCCCTAACCTCAAAATTGTTTGTTGTCTTATTTGGAAGAACTTTTAAAATGATAAAGTAACTTCTTTTGAAGATTTTCACTTCTTCGCTTTCTTTTTGAGATATATCAGTTTGTTTGATATGCAAATATCTGGAATTTCGTCACACATGCATGAGTTATCAGAGAATGTTATATATCTTTGCGTTCATGAAATAAAAACACTAAAGTGTGAATAACACGTGTGTGCGTTTCTCCCACAACACCAAACTTCTTGATTTTAAAGGATTTCGTTCGAGAATGAAAGAGATATACACATTTCTCCAATAAGTCATTATGCACATGTGTGACGAAATTCCAGACATTTGCATATAAAACAAACTGATATATCTCCAAAAGAAAGCAAAGAAACGAAAATCTTCAAAAGAAGTTACTTTATCATTTTAAAAGTTCTTCCAAACAAGATAATAAAACATTTTGAGGTTATGGGCACTTTAATGATGTTTAAACTAACTTAATCACACTTGCTTGTTATTCAGGTGCAGAATACTCACATGTGAACAAAATCTTAGTTGATTTGCAAGATATAAAGATTATACCTTACAATGTCTTTCAAAATGACTATAGACCCAATCGACTTTGTGCTAACAAGTCAAGTTAAACAAATATTTGTATATTTACTTTGTATATTCTGTATATACATCGACACTAAACATAATTTATTCTTAATACTTATTATACTAATGTAAAATCTACTAAATCAATTAATCCAGAGTTTAAAATTTTATACTGACAACGACATATGTAAATACTGTAAATTAAATCATTGATATTATTGAAATAAGCTTTTGTTTTACTTTTCTGACTTATTTTTATACTTTTCTTTTTTAAGCTGTTTAACTATCGCGTTGGTAAACCAGCTTTACATACGAGTTTATATAGTGATGCCTGTTATAATTGTATACAATAGATATATTATTGTCGTAAAATTACCAACAACGACCTACAATGAACCTACAATGACCGTTGTATGTCGTTGTAATCATTGTGGATCGTTGTAGGTCGTTGTAGATTTTTGTTGGTTCGTTGTATAGGTCGTTGTAGATTGTTGGGTCGTTGTAGGTCGTTGTAGATTGTTGGGGTCGTTGTAGATCATTGTTGGTTCGTTGTAGGTCGTTGTAGATCGTTGTAGGTCGTTGTAGATTGTTGTTGGGTCGTTGTAGGTCGTTGTAGATCATTGTTGGTTCATTGTAAGTCGTTGTAGATTGTTGTTAGGTCGTTGTAGATTGTTGTTGGATCGTTGTAGGTCGTTGTAGGTCGTTGTAGATCATTGTGAATCGTTGTAGGTCGTTGTAGGTCGTTGTAGATCGTTGTAGGTCGTTGTAGGTCGTTGTAGATCGTTGTTGGTTCGTTGTAGGTCGTTGTTGGTTCGTTGTAGGTCGCTGTAGATCGTTGTAGATCGCTGTAGGTCGTTGTAGATCATTGTTGGTTCATTGTAGGTCGTTGTAGATCATTGTTGGTTCGTTGTAGGTCGTTGTTGGTTCATTGTAAGTCGTTGTAGATTGTTGTTAGGTCGTTGTAGATTGTTGTTGGGTCGTTGTAGGTCGTTGTAGATCATTGTGGATCGTTGTTGATCATATTCCTTCTTTTCGTAGATACCATTATTGTATATAGTAACTTTTACACGTATAGCGCCTGAGGCGCTCCATTTTTGTTTGAAATTAAAACGGATACTTTTTGATCGTACGGTTAGGCCTTTCGTCCATGCACTAATCCAGCGTTTTCGTCACCAAAAATGGAACGTTCCTACGCCTGTGCATGTAGAATTTGTATGGCAAATAAATATGATCTTTGTGTATAAAAATCCGTATTACACCGTGGCATGAAGATATGTAGTTTACTTTTAAGTGGTTAGTAATGTAGTAATTCCCACAAGAATACATATGAATATCAACTTAATTAACCTGCAACTTGGATGGTTATCTCTCAGTAAGCGACTGTCCAGAGACATATGGCAATTCTAACATTTAAACTTTTGAATGGCTTATGCCCTGAGTAGTTGATGTCTAATTATTTTACTATACAGAACAATGTACATATATAAAACAGCCTACAAAAATATCTAATTAATCTAAAATATTTATTTTGAACGCTGTTATTAGCGCATCAGGACTATAGAAGTTCTCGCCCACACGCCCTATTCAATATTGAGTAAGTGGGTACTGTCGAATGCAGGACCTTATATTGTGGACAAATGCAATTACAACTTTGAAAGTGCAGGAACGAGGTACCAGTAAATTCCAACAATTTCAAATCAGTATCACCAGCACATTTGGCCATGATCCAATCGGACCAAATAATCTTGAAAGTCGAACTATGAGAGAACTTTGATCTGTCTCACTAATTCTCTTATATATACCGTCGCTTCTTTTGAAGAATGATGCTATACTTCTCGGCTTCGGTTTTGTTCTCAGCTACCTGTGCTACTACCCAACAGTTTATATCACTTTGGTTTGGTTCCGTAGGATTCATAAATACAACTATTTCGATTCATCGGAAACGACGCCTCTCCTTGTTCTGCTTGTTCTTTCAAACTTTTCTTGGCTAAAGTCTCTTTCATCAAATGGTCTTCAACCTAACAAGAGAACCCTCAGGTGTAAATGTTTAATGTTGCAAACCTTTGGAACTAATTGTATAAAAAGAATACATTCTCTTTTTATACATGTCATTCTTATTATATGTCATCTAAACGATACATGGATATACAAGCTCGAATCCTCAGAAAACGTCCCGGACAGGAATCTCGGACAGGAATCGAACCTGTAACCTTCTGATTGCCGGTGAGATGCTCTAACCATTGAGCCACCGAGACTCATACGAAGAGCTAGGTTACAATCATGTACTGATTGATATATGTACAGTACTGCTTAGTTTTCTTTCTTCAAAGTTTAAAACCAAAAATTATCAAGATAAACTTTTAAAAACTTTTAATAAATCTCCAACGTTTCGGGGATCAAGAATTGAAAAAAACTTATCATACTAAAATTTCATCCTCATGCCTTTTCCCCCTGCTAAAGTTGATTTACTATTCACAGGAAATGACGTCAAAGTAGGAACACGCGAAGACATTGTGATTCAACAGTGAAATGGAAAGAAAGTTTAGGAATTGAGCGAATTTTGTCGAAACAGGTGTGTTTAAAGTGCAAAGCCAAACTTTCTTTGTATTTCACTGTTGCCAAACACTCGTGTGCAATATCCCTGCTTTGACGTCATTTCCTGTTTATTGTAAATCAACTTTTGGCAGGGGAAAAGGCACGAAGATGAAATTTTCGAACGACAAGATATATTACAATTCTTCTTGGTAGAACCCAAAGATTACGAATATGTAAAATCCCCAAATCCGGTCTACATGTTGGTTACGTTGGAAAATGGAACGCTCGCGTTTTTTTAATGGACACATTTCACACAGGTGAACAGAAGACACTGAGGTAAACGTCGGTGGATTGTCTGTTTAGAAGCAGTTTATTACAACGTTTCAAAACCGTTGGAGGGATTTGTTATTCAGTAGGGACAGTTTGGGTGGATGAATTGAAGTGAATTGCTCATTAGCAGTTCAAGTGATTTATTTGGAAGGATGGAGAGATTTGTTATTTATAAATAAATACCTGATTAACAGTATAATGAGGGATTTATATAGATAAATCCCCACAAACCACCATGTAAATCCCTTGAATTTCTAATGAAGTATTTATTTATATATATAGATACGTCTCGCAAAATAACAAAGATAATTCCGACTCAATCATGAAATAAGGTGCAATATAAACTTCTAGTCTTAAGTAGTGCAGCAGTCATTATATTTTAAACATACAGCCATATATTTTAAACAATTCGTTATTCTTTATAAATCTATTGGTCAGCTTTGATTTGTTAATAAATTACAATAGTGCAGGTAGACCTAACAAAGTCATAAAAACAACTCTGATAGAGGCCTTGCATTTTAAGATTTCTCCTCCTAATATGAGCAATATAATAACTGAACTAACTTGAGCTTGCTCTTCGTCGAATTCCAGGTGTCCAAATCCAACAAGCTCTTCTATACTTAAACAACCGTAGAACTTCACACAAACACCGTTAAAAATGAGTGAACAGGTTAGGTGAACCTAAAAATGCAGTGCAGTGGATTACACGAGAGGATTTTCAAGCATAAAAATTATTATATCATATGTACAAGAATAGTTTTACTGGAGACTCTCAGAGCCACACATAAAATCTGTTCCCAAAACCAAGCACTGCGAAGGAATAGCACATAACATAACACAACAGCACAACATAAGTCACAACACAATACAATGCAATGCAATACAATGCACTGCAATGAAATGCAATACATTTTAAACATTTTAATAGACTCTAAGAGTAGTATCACAACAAAATGTATTCCAAAACCAAGTACTGGCGAAGGAATAGCACATAACATAACACAACACAATTACAGAAGTCACAACTTAACACAACACAAGTCACAACACAACACAATACAATACACTGCAATGAAATGCAATACATTTTAATAGACTCTAATTGAGCCGTAGTATG
Source organism: Chrysogorgia sp. JL179-B06 (assembly GCA_035772405.1). Classification (NCBI taxonomy): domain Eukaryota; kingdom Metazoa; phylum Cnidaria; class Anthozoa; order Scleralcyonacea; family Chrysogorgiidae; genus Chrysogorgia; species Chrysogorgia sp. JL179-B06. The sequence continues at coordinate 829,614 of JAYKKM010000044.1, forward strand.
TTGTGATATGCTATATAATCCATAGTAAATCGTTCAATAAAAATACGTTGACTCGTTGCGATAAAGTTAATAATATACCACTTTTAACTATTTTCCCGAAGTGATCTCACTTGTTGTTTATAATCTGAATATCACAATGCAAGCTGAAACTGCACCCAGTATTTATACGAGACCACAGCCAGGTAATCATGGATCACAGGCCACACTGAGAAAGCATCCCAGAATTGATCTCATGACATGAGATGCAATGTTTACGATCCTAATAAGTTATATTATAGTGTAGCGGTTGAACGACTTTCAGTCCTTCACAGACATAAAGTGTATGCCTTCATGGTGTATAAATGAAGCCTATAGACGTATAAGGTTGTACTTTATTTGTTATCGGACATAACTCACAAGATACAAAATAATATCGGCACCATCAAAGTAATGCTTGGTTCTGTGGTTAAAAACGTTATAAGAAACCGGATGACGTTTAATTGGCAATCAGGAACAAAAACATACAAACGCGGATTACCATCAAATTTCCGTCCAGCTTCGTTCCGGGGTTCGTTCACTTGTGGTTGACCACAATATCAGCAGTTAGTCGAAGCCCAATGGTTTAATTTTTTATCCAAAATCGTTGAGAATCTATTCATATATACTCAATCATGCACTAATTTTACAGCATATGTATAGGAATGCCACATGAAGACTCAACAAAAGCGGTGCCTGCCAGTGAGCTCTCTGTAAACAAATTTGTACATTATACTGTAATTAGAACACTCACCTTCCCTCTCTCTCTTTCGAAGTCGACAAACTCTGGCGTTGTGTACGGAGAGCACGGCTGTTTAGGAAACGATAGGGTTAAGTTGATGCCATTACAAACGAATACCTGACAAAGGATTTAATTGCAACAGCTGATGGTATACTTATATTTGCTCAAAACCTGTGGCGTATTCCTAGCTCATTTTGGTAGAGGACTACCTTTCTTATGATGTACTGCCTATAGCTAGTTTCATATTTGTATATGTATTCGATATATATATATATATATATGTATATACGGCCATGTATTCGGTATATGTATATGTATGTGTTGTATATATATAATATAAATATAGGTTATTAAAAATTAGGTGTAGGGCTTTTAACGTTTTTAGCAAAAGCCCTTCCTTTTGTTCTCTGACGAAGGGCCTTCGCTATACCACAATACACACTATATCGGCAAAAATCGATGTGTATTGCATGTTGTTCCCTTATACAGTATTGATATACATGTATGTATACGTGTGAAGTGAAGGGAGAATGGAAAATATATATTAAGTCAGCATGTATTGCCATTGGGAAAGGAAACCGTCCTTGGATGTTTATAACTACACTGAAATGATATAAGGTACGTCAATACTACACTATATATACCAAAATAAAGAGAAGAAGACAAACTTACGATCTTACAGTTGCCCGTGTAGCACTCCGCCCGAAAACGAAGCCGTCTCTGCTCCAAACTGCAATCGCAATAATTTGTGTATTTGATCTGTATAGATATATATAGGTAACCAGGATGAGAAAATTATATTTTCGTTTCTCTAAATCAAAGCATTTATCCATGGCAACTTTTTAGCTTTTTTACAAGAGTGGCACCGTATTATTATGCCTCTGGAACTAATCATGTGTGTTTTCACTTACATTGATGGCGGTTAAATATAGCTTTCAACTCATAGATGTCGGATGCACTGATCGTGGTCTGTTTGACGCAAACAGATAAGTTGTCCTTTTCATCCATTAGTTTATTATCACTCTTGCGGTGAAGCAGACCCCAAACTGTAACGTCCATTTACTATAAGGCTCAGAGGACCTACGATTTAAGGACGTTATCCAAGAAGACCCGAAAGTCTTACAATTTCCTGATGTCATTGCAAAGGCAGCACTTTCTCCTCAATTATTTTAAGACCCTGAGTTGGGGCCCGACCCAGGAACAAACCATCATCTCCCAGTTGATATAGACAACTGTATTTACCTATGATGGCTGGTCTAACAACATAACTACACAGCATATCGACTCTCCATTTTTCACATATTACAAGGGTAAATTTTCTGGATGGTTCAGCTTATACTTGAGCGTAAAAATTGGTCACAACAACATATATGAGTGCATGACATCAGTGTACAGTGTAAATTTACAAATTTATTCCCACATTCAAAATATATTAATTTAAGCCACAGCATATACAGTTGTACGTATACTTTTGAAATTGTTGCAATGTTTACTTATATATATATATATACAAGCTTTATATATACAAGCCTTAATAATTTATACAAGTCTTGAGTATACAAACCTCTGAATGAACTTGCATTTGTTTCAACAGTGCATCCGACTGAAACTTGGCTTTCTGATTTTCTACAACCCGAGGCATGACTCGACACAGCATGTGTAACAACACACATTCAAATGTAGTCGTCTGTGGTTGGATTTTTGTATATATTCTGGTCAGGCTTCGCCGTAAATAGCTGGCTATTTAAATATGAGCACTAGATCTGTCATCTCACACAGTTGTGTACCTGCTGACCCATTGCCTGTTGTCTGCATGCATTATTCGTACATATGATTATATAGAGAAGCAATGTACTTAACGTGGGGAGGCAACGAAATCCGGAAAAAGTGGTTAGCGCAAGCATTTAGGTATGGATTTCTTCTGTCCGACCGGAAAACCATAAAAATCCCGGAATGACGTGTAGCGGCGAACCGCAAAATATTACATTGCGCGCGTCGCGGCAAATTGCGGCTTTGTGAAACATGATCATGTTTATAGTTCATTTAATCCTTGAAGAGGAAAAAATACCATATGCAAAATGAAAAAAACCCGACGAGTGACAAAGTTCATAAGGAAATGGCTTGCAGTTGTTCGATTAAACTGCTTACTTTGGTGACATAAAAGTGTCGATGGTCGTTGCATTTGCATCAATTCCAGATTCTTATCTGGGCCCGACTTTGTGTGGAAAGAATTTCATTAACACTAACCCGAATTATTAAATAAAATACAATGTTGTAGTGAATGTGGGAGAGCTCGAAGTAGACAGACGATACATGGACGATCGTCAAGCTCATATCCTCAGAAAAATGATTCTGAGTCCCGTACAGGAATCGAACCTGTATTAACCTTCTTATTGCCGGTGAGACGCTCTAACCATTGAGCTAACGAGACTCAGATGGAGAGCGAAGGTTACAATGATGTGCTGGTTCAATTAATATAAGTACTGCCTATATGCGGCAGTCACTATATATCGGTAATGCTTGGATGTGTTAATATACACAATGTTGTAGTTAATGTGGGCGAGCTGGGATATATAGTGACTGCCGCATAAGCATTACCGATATATAGTGACTGCCGCATAGGCAGTACATGTATCATAATTCGAACCAGTACATCATTGTAACCTTCGCTCTTCATATGAGTCTCGTTAGTTAGAGCGTCTCACCGGCAATCAGAAGGTTACAGGTTCGATTCCTGTACGGGACTCAGAATCATTTTTCTGAGGATATGAGCTTGACGATCATCCATGTATCGACTAACACGCATAATAATAATAATAATAATAATGATGAATTACAGTTAAAAGTGATGTGGTCGTGTATCTTAATAGGCTCTATATACCCCTTTAAAACCCAACTATTTACATTACGAAATTATATCTATATTATATTTATATTCCATATAATATATATAAATATATATATAATATATTATTGCCGATAATATTGACTTTAATTGCTGCCCCCCTCAGGGGGCAGCACACTAATCTTGACTTGCGTTACTGTGTCTCGTGTCCAGACCTCTTCGCCGAACTATGTAAATGTGGACCAGTTTATGACGTTTTGTGACGTAACGGTTCATTTGACAATCCAAAGTATCTTCGGGTATTTACGGAAGTCCGGAATAGTATGTTCGGATCTTACGAACGCGACCAATGTGGCCGGCAAGCCATGTTATTTTTCTGAAGATTGAACATGGATTGAACGATAATTGACACTAAAATCGACTTCGCTGTTTTCGCTTGCTTATGAACTGCCGAAATTCGAGAGTATTTGAGAGCCTGTGGACAAGAATCCCGATTATCCATCAGCGCTGTTAACAGCACAAACTATTCCAGTTATCGAGTGGAACTCGACCACCATAGACAATGTCTTAGTTCAAGGAGACAACATGTTCCTCGTGAGGGATTTCTGTCGACGTGTCGTTGAACATAGCCCAATCAATTTCATAATCAATGTAATAATTTTTCTATTGTAATACTTCAATATGGGCAAAAAAATAAATAATAATAAAAAAAACATGCAAGTTACAAACTGACAACTGTTGTTTGTTGCCGTTGGTTCGAACACATTAGACAAGTGAAACAACTCGTGCGTTAGACCTTGTAAAGTTTACTTTTTCTCAACCAAACGTTCGAAGAGGAGTTATATATATGCAAAAATATAATTTGGCCGCCATCTTCAAAAAACAGCATCGTAATTTAACCCAAATACGTCGAACGTTTTCTTGACAAATAATCAACCCTACAAGCTCTCTTATGCCTTAAAACAAAGATAATTTATCTGTCTACAATATACGTAAAGGTTATTGTGCTACCTTACTTAGTTTTTTTTAAAAAGCGCAATATCGAACAGCCTTGATATTCGTGATATGTCATATTCGTCATTAAAGTGCGGGGTTTCCACGGAGCACTTCGAAAATACATCAGAAATTTAAATTTTAAAAGTACTTTTACATGCCTGTAACTGCTGCGTTTCAAAAGTTATGTGACATTAGTTTCTATTGAAAAAACAAAGCTACACGGTTCAACATAGTTCGCAGTTGGACATTGTTTACATTTAGATATCCAAATTTAATACTATCATTGCTACAATATATTATCTTTTACTTCAATATAAACATAGCTACATTCGTTGGATTTCAAATTGCGGTCTATTCATACGTTGTGCTGCGTACTTTTACATACACAAGCCCTGTAGCCCGAGTTAATGCCTATTTTCCCGTTCATTGTTCGATTTGAAAGAATTCGATTTGGCAAAAGTGTCGCTTGATCATGGAAAATTTATAACTTCGCCAGGCTTGCTCTTTCGAGTAAATGTTGTTCGAATTAGATGTATGGCGTTCAAACATTGAATTTTGACATTATAAACGCGCCATATGATTACCGTATGTTATTTTAATATTACAAAACTATAATAATATTGACTAATCTTGACTTGGGTTGCTGTGTCTCGTACCCAGACTTCTTCGCGGAACTATGTATTATAGTCGATCTTCTATGTCCATAGGTAGCCCAGACACAAATTTCGAGTATGAATAGATATACATAGTTATATTATTATTTTTTTATAATTCATTTATTTACTGCATAAAAATGCATACTGTTGGCCTGTAATTGTTCATATCTTCTTTCATAACATCAATATATTCGATATGACTTGTTTATAGATCATAAAGCTTAGCAGTGTTTCAAAATATTCATCAAATACACTGCTACTCTATATTACCCCCTGCGGTGTTCATCTCGCTTTACCGTCAGATAAACATTGTTATATTACTATTTTTACCGTAAAATATACAGGAAAATCAAATTTACTGCTAGGACTAACTGCCTACTTAATATACCATGCAAGAGGGAAAATTTTCTTTTTGAGATATATCAGTTTGTTTAATATGCAAATATCTGGAATTTCGTCACATATGCATAATGAGTTATCAGAGAATGTTATATATCTTTGCGTTCATGAAATAAAAACACAAAAGTGTGAATAGCACGTGTGTGGGTTTCTCCCACAACACCAAACTTCTTGATTTTAAAGGATTTCGTTCGAGAATAAAAGAGATATACACATTTCTCCAATAAGTCATTATGCATGTGTGACGAAATTCCAGACATTTGCATATCAAACAAACTGATATATCTCAAAAGGAAAGCAAAGAAATGAAAATCTTCAAAAGAAGTTACTTTATCATTTTAAAAGTTCTTCCAAACAAGACAATAAAACATTTTGAGGTTATGGGCACTTTAATTAGAAGAATTAGATCAAGCGCGACTTTTCCCGTAGCACCCTTCCTGATTAAGACGAGGTCATGATCTCGGTAGACGCAATTACCGGTATGCACTTTCCTGATACAGGTGTAACGAATGTGACTTAGTATAACTAGTTAATTAGAAGAATTAGATTAAGCGCGACTTTTCCCGTAGTGCACCCTTCCTGATTAGAACTTCCTTCCCATACGTAAGACGCGGTACGTACACTAGTCTGTAGAAATAGTATCACTATATATGGTTATCGACAAGTAACGCGCTGTAATTCGGGCCTAGGGTATAAAATAACCTAAACTAGTACAATAAAGGAGTTCTGACTGTAAGCCTCGAAGTGTGCGTTGTTCGCTACATAAGATTTCAATTCGCGTTTCCGGACTTTAATTACAATAGTCGGAACGCCGGTAAACTAAAAATAACCGAAACACGTACAGGAAGTCGAACACCGGATGAAGTAATTGAACAGAGACCCGATCAAGGTTAACAATTCGCATAGAAATTCCTTAATATTTTAATCAGTTCGAGTTTCATTTTGATGCCTTTTTCTCCTGCTTAGTGACCGGTCATTATTTATGGTTGGAGTGGGGACTGAAGAGAAATAGATTTAGTGCTGGAAAAATATTTTACCCAACCAAATTAAGATAAAGAAAATCTTTTAGAAGAAAAAATAAGAAAAAAAAAGAAAAAAAATAAGAAAAAAATAAGAAAAAAGTTCAATTCCCAGCATATACAAGTTTTAATAACAAACCCAAATATATATATAGGCAGATCCTACTGTAACTTTCAGATTATTATCTCCCTACACAGAGCAGGAATCCAAGGAAAACAAGGAGAGGAATACAATAACAAAAGCTAATGTACAATGATGACTAGGAGAACTTATGACGAGATTCCAATTTTAAATGACGAACTCTTAATTTTTTATGTAAATAGTCATGAAGAGTTTGCTACTCAACCCTTCAGAGAAGTGATTTTTTTACCCTTAATTTTAATTTTAATAACTTTGCCATACACATTACAAACCGGCAGGTCTAAACCGCAGACCGGAAAATGCAGACTGCAGACCGGAAAATGCAGACTGGGGAAAAAACCCAGGAAAGGAAAAGATCTCGACGAGAGGCACATTCCCGCTGAACAAATTAGTCAGAAAATATGCTTCTTTCATAGAAAGAATCGGACTTTTATGTTTGCTGAGTCCGAGCCAAACAATTTTCGATATCGGCAGGATTTGCTCCGATTTTCACGAAACAAAGTGCGTTGGTTGGATCTCATCGCAATGAGTATTCCCGCTTAATAGGTTATTCAGAAAAAGTGCTTGCTTCATACCGAAATTCCGACACATCATCAGTCCAGTAGTTTCGGTTTTTAATCAGTGGCGTCGCTATGGGGGCATGGTGCCCCCCACAAATTTATTGTGCCCCCCCCCCCCCAAATAAGTTTTGGGGATATCAAATGAGTTTTGGAATATTCAAAATTATGACAATTCCAACCCAAGCAGTCAACCAGATCAGTCTCCCCTCTTCGTTTCTTACTATATACCCGTATGACTGAAGTTGTCAGTCTAAGGGCTGCGGCTCAGGTGGTCAGCGGCTGCTCGTGATATTAAACATGGCCGACGCAAGGTTGCAGTTAAGTATTGATATATAAACTACATTGAATATCTTCTTAAAGCGTAAATAAATAAACAGTTAATTTCATTTTCAACAAGTCATTTTCAACAAGTGGTGTGCCCCCCCACAATTTGAAATGTCTGGCGACACCACTGTTTTTAATAACTGTTTTCTGTTGTTTCGATTCAAACCCAATTCTGAATTAGGTGCATAGAATAGATCTCATCGAGACGCACAATCCCGCTGAAGAAATTAGTTAGAAAAAATGCTTCCTTCATCGTGGAATTACAACTTTTATGTTTACTGACTTAGCATGAAGTGAGCGTTTGTTTTCCGATTTGAATTTTATTGGTCCGATTTGAACCAATTCACAGAGGTGTCGGAGCGGACAAAATAAGGGGGGTATGCCCATTTCCAGAGACGGTGACAATCAGCAACTATCAATTAGCTGGCACAATAATACATAAATGTCAAGAAATAATAGTTTTAGAGGATTCCATATGTGGTAGTAAACCTAAGGGAAAATTTGTGCATGCATAAAAGTTGTAATTCCACCATGAAGAAAGCATATTTTGTAACTAATTTCTTCAGCAGGATTGTGCGTCTAGCGCTCTCGATGAGATCTACCTATGCACCTAATTCAGAATTGGGTTTGAATCGAAACAACAGAAAAAAAGTTATTAAAAAACGAAAACTACTGGAGATGATGTTTCGGAATTCCGGTATGAAGTAAAATAACATATTAAGCGGGAATACTCATTAGATCCAACCAACGCACTTTGTTTCGTGAAAATCGGAGCAAATCCTGCCGAAATCGAAAATTGTTTGGCTCGGACTCAGCAAACATAAAAGTCCGATTCTTTCTATGAAGGAAGCATATTTTCTGACTAATTTGTTGAGCGGGAATGTACCTCTCGTCGAGATCTTTTCCTTTCCTGGGTTTTTTCCCACAGTCTGCATTTTCCGGTCTGCAATTTAGACCTGCCGCATTACAAACATAAATACAGACATTACGGACAATAGGCTGGGTAACCGCAACAGCTAGTAGTGCCAATTACTGCGGCCCCAAAGCAAGTACGATTTAACAGTCACTTTAAAGATACATAGCAATATACAACACAGATTAAATACATCAAATTTACTACGATATATACTAAAAGCAACACGATGGTGGGTTCATTAGGCTTCGAGCTGTGTTGCATTTTAAACATATGCTTTTCCATGTTCGTGGGTCGTCTATGTCATATGTGTTGTTAAGTGCGTTAATGTAGTAGTTGAATAGTAACTTCCTGAGTTTGAGAGAGTGATGTTTTTTGTTGTAATAGTTTTTGGTAGTATGTTCCATGTTCTTGTTGTCCGAATTGTGTATGATTTTTGGTATGTCGAAGTATTAGATTTTTGGTTTGATATTTGTAGCAGTCAGGGTTGGATGATCTTGATATTGATGCCGTGGTTAGTTTTGTAGAAAAATACAGTGTCTAGGTGTTCATGCATCCCGTACGTTAAAGGACATTGGCAACAAAAATTAAGTTTGTCTAATATGAAAGAACTCGTAAAATGATAGAGTAACACCTTTTACAACTTTTCCGTATTTTACTTCGTTTTTGAAATATCTCAGTTTGTTTGATATGTAAATGAGATGGTCTCTGACGTCAGGTGTGGGGTAGAGAATTTTCACTCATTAAAAAATGTCTTATATCTCAGTGATTGCTAAGTTTACAACGTTCATTATCATGGGGAGTTATTATATGCACATTTTCAACAAACTTGAAGATGGAACTAATATTTTAATGAGTGAAAATTCTCCACCCCACACCTGACGTCAAACAAACTGAAATATTTCACAAACAAAGTAAAATACGGAAAAGTTGTAAAAGGTGTTGCTCTATCATTTTCGCTATAGAAATGCTTCTATTATTATTATTATTATTATCATTTTACGAGTTCTTTCATATTAGACAACTTAATTTTTGTTGCCAATGTCCTTTAAGGGAAGGAGTTTATTCACAGGAATTCCAAATGACACGTAAAGACTTTGCGGGGTGATTCAATCATAATTCAACAGTGAAAGTTTGAGAATTTAGTAAATTTCTTCTACACAGCTCTTTTAAAGTGCATATAACGTCTGTGGGGATTTAACATATTTGTAATCTATGGATTCTCCGGAGATAAATTGTAATATATCTTGTCAGCTGAAAATTTCATCTTCATAGACTTTTTTGCTGTTAAAGTTGACGGAAGTGATGTCATAGCAGGCATCTGTAAAGAGGTTTTCATGTAGACAGATTCCCGCTATGACATCACTTCCGTCAACTTTAACAGCAAAAAAGTCTATGAAGATGAAATTTTCAGCTGACAAGATATATTACAATTTATCTCAGGAGAATCCATAGATTACAAACATGTAAAATCCCCCATAGACGTTATAGGCACTTTAAAAGTGTATATGTAATGAAAAATTCAGTTTGCAATAAACTCTCATTAAAAATTATAGAATTGAAATTATAAATATTGGTGTTTACGACTTTAACCATGTCTCCCTTCATTCTTGAGATATGAAGATTTGTTTGACATGTAGTAAACTGAAAATCATGTATATCTTTGGGATTATCAATCGGTAATGACTGACGATTCGTCAAATACAGCTGATCCTGAATAAACTGCTCATCTTGACATTTAATAATCTCCTAATATGTTCATAATGTTAATACTACTTTAAATCATTACAAACCTTAATTACTTATCATCTTGAACTTCCTCAAACTTATGCACCTTTTAAACTTTTACTACCAGTTTTCTTTAAGAATAAGATACTTCATGTACGGCTGAAAAACATCCAAAATTGAACCACCTCTTTGTTCTATTGATATCTCTTGAAATAACCATAACTGTTGCGAAAGCTATACATTTTCTGGAAGCCCAATAAACCGGCTTTTACTTGTGCTTTTAAATTTTCCGAACAAAACACATTATGTTAATATAAATTAGCATTAATTATCATACATCAGGTTGAAAAATTTACATTTTTCTAGAAAAGGCCATTTTGCACGCCCGCGTAGCATCTTGAAAACTCAAAATGCCACCAATCGCAGAGTTGTTTATGAAATCAAATCAAACTTGGCGGGTGAGTGGATCACATGTTCCTGGCGCTTGTCGAATTTCAATGTTTAATCTTGCGTTACCGCGTGCCGTGTTTTTCGATTGACGACTTCCGGGGTTTTCTACGACCCATTTTGACTGGGACGGTCAGAAAAGAGTTAATGTATTGAATTTGAATTTATTGAATTTTACCACAAAGAGTTTCCAAGTATAAAATGTAAAAAATATTTACAAGAAAGTGGCGAGGAAGTCCAATAGGAAACCATAAGGCTTATTAAAAATTTGGACTTCCTCCTATAAGTTTAAGTTGATTACAAGAAAGAGATAAATTAGCATAATAATATTGTAATGAATTAATTTAAGGATATAGAGTAATGTATTGTTAGTGCCCATAACCTCAAAATGTTTTATTGTCTTGTTTGGAAGAACTTTTAAAATGATAAAGTAACTTCTTTTGAAGATTTTCGTTTCTAAAGTTTGTTTGATATGCAAATGTCTGGAATTTCGTCACACATGCATAATGACTTATTGGAGAAATGTGTGTATCTCTTTCATTCTGGAACAAAATCCTTTAAAATCAAGAGGTTTGGTGTTGTGGGAGAAACACACACGTGTTATTCACACTTTAGTGTTTTTATTTCATGAACGCAAAGATATATAACATTCTCTGATAACTCATTATGCATGTTGACGAAATTCCAGATATTTGCATATCAAACAAACTTATATATCTCAAAAAGAAAGCGAAGAAGTGAAAATCTTCAAAAGAAGTTACTTTATCATTTTAAAAGTTCTTCCAAATAAGACAACAAAAAATTTTGAGGTTAGGGACACTTTAAAGGAATTCATTCGTTTAGTAGTGCTTTCAATTTAGTCATAAATCATTTTAAGGAAACAGAATCAACAATTTCATCAGAAAGTGAATTAAAGAACTTCGGACCTTGATATCTTGTTGAAAACTGACAGATATTTGTTTGACATAAAGGAATTTTAAAAGATCCAGCGTTTCTTGTTTCATATAGTTAAAACTTGACTATTTACTGTGAATAAAGGTAACAACTTATGTTTATAAGAAAACATAAATTGTCCTATTTGTAACGAGCAAATATAATGGAATTTCATCATATTAAGCTCTTTAAAAATGGGATCAGAAGACCCATTACCTGTAAAGTTTCTTTAATTTGTAATAAAATGAATGTGCAGTGCAGCGCAGTGCAGTGCAGCGCAATGTGCAGCGCAATGTGATGCAATGTGATGTGGCACAGTGTAGTGCATAGTGCAGTGTACTGTGGTGTGGTGTAAGCACAGTGTAGTGCATAGTGCAGTGTACTGTGGTGTGGGGTAAGCACAGTGTGATACAGTACAGTACTGCACAATCAAACTTGAAAGGCGACAGTTGAAAAGTTTTCACAAAAATACTTTTATTAAATCGCAGTTCGGCAGATGTTCTGACAAAAAAAACCTGTCATATAATAATTACATAATTCTTAAACACCTACACGTCAAAGTGTTGCATATTATCTTAATATCCAAGTCTAGTTTAGTTCTATACAACATTTTTTCTGACAAACAAGTAGTGTTTAAGTTGGAGCATTCCTGCTACGAGTTTACCAAACTATATATGTTCGTCTACGAACATATCAAATGTGGATGTTAAATGAATGCATGAGGGGAAGTTTGCGAATTGAATAACTTCCTTTAGAAGTTTCTAATAGAGGTTTCACACGAACATTTCGGATGTGTAATGAGTACTTATTAAACGAGTGTGAGATCTGTACGTACGGGTTTTCGTACAGACCGAGCGACGAAGGAGCGATGTTTGTGCGATGAAACGGAAGGCAAATACTTTTCCGTAAAGACCAAGCAAAGAGGTCCATAAACAGTTTATTAACTTTATTTATATGGCCTTTGGGTTCTTTCCTCGTTGTTGTTAACGCTGTTTTTCTCTCTCGTTGTTTTCAGGCCATGACTTTATGTACTTGTATTTATACCAGCGGTCACTTAGCGTCTTAGCTGTCAGCTGACACAATTTGGCAGTATAAATAAAGCAATTATTATTATTATGTCTGTTTGTATTAATTTATTTAGCATTTTGCTAAAAATATCGAGACAGGGACTGAATTATGTTCTAAAGTAATTTGTTGTACTTAAAATCTTGTTTGTTTGCGTGTCTTCAAATCGACCTACAGAATTTTCCCGCCAACGGCTAGACAACCAATCAAAGTGCCTCATTTTACGTAGGCTGGAAAATGAAGCCAACCATATATAGAGCATTATTTCACATACAAAATAGGAGTATTTTCAATTTTCCCATCACTTTCCAATTAATAAGTGACATTGAAACGTTTTTAAAGCAACCTTAGAAAAGAGTGAATGAATTAGGCTGCATTAGAACACAAAACATCCTCGTTGGTGGGTACAAAACACATCAACAGAGTTCTCTGTAGATACAAGAGTTCTGACGCCCGTCTCTCCAGACGTTCGCATAAAGAGGAGTTTCAAAAAGAAACGAGATTGAATTCAATGTAAATCCAGATAGAAAAACCAACAGAAGTCACGGCTTTCTCATAAAGTTTCACCACCACGGACCATTTCAGAGAGACCAAGGGATCCGCCATATATGCTTCTGCATGTTTGCTTTTTTTGAAACGCGAGCAGAGAGAAACGAGCAGCGCACACGTTAATTTAAGTAAAACGCGGTCATGCACGTCAAAAACAACTTGCCCCCGGCCGCCACAACGTGGATGCGTTTTCGATTTCTTGGCACGACGAGTGGGTTCTTATGTTATTCCAGCGAGGAAAACAAGAGCGAAAGTTCGCGGTAAATACTTCCAATTCTGCCGGACAGGTTTAATTTAGTCTCCACCAAACTACGTAGAGCCATTAAGTGCGCATGGCATGTTTGACATTTTTGAAATCTAAAAGTTAAGTGAAGTGTTGCGTTAAAAATGTCTTGCCTTCGTGCGGATAATTAAAAATATGGAATCCTCATGGAGTTGGACTGCTTCGCTAGCTCTAGTCTTCCATATTCTCTTCTCATTCCCTCCCCTACTCATTCCCTCCGCCCATTTCCTTCCACTTCTAACTCACCGTTCTTCTCGGACAACGTCGACTCCGATAGACACAGGTGGTGCGGCCATGTTGCTTTTAATAACAGGAGCAAAATTCCTCAACACCATCTTGATTACAGATGCAGCAGTTTGAACATAACTAAGAGTGATAAAAATAACGAATATCACTTTTTTAACCAGCCTCATGGGTCGGACCCCAACACAGGGTGTTCAAATAATTGAAGCGAAATAATAATATTTATATATTTATATAATGTTTATTGTAATAATAAACAATTATTGGATGAGGCCTAGTCTAGAACGGCGCATCGAAGTGTGTTAGATTATAATGTAAGCAACCTTACGCTTTAAGCGATTTAGAACTGGTGAAACGGGTGAAATCGCCGAGGAATTACCTTTCAAATCTGCTGGATAGGAGTTCTTGTAGGTTTGGGAGTATCGCGGAGCAAATATCTAAATTCCATAAGGTTCTAAAAATAACATCAAAAGCTCTTAAGCTATGAAAAACTTCAAGACAGACCAAAGAAATAATTAAGTTGGAATTCTTGTGTATATTAAACAGCTGCACTTACTGTTTCAAACACAGGACATTAAGAAAATCAACCAAGGTCGACTGATCATTCATGTTTATTGCAACTTGGACGGCACCCTGTGAAACATAAACCATTTTTATATTTAACTAAAAGGGCATTAGCAACAAAAATTAAGTTTGTCAAATATGAAAGAACACACGTTTTACAACTTTTCCGTATTTTACTTCGTTTTTGAAATATTTCACTTTGTTTGATATGTAAATGAGATGGTCTCTGACGTCAGGTGCTGGGTAGAGAATTTTCACACATTAAAAATGTCTTATATCTCAGTGATTGCTAAGTTTACAACGTTCATTATCATGAGGACTTATTATACGTACATGTTCTAGTAAATTTGTGGAACAAACTTGAAGAAGGAACTGCACCTGACGTTAGAGACCATCTCATTTACATATCAAACAAACTGAAATACGGATATCAAAAGTAAAACACGGAAAAGTTTGTAAAAGGTGTTACACTATCATTTTACGAGATCTTTCATATTAGACAAACTTAATTTTTGTTGCCAATGTCCTTTAAACGTCAGTGTCTCATTCGTTCATGTTGGCAGTTAACTATTGCCTACGCACCATCCGGACTTGATAAGTTGTCTGCCGAAATGCATCGTGCTCGTTTCTTTTAAACCTATTTCTTTCTCAAGTCTTTAAAGTGCCACTACGATGAAAATGCATCCCCGTCTTTTAGATTTTCTTTAGCATAGAATAGTATTTCAGGGTCGAAAGTGATCATCGATGTAAAAAAAAACTAAAAATTGGTATTTTGAAGTAAGTATTTTGAGCTCTGAAATCACTATTATTTAGGCCACCATTACTAAAAACGTGTTCCAAGTGAGCTCGCAATTTCAAAAGGTAATACTGTTTGTGACGTCAGATTCTCAATGCTAAGCCTGAATTTCAGTCGAGGTTATTTGTTTTCTTCGAGAAGTAGATGAAATGTTCAGCCTTTCAGACGAAGAATTTGAAAAAAACGACCTTGATTTACTTGAAGAATTAGCCACGTGGTCTTCGCATTGAGAATCTGACGTCACTTCGTTGCGCTGGTCAGGAACATGAACGATCAATGGCGGCCATAACAACTCCAGATTTGGAGTCAGAAAACTAATACTTGCCATCGTCGAATTGCAAAACGGTTTCGACCGAGTAATATTTAGAAGCTCTGCTTTATAAATACGTAAAAATATCGATAGGTAAAAATTTGATCGTAGTAGCACTTTAACAGTTCTTCTAAGAACTCATCTGTTTTTCTCTTCCTTTGCTCCAACATTATACGCCATTGTTAGATAAATGTGTTTACAAATAAGCAGTCTAGTTTTCAGAACGTTCTAAGGTTTTGAGGATGGCTACGTATAGTATTTGTATATTACTTGGTATATGTTTTACCTTGATATCGCCTTCCTTCCATTGTCGCCAGATTATCGTGAGATTTCTGTGTCTGTTATTAACAACTGCAGTAAAAGGAGCATGACCTGCAACACAACATTTTCAGTAATAGCATAAATCAAGGTTACGAACTGTAACCTTGGATACACCCACTGTTGCATCCTATGCTAAGATCACTGCATTTGGAATACCTATTGGAATAACAACCTTGAATACCACTCCCCAACTACTTATTTTTCTTAATTTTGTTTGGTGCGAGACAGCTTTCGCAAAATGAAATAAAAACACATTTGACTTTAACAAACCTTTTTGGAGAACGTTGGCTGCCTCAGCTTCGGAAATCTTCGGCGCTGACGGGATGTTACGATTGTCCTGCCGTTTTGCATTGGCTTGCTGTAACTCGTTTTCCTGTAGAAACAATATTGCTAAGTTCTCAAAAGAACTGAATGTAATCTTAGGCAAGTGAAATGTAGAGAACTTCAAAGTCAAGAAAAATACCTAAGTGAATAATTTTTGAAGTGTCTCACGTTTGGGGATTTTACATATCCGTAATATCTCGGTTTTCCTGAGCAAAATCATAATATATATTGTCAGCCGAAAAGTTCATCTTCATGGAGTTTTTCGCTGTCAAAGTTACCGGATGTGATGTCACAAGAGGGATTCCAAACCAGTTTTCTTTTGTTACTTGCCACAAAAATGCCTCTTGTGACATCACATCCGATAACTTTAACAGTAAAAAGTCCATGAAGATGAAATTTTTTTCATGAAAGATATATTATGATTTTGCTGAGGAAGACCTAAATATAACGAATATGTAAAATCCCCAAACGTGAGATAGCCACTTTGAATATACCGCACTTACTGGCAAGAAGTCTTCCATGTACAAACCAGCTGGTTTACTTCGGTCCGACGGCACTAGGGTGGTCTGTTTCACTGGTGCCTTGGAAGAGATGCGATCAGGCTTTAATGGCTCCTGTGGAACAACCTGAGAATAGAAGTGATGAAGGTGTAAAAACTAAAACTGGACGAGGATTCAAGGATCATTAGGTTAACCATGTCGATTAGTTATACCTTTGTTTCTTGTTTTTTCTTGGCTAGTTTGGAAGGCGCAGACAGAACTGGTGGTGGTGCAACTGATTGAGGTTGAGGTGATTGCACAGGTGCATTACTTTTCGTCGTTTTTTCTAACGGGACATTTCTCTTGGGTTCTGCGTTGTTTGTAGGCTCTGCGCGAGATTCGGGAATGTTGTCTGAAAATAAAACTTGAAATAAATACGGATAATTTATAAACCAAACAGTCAATGCTGTTTGGTTTATAACACCAGAAAGCCACTTGGCCTTACCTTGGGGAAGCTCTTCCGTCGGTGTAGGTGGAAGGCGAACACGAGGAGGCGGAGAGCGTTCTTAACAAAAATAAAATATAAATGAGCATTTCGACGGCGCGAACAAATGTTCGGCTTGATAACGAACGAGACATAAGAAGGTCCCTCAATCTATCGGAACTCAGATAAGAAAATAACTCTACCCTCACCAATGGCCGACCTCGGTGTGAACGTTTGACTGTAGTCTTCAGGAGATACATCTTTCTCTGGAGTTTGTTTGTTCTCCATTGGCACCTGATCCGTTTTCGGGTTTCTAAAATGTTTTACGTGAGAAGATGAGTGAAGTTGATCGTCCAGGTTGTTGTAGTCTTGAGAAAGACTATTGTTGTCGTCTTGAGAAAGACTATTGTTGGTATGACCGGCGACCGCCGCTGAGGCCGTCGAAACGTCATTCACCAACAATAGTCTTTCTCAAGACTACAACAACCTGGACGATCAACTTCACACATGACACATCTAATGATACTCCTAGGTTCAAACCATTTACTCTAAGATGACAATTATCACCATCATGATTGTTAGATTATCATGATATCATCATTTTATCATCATCATCATCTTATCTTCATCAAGGGAAATGGGTAATATTTATAAATATATTTAATATTGTCAGGGAATGTCAGGTCAGTTCTACAATATTTCTTCACTTATTTCATCGCGTGAAGATGTTGTGCGACTCCACAAGTGCGAAGAAATCGCAAGAACGTTCGCGAAGGTGTCATGTTAACGACACGGGACACTCGCGCTTCGTCGTGGAATGACGCATTACGTCACCAGCCTCTCTCGCCCCAGATCTCCTTTACGCGGTCGTGGCACTGATCTCGAAAGAAGACTGGATCGAGCAACTATTGTTCAGAAAATGAAGCCGGAAGTCCTCCATTACTAAGGGACCAATTCAGGATCCTATGAGGTTTTTTGTTGGATTATGTGCTCTTACTATCGACAAAATAAAATAATTTTACTATAAAGAGGACCAGAAGACATTTTTCAAATTACTGGGGTAAAATGATTCCTGGCCTACCTACAGATTTACTGCGACTTTGGTCCCTTAGTAATGGCCGCCGTTGGCTCTAATTATCCAGTGAGAGAAGCCTAATATGAGACGTCAAATTAGGTTCAAGATATTATGCATTTAATGTTAACAAAGAAACTATATTGGCCAGACACTAAACCTATTTCGCGAGCGTCACAGTTTGATTTGCTTGCAAACTCGGAGCTTCTAATGATCTCTCGTCAATTTACATTATGCAAATATGCAAGCTTCAAAATCAGCTCATCAGATACAATAGAAAGCTCAATCCAGTCCTATTTTTGAGATCAGTGGGTCGTGGTCCAAGTATGCGTTAACGTTAATAGGACACAGAAAATCGAGGGTATAACCAAATTATATTTTTTTACGCAAAAATTCTCGAGAAGACGCAACAATTTATTTAATGAAAAAACAATTTGAGGTTAGCAGTTAGTTAGTCACCCAATCTCGTTCCCCGAGCCTCCGCCGCGTTAGTCACCTTGTTTTCGAAGAGCTAGTCACCGGTCTCTTCGTCGTCTCAAATACTTTTCGTTGCGGGCTAAACAATATATGAAGAAAAAGTGTCAAGAATGACGTGAGATGTGGAAATGTTTCATAGATAATAAATATATAATAACAAACGGCAACAAAACATTTATTTCGTATACAGTTTCTTGAAAAGTGGAAAACCCAAAATCTTGTAACTGTCTTGTATAGAACGACATTTTGAGAATCAGAAACCGTAACGAAAAAGTGCGCAACTGTGGTTGCTATGGCAACAATGTTGATTCAAAATGGCCGCTAATTCCCGTTTAAACTAGTTTCATTCAAATTTTAATTTGATAAATTTTGTATCTACAGAGTTTTTTTTATTTGGCCTATTTATTACCCATACCAGAAGGAAACGTTTAACACAATAAAAAATGGGGGTCACCGACGTTGTTTTCAAATTAAACTAGTTTAAACGGGAATTAGCGGCCATCTTGAAACGTCATGGTTGCCATAGCAACCACAGTTACGCACTTTTTCGTTACAGTTTCTGATTTTCAAAATGTTGTTCTATACAAGACAGTTAGTTTCATTCTTCTAGCGAAATATCAATGTACAAGATTTTGGGTCTGAAACATGTGTTTTCCACTTTTCAAGAAACTGTATATGGAGCCACCTTAATAGCTGACCTGGTTTTCTTTTCTTGGTTTTTCGTGACATCTTTGTATCCCTGGGGCACCTTAACAGACAGACAAATGGATGGAAGATGTGGCGAAATCACTAAGGACTTCTAAGACATAAAATATCAGTTGTACAAGTCGTAACAAAATAGCAAAGTCAGCTTCAACTAAATGATGAATGGATACCTTCGTGGGCTGTGTTTCTTTCTCGTTTGACTGCGATTCATCAAACTCTAACAGCAATTCTTCGACATTCTATAGTTGAGATAATAGAAAGAAAAAAATGGAGGTGTTAAGATTAAGTTGGCGAGCCTGGTGGAGCCACCTTAAAGTGCCACTAAACTCAACATTTTTTATTGTCTGATTTGGAAGAACTTTTAAAATGATAAAGTAACTTCTTTTGAAGATTTTCGTTTCTTCGCTTTCTTTTTGAGATATATCAGTTTGTTTGATATGAAAAATGGCCGGAATGTACTGTACGTCACGCATGCATAATGACTTATCAGAGAATGTTATATATCTTTGCGTTCATCAAATAAAAACACTAAAGTGTGAATAACACGTATGCATATTTCTCCCACAACACCAAACCTCTCGATTTTAAAGGATTTCGTTCGAGAATGAAAGAGATACACACATTTCTCCAATAAGTCATTATGCATGTAAGTCATTATGCATTCCGGACATTTTTCACATAAATCAAACTGATATATCTCAAAAAGAAAGCGAAGAAACGAAAATCTTCAAAAGAAGTTACTTTATCATTTTAAAAGTTCTTCCAAATCAGACAATAAAAACTTTTGAGTTTAGTGGCACTTTAACAGCTTGTATAGCAAATATGGCTGTCACCTGCACACGTACTACATTACTACATAATGACCAACTACTTGTTATCATGAAACATTACCTTGAAATCTGTGGACCAAATCGAAGCGTTGGTTTGATAGAACGAGGCCCCAATCTGTTCAACAATATTTAAAATGGTGTTATTATTCAGACATATTTTGATGCTATTCTGGTTTAAAATATTATGAATGTGAGTTACAATTCACCACCCAACGTTTCCACACTGCTATCTAATGCCTTCACTAGGGATGATCAATCTGAGA
The DNA here is from genome assembly GCA_035772405.1 of Chrysogorgia sp. JL179-B06. NCBI lineage: Eukaryota > Metazoa > Cnidaria > Anthozoa > Scleralcyonacea > Chrysogorgiidae > Chrysogorgia > Chrysogorgia sp. JL179-B06. The sequence continues at coordinate 850,098 of JAYKKM010000044.1, forward strand.
ACTAGAAATACGTCCCCCCCCTCCACCCCCCACCTCTAGAGTTTCTTTCCCCCATTCATGGTCCCCAGGGACTGTGCACGCCGTGTATATTTTTGTAGTCTCTGTAGATAACGTTTCGTCGTACGTAGATTTTGAAGGTAATATCGGTCAATATTTACTCAATTTCAATTCTGAAAACAGATTTGGGATTACCGAGTCTAAATACATAACATACGTGTCTATTATATTACGAGAACGTGCATACCCTTCGTAAAAACGGTTTATGTATTTAGAAATTAGTCGGTAATCAGCCGGCCGCTTCGTCGTATATTATTTTGAACGTTATCTCGATCAATATTTAAACGTTTTCAATTCTGAAAACAGATTTGGAATTAGCGAGTCTATATACATTATACATAGCATACGTGCCTATTATACTACGTAAACCTATGTATACCCTTCGTAAAAACCTCTTTATGTAGTACGTCAGTTCACAATTTCTAAGTAAGAACAGAGGCTGAGAAACCTACCACTTTTTCAGCGGTGACAACAAGATCAGAAATTTTTCCCCAGCCAGTTGCGAAGCTTTTAAAACAACGCACAGGTTCCCAGCCATAAATCTACAAATGAACATGGACAACACAATAAAACTGCTCAAATTGAGTGATATAAACTGCGTTGGTATAGTGTTGTAAAAATATTGGCAAATTCTAAATGAAATATTGACTAATTCTGTTATCGCAGCTAACACACATTCAAATATTCATCAACTAACTACAATCTACTTATTAACGAGTGCGAGATCTGCATGGGAAAGTAATTTGCCTGAGTGTTGTGGACAAACCGAGCAACGAGAGCGAGGTCTGTGCGAAAAAAACGAAAGCAAATACATAATATATGTTATTTACCAAACTGGAGGACAGTACTGGAAAGATATTGCCCGAGGTCTTGACTCGTACTGACCGAGGGCAATATTTTTCCAGTACGGACCGACAAAGTTTGGTAAATAACTTATTTATTTTCCCACATTAAAACAAAATAATGAAAAGCTGTGAGAGACGAAGGCTCGTAAACTTCACCATTTTTCTTGCGAGCGTTAACGAAAAATTTGGCGATTAGGATGTTTAATTCCTTGGCAGGTATGGTTTGAATTTCTCGTACTTCATTTATAGACAAAAAGTACCTGGTAAGGACATTTATATCGTATTCCGTTTTCTTCTTCGTGTTTTCCGGTCGTTGACTCTCAATATAATTTTGGATGTCATATCGCTGCCATTGTAACACCCATTTTCGTTCGCGTTTGGCCGGTCTGAATAGACTAAATTTCCAGCACTTGTGCTTGGGACGTCGTCTTGGGGATAATAAAATTCCCTCTCGCTATGCTTATTATCGTCGGACTATATTTTCCAGCACTTTTTTGGTTTGAAAACTGTTTTTCACCCCATATTAGTTTTGGCGGGAAAACGAGAGGTACATACTTGTGTGATACGGACCTCGTATTTAGCCATTTTGTTACGGACCTGGGAAAAATAAACCTAGTTCTCTTTTATTTCTGCTCAAATCGACACAGAAGTTTTCCCACCACAGATCCGGACCGCGAATTAACCAATCACATTGCGTAATTCAACTGGAAGTAGCCTAGCCACATAAGACAAATAAAAACTCCGTAATGCAAACCTTCAACGAGTCATTCGAGCCAGTGAACAGACACTGACCATCAGGATGAAAAGCAATTGACCTTCACAACATAAAAGGAGATGGAGAAAGTATTACTTCTGCATTTGGCGAACATGAAATGAACAATTGGTACAATACCGTATAGCATTTGATTCCATATCTGTTGAAGACACCAGACATAATTTTTCCAAATCCCAGAACTTCACAGTCCTAAGAACAGAAACGATGGTTCGTCAGCCCTCAGGAATCTTTGGCTCAAGCATAATTTGAGCTTTACAGCCACTATAACTATTATACTGATGTAGATTCTATATGCAGTGAAAAAGGTGTTGGGTTAAATATAATTCAAAAACTCATTAATAATTCATGAAGAAAACACAAAGGAAATCACTACCGTGTCGAGGTTTTATATGTGATAAAGATTCATCCTGATTTACATAAACTTTATCTTTGATTTTCGCGGCTTAGACAACATTGATTTTCAAAATTACTACGCCAATGAACTTATCAAATGGGTCGTTTTTGAAGCCGTTTAATAAACTCGCAGCACGGGTTTTATCAGATCTAAAACACTCGGGACGAGGGCGTAAATCTGATAAAACACTGCTGCTCGTTTATTAAATAGTACATAACGAGTTTAACAGCCTTCACACAAAGAACAGATATATAAAACCCCCGAAAGACAAAGATACAACAACTGACTGAAAAACGCTATCGTCGCCGTCATATCACGTCAAAGCTAGCTACGCCATAACAAACTACTTCAAAAGTTAATACAACATTGATGTATAAAACTACAACTGAGTGCTCTATCTGCACTCAACAGTATTCCCCTCCCCAATTGAACACGTCAGTCTAATCAGTTCGATCATGTCCGTCCGGTAAGTCCGATTATTTCATCTGATAATCATGCATCCATGCAGGAAATGTTCTTGTTCGACGTGGCCTCGTCTGTTGACTCACTTCTTCAGTTTCCCTCGGCGAATCTCTCAACTCCTCCGATTCGTTAAATCTGGATCCCCTCGAGGTGTCACGGCTTGCACTACGAGGTGACACATTTTGTAATCCCGTTGCTTGGTCAATCTGCTCCAGAGTATCAGTCGGTTGACTGGTGCATTCACGTTCAATGCTACGCTGCTTCCTACGTCGAGTGCGGTTGTTTCGGGATGGTTCGACCTCTTCATCGTCGCTTGACTCGTCACTCCGTTCCGCAGTTTGTTTTTCATCCTGGTCCTTGATAGTTGACTGCGGCTTCTTTCTCTTCTTGGTTAAAGACTTTGGTTTCTCCTCCGGCGATAGACAAGGCTTAAGTCGATTGAAGTGGACTACAATTCTCTTCCTGCCTTTACCATCCTTCTGAATACGGTAGACCACGTCTGATAGCCTTTTCACGATTGTGTATGATCCTTGCCAGTTGCCACAGCCTGGAAAGTATCGTCTGGTCGAAATGCTAATGAGTTAGAAAAATTTGACCTAATACAAACGTTGATGATACATTCGAACGCCATACTAGAGATTTTATCAACTTTTTCATGCAAATCCTCAACCAGTTCAAAACTCAAAATATGCAAATGTTGTGATCATGCCAAGGGAGGCTCAGTTCAAAATATGAAAAACGAGAAAGGGGGCCAACAGGACAACATTTCAAGGTGTGATCACGCCAATGGTGGGGGGGGGGGCACCTTCACCACGCTCTAGATCCGCTGGTGACAACAAGAATTGAACCATGCATTAGATTCCCCTCCACCTACCTATCTCCACTTCCAGTGGCTAATAAAAATTCCTTAGGATGGAACTCCACTCTGTTCACAGGTCCTGCGTGTTTCAGTTCAGTCAGCAATTTACCAGCCGTCAAATCCCAAAGCTAAGCAGAAAATGGATTACAAAATGGAATGTTTTACATAGACATACCTATACCTGCTTCAGACATAGCTTGACGCTACTCAAGTCTTAAAGGCTTAAAACGTTTTTTGAACAGAACTTTAAAAGTTACTGTCCATGACTCAACGTTTCAACACTCCAATCTAGTGTCTTCATATACCTACTTAGACCTACTTATTGAAAACCTACCACTTATGCCTAGGCCTACATAGGCCTACATAGACCTACATAGACCTACATAGACCTACGTAGACCTACATAGACCTACTTAGACCTACATAGACCTACATAGACCTACATAGACCTACATAGACCTACTTAGACCTACTTAGACCTACATAGACCTACTTAGACCTACATAGACCTACATAGACCTACATAGACCTACATAGACCTACATAGACCTACATAGACCTACATAGACCTACATAGACCTACATAGACCTACATAGACCTACTTAGACCTTCATAGACCTACTTAGACCTACATAGACCTACATAGACCTACTTAGACCTACATAGACCTACATAGACCTACATAGACCTACATAGACCTACATAGACCTACATAGACCTACATAGACCTACTTAGACCTACATAGACCTACATAGACCTACTTAGGCCTACTTAGGCCTACTTAGACCTACATAGACCTACATAGACCTACTTAGGCCTACTTAGACCTACATAGACCTACATAGACCTACTTAGACCTACTTAGACCTACATAGACCTACATATACCTACTTAGACCTACTTAGACCTACATAGACCTACATAGACCTACATAGACCTACTTAGGCCTACTTAGACCTACATAGACCTACATAGACCTACTTAGACCTACTTAGACCTACATAGACCTACTACCATCTTAAACCTAGTACGTAATAGGCCTAATTAGAGGTAGCTACCAGTAGAAAAAGTTTGTCATCTGTTCATTTCATGAAGTAAAACGCATGTTAAATGAACCAGAATCAAAGTATGCACCAAAAAACGTCCATCTTGAATATTTTCAATGGCCTCTTTTTTATACAATGCGTTTAACATGCAATTTTTTCCCTAGCTTCCAATCTGCACAGACTTTATGACAAATGCAGATGTAAAATAAGAGATATCTAGGAGAAAACATACAGACAGACAGACAAACCTACCTTGATTACACCATCTTCACCACCAGATACTATCCATCTACCATCAGGGCTAAACCTGAGATGATTCACAGCATCAGTATGTCCCTGGTGAAGGTATGAGAAAAAGACTAAGACACCATGATTCTTCATCACCATCACCTCATCTTATACTACCAATATCAACAACAATTTCCTAGCTGTCATTGTCATAGAGATCATATATATAAGACTATCTGAGGGGGTAATTGGGGCCTGAATTTGGGAACCAATTGGAACCCACCATCTTGGGAAAATTGGGAGGAAACTGGTGCAAATTGGAGGGCAAACTATGTTCCAGGCCTTTTTCTGCAATTCGAGAACCTCGCAGTCCAAAACAAGGAATTGTAAATTATTCAATTTTTGTGTTTCTTTTTCACAATTTGTCTATTTTGCGATTAAGCCTGTTATTTTATTGTTACTTGGACCATTTTCTGTTGAGTAAAAGATCAAAATGATTGCTTTAATATGAAATATAAATATAAAATTGGCCCCCAATTTATCCAAGATGGCAGCCTTCAACCTGCACATGACTGAAATCAGGCCCAATGCCCCTCTAGTTTTATTTATGATCTCTATGGTCATTGTGATCATCATTATAGTAGGTTAAAACGTTGAGTGCTGTGAAGGTGATGAACTGCTGAGAGTTTTAGGAATGAAATACTGATGTTTCAAGCATCCTTCATCAGAGCAAGACGCCAAATGTAATAAAACGTCAATATTTCATTCCATTATTGTAACTATAGTTATTGTGTTAATATACACACTAGACAGACGAGCTTGACGATCGTCCATGTATCGTCTAACTAGTTATTGTCGTCCTTATTATCGATTGACCAAGTTACTAATAATTGTCATCAGTGTTCAGCAAAGTACTGATATTTTGTACTTAAGTAAAAGTAAAAACTAACTCCTCAGTTTAAATGAAAATTCCTATAATCTTCGATTAAGGTTTTTAAGTAAAATTAATTTTTCACATGCGATTACAATCTGGACTGTTATAAGTATAGCTGGGAAATCGAATTTTTAATACAATAAAATACAGTATTGAAAACTTCATTTTTATTTAATTTATCAACAATCCATATGTATACATTTTTGTACCTTGTATGTTATAATACAGCCTTTTCTTCTAATGTCCCAAACCTTGACAAAACAAACTTAATAATTAACCCATTGAGAAATCAACAAATCAAGTTCTAGTTGCCAAGGTGACATACATTGTATATCCATACAGTTTCTTATGCATACCTTTACATTAGTGTCCAATGACCCTGAAGCAACATAATCACCATATGGATGAAAATCTGTGCATTTAATACTTGATTTGTGGCCAGTTAGAGTACGAAAAACTAAAATAGAGAAAATACAACAAATGTATTGTACAGTATTATGCCCACGATCCTAATTCCACATGTAGGTAATTGTCACTGACAGCAAAATCTGGACTGCAAGTAAAGTTTACCAATCATTTTGTGTAATTCTACTGGGTGTAATTCTACTGGATGTAGTAGTACTGTAAAATAGCCATTATTGTCATGACATATGGCCAAACAGTTGATTAGGTTTGCATTACTGTAGGTTGAGAAATTGGAATGAGAAATTGGCATGATTAATCTGCAGTTAACAATGGCCTCGCTTGTGGAGGATGGGTGCCTGGGTCATCCAGGGGCTTCCACTTCCACAGCCCCCAGACAGAATACCGCTCTCATGGCTGGCAAATCCCCACAACCCAGCCAGGCACCTGTCACACCGACTAGGTCAGTGGAAAATTGAGGGACAAAAAAGGGGGGGGGGAATTAAACTTATATTAAAAAAAAATAACTATGTATGTAAATATGGCCATGCTACACTGAAGAATACTCACCAACGTCAAGCGGGCGTCCACTTGAGCCTGCATACCATGCCAGAGACCGCTGACCACTAATCACGCTACACTGAACTGCTCGCTGGTTGTAAACTTAGTTAAATATCATTGCATTATAAAATTAAGGTAGCTAATTACTGTACTTTTTGCAGCATCTAGATCCCAGATCTTAAGAGTTCCCGATTGTGAACCAGCCACGACGAACTCTTCTAAGGAATTAAACTGAACACTCTCCACAGGACTAGTGTGGCCAGCCAGACTCTGTAATCAGGAAAAGAACCAAGTATTGAATTTAACCCTTTAATATGCCACAGGAGTGATCAATATCTAACTTCTCCTGATAATATCAATGGTTAACCAAGCATAGAGGTAATGAGAACACAGGAAATGATCACCAAAGATAAACTGATGTGTTTTTAAAACAACTTCTCCAAAGTCCCAAACTATAGTACTACGGTATACAAGAAATGTTTGGAGACCAATAGTTGGCCTTCTCAAATATCACCAGCTCATAAAAATCTCAAGTTCAGGGTTCGATTTTACATTTCAAAAGTGCATCGTAAAAACATGTTGTCAAAAAATTGGAGGGAATGGGGCTACAACCTCCAGCTATAGGCGTAACATGCGCAAAGAATATGCATAACATATGTGTAACAATAACATTATATGAGAATATGCGTATCATATGCAAGGAATATGCGTAACATACTACTGTATACACAAAGAATACGCACATCATACGCAAGGATGATGCGTAACAATAACATATGCAAAGAATATACATATCATTCATATGCATGAGGATGCGTAACATATGAGAAGAATGCACGTAACATATGCGAAGAATATGCACAACATTATGTGACATGTGTGAAGTCTGCATATAATATGCAAGCATGATGCATGACATATGCAAAGAATATGCACGAAGAATACACACAATATACGCCGCTAACAATATTTTTAACATATATATATATATATATATTTCCAAATCGAACCCTGCTCATAAGTTCATAATCTAATCATTTAGTAATAATATAACATTATCGAAGAAAAAGTAATGTACACGTACCAATATAACATTTGGCTTTCCCAAAGCCCACATGTTAACTTTCCTGTCATCACCACCAGTTACCATAAGATTACCTGATGCAGGACCAAGTGAAAGACAGTTGACACTATGGCCATGAGCAACAAATTCCTCTAAAATGACCAAACAAGAAAAATTATAAAAGAATAATTGTGTCACAATATTAATTGAAAACATTCTCAAAATATGCATACCAGTTTCAATTGTAGGAATTTAAATATTTGACACCTGAATTTAGTCACCACCATGTTCTGATGTAACAGCTTTTTAAAAAGGTTGCATTACATACATGATATATGCAAGTAAAAATTTGCATGTGGAGCCAGTGCTCAATGAAAACCCTCCATGGGAATATCATTTTGTAGAAAGTAGTAAACAAATTGGATGTGTGAAGTTGACCGTCCAGGTTGTTGTAGTCTCGAGAAAGACTATTGTTGGTGACTGACATTTCGACGGCCTCAGTGGTGATCATCTTCAGAGTCAAGTAAAGCGCATTTGTCAGGTTTGCCTATATACTGTATACGTCTGGATGTACAATAAAAACACGCTTTACTTGACTCTGAAGATGACCACTGCTGAGGCCGTCGAAACGTCAGTCACCAACAATAGTCTTTCTCAAGACTACAACAACCTGCACGATCAACCACAACATCTAATGATTTACTGTAAGTCATGACTTCTACTTTTTGCAACATTTAAGTTTTTGCAAGACAAGTTGGATAATGTTACTAAGTGAGTAACGTATAACGCAAAAAGTTAGGGCGTTACTGCCAAAAATAATAACAGTATTTTGCAAAGACTAAAGTACTAAAAAGCCACAAATATTATGTGTACTATATATTGAACAAGAAATTAGAAATGACTTCTTAAATTTTAATTTAATTCATACCGTATGAACTTACCATACGTATTCCATATAATTATGGAAGGTGGGAGGTTCCACATGAAGAGCACATGCATTGCCCTAACGAGCATATACGTTGTCCTGACGAGCAAATACATTGCCCTCGTACCAGCCCACTGTATGTACACAATTATTGGGATTGTTAACACGTTACTGAGAGCATGTGTCTAACAGTCAATTTCTAATCCCACATGCTTAGTCTCTCTTACGAGTCTACTTATTAAGGACTCTAAGTAAGGGAGTCGACGGTGGGTGTTCGAGTTGGTTGATGTCGTAAAGCTCACTAGGCAGGGGGTTAGGGATAGAAAACTCGTTATGCTGGGGGGTTAGGATCTTTATTGTTTTGGGGTTGGTTAGAACAGGAGGCTGGTACGAGGGCAATGTATTTGCTCATCAGGGCAACGTATAGTATGTGCTCGTTTCCATATATGGAATATGTAAGGTAAGTAACTGTCATTTAATTTAATTATCCACAAAATTGACTGTGCCATCGAAGGAGAAATACTGTAGAGACAATTGTGTACACATTCTTCATCACACTTGATCATCAATCTGATTCGGTAGACATCAAAGGCAGCCTTTGGGCTTTGACGTGTAGAAAATGTAATCTGTCAAACTATACATAATAGCAATAATTTCGAGAATTCAATATTTTAATCTTCATACTGCACTGTCAACTATACATATTGAAACGAAATTGAAGTACAACTGCTCTGACGACAACATGCAATTAAATATGAAACGACAGCCTTCCCACTGTCAAATATACAGGTATATAATAAAATATTACTAATATGTTCGTATCAGTGTCACCTTTATTTTTGTTCACATTGGTTTATTTTTAAACCGATTATGTAGAAAGCTACTTCTAGTAAATCTAACGACTGCCTCCTGCCGTGTTTTAACAACAATTTGATTAGCCGTTCAATCGTTCATTACAAAAGCTGCAACTGTAAACAAAACTTGTATAATGTATATACAGTAGCTGTTGTTAACCAAAGTTAAATTACCCAAAGAGACTAGTAAATAACCGCAGAAGCTTTCGAGGGTCTTGAGGGTGTGAATTTCTATGAACACCGTGGCACGATAATTCTCCAACGAACTGATGTCGGTATTTTTTTAAAAGCATAAATTTAAACTTACCTTGCTTCCAAGCTTTCTTGGCGACAGCGTGCGTGGTTGCAGCCATGCTTTGGGTTTGGTATAAAACGACTACTTTTTCATTTTCCTCGACTTCATAGAGTTAAGAGCAAAGAGGACGTGTTTAACGTGAACACTGAGGAAGACTGCCAAAAAATATCAATACGAAAGCAACTTATTTACACGTCGTAAACATGACAAGTCTACGATCAAATTCAGAAATTTCGTTACGAGTCCACGGCAATGGCGACTACGCAGTCAGCAGTTGTATTCATTCTCTCATGCGCATTAATTCCTGGAAATTCATGTAAATAATATAAGATTTATATTTATATAAGGTTGGATGTTGGCTTTAAAAAGGGCTTCGAAGCATTATCTACGTGCTGGGAATACATCTCTCGCAAGGAGAGCTGTATCGTATGTTCAAGGACAGAGCCATTCAGGCAATGTGAATGTTCGTGAATATTTCTATTACATTGACCATCAAGGACAGGTACTGTATAAGCTGGTGATGCATAATTTCTATTTATGTTATACTGGACAAACCAAAAAAGGTTGTTTCTGTATGTACCGGAGCACAGTTTACGTCATAACGATTAAGCATTCCGTGCATCACATCAACAACATAGCATCAACTACAATTCCCTCCACTGATACTATTTTACAGTCCACATTGTCGCATTGTGGACTACTGTGTGATTATATTTTAGACTAAAATAATTGTAGTTGATGTGATGCACGGAATGCTTAATCGTTATGACGTAAACTGTGCTCTGGTACGTACAGAAACAACCGAATGGCGGAAATAATGGCACTGGAAAAAATGGCACCGGAAAAAATGGCACCGGGAAAAATGGCACCGGAAAAAATGGCACCGGCACAATGACTTATGCGGAAAAAATGGCACCGCTAAAAAATTGTAAAATAAAGAAACGAAAACAACAACAATTTTTTTAACGAATTTGAATATTTTAGTTTACTAGTTACTCTAAATTTAATTCTAGCAATACTAGAGTTCTCTTAACACATCTCCAACGAACGTGATTTGGTTTGGAAACCTGTTTGGTGTACATATAACCACCAAAGCACAGTTTCATTCCTCCCTTGTTGCTTGCAATTAATTCCATTTCGCTTCTAATTCCTGCACGTGTTACGAATACCGATGAATACAGACAAATGACATGCTAAAGTTGCACTATATTTATAGACACATCTCACATCAAACAACTCACATCAGTATCTATTTTTGAAAAATGCAATTACTTTAACAATAAGCAATGACTCATTCAAATGTCGACTATTGTCAGCGCGCTTTCCGTTAATGCTCTTCAACAATACCCATTCAAATATCAACCATTAGAGGTGCCATTTTTATCGCAGTGAGATTTTGTTGCGAGAAACATTTGCCTTGGGAATGTCAACCTTTTTTTTGTTTTTTTCGTTTCTTTATTTTATAATTTTTAGCGGTGCCATTTTTTCCGCATAAGTCATTATTTCGGTGCCATTTTTTCCGGTGCCATTTTTTCCGGTGCCATTCTTTCCGGTGCCATTTTTTCCAGTGCCATTTTTACCGATTACCGAAACAACCATACAAAAGCTAATTCAGACATTCAGAATCTTGTTTCTTTTTTCTAGCTCTTTATGCACGACACAAAACTAAAAAACTTCATCACCTGTTTCAAAGGTACATATAACTTTTGAACCCAATTCTAAAATACAACAGCACTAAAAGTTCAATTCTCATTTGTTTGGTCTTAATCTTGTAGAAAAGAAATTCCTGGAATTTTTCTTTAAACGGCTTAAAGTAAACGACACAGGGAGATATGAAGAGTTCCCATTTATTTCCCCGTGTGGACGAGAACTGAATTTCATTCAGTGTGACGATAAACCGATTGTTTACTACTCAATAATGGAAGCCACGGACAACAGCACTGAAGAGCAATTGACTATCAATGGGGCAGGCGATAGATTAACATATCCATTTCAGCCACAGAAGATATGCATGTTCCCCCAGACTGGCCGTGTATACCATCCTGCAGATCAAAGGTGTGGAGGAATTGGGCTAGTTAAATCCAGTCTTGGTATCGAAATCAGCCAGTATTTTGAATTTAAAGACAAAAATAATGAAACAGATCCACCTTCGCATTTTCACTGGAAAGGAAATGTTTACGAACTGGATAATTCTTTGTGGAGTTGTATTCAATAATGCACGTGGTGGTTAATCTATGTTCATATTTCTATGTTATTCAAAGAAAATAAGAATGATAAATTTAAAATATCTGTGGGCTGTAGAAAACACAATAAATTTATGTAGAAAAAGCAGGCCAATATCACAAATAAAAGGCATTACATGTACTTTCATAGCTTAACCAGATTCAGGCAATTTTTATTTGCCTATGAAATTAAAATAAGCCAGTTTGTAATGTCGACTGCACATCAAAATGACCAACCTCGTACCCAGGGTCTTCTCAGATCCCGGGGAGGGAGCGCCCGGGATAGGAGGGGAGTGGAGCGAGGGAAGAGAAGACGGCCTGGTAAAGGCTGGTCACGTGACTCCAAGGATATTGGATTATTTTGTAACCTGGCTTATTCTCACATATCATCCGGGGGGAAATTATACCACAAACTTCTATAATTGAAAGTATAAACAGTATATGGATAATTTAAAAATATTACAATTTATTGGGAAGACAGTACGGACTGCAGACAAGTTGAAAGCCTTGAAAGATGGTAGTCTGACTAAGTTGAAAGATGGTGGATTACTTCGAAAAATGCGTTGATTTACGGACAGTTCGAATTTACAATTTTAATACAGTCAGACTTATACCTGTCTGCAGTCCATACTGTCTTTCCAATAAATTGTAATATTTTTAAATTATCCATATACTGTTTATACTTTCAATTATAGAAGTTTGTGGTATGTTTTAAGCGAGAATAAGCCAGGTTACAAAATCATCCAATATCCTTGGAGTAACGTGACCAGCCTTTGGGTCTTCTCTTCCCTCGCTCCACTCCCATCCCAGGTGCACGAGGTTGCAAAATGACATGTTCTGCATCAGGATAAAACTTATTTCAATTTATAACATCAGGCTAAAACCACAAATTATAGACATTTGCATTTCTATTTACACTTGCAAATTCGTTATACAGTACTTTATTCCCCAGCCTGATGTTATGAATTGAAATAAGTTTTATCCCGACACAGAACGCATCATTTTGATGCGCAGTCGATATTACAAACAGCTTATTAAGTTTATCTTATTTTAATGAACTCTGAAAATGATGAGGAATGGTAATTTTAAATTTAGAGTTCTTTCGTATCTTGCAGTTGCATCGTTCTTGAGATATTTAGAATTTTGTGATATGCAAACCAGATAACCTATGACGTCAAGATGTTTCTACAATTTTTAGAAAATCAAGTATATCTTTGAGAATATTCAATGAAATCACTTGAAACTTTGCACAGTACGCCACTGAATTATGACACCTAACATTATTACATCGGAATAGCGATCCCAAATTAATTTACTATTTATAATTTCTTAATTTTCTAAAAATTAATGTAGAAACATCTTGATGTCATAGGCTACAGGCAACCTCGTTCCCAGGGCATTTTCCCTCCACGGTGGAAGGTCGGCGAAAATGGCCCTAGGATCGGCTGGTCACATGACACCCAGAATTTCTGGATGTTCAGATATGATAATTTTTGTGGGCTTTGTTCCATTGCCTTTGTCTACAGTACTTTGTTGACCTGAATAATTGACCTGAATAATTGTTCATGGCATAAAAGCAGCTAACACGCTTAATAATCCACCAAACATCCATGGTTATCTCTTACAATAGGAAAGCTATAACTACTAATTTGCTGTAAAATTTCAAGACAGCATTCAGATTTAGATGAATAAATTATAATCGGCTGAATTAATTGAGTTTTATGACAAGCCAATCCCAGGGCCATTTTCGCCGACCTTCCGCAGTGGAGGCAAAATGCCCTGGGAACGAGGTTGAGGCTACAGGTAATTCATTTGTATATCACAAAAGTCTAAATATCCCAAGAATAACACAAGATATGAAAGAACTCTAAATTACCATTCCTCATCATTTTAGAAGTTCATTTAAATTTAATTTAAAAAACAAACTTAATTTTTATTTCATTGGCACAAAGCATGCATGCAGTTGTGGAAAACAATCTATATTTTATTGACATCAGACAGACAAACTGTAATTATATATAGATATATCTTATTAACAGAAATAAAAAAAGCTTTGACACAAATGTACAGGTAAAAAATGAATCTTCTGCCCTTACATTACAATAAGGAATTACCCCTTACATGCAACTCTGAAAATGGTCATATTATACATTCACATTTTTCAATGATTAACATTCTCCAGTTTATAATTTTCAATTTGTGATATGTCATTTTACCAAATATCAAGGATTATTGCACACTGGTGATGATCACTATTGCAAAGTGGTGAAAAATACAAATGGCTATTTGCCTCACTAGACATGGACGAAGCATGTCATCACCAGGTGAGAATTAGTCTCCTTCACAGACACTATAATATTATATTTGTTTAAATAAAATAACAATTTAGTTGTGATGACAAACTTAAATATTGCTTTGGAATTTGGCAGATCACCATCACACCATGTATTTTGAATGTATAATAAAACAATTCCTAGATTTGGTTTATGCATGGTATCCTGACTTCAGACAATGCTATCCAACCTCAACAAATTGGCAAATAACATCAAGCTTGGTATGGATAACTCTTGTCTCTTGATCGATATTATAATAAAATGTAAACTAAAATAATTATAGCAACAGTGTGTTAGCTGCTTTCATCAGGCTTGCTAAATATTTCAACTGTTCCTTTTTTTACCCACGACAATCCAGAGGTTTGGGCATTTCTCGTAGGTGAGATTCCCACCTTATCCTAGATAAGAGGTGGAATTTTTTTGTTATTGTTGATGTTTCTGTGTCCTCAACTGTACAATGCAGATATGATTTCTAATATACCTGTAGTATACTAAAAGTAAACAGTACCTTTGCAGAAAGAATAGAATTCTTGACATTTTCATGTTTCTCAGGTTGCCACTCAGTGAATCTGTACATAGTAGAATAAATTACAGCAAATATTATGACTAACAAAGATAATCAATATTGCAATTATTTTATCACTGTACAGTAAAACAAATTCTATTTAATAACTTCAATGTGTTTGTTATTAATAGCGCAAGGACTAAAAGTCTAAAACACACATATTTTAATGCTTTTTTGTAATATTTAACATGCAATACAACAGGTACAGTACATACGACTAGCCGTAACATTAGACAATATTCTGAATTGACTGTACCTTATTGAATGAGGGTCATCGTCTATTTCGTTGCAGAGCTCTTCATTACAAACTGCTATGTTTTCCTTTACCTTTTCTCGGTAAGCATTTGTATCATTGTTATACCTGAACAAAACGCATCCCAGTTGAGTATCATTAGGCCCTGTTTAAACACGGTGTAGGGTTACCCTTGAAGCATGGCTGCTAACTTAGCAAATTAAAATTGGTGGATAAACAAAGAGATTTGTTGACAAGTTTTATTCTTTGTCTCTCGAAATGCTGATACTGTTGGTAAATCATGATTATCGATGTACAGATGGTGGCAATATGCTGTTCATAAATACTCACAGCACAGCAGCTTCTTCATTTACAGGATTTGAGCTTTCAATTCTGTAAAACAATCTTCTAGCAAAGAGGAGAACCTGCCACAAATGATTTACAGTCCGCCTAGAATAGAGGAACAGACATTTTGTTGAAATTGACAAAACAAAAATTTGGTCTCATAAAATGGTAAATTATGAAAATGGTTGCAAAGAAATTTATAAATATAATCAATACAGTAATTCCATCTAATATAATCCAAAATAAATATTAAAGTTGCCAGTAACAAACCTCCACAAGGGAAATGCTTGTTTAATGTCAAGTTCACCAGTCTCTGGATCAATAAGTGGGTGGTACACAGCAGGAACAAACTTTACTAACTAAATAAAAGATTATTTTTTTGGTTTGAATGAAATTTTTTAAGACTTTTTAAATTATGGTTATACTGGGTTGGGTAAAATTCACCCTGTGTCATAAAACATTATGGTATATACTGTATGGTATATTGTAAGTGGTATACTGTAAGTGTAACACACAATAAGTTGAAAACAAAAATATTCCCAACCCAGTACACCCTACAAATAATGACCAGTCCCTTTGATCAAAGTCAGAGTGTTTAAAATAATTCTCTACAGTACTCTACTCACAGGACAGTCACCATCTGGGTAGTTCTCTGGTATGGACATAACAAACTTGAAGATTCCCTCCTCATAAATTCCATGATGGATGAAAAGGACACCATACCAAACTATTATAGTAATTCATTTTAGAAAGATCAAACAAAATTAAGATTTAACATACTGTAGTCTAGTATCAATAAACAAGATTCATAATGCAGTTATATGATTGTCAGTGGCAACCCCAACAGAAAATGTTGTCAGGAAATTCAAATTTTTGTTGGAAAGTCTGGATATTTTCTTGAAAACTTGCTAATACTGTATATAAGCATTAGTTTACATTGGGTGAAAACACTGTTTTCAGCTCATAAATGTATTAAACTTTATACTCTAAATCTAATGCATATAGTACATTGGATTCAATTTTCAATGGATTCAATTTTCAATGGATTCAATAATATCACAGTTAGAAAGTTAAATTTAAAAGGACTTACTTAGTGGTGTTTTTGCTGCAGGCAGGACATAAACTCCAGGTATCATTTGCTTTTGTAGAAGGTTACTGGCAGATGGAAAGGTTATAAATGAATAAAAATTATTTTAAATAACTGTATTAATGAGGATAAGTGCTATACTTTAGTATGCATCAGTTACAAACACTATATACAACAAAACACAGCCAGGGGGGTTAGGGTTAGAAAACTCGTTAGGCAGGGTTAGACCTTTTCTGTTTTGGGGTCGGTTACAATCCAATTAACTAGTAGGCTGGTACGAGGGTGCAACGTGTCAACTATTTGTGCATTAATTCACTCTATTTGCTCGTCAATGCCTTCTATTTGCGCACATCGATGCCTTCTATTGAATACGTACTAGATACCCCTATCGGAAAACAGAGCATCGATATGAAAAGAACATGCACCAGAAATAGACCGAACGCATAGCTTCTAGGATGTTAGAAGTACTATTGAGATCTTTGGCAAGGATCTCTTCAGAGGTGAAAAAAATTGTCTGGTGTTTAAATTAGCAACTAATTAGGATTTGCGACAGAAAAGAGTATTGATTTTAGAATTTATGTAACTCGCAGCAATGAAATGAAAAAGGTCAATAAACACTGCATTGTGTATTGCAAGTACAATACTCACTATTCTGCCAAAAGAGTATACTCCAAAAAATATGGTCCATAAGAATTCAAGACAGCAGAAGCTGTGGCAGCTGATTTCTGTTTCGCAACTGATCTGTTCATGTATTCATCTAGGTCAGGGCTTGGGATAGTTGGAAGCTTTTTCTTTGCCACAACTTGTTTTGCCGTTTTTCGTTCTCCGGGTTTACGTTCTGTGGGAGAGGACGGCTTGTCTTGGCTGCCATCACTATCCGATAAGAATAGCTAAAAATTAAAGTTATCTCTTTCAGTTTCATCTGGTAGGTGTAATACTTGATTGAGACAAGGGAACAAAAGTAAATGAATGAATACTGACATTTCGAGTGGAGCCATCAGTATTTTGTTACTAAATATCTTGGCAGTTCACCACCTTTTCACTTTGTTATTTATCCAAACACTGCCTACGTAGCACTCAATTAACAAAATAGCCTGGCAAATAGATGATAATCATCTAGATCTCAATCTAACCATGCAGTGTTAATCCCACAAGTGGGGTACATGGCCTAAGTTTAGGATTAAGTTGCTGCAATTGTTCCAGAAAGTAGAAACAAGTTCTACTTTCTGCAATGGTTGCAGCAACTTATTTTAGTTTTGCACATGTAACTTGTCTCACAATTTTTCTATTTGTGCTCATGCATACCTTGTCATAAAACAAAGACATGGCAAATATTTGCAAGTCAAGTTGGATGAAACATTGCCTAGTGCATGTAACACCCCTTTCATGCAACTGCAAATATGCTGTTGTAATAGCACATTTAGTCTTTAGAGTTTCCCCAAGATATATGATTATCATCTATTTGCTCTGTTTTGTCAATTGATTCTATTCATCTTCATGTGCTGGTATACAGCCAGAGTGGAAAGTACGTCCCAGTGGCTGCAGGAGGACTGCCGCATTGGCACTGCCTTGGCTGCCACAATCATTGCAATAGTATAGGACTATTCTGTACACTATAAAGAGGAGGCTTAACAAGTCAATGACAATGTTGAGTGCTGCTACACCTTGTTGCATGAAACTTGACATTACTATCGGCCTACTGCAATTATATCCTGCCACACTGAAACTCTGAGGATTTTTAGAGCTATCCAGCCTATCCTACTGCAATAGCCTACCACACTGAGCATTTTTCAAGCTATCCTATCGCAATAGCCTACCGCATTGAAGATTTTTTCGAACTGGCCTACTACTCTGGGTGGCAGAGGTTCTTCTTCGCTCGTTGGGGGATAACGGGGGCACGCGAGGATGCGAGGCGGTAAAAGTGGGCGGAAGAACCTCTGGCACTAAAGTGCCTTACTTTCCAGTCTGGGCATACAGTAAACAGCAACATTCTTCAGGGGTTCCAATTTCTTTACAATTTATGGAATTCATTACTCATTAGGCATATATTCCTCAAAAACATGTATCGCCAATAACGAGCAGAGATAGTAAAATGTGGAATATCTGAATAGACTTTTGAACAAAATCCAAAAAATTGTCATTCACAGTAAATGAAAGATCAAAGATCAAATTGATGTTATTGCACCAAATATGGCGTGAACAGGTGAACAAATTTAAAGCATTTTAGCCAAGTACCAAGAATAAGAAGTGAATATTGAGTTGTTTTTTTTTGCTTTCAATAGATAGAGATAATAGATAATAAGCTTACAACTACTACATAGATCATGGCAAAATTTAAATGCCATTTACAGTAATATCAAAATAATCTTGCCACGGAGAAACAGTCGCAAATTTTGACATGTTCGCTGCCTTCATGTTGGCAACTGTTGTCTATAGCTTACCAATGATTCAATAGCTTACCTTTTTCTTGATTTGGTACGTCACATTGTTGAGCATGACTAAACCCTGGTCTTTGACCACAGACGTGTTTCCAGGGTGTCTTTTAAAAGTGTAGATCTCGAAATTAATAAACAACCTTTTCGTGTCCTGTTCCGTTTCGCTTGACCCTGACGTGCTTTATATAGTTACCAATCCCCAGGATTGGTAGACTGCGTCGCAGCTCGCTCAACTTTCAAACCAATTTTTTCCCCTCCCCCCCGATCGACGCTTTAACATACTCATAGGCGTCCGAAAAATTAGCTCTATTCGAGCAAAAAAGATCTTGTCATTCCTGTCTTAAATCATTCTAATATTTGAATGTAACTTAATGACTTATAACGGATTCTAATTGAGAACTGACCAGTTATGTTTCGGGGGGGGGGGACATTTTTGCCTGAAAAATTAAGATCATCAACTTCACACGTGACTAGATTTCTCAGCGGTGTTCTCACCGAAATAGTGGAGTACTTCATCTATCGTATGTGATATAGCCTTTAGTATAATTTTAAATTCCACGAAACTGCAAAACAACTCTAACATATTATGTTAATGTTAAAAGATATTACTTTAATATTAAAACAGTTCAAGATACAAATTTTCACATGAATATTTAACAGCAATATTACCCGAATTTACCCGAAATTAAAAAGTGTCCAAAATTTTCATTTTTAAAACGTTTGGGGGATTGCCCACCTTGGCTGCCCACCTTGGCTCCCCGCCTAATCATTGCCTGCATTCTCGCCTGCTTCAGGTATTTCATAATTAGCCTGCGTACAGACCAGTACAGACGCTCGCGGACGCAAAAAGGCGGCGCTAGTCACTGATCTCGAAAGAAGACTGGATCGAGCAACTATTGTTCAGAAAATGAAGCCGGAAGTTCGCCATTATTAAGGGACCAACTGATATCCTATGAGGTTTTTTGTTGGATTATTTTTACCATCGACAAAATAAAATAATTTTACTTACTACATAATGATACATTTATAAGTACAAAATTAAAAATACTATATTTTAACATACCTAAATCCTAATATATAATATCATCCTATATTATCTTATATACAGGGGCGTCGCTAACCCATGCGCTTTGATTGGGGGGTGTCCAACCAAATTTGAAAATTGCCCAAATTTTATTTACTATTTAAATACTTTACAAGACCAAATTTTGCCCAAGTTTAATGCTTAAAATTTCTTATTTTTGCCCGAATTTTCTCAATTTTTCAAAATATTCGGGGGGTGTGACACCCCCAGTAGCGACGCCCTATATAAAACATTCAGATCAAAAAGTTCAAAAAGTTTAGAAGCATAAATCGACTATACATCATGGCTTAAGGCCAAACAGCTCATCAGATACAATAGAAAGCTCAATCCAGTCCTATTTTTGAGATCAGTGGCGCTAGTCTGTGTTTTTCAAATTTCACAGACTATGACGTAAGCTAGTACTTCTTTTGCTAATTATCTAATCCTGTAGGTATATGTCGATTTCTTCCAACAAGGTAGGCATGGTCGTCTCGTAGTTACCCGTCCGTAAATCTTCCTGAAGGTTTTTTATCTCCCCGAGACACGTTCGTTTCGGGGCAACAATACTATCCAACGCAAGTCCATCTTCGTTTTTCGACTTTACTTTTGCCCAAAACCTCTCGTTCTTCTTCTTCCGCCATGTCATCACAAAGTAAACAGTGAAGGCGAAGCAACCGCAGCAAAAGCCTCCCACGATGGCGCCGATCACCGCAGCGATGGCCTGCCCGATAACGCCTGGAACCTTCAGTCCTACAGCCAGGCCAATGATCGCGCCAAGGAATACGCACCCGATGGCAGCTGGCAGGCCATACTTTTTCATTCTCACCACGCCATTTTTGCTCGACTGCACCTGACTTCTCAGGTTACGAGAGGAATTTTTAGCTTTGGAAGAAATATCCTCATGCCTACGTTGAACGGAAAATAAATAAAGCGAGGAATTGATGGTTATGTGCAGTCGGACTAATGTGATTAAGTACTATATCTGGCATCTACACGCGCTACAGTTTTTCATTACGATTGTGTTGATGTATTTATACATATATACATGCATACATACATCATCGTTATTTGCATGGATACGCTGACTCCACTCAAACATTCTTATCAATATTGATTTCCACCAGGCTAGGACTGGCCATTGTGCCATCTTGTGCCAGAACAATGGCCAGCCATTGTGCTGCCACAAAATGCCATTGTTCTGGTACAAGATGGCACAATGGCCAGTCCAAGCCTGATTATACCACTAACAATAACAACTAACAAGAAATATATGGCAGAATAACAGTAAAAGTATCATCCGAGTGTATTTCCACGCTAGGCAACGTAGCAATTTTATTTCTAAATTGATTTAATGTTGAGTTGCCTTTTTTGCCTCAGGTGGAAGAATATTCCAAAGCATTGCACCACTATATTTAAAACTACGTTTAAGAAAATTTGTCTTTGGCTTTGGAAGTGCTAGATCAGTTTCGTAATTTCTTAGATTATGATTTATATTCAAATATGTTTATTAAAGTTTGACAAAACTTTCCCTCAGACATGGCGAAGATTGCCCATTAAGAATTTTATAAATTAAGCTATAGCCTTTAATGAAGCTAAATATTTATATTTTATGACATACACATAACACACGATAATGTTGTCACGCGTAATACATTATATAACAGAAAAAATAAAACGCAGTTTTTCAATAGAATATGAAAGGGCCGTGTTACTAACTATTTAAAGGATATTGGCAACAAAAAAAGTACCTTTTAGATCAAGGTACGTAACTTAAATAGTCTGAATATAGTAGTTTGACGTTGTAAAAATTCTCGTAAAGTGTATCAATTGCACTGTCAAAGTTGCTAATCTAAATTATCGTCCGCCATCTTGGATGTATTTCGATATGCGTGTGACGTCACAATCGGGGTAAAGCAAAACTGTTACTAGATTTTTGTGAATGTCTTCCCCACAGCTGAGTAGTTTCATTAGGTTTACCCCAGGTGTGATGTCACGAACTTCCAGTTAATTCGGCAAAGTATTACAACAAGATTGCGGATGACAGGATTGTCTTTGGTCAAAATTAGTACTGTTGTTTTGTAGTATAAAAAGCTGTCGTATTCCCAAGTCAGTTTTTAACTCTATAATATTAAACTTACTCTTCAAGATGTTTCTTGATTATTTCTGTATCTTCTTTAACTTGCTTTATCTTATCTTCCCTACTCGTTTCCTCCGCAGTGTAATACGTTTTCATCGCTTGTACAGCGTTTTTGGCGTTTCTACGACTGGCCGGCCATCTCTCAAGGGCGTTTTCAAGTGCATCTACAATTCCGTAGTCATCCTGGTTATTCATCGTTATATATATGTATATGGTGCCTCCGATAAGCTGGAAGAAAAGTACAGGAAATTAGGTGTAGTGTAAAAACGCACGCGCTGATTGGCTGAAAGCCGTGTTTCTACAACTCGATATGAAAAACATGGATTTTTCCCGCCATTTTTATAAAATGGACTGTAAGACGAACCTTTGCTCACATACAGCTAAAATGTCGATAAATATGTTCTGTGACAGCCAACAAGAAGAAAAACGAGAAGATTGGATGCTTTTCTTCACAGTTAAGAGCGTTTATGTTCATTTGAGCAGCCGACGACGCTGTCCATAGCGTGAGTAAGGAGAATGTATATTTTCATCATTTTAATAAAAGAGTCTTATTACTTATTTCCTCAGTGTTATTTTATAAAAGAAATAGAAAACATCTTTCTGTGATCCCATACGTTATAGAAACACTCGTGAAAGTTTGGGAGAACTCGAAATAGCGTGGAAACACTCGCCCTGCTGGCTCGTGTTCCCACTGCCATTTCTCGTTCTCCCAAACTTCCACTCGTGTTTCTATAACTCTATGGAAACACGGAAAATGTTTTCTGTTTCTTAAACATTTTTAAAATGCTAATGAGGTGACGTCTCGCATAAATTTACTGCATGCTTTCCATGTGATAAAATCACCAGGATATATCATCAACGAATGAATTAGGAGTCAACTTTTTTACTTCAAATTGTTTAATTATTTAATGATCACTGGTTAGCATTCAACTATTTTGGCATTCAACCGATTCACATCATGTATAGAATCCGGTTCAACTGCATTATTATGCAACTGTTCAACTTACATCTGTTTAATATTACACTATGTTCACGATCTAGTATATTGTAAATGGATGTTGAGAATGGTTACAACACAAGGGGGGTCAACAAGGTTGGCAGACGTGCAGCATGCAGTGCGGCAGGGGCCTTGCCGTCCTGGCTGTGCGTAATGAATGTCTTACCCCATGCACATAGCGTATCCCAGAGTGCCCCAGAGTACCTACATGGAGCTCACATTGAGCTTGTTGGACCATAGTTATGCAGATGTAGAACTCACTGCTCTGGTATTGATTTAAACCTGCATAACCGCATCGGTTACGAGACTGTACCGCTGCGACTTTGACTTCAATAAGCCCACCATTTATTTTTGTAATTTTGCACAATATCACAACTGCCTTGGATTTAGAGGCAGCACTTCCCTTGACTCTTGAGATAGTTGAACTTCTAGTTATACACAGGCACTTAATTAAACAACTCAAACAAGCATGTTTTAATTCAAATTTTTAATGAAAGTGTACAGAAAATTGGTAAAAATCAATATAGAGAATCTACGGTAATGATCCAAAAGTGTTGTTCTATATGTATAGAAACACAACTCGAACACTCGAAAAGGTTGGTGTACTACATAAATAGTGTGACATGTAGTAGGTCTTCCGTTTCACTCTCTGACGAAGCACCTTCGAGGCTAGAAAGGTTAGACCACCGATTGACACTATTTTGGCAGATGAAACGTCAAAAGGGTACATTCACACAGAACCTGTTGTCTTATTCATTCACATGTTTTGTTATGCAAACATAATATTTCGTTTAAACATACCGCGATGTTTAGTTTTGTATCGGAATAAATTTGTGGCTATTACAGAATAATGTGTGAGCCTAGTTGAACCGAGATAACTAAAGATCGAATTTTTATCACTTGTTGGTCTAACCACACGAGTAGTTTCCAGCATTTTTCAAAACCACTTAAGAAAATTAAAATCGATCTCTAAACCGAGTTGGTGTACTGCCGATCAAATAGTGTGTTTATAGCAGGTCTAACGAGTAACGTCTTGAACGAATGCTCAGCTCGTCAGCCAGAGGATTGAGAGAGACACTACATTACACGAAGGCCTTTGCTCGAAACGTTACTAGACCAGACCTGAAACAAGCGAAGCAAACGTTTAATAAAAGACGCGAGATTGAAATCGCTAGGCTAACTTTGCGGGTGCAGACGAGACTTTCAGACTAAAACGTCTGCTATTAAACTAACCGTTTCGGAGTTCGCGTACCGTAGAACTAAAACCGTTTGATGAAACTTCGTTTCTTCTACTACATCAATTCCGTCATAAAAGTTGAGCTTTCTCGGCGAAAATCATCTCGACTTCTCACAGACACAGGTGGTTTTAAGAGCAGTTTAAAGACAACAACGCGAACAATGAAAACCAACTGTGTATTCTTAACAACGTATTTTTTCTTGGTTTCAACCATGTATAGAACAAGATATTTAAAGTATATTTTTATACTTGAAGATCGTACCTGTACTTTTTCGGCGTGTCACACTGCAGCGCTGCTTTTTCGGAAAACTGAGCGGCTTCAACGGTTCGATTTCTCGCGGACGTTATTAATTTTGACGCATAAATTATGGAATGTTCTTCGATATCTTAACACGTCGTCATTTGCCTCATGTTTAATTCAGTAATTTATGAATCTTTTTAATAGATCAAATAAGCCCATTGTCGTTGGGCAAATATGGTATATATCGCTTTCGTTGCTGGCCATTGAGACGGGTAGTTCAGTGTCTGTAGTGATGTGGGAGAGCTTGGGGTAGACGGACGTCGATACATGGGACGATCGTCAAGCTCATATCCCCTGAAAAAATAGACAGGAATCGAACCTGTAACCTTCTGATTCTACTCCAAGCTCTCCCATATTCACTACAGCAGTGTATATATTAACAGTACATTTATATATATTAATATATAGTAGCATTGTCACAAGTAACTCGAGTTTTCGTTTTCGACACAGCGGAACATAATTTCGCCTTGCGTTTAACACACTGCAATTAAGCGGGTCGATTTATCATTGGTTTAAATGCATCGTAAGTAAAGAGATAAAGGAAGAAGAAGGACACATTGTCCGAAACGTCGTCGATGAATACACGTATGTATACTCTTACTTAAGTATTTTTCGACACATTGAAGTTCTCTTATTTCTCCTTTTCATATTATATCCAGTTCTTTTGAGAACTTAGCAGATTTCATATTTATTTTTATAAGACTGTTCGCTAGATTTAAAAATATAACTTACTATGGTCTATGTTAAAATCGTCTTCTTGAATGGTCTTGTTCCGTTATATCGAGTTGAGGTGTTCTATCCGGACTAATTTCGTATCGCCTAACCGGACTATAGTTTTATACCTGCAAAAAAGCAGGTCTGATTTTGTACCTGTCCGGTTCCAAATTCGTCCGGTATGCGTAAGTTTTGTAACCTAGCTAATTCGTTCAGAAAGAGTACTATGTTTTCGTTTTTTTATGTTGTTTTTTGCTTTTTAATCGAAAAGGTTGTCACCAGCACTAATTTCTCCCTCATTTGAGACTGATTCTGTATCAGATTGTCTGGCATTTCCAAATTCGTCCTTTCTTTGTTGCAGGTATAGCTATATTTTGAATTTGCTCTGCATGAGTTCTGCGCATGAACTAATGTATAAATGTCGGTACCGTGTAAACGCAAAAATATCCGGATCAAAATAAAGACGGTACAGTGTAAACACGAATTTCATCCCGGATCCAAATTCGTCCGGTACCGACAGTGTGTGCGACTTCGCCGAACGCTTCGATGATCATTCGTGTTTATGAAAAATCAGATCTGCTCGATTAAATTTCAATGAGCCAATCTTGTTAATTCTGAATTACTCTACTTCTATTCCAAGCATATAGCCCCAAAAGACAAAGACTCCACTCCGATTTGGACCTGACCTCATTCAACCATCTATAATTCCGCAAGAAGTATTGGCGTTATTTTTGATAACACTATGTCGATGTATGCCCATGTTAACTCTGTTTATAAATCTGCCTTCTACCATCTTCGTAATATCGCTCGCATAAGAAAATTCCTATCTATAAAGACCACCAAAGGTCCAAAACCTTAATCCATGCATTCGTCACATCCGAAGCTGTACAAAATGCTGCTGCCCGTCTTATCACTTTTTCCTGCAAACGTGATCACATCACTCCTATCCTTATGGATCTTCATTGGCTACCAGTTGCAGAACGTATCAAGTTTAAAATCCTCATTCTTACATTCAAATCTCTTAATGGACACGTTACATTCTACGAAAAACTCTCCGCTCTTCATCCGAAATTCTTCTCAACCGTGTCAATTTTAATCTACTCTCTGATGGCCATCGATCCTTCTCCGTTGCCGCTCCTGAACTCTGGAACACTTTACCTATAGAAGCATTAGATCTTCCCCAAATCTTTTTATTTTTAAATCCAAAATCAAAACACATCTATTTAAGTCTGTCTTTATAATTAATTTTTAAGTTTTTGTAAAGCGCCTAGAGCAGACCTGGATAGGCGCTATATAAATAAATAAATAAATATATTATTATTATTATATTAGTTCCGATAAAAACATCAAGATTGATGTAAAAGTTGATTATACTCGAAGACATGAATTTGCCAAAACTCGTTGTCGGCGAGGAGACTACGCACTAACTCCTGAGTTCGACATGCAATTTCATTGGTGCAATTTCAGAAAATTTTCTTCCGAACGGCCGCGCCACGTCGTCGATAGAATGAAAAAATCCCCGATCAACCGCCGTGTATATACATTGTTGGTGCCAACTGAATTCATGTGAATGACTGAATGGTCCTTGAACATCCAAGATGTTTTCTCTGTTTATCAATATCATTGAACAGTTTCTTTTCCGTTTGATATTTACTGCGTGTAATCTTACCATACACTATGTTGGATTTTTAAATATTTTTAACAAAGTTACTATAGTCTGTTCATGCCACACCGCGGCTCAACACAACACTGAACCACAGGACTGTAGTAGTTCGCAATTTGGTAACGAAAAACCGTATACCTAATACTGAAAATATGCCTCAAAAATAGGCCATGCGTTTTACACCAGTTCAAATACCGTGAAAGAGAATGATGGTTACACATGCATGGATAAAACAAAGTAAGATTAGGGGGAATTAAACTCGCAGCGTTTGATTTTGTTTGAGTAAAGTAAACCGCGTTGGACAAAACAATGTTTCCCACAGTGTCATCTCTATCTTCGTATTCTTTAAACTATTTTGCATAAAAACCATCGAGTCAACGGGATATGTCTAGGCCTGTTCTCGTTGATTCGAAATTGGAATTTAAGGTATGCAGGATTCAGCGAAAATCAGTGAATTCGAGCCTCTGTTCCTAAAATATAGTTTTTTTCTCTTAGCAAAGATGATATCATTGTTGAGTATATCGCGAATTAGTTAACGTCTTAACGATAGGTCATGGTGCACTGCTGAAAGAGAGCAAAGGCCTCCGTTCGGCTGAACAACACCTTTTGGAGTATTCGACTTGTGGATTAAGATTGATATTTCGACAAACAAAAACGAAAACCAACTCGTGACAACTGATAATCTCAGTTCAGTAAACCAAGAGATGAAAATGTCTTTTCGTAAACTCTATTTACAACTATAACAAAAGTAACACGATACAGTACAGAATCAAGAGATGAATCAAATTCAATGGATATGGTACTGTCTCTCGTATATGACAACAATTATCTAATATTGAAACTAACATTATAAAAATGCGTCAAACGAAATCGTTTTGAAATCCAGAGTAATTTGCGATTCCCCAAGTTAAAGAAATGAGTCACCTGAACCGGTGTTATTGGTCAGAAATATACGAAAACTTATGAGATATAGGGAACAGCTGATGAGAGACAAATATACCAGCTTGTTTGCCGGCACCAACGGGTATATCATAAGTCCAAGCATGAAGCAACAGCCAAAACTTCACAGTGAAACGAACTTAGTTTAGCATTTCACAAAACGTGACTTCAGCCACATGACATACAAATAAACTATTAAACTTTTAAGCCAATTGCATTTGATCAACAGTACGACAAACGCCGCGTTAATCGAGTAAGACCTGTTCGCTTTCGGCGAAAGTGACCAAGCGATCGCGAGCAACATTTCCTAATCTTCGCGACTAAGAGAACTACACCATTCGACAATAATGTAACAAAATATATGTACTCACCCAATTAGATTTCCTGAAGCACTGAAGTTTTCTTCTAATTTTCCAAAAACGTTCTTCACTGCTGCAGTTGTCTCCAATGCCTCGGCTTAGAGGGAGGCGATTTTTATATTGTTTGGTCATAGATTTGTCTGCGCACGCGTTGTGCATTCAGGTGATTCCCGCGTGGGAGGAACAGATATTACGATTCTGCGAACTAATAATCCCGCTAATGCTTCACGTTTTCCAGGAAGATGACAATTTGTAAAAGTGCAACGTTTGATAATTCTCTCATATCGCAAATGCCGCATAGGAGGGGGCCGGGGAGGCAGAGGTAAGACCTGTGTACGTCAACGTTGATAGGAGTTCAACAAGGTGCATCGACCTATACGTTACCGACAATGGTTACCGCCATTGTCAAACCACGTGCAGTGCATATGATCACTAATCTCTAAATAAAGACTGGATCGAGCAACTATTGTTCAGAAAATGAAGCCGGAAGTAGCTCGTGGCGGCCATCTTGTTAGGACCACGGTATATAGTTTTACTATAGGCGACAGAGACTATCTGTCTCTGATCTTTTAAGATGTTAAATGAATCAGTTGTCCAAGGTTTTCCCATAATATAGAACACAAACTACGTGGCTATATAACAATAACTATGAAAAATGATATAAAACAAGCGTTCACTGATAAAAGTTTTTATTGATTCGCGCTTTCGGCTGTCAGACTACAGCCTTCAACAGGTTAAGAGAAATATGGAAATCTACATCTATATATATACAAGCAAAAGAGTATCAGTGAATGCTTGTTTTATATCATTATGCATAAACCTGATATCGGCTCGTATATTTTTCTAGTAACTATACGAAGTATGAGGAATTAGTGCGTGGCGACCACGGTGGTCACTAATCCTTCGCAGTTTCCTGGAATTAAGATAACAATTTGTAAATGCAACGTTTGACAATTTTCTCAGATTGCGTCATCGCCTCTCATATCGCGAATGCCGCATAGGAGTTCATCCAAGTACGGCTGCCATTGTCATACCACGTGCATACAGAAGAAGAATTGCGTATATATTGCGCAAGGTCGCGGTTTCAATTCTGGTCCTGGTTTGGTCTTAAAATATAGCTATATATTCTAATACACAAAATTTCCCTTCACCATAAATCCTTATAACAAGAAGTTGCGAGTGTGACACGCTGACAACCTCGTTCCCAGGGCATTTTGCCTCGGTGGAAGGTCGGCGAAAATGGCCCTGGGATCGGCTGGTCTCATGACACCCAGAATTTCTGGGTGTTTAGATATGATAATTTTTGTGGTCTTTGTTCCATTGCCTTTGTCTACTTTGTTGACCTGAATAATTGAGAAATGTTCAATGCTCTTCAGAGTTGTTCATGTCAGCATTCGTAGGCATAAAAGCAGCTAACAAACTTAATAATCCACCATACATCTATGGTTATCTCTTACAAAAGGTATGAAGAAGTATATATCCAATTTAGCGAAAGCTATCATTTCTAATTTGCTGTAAAATTTTAAGACAGCATCAGATTTAGATGAATAAATTATACTCGGCTGAATGACAAGCCAATCGCATTATAGAATGGACCAGCCGATCCCAGGGCCATTTTCGCCGACCTTCCGCTGTGGAGGCAAAATGCCCTGGGTACGAGGTTGACACGCTGAGTGTTCTTGTTCACTCTGCTTTCGGTGAGCGTTTATAAAGAGTGTCAACCCTACCGTGACGCATTGCACGCTCGGTCGGCCATTTTTTGAAGCACGAAATGATTCATTTTGTATTTGAATTGAAAGAAGACATATCTTAGAAAGTAATTATTTCAGCATTTTTGTAAACGCAACGTTTTCTTGACTTTCGTTTCGAATTTTGTCAACTTTGACTGACGCGAAGCGTGCAAGACCAAGTGACGAGGTTCAATTAAACAAAAAAATCAGGTTTCGAGTCGACGTATTTGGATTGTGAATGAATGAATGAATGAGAAAGCATCTATAGGGTTTTCTGAGCAGATTCGGCGAATTTCCGGAGTATTTTTTCCACGGAAAGATAAACACAAACGCGCAATGCACGACGGTTAATCCAAATTCCGGTTTTTGCAATTTGCATGGCCGCTGCGCTGTCTTTACGGTCGCAGAAGTAGTGAAGCAGTGAAGCGTGTTTCCTTTATTATGACAAAAGAAACACGCTTCACTGCTTCACGACCGCATAGCAGCCGCTACCACTCGTAGGGAATTCCCCTACGGTAGGTTAGTTTATTAGATAACAGGCTGGAAGCCCTATTGAATTTGATAGGGTTCCGAGGGCCACGTTTAAGGTCGTTATCCGATCAAAAGACCCGAAAGTCTTACTATTTGCTGATATTATTGCAAATGCGCAGCACTTTCTCCTCGATTATGATTATTTTTAATAATAGAACTGCATGCTAACCCCAAAACAACTTAGATCCTAACCCTAACCCCAGTCTGAATTGATGGCAAAGTGCGGAAAAGGTGGTAAACTTCCAAGATTTTTAGTGACGAAATATTGACATTGCAGCCCTTCATCAGAGTCGTAAGACGAGATGAAATAAATAGGGCTTATTATATATAAATTGGTTTATATATATATGCCAAACGGGTGTCACAAGTAGAAAGTAGCCAATCAAATGCACGGGAGATAAACAAACGATTATTAATGAGATGCGAAAAGTTAAATCATTTGCTATTTTTACAGTCGATCAGCAAACAGACTGAGGGGGAGGGAGAAATGACAGGTCCAATATTCAAGGCGATTATGCGATAGTAAAGCAGTAAGAAACAAAAACTTGAAAAGGAATGAAAGTGCATGAGCTAATAATAAAAAGTTCCAAGCAAACTAAAATAACAAAAAACTTGTAGGAGATTAAATAAAAGAAAAACGTTCGTTAAGACCAAGAGGATGTGTGTGCCAAGTTTAAAACTTATCTTGCCACTTGCGGTTATCGTTACCACCTGAGATGAGAAGGATGGCACAGACTTTCATGTCTGAAACCAAATGGTTAGAGCTGTTGAAATGGCGGGCTACAGGTTTGTCAACATCATTGTTCCCAGGGGCGCAACTAGAAAATTTCGAGGGCAGGGGTTGAATGCAAGAAAAGGGCAAACTCGCCCAGTCGTCAATTGGTGGCGGAAAATTTGTAAATTTTGAAAATTTGAGGGCTAACTACAACCTCTAGGGGGGTCGGGGTGCATGCTCTCCCGGAAAATTTTTGAAAACTAGAGTCTCTGAAATGGTATTTCCTGCATTCTGAGATTGTTCCTCACAGAATTGTCAGGTTCATTGATTGTGCCCAAAATGTCCAAAATGTGCACATTTGGGAGGTGAGGAAGCCTGTAAGAACCGACATGGCACCAGAATTCAAGGGGAAAACGAACCAGACCATTGAATAATTTAGTTTATCTTTCGCTGAATATCCGTTGGCGTTAAACAAGGGAAAAACAGTGTTTTAGCTCTAAAATCCTAAAAATATTGGGGGTGGGGCTTAGCCCACCCATTTCAAATATTGGGGGGCTATAACCAACCGCCGCCCTTGCGCTCAGTATTTTAAACAATTTGGGATACTAGATATCTTCGTTATGTTTCTTCAAGAACACTCAACAACCACCACCACAACAACAACCTTACACAGCAACAACACCCAAAAATTAACATGAATGATTTACAAAATATATAAAGCACGTTCTATGAGTTAATGACACGCGTGTAGCATCTTTTACAAGGCAGAGTGTGTTTGAGTATGTAGACTATATACATTAAGAACAAACTCGGGCCTGTTCTGCCACTTCTTCAGCTCTCCGCAGAAAATGCCAGTGCTTCCACTTTTTATTTTTGAAATTCCTTGCTTTCGTGTCAAAATTTCCTTAGATTTCCTTGACCAAGGAAGAAAATTTCCTTGAAATTTCCTTGAGAAAGCTTTTAGTTTACAGTCCAACTTTTAGGCGCGGCCTACAACTGAAGTCCGTGTAGGAGACTGGACCGACCAACTACTTACTTAATTAGTTAATTTTAAAAGAGCAAAAGTGAAGAGAAATGAGATATATCAGATATTAACAGATTAACTATATTGTATTAATTATGCAATCTATACTATGTCTATATTTCATCTATATTTCACAGTCTCACAATTCACAATCACAAATCACACTTTACAGCCTCGAAGGCGGAGACATGTTTGAACAGTTTAATTTGCATTTGTCATTTGATGATTTGAATATTTATGACAAGAACGAGCCGACTCAGCCGAGCCTGCCGTCGCTGCCGACGAGACGCTTTTGTCGCTTTAGCACTTCATGTAATATAAATATTCGCGTTCACAGGCCGCAGTACCAGCAGGTTGCATTTTATGACTTTTTAATAGGCTACGTTTACTTTATTTATTGAAATTGATGTGACAACTGCAAGAATTTATCAAAAGTTGTCTGATTACAATATTTCCTTAGATTTCCTTGAATTTCCTTAGATTTCCTTAAATTTTTTCCTTCCTTGAAAATTCCTTTTTGGGGTCAAAATATCCTTCAAAAAGGAAATTTCCTTGAAAGTGGAAGCACTGGAAAATGCGGAAAACCGCTGAAAGCAGGAACACGGGCGTAAGAAGACTCGTACCCAGAGCCTCGCCGCGCCCGGTTAGACCGAGCTGGAAGCCTCTGCAGAGTCTCGCCAGATTTGCAGAGAATTGTATTGCGTACTACGTACAACAGACGATTACTTATCTGTTTATCTAATGTCTAAGTAAGTATTGATAGATAGTATTAGAGGTCTCACAAAAAGGACAGGAGTTAAAAAGGGCAGGGGTTAAAAGGGGCAGGGGTTGCAACCCCCCCCCCCCTCTAGTTGCGCCCCTGGTTCCTCACGGAACGAAGATGTTCAGCAAACCTGTCTGAAAGGCGTCGCTCAGTTTCACCGATGTATATTTTAGGAAATTTATCGCAAGAAATGCAATACTATGATGTTAATTGGTGGACGTGCATGAAAAAGTATGTCGGATTGTGTGGTCGAATTTGGGGGCAGTATTAACTGTAGTGGGATTGAGGAAAGGGCATGTGTTGCAGCGGGAACGGCCGCAAGAAAATCAGTTCCCGCTTAGTTGTGCTGAGGTATTTTGCTTAAGGGCAGTGGCACTGTGTACTAAGGAATCACGAATGTTTGTATTACAAGAGCCTTTGAACAACAGGTTTAGTATGTTTTATTGATCTTCGCTTTAAACAAAGCTGGTTCATCACAAGAATTATACTATCAGCCCTTGTTGTTGGAAACTTTCAAATATTTAACAATAATCCTAATCTAGACAAGGGTTCCCATACTGCCTTGCGAGTTGTCATCACTGCGATGTTGCTCTTGCATATGAATAGAAGATAGATTTTGATTCTCTTGGATGCTGTAAAAATAGAATTAAGTACGTATTCATTATTCATTAAGTATTACATTAATTAAGTATTACATTAATTAAGTATTCATTATTACGAGTTTGCGCAAAACCTTTTGTTTTAACCTAATTTTGTTTAAACATTTTAAATATTGCATGTTTCCTAATTCAAATTCCTTCAAAATTCCTTTATATGCTCAAGAAATCCTTTTGGAAGGATAAATCCTTCAAAGTGGAAGCACTGGTTATGTACTGCGCATTCTATAATAAAATAATAATATTACAGGACACATATTCAATTCAATTAAGATTTCCAGTCCTCGCACGAAGCAACTCGCAGCTCGCTGCTGGTACTCGCATGGTTTTCACTGTATTTCCACAACATGCAGCTTGCTGCGGGTACTCACATGGTTTACACTGTATTTCCACCACATGCAGCTCTCTGCAGGTACTCGCATGGTTTCCACTGTATTTCCACAACATGCAGCTCGTTGCGATAACTCATGGGGTTTCACTGAAGACTGATGAAGCGATATCCGAGTTTTTTTAACAAACTTCGAGGTGTTTGGATATATCCTGATGAAGCACTCTTCTGAGTGTTTCAGATATTGCACGTCAAACAAATCGATATTTACGAGAAAATCGAGGTGAAAGTTCGATTAATTAAGTTAACCATCGACATCGGGTAATGATTTTCTTTGTGCAGTTTAATTTAGTATAATTTGTTTGCTCGCAGCTTCGTGCGAGGACTGGAAATCCGCCTTTATGTATGTCTGTCCGTGTTCGAATTTATTCTATGTAAATTTAACGCTTCAGTTGGAACAATTTGTGGGTGTGTGATGCGATCACTACGATGAATATACTTACCAATTGTTCTTCACTCTGGCTAGTTTCATACGTATCCACAGTCGCTGCGGTAAGCGGTAGAATAAAACCACAACAAACACGGCCAAAACCGCCACGATTGCAATTAGCCACACTAGGATTGTTTGCTTTCCATTAATCATCGTTTGGGTAGTTACCGAGGTCATTAGTTGGTCGGTTGTAGAGCTCTTTGGTTGGTCGATTGCAGAGGTCATTGGTTGGTCGGTTGCAGAGTTCTTTGGTTGGTCGGTTGCAGAGTTCTTTGGTTGGTCGGTTGGAGAGTTATTTGGTTGGTCAATTGACCCGACCCTTTGTTTAACAAACGGAGTCGTTGTTTGCCGAACATTTCCTCCTGAAACAGAAATAAAAAGTACTTAAATTACTTTGCATGGTTTGATTCGAACAATCAGAAATTGAAACACCACTGCTCTAACTAGAAAATGTTATGTATTTAGACGCGCTAATTCCAAATCTGTTTTCAGAATTGACGACTAATCTAAGTACATAAACCGTTTTTACGAAGGGTATGCACGTTCTCGTAATATAATAGACACGTATGTTATGTATTTAGACTAGGTAATTCCAAATATGTTTTCAGAATTGAAGTCGAGTAAATATTGGCCGAGAGTTCCTTTTGCGGTCTGCGCCCAAAAGGAACGCAAGGTAAGTACTTCATCTTGCAGTGATATATTATAGCGAGCCCATACCACCAAACAAGAGATTAAGGGGAATTTTGTCACTTAAAATAACCGCTAACCCCAAAACAACTTAAATCCTAACCCTAATCCCCTGAGTTTTCTAACCTTAATCTCTTGTTTAGTGGTATTGGTTCACTATATCCCTACGAAATTGTAGGGGGAGGGGTAATTAGATGTAAAAGTTATTTGTGTTCCTCATTATTCCTCGAAGCCCCTCCCCGGAAGGAGTTTCAGTAGTACAATAACATTTTGAAATTTACATATTTCAATATGTAAATTTCTTATTTCGCTGAGTCATCCATGTGGTGAATGAATGACTAAATTCTTTTTCATTCATCCAAATTTTTTCATTCATTTTTCATTCATGAATGAATGAAAAAATTCGCTGCCTACAAATTGAACATTTTGTACGGAATGTGTTGACTAAAACAATTGTATTTGAGGTTATAAGATGATCAAAGTTATTTTCCTAGTCGATCGTTTGATTAAACAACGGCTTTCGTTAATTGTACCAGACTAAACTTTAACAGTTTAACTTACCGCAAGTTTTCTTGCATTCGTTTATGTCCTTTATGTTGCCACCTTCGGCTTCGCACAATGTCCAGTTTAGAGGACAGCCGAGACAGTCGCCGTTGACAAACCCGCTTCGATAAGTTGTAGCTTGGCACGGAGTTGGTTCCGCTGGATCGGGAGCGTCTGTGTGTCCATCTCCTTTAACTTCATACAGCAAACTTGCAACCATTGCCATTACGAACGGCCAAAAATACATCGCGTTTCTGACACATTTCATGGTGACAGCCAAACGGCAATAATGATAGATTTAGGCTGTTTTGTTGAAGATAACATTCAACCGGCGAACTGGCCACGTTCTTCTGTCAAATAAATTAACACGTGGAATGGACGGAATTTCCTGTCGGACCAACTCCTATTAATTTACGCATAATTCATGCAAATCAAACAGACGAGAGGAAATAATGAATGACACGAAGAAGTAACTCTTGTAATGTCTCAGGGTCTTATTGAACCACAACCCGGCTACAATAACAAGTTAATAATAATTATGATATATAGATTTATACCTCTCTCCTCCGCGGCGCATTCCCTGCGCGCTTTAGTATTGCCCGCGCCCGTTGGCCAGCCCACGCCTTCCCTGTCGCGCACCTTCGCCTCCTAATCAAGAAGAGGTCCATTCTGGTCGGACAAATTGTTTATAATATAAACACATCACTTCAACCTTTAAAAATGATATGAATAGTTATAACCAAAATTAGGCCAAAATAATTATATACTAGTATGAAAACTGTACAGAAAGTCATGAGTCACGCCACTGATAAATGAGTGACGGTCTCCTTGATCAGCCCTCCCCCTGGCCAATGGCTTTTCAGCTTGCTATGTCACTGTTCATTTATATGTTTGTTCTTAATTGTAACATATATATTTCGGTGGCATAATAACGGTTTTAATGATTTTCTCTTTACCATGTATATGTTCAAGTGTATACATTGAACATTGAAAGACTCGTTGGGAGAGGGAATTCGCTTCGTAGGCACTTTGACAGATAATTACTCATTAAAAACATCGGTATTTTGTCCAGCAAAGAACATTCTTTATCGGAATGTGCATATACCGTTTTGTGTCAACTGAAAGCACAATTGCATTTGACACAGTTATTTTCCTAGTAGATTGTTTGGTTAAACAATGGCTTTTTCGTCATCGAGTTTACAGGACAGCCGAGACAGTCTCCGTTGACAAACCCACTCCTAAAAATCCTTGGTACAAAAGCATACACCAAAAAATACATCGCGTTTCTGTGATGGTGACCAACAAACCCAATAATGATAGATTGAGCTGGCGTTTGTTTTCTTGAAGATACGATCATTGATTGCACCGGACTTTGGCCGCGTTTTGTTGTTAAATGTCTTAAAAAATAAATCATTGTCAATTCAAAACCAACACGTGGGCCATTACCGGTATTTCCTGTTTACGCAATAATTCATGCATTTAAAGAAACGAAAATCAAACCCTGTAGTCTGAACTAACTTTATATTCTAGAAATTTGATAGTGTAGACGAAAGGAATAATGAACGAAGCGAAGAAGTAACGCTAGTTGTAACGTCAGTCTTGATTCTTTTCTCTGGTACCTTAGCAACAACAAGCTAATAATAATTATTATAATTATCTGATAAAAAAGTTGGAATGCGGATTAATTATTCATTCTTCAAAATTGTTTGAAAGTAATCAGAATCAAGAATATCAGATAATGTTTTATTTAATAAACTATAAGGATTAGGATTAATTAAGGTTAGCCTGTTTAGACATTATATACATTCACAGCTACATGTTACCATAGGTCCGATTGCTATTAATTACCTCTGAAGCACTCCCATTAAACACTCACAGTTTCCGATTTACTGTATTTTGAGACATTCCATATTGATGTATTGTTGCGATAATCGATACCAAAGTGGTTCGTAAACACATGCACTTAACCACTTCAGGCCTTTCAACATGATGTGTGTTGTGAATTACCAAAAAGAAATCTTTACTAGTGTGAAAAAAATCTGTACAGAAAGTGTACGTGTATGATACAAGAGAAAAAATACGTACAGACGCAAAGTTAAAAGTTTGCCAAATGGCAAAACCCAACGACATGAACTTAACGAAAGCACAATTAATAGATTTGAAGAGGTTCAAAAACATACCAATTAAGCAAAGCCGCTCACACGCGAATTAACAACAAACAAAGACATTTACTAAGTGGGGCTGTGTGTGTGGCAAACTAAGGAACATATATCCAA
Organism: Chrysogorgia sp. JL179-B06; assembly: GCA_035772405.1. Classification (NCBI taxonomy): domain Eukaryota; kingdom Metazoa; phylum Cnidaria; class Anthozoa; order Scleralcyonacea; family Chrysogorgiidae; genus Chrysogorgia; species Chrysogorgia sp. JL179-B06. The sequence continues at coordinate 888,172 of JAYKKM010000044.1, forward strand.
CAGCGAAATACAAAAGCCCAGACAAATTGGAGACCAAACTCTCAACCAGAGCCTTCGTAAGCCGACAAAACCGGATACTATTTCAAAGAAATAAAATAACTTAGTTGGCGCCATAAAAGTGACATGTCTGCAGTCACACAAAGCGATTGCCCTACTAAGCTACGTGTGGTATACTTCCCACTTTAAGTATGGCGTAGTTGAGAATAAAGTCCTAATTCCAAAAGGCAATTAAGATAGCATAGAAATTGAGTTATATTGTTTACTTGGCTTCGTTTAGCTTAACTTCCGAAATCCGAAGTTTACGAGAGTTATATTGTTTACTTGGCTTCGTTTAGCTTAACTTCCGAAATCCGAAGTTTATGAGAGTTATATTGTTTACTTGGCTTCGTTTAGCTTAACTTCCGAAATCCGAAGTTCGTTAAGACAAGCTTATTATATGAGATCTAGGAAAATGTCTATTGTATAAGACTTTACATGGCAGGGATTATTTTAACGTGCAGTGATAACCAATTTGTGCAGTGATAAACGAGATTTGTGAAGTGATAAACGCAATTTTGTGCAGGTGTTATTCGTGAAAGGATTGCATCAGAAATAATGTTCAAAGGCACAGTACGTCTTACTACATTCCAACATATACTATTTAATATCAAAATTTAAATTAGCAAATACACAAATAAGACGATAAGTTAAACTGTTAAAGGACCTTTGTCCACTCTCTTTAACCCTTACAGACCTCACCAGAAGCTAACTAAAACTAGTTTCTACCTAATTTCTGGCATTTCAACTTTCAAGATACATGATTGAGTATAGCTACTATATCTAGCAGGCCCTACCGCCATAATAAACAAAATGCTAGTGTTCTCACTATTTAGCCGACTACCCAACGGTGCCAACCAGCCAACCCCACATAGCTAACATGCTTGAGGCTTCTCTGAGCTACTGACCATTGTTATTTTGAAAATATGTGAATGTATGCTGTGCGAAATGGCCGCTTATGTATACTATGACAGTATGACTAGTTGATTACTGACGAACTACCGACCTACTCAGTGCTCCATCGCTGCTTAACGTGCTACGGAAGTTATGTGTACTTTGTCTTTTCTTGTTATATAGGATATATTTGCAGTGAGCTGTTTTTTGTCCTAATAAGTTGTACTTTATGTAAGATAAAATATAGGAGACTGTGTGGGAATCATTCGATTTGTCAAAAATGCTAGAAAATTGCCGTAAATCAGTTGAAATAAAGTTCATTTACCTCTACTACAAGGTGTACTTGTCATTTATGTGTTGTTTGGGTGTGATCTGGCGCTGTTTGGGACATTTACAGCGAGTTTTGTTTCCAACCATATGCTGTTACAACATGGCCTGACCTAACATGACGTACCTACACACAAAACTAATTTTGAACAACTCTGGCGTTATATTTTATGAATCATATCACATTTTAACTTTCTCTGCAGTTGCATAAACGTAATTTTCAACCTATCAGTTTTCTAATCGTTGACTAATTGCACACGACAATATACATGCACGAGTCAACTGATTATGTCTCTGAATCCCGGACCGCAAAGATTGGAACCATATGATTGTCGGTGATGTGCTCTAATCATTGAGCTATACCGAGACTCAGATAGAGAGCGAAGGTTACAATGATATATGTACACTGTACTACATTCCTGTAGTTTAGTGTATCAAGTAAAAATTCACTCATGTTATAGTGTTAATAATAATAATAAAAGGTTTAATGAAATACCATCGCACCAAAAGGTGAATTACAGTATCTTTACAAAACTAAACATATATTTACATTATCCTTAATCTTAACAGTATCTACATTACACTCATTATAATTTAGCCTTGCTGATATGGTCAATGGTGCAGCTGACGAGAGAGCCCCCCCCCCCCGGTCCTGTAAAGGTACATGTTTTTAAGCTAGTTTTACGTCAAACAACTAAACAGGAAAAGCATTTATTATAAACAAGATTAATTGATATTTGGGGCAGTACAATGCTTCCAACATGAAACAATCCAGCACATGAACTCAGGTCAGTCAGGTGCACGTAACTTTTGTGAGTTATCTGAGTATAATCAGTGCAATTGACATCACATTTAGAGGCCTAAAAAATAAAACGATACATGCATGATGAAATGTATTTTAGATTCATGTTCTTATCAAAGATTCAGTGAAAACTCAATCACAAATTATGTAAAGTTAACAAGATAACTCATTGTAAATGATAGAGATCAATGGAGTCTGAGATCAATGCAGTGGGTCAGCACTAGAGGCAATCCACTGAGGGTCTTTAACCGAGTGGGGACTAGTACTAGTTGCTAAATTATATTTCTGCCCTGCCAGGTTATCTTGACTCTTAGATTACCAATAATCGCCAATTGTCAAATACTCTTAGATTACCAATAATGGGTAATTCCACAACAATATATTGTAGGATTCTAGAACTCAACCCCAACACAACACCAATCCTAACCCAACCAAGTGGGGACTCGACTAGTTGCTAAATTATTTAAGTTTCTTAATTTTTTAAAACACACAGGTTGGGAGTTAGGGTTACAATGAAGTTGAAGGCGGGGATTGGGCGGGGGGTTAGGATTAGGATTTGTGTTGTGGTTGGGTTCTAGAATCCTACAATTTACTGTTGTGGAATTACCCATTATTGGTAATCTAAAAGCATTTGGCAATTGCCGATTATTGGTCTTTAATCATGTACTCCTAAAAACAGTTCAAAACAGTCAAAAACAGTTGGTCCCCACTCGGTGAAAGACCCTCGGTGGATTGCGTGCTAAGCTGTAGTCCGCGTTGCTTTTGTTCAGCGTCCTGCTTGACGAGTATTCCCGACTTTGCAACGAACAATCTCGATACTCAAAACTATGTTCAGCGTTCTAATTTGCCCAGATGCCCTCTTAAAACATAAAGCTGGGTTCTCCGTGCTGGAAAAAACGATTCTGCACACGATGGATGTTCAGGCGATCTAGCTGGTCCAGATCTGTTGGTTTTCATATATATTTAAAACTCCTTTCTATATTTATAAATAGATATTTTTGAAATATATTAAAAACTCCTACGCTACATATTTAATTCATTGAAAACAATATCCTGACTTTGAGTGATCACTTTTTGACTCATACTCATAATTGCCAGACTGTATGTTTTTTCTTTTGTAGCTTATTTCAGTCAGGCATAATACGTTTCGAACGAGTTTTCTTTACCATATGTTCAAAGTGTATATTGGGCATTCAAGGCACAGATCAATTTCATTGATAAAAACCATGGCAAACCAAATATCTATAACTTACCACAAGCTTCCTCGCATGCCTCAATGTCGCCACCCTGGGCTTCGTTTCGGCATAAATTCGAGTTCATAGGACAACCTAGACAGTCTCCGTTGACAAACCTACTATGATACGTTCCTTGTTCGCATGCATGTTCCATTGGACTGGCAGCGTCTGTATTACGATACAGCAAACTTGCAACGAAAGCATACACCAAAATATACATCGCGTTTCTGTTCATGGTGACCAACAAACCAAATAATGGTAGATTGAGCTGGAGTTTGTTTTCTTGAAGATACGAATACGGTGATAATGGTTGAACCGATAATGGTCGAATACGATAATGTTGGAGGCGAGTTCTTTTGTTAAATTTCTAAAATGAATACTTGTCAATTAACTTACAAACCAACACGTGGGCATGTTGGTATTTCCTGTTTACACAATAATTCATGCATTTCAGGAAACGACTAGAACGAAAGTTCAGGCTATAAGGGCTGACATTTCTGTTTTTGTTTGGTCTTTATTTTTCGTTAGGTTAGGGTTGGCTACGGTTAGGGTTAGGTTTAAGGTTAGATCAAGGTTAGGGTTGGGGTTAACGGTTAGGATTAGGGTTTCAGTATAGTTAATGTAGACATTATATATATTCACAGCTACATGTTACCAACTGTATTGGCATGATTTCCGGGCAAGCTATGGTAGTTCTTAGAGTACCTATACAGCCTTTTCAGTTTTTAGTATTTTAAACAGAGAACGAAAAACTAGTTAATAAGTTCTTATTATACAAATATTTGAAATATATATTGAATGATGAGATGAAATGTTCTCGAGTGAATGAGCCCAAACCGCGTAAGCATCAAACTGCTTGCCGTGGCTGGGTTTTGATCGCGCGACCTTGACCGTGTAGCTCAGTGGTAAGAGCGTTGAACTAGTAAATCAAAGGTCTCGGGATCAAAACCCAGCCACGGCAAGCAGTTTTCTGCTTACGCGGTTTGGGCTCATTCACTCGAGAACATTTCATCTCTTCATCATATTACCGAGTGACAATATCACAACATCATATATATATTATATATATTTATATTTATTTATTTATTTGAGCGGATCATGGTAGGACCAACTCCTTATTAGGAAGTAAAAAGTCGTTTTGGGTGATCCGTTATTTTGGCAATGTTGTGAGGCCGAAGCCCGAAGGGCGGCCATTGGCGAGTGGTGGTCTGACGAACTACATTATAAAGAGGTTTTCACGAAGGGTATACATGTTTGCGTAATATAATAGGTACGTGTGTTATGTATTTAGACTCAGCTAATTCCAAAACTGCTTTCATAATTGAAATCGAGTATATATTGGCAGAGATAACGTTCAAAATCTACGAACGACGAACCGGTCTTTTTGGGATTTGCTATAGACAGACGCGGTCTGGGCACTGGTGACCATGGGTGGGGAAAAGAAACTCTAGGGGTGGTGTGTGTGTATGTGTGTGTGTTGGGGGGGGGGGGGGGTAGTGGTAGAAAAGACGAGCGAGGGGATTATTGCCGATTCGTATTTCTAGTTTAGAGCTCTCATGTCTCACTTAATTTGTCGTAATGTGTAAATGTTCAGGTGATCATTTTGTTGACTTGGTTTCATTTAAACGAAAAACTGGAGAGACAACACATTTCAAAATCTTGCTAACAGTTCGTTACAAGCAAAGTTCACTGTCTAAAACTAAGGCTAAATTCTAATGTTGGCCTTTTGACATTTTCAATAATTTTATATTAACTGGATATAGGATTAGATTGTTTTAATACACGACAAGATAATTACTCGGGCTACTGTGGTACAGCGCGACTCTAGGTTTCGGCTCCGTTTCTGTATTATTTCCCGGGTGTCACAAATCTACAAAATTGCGCAATATTTCCCATAAGGCTTTGCAAAACTTGTGGATCTTGTGAGTCACGTGCGTGTTTCTTTCTTTTAGGACTTTGGTTGACGTTGACCACAGTGGTTTGACTTGCCTAGTTCATCAATGACGTGGCTCTTCATAAATACTCTCACAATGCTTAGAAATACAGACTCCATTCTCGGTAGATCTATAGGTTGATCCGCGATCTCAAATAAATTAATTCTCAACACCGTCCTCGTTCTGTTTACAACACAACTCTGAGCATTTTCACGTCTTCAGGACGACGCGTGAACTCGCTGAGAGGTGAGAGCTGTTCCTTAATGTTGACTTCAGCTCAAACACTACAAATGTTTTAGCAGAACTGGAGCGTTTTGGAGGTTATAAAACAAACTTCAAACCTCGTATACGGTAGTTAATTTACGATGGCTTCTTTCGCATGCTTAAATTCACACTGCTTGTTAAAGTTTTGATGACCACGTCGTCGAGCTTGCCGCGTCGTAGAACGTAGATCTTAAAGGCCTATTGAACTAGAAAACAATCGTATACGAAAACACTCGACACTGAAAAAGTCTCTTCATATGAATTCTTAAGTGAACACTCGTTTGTTGTTATAAGTGGGGGAAAATCACTCGTGAAAAAGTGCGCGAGATTTTTTTGATCAAACATTCATGTGATTTTTTTTTTTTTTGTGAATTTTTCGTGATTTTTAATTTTTTCCCTTTTATTTGCTATATTTAATTAAGTGAGCTTTTTTAAATTTTGATCTAATAATTTCTGTTTCCATTGATTTTTAATTTTGTTTACTGATTTTTTTATTTTTCGGTGATTTTTACTGATTTTTTGTATATTTTTTCGGAATTGAAATTAGTTAAGAAACGTTTTTCCCATCACATTCTTGTCACTTGCAAGTTCATGTTTGGTGAAAATTGTCGATCACGCAAGATTTCGGAAAGTCGTTGGTCAGTTTCCTCTTAAAGAACTGGGGATTCTTCGTGCTGAAATATAATAAATGAAAGCTGTAAGTATAACTGAGGAAAATCCTGGGGCTTGTAACCATAGCGGTACCGCCTGCGGTAGCAACAAGAACTGTGTGCACCTCTACTCCTGTCTGAAGATAATAATATACACTCAGTCTCAAGCTAAAGGCATGGCCGTAGGAGCCGGGGGGGGGGGGGCATGTGCCCAAATGTCCCATGTCAAATGTCCCATGTCCCACTTTTTCCCCCAAATATTCTTATTTTATTTTAGAATATTTAAAGATATTTTGAAAAAGTAATTATATGTGCAAATTGTCTCGCAACACTGATCTAGAGGCATGTTATGTAAGAAAAAGGTCAGCAGAGTGCAACGTGTGCCCATGCTTGCATTTACACTTTTTACTTAGCATCCCTCTAGATCAGTGTTGCGAGACAATTAAAAGTTGAATGAAAAATTGCACAGTGTAAAAACGCCTTAAGTGTATTTCAATTTTAAGAAACAAATAGTCTTGCAGCCATGGCCTAAGTTGTTAATTAATTTATATTGTGTTAATAACAAGATGTAAAATTATTAACAAACTAGGCAAAGAAAAATTGATTCTTCAGACATAGCTAGACTGCAGAAAAATAGTCTCTGATTAATTTGGCTCAAATCCGTCTCCCTAAAAATGGCTAACAAAAGTTCTTGATGTCAATAAAATTGGATAAAGTTTGTGGTGACCGCTTAATACGAGTTCAAGACAATGAAATACTAACTTTGGGACTGTACAAAGGGTGACTGCGTCCGCTTAATAGAGGTGACCGTTTACTAAAGGTTACTTTAACAGTATTTTAGTTACGAAATTTTCGGGACTTTGACAACTGACCGCTTAATAAAGGGTGACCGCTTAATATGGGGACCGCTTAATACAGGTTTTGACTGTAGTTGTAATTGTTGTAATTCAGACGACGATTTCTCCCTAGTACTCAGGACGTCGCGGTTTAGTAATCGCCGATTTATGTTGAAACTGCGCATGCGGGCAGTTTGGTAAAACGAAGACCTGGATTAGAGTCAGTGTTAGTGCTGTTCTTGTCCGACTGAATTCGAATACACTGTCCCGCAAGATCGACTAGTTGATCGGCGATAGTCACCGACTGAAGTACAACAATTACAACTATATGGAAACCAGGCTTTAGCGTTAGCATCACAATTATTTCGGGTTAACCAATCAGATGACATGGAAAGTGAATTCCCAAAAAAGGCTGGCATCTTACCGGCAATCAGAAAGTTGGAACACTGCTGCTCGTCTATTACTAACACTCCATAAAAGCTAAATTGAGAAAATAATAAAACCTACCACTCCTGCGCGATGGGTCGTACCATCAAGGCGTCATCATCGGAAGCCCGCCGAACAACTATCTCGGGCATGAGAACTTCTTCGCATGCAGGTTGGTTCTTGGGACGCTCCACTGTCGAATTTCTGATCCGTATCACAGATGTTACAAGCACAATTACTATTATTATAGAACCAACTATTATTACCACGATTACTATTATCACGAGATCAGTTCTTCCGCCAGCAGATGCTTCGCCTTTTTTTTTCAGATTGTGGGTCGGGAAACCCGCTGCGGTGACATGAACACGTTTAGAAAATTTTGGTATTTCAGTGGGAGGCGCAGACGACTTTGGTATTTCAGTCGGTGGCACAGACGACTTTGGTATTTCAGTCGGTGGCGTCGAGTCAATCACAGGTGCTCTGGTGGTAGTTAATTTTTTTGACTCTAGAAAATGGGGAAAAAGTCTGAGAATCAAAAATATAACTGTATAGAAACACGGCAATTTTCCCGCAATTAAATTGTACGATTGTTTCGCAATTCCTGCGACACCATGCTCTGTTGTAATGTTCATTCACCTAATAGTTGCGAAGTACGATTAGTTAACATCGCACACACACACACACACACACCCGAATAATTGAAGCAATAATTATAAGTATAATAGCATGGCATTGAGGTTGATTAGTGATTAAATGTACCCGAAAGCCGAGGGAGATTTAGTAAACCTCAGTCCCGAGGCTTGAGGGACATTTAATCAGGGCCGTAGCTAGTGGGGGGTGTGTTACACCCCCCCTAGCATTTGAATTTTTGAATTTCAGGTAAATTATCAGCTTGATTTAAACCGAAAATCAGGTAAATTATGCACCAATTGACTTGTCCGAAAAGCACACCAAGTGTAAAAGATATACCTCAACAGAACTTAACAGTTTCGGATAATTATCACAATTCGAAATCATAACTTATACTTCATGTAAATATCAATCATTGTGGTATTGCACCGACAGACAGACGACAGTTTCCGATTGTGCGACGACGAGCCCACGGTGATACGAGGTTGGGTTATGGCGTTCAATGTTTTTGAATTTTAGTCGAAAGCAAATGCGAAAAAAATTTTAGCCGATGCGAAATGGACTTAAATATGTGTAAATTGCGATGTAGATAACTCTGACTGAACGAAAAATATTTTCAGGTAAAATAAGAAATAATTTCGAAAATCAGGTAAATTTCTTTCCCCACCCCCCCTGGTCTTCTTTGCTCGCAACGGCCCTGCATTTAATCACTGGTCAACCGTAATGCCATGCTATCACTTCGTAATATTATGGCTACTGAGACAATAGGAAATTCAACAAGTTGAAATGGAATAAAACTTTGTGAGTTGCTATTAATGGTATTGGGAATTCGACAATGAAGTAATGGCATCATTATTATATATATTTTTTCAGTTACCAGTATTAATAATATTCTGACTAATAATTAACTTTTGTAAATACTGTTCATCCGGGTAAGACCAGCTATTATAGCTGAACGGGTCTTCACAGTTTAAATAAATAATTTATTATTTTTATTATTATTATTATTTTATGGTGTGGAAACTTGGCAAACTTCAAAACGGTTAACAAATGATCTGCGATTAATGTCAGGCTGTACCTCACCATGCATGCATAAATCCTTTGTTTTAGGTTTATTACTCAGACTACCTGTTGTAGCACCGAGTCTAGGTTTTGGCAGTCTTTCTGTGTTATTTTCCTTTCATGTTGCAATAATGGCTGACTCAGCAGTTATACCCTATTGCATCATAGTTCCCTGCGCAGGCTAAAGTAGCCCGAGTTTACGCCTAGCGGGCGTCTTGTTTAGAGATTAATCGCCATGATATTATAATAATAATCGCAAGCGAGGTCTCGACTGAGCGACAGCTGAGCGGTGATAATTTCGCCGCGGCAGGGATCCATTCTCACCGAAATAAAAAATCTCTCTCTCTCTATATATATATATATATTGCAACTCCTTATAAGGAAGTAAAAAGTCATTTTGTGTGATCCGTTTGAATCGGACAATATTTCGGCCTGCCAGACAAAGCGAAGCGGTTAATGGCGATTTTGAATTTTGACGAACTACATGAGCAGGTCTTTACGAAGGGTATACACGTTTGCGTAATATAATAGGCACGTATGTTATATATTCAAGGGAGCACGCCAGAATGCGATTTGGCCAGTGAATTAACCTGGAAAGACCATATATCTATGGTGTCAAAAAAAATTATTAAATCCACTGGTCTGATAGCGAGAATACGGCATTTTACTAATTTGAACACTCTAAAATTAATTTATTATGCGTTAGTCTATCCATATCTTATCTATGGTAACCTAATATGGGGTAATACATACAACAAACGAATCCAAATATTAATGAGCATTCAAAAAAAAATTGTACGTTTAATGACTTTCAACTCTTATATGGAACACACTAAACCAATTTTTGAAAATCTGAAAATATTAAATATCTTTAAAATCAATGATCATTTGATTAGCTTGTTCATGTTTCGTTATCACTACACCAAAAATTTACCGGAAGTTTTTACAAATTATTTTGTATCAAACGATCAAATCCATCAGCATAACACAAGAAATGCTTCAAAACTTCACAAATCATACAAAAGAACAAATTATGTAAAGCACACTCTTTCCAACAAAGGTATTGATATTTGGAATGGTTTGGAAACTAAATTAATAAATATTAAATCCTTTAATAGCTTTAAAAGGGAAACTAAAAATTTCTATTATTATGTTATATTACTGTATCACTTTCACTGAATTTCACTGGGTTGCACTTAATAATTTTCTATGTCGTAAATTTATCAATTTTCTGCTTTATCTTTTCTTCTTTATCTTTTCTTCTTTATCTTATTCTTACTTTGCAAATATAAATAATTATCTTTATCCTTTAAACTATACACATTTTATCGAACTGACTATGTAATAATTAAAATATATAACTTACACTAGGGGTCTTATTTAAAAAGCCTTATAGGTTTCTAGTTGGCCCCTAGCCCAATCAATTTCATAATCAATGTAATAATTTTTCTATTGTAATACTTCAATATGGGAAAAAAAAATTAGAAAATTTTAGAAAACAAGCGCCATCTTGAATATATTAATGCGGTATATATCATTAGCGTATCGCAGGCGCTGCGGCTTACCATTAAATTTCGGAAGCGCTCGGGTTTCACTCGGCGATCGACACGCTAATGATATACACCGCATTAATATATTCAAGATGGCGCCTGTTTTCTAAAATTTTCTAATTCACTGGCCAAATCGCATTCTGGCGTGCTCTCTTGAATGTATTTAGACTCCTTTGATGTATTTCGGTAATTCCAAATCTGTTTTAAAAAAATACCGGTTAAATATTGATCGAGATAACGTTCAAAATAATATACGATGAAGCGACCGCCTGATTGCCGGCTAATTTATGAGTATACATAAACCGTTTTTACGAAGAGTATGCACGTTCTCGTAATATAATGGAAACGTATGTTATGTATTTAAAATCGGGCTTGATATTATAAGATTTGTTTGATATGTAAATGATACTCATCGGACGTCACACTGCATATGAATGATGACTAATTATAGTTGAAAATTGAAAAAGCATGTATATCTAGTTTGGGATTATGTAACGAAATTGAGTGGACGTGTACACGTGTGTGTTTATCCCATGATACTAAACATACGAAGTTACGCTTCGAGTGATTTGAATATCTTAATATCTCGTATACAAAGTGAGATATAGAAGAGTTGTAAACGACAATCTTTATTAATTTCTCTAGTTCTTTCAAGTACGAGAGTTTATTTCGAACTGAATTTTCACCACATAAAACACTTTAAACTAGTGTTTAGCTAATTATCAAACGTTCATTTTAGCCCTTAAGTATACTATTTCAAGTGGTTTGTTTCTCAAGGCATGATCTGTCACAGGCGAAGCGTGTCCCCCAAAATCACCGACTAATAAAGACGATGGACCGTCGTCACCGTCCATTCTGTCCGTATAAACGTTTTGCTTCAGAATAGAACCTTGATTTGGGTATACCTTGTGAGAACACAGTGTTGGGAACCCCTTCGATGATAGTCAACTTGACCGACTTTCACTTTAATTTATTGGAGAATAGTGACAGTCACACAACAGCTTTCATTAACGTACGAGTATCCAGTCTTTATGATATCCCATTCTAAACTATAAAATAATCTTTAGTTCAAAGTTGAAAACGAAGTTCTAGAGTCGTCCTCATAAATCGTCCTCACCGCGATAAACTAAAGCAGGAACTGACGAAGGAATTTGTTGAACCGACGCAACCCGCGTGGAGGTATTTTCCCATGCAGAATGTTGACGCGGCGCCTTATCGTTAAGACGCCAGCGTTGACTCATGTACGTCCAAATTTTCCAGCAAATAATGAATACTAAATTATGTACGTATATATACGACGTCGTTTTCAATTTTAACGTTTTAACTCTCTACATCTTTCATTAATTTGAATTTCAGGTCAATTTGAACAAAACAACGCGTGCCAAATTCTTCAAGTACACATGGACATATATATATATATATATATATATATATATATATATATATATATCTCACATGAAAATAGAGAACGTACATGTTACAACTGCAAAAAATTGCGGACAAAGACTTAATTGCGGACCCAGAATTAATGACAGAGAAAAATGTTGAAATTGTCCCCCGTGCGGAGCGCTATTCATAACTAGAACAATCCTAATTTATTTTGGAAATATCTCAAATTCACATGTAAATGCCTGAAAATCATTTGAACATTTTTTAATTTGATTTGGCAAATGTGTAATTAGATGTGTGAAGTTGATCGTCCAGGTTGTTGTAGTCTTGAGAAAGACTATTGTTGGTGACTGACGTTTCGACGGCGGTCATCTTCAGTTGACTTGACTCTGAAGTCGTCAGGAAGATGACCGCCGCTGAGGCCGTCCGGAAACGTCAGTCACCAACAATAGTCTTCTCAAGACTACAACAACCTGGACAATCAACTTCACACATCTAATGATACTCCTAGGTTCAAACCATTTACTTTAAATGTGTAAATAGTAAAGCAGTTTTGCACCGCTCTCCATTAATTTGCCATTCATATTTTTGTTCGGCAATCGGCATGGTTGACAAGTCCCCCGTCGCTTCTTAATGAAAGTTAAACATATTTTTAATCGTTAAGTGAATCATTAAGCACTCTACAGATATATTTTGTTTTATTGGTTCGTTGTTCACGATATTGTGTTAACAATCAAAGATATACCAGTTAAAGAACCAAGCTTTCAGAGGACAAGAATATTATCATTTCATGAACTTTAAGTCGCCATCTTGAAGCGTTTCAAGGATTCTGAGATATCGTTTTCACTATTGAAAACGTTTTCCTCAATTGTGGCAGTTTTCGCGTGAAATTAAGCGCGGCCGTGAAAATAATTAGCGAAAACGACATCGTTGGCACATAGACACATAGGGCTATATTGTAGAAAGAAACGACTGCAGGGAGGTTGTTGGCCTGTTTTCTTGGGACTTGTAGGCCAGTTTTCCCAACCTTCAAATGACTGACTGGGTCAACTGTGATCCTTGTTAAAAGAAATATAAAGTATAGCGTTAGTTTCTTATACAAGAATTAACTTTTGCTACCCACGTCGACAAAAGTGTGTTGGCTGAAGAAATGTCGAACCTTCGATGTGCCGATACTTCGGTGCGATCCTAAACCAAACTTTGGCTAATTTCATAACTATTTATGCAGCGGCACGTGACGGTATTATCAACTTTTAGTTAGTACTTATACTGAAGCCGCTTAATTACTCTACTGTAACAAATATGTCAAAGAGACGATACAGTGAAGTTGTTTCTGCTCAAGAGAAGACGAAGAACGTCCGAAGACTTAGGCTACACACAATAAAATAAACATTAAGATGAAGATGCGGTTATGTATTGTATTGAGCATAAAACACTGGATAAACCCCTGGTTTTACCATTTTACCCGGTACACTAGCACAAAACACTATCAGTGCTTTGAGACATGATATATACTATTACAACAATACTAATAGCTTTATAAACATAATTTTTATATTTGAATCCAGTTTTGAGCCCATCCAGATCATAGTCCAGTCTGACGTATTTTAACTGCACATGCACGTGTACTTGTACCACACCGGGTGGCGTCAACTTAAAAAGCAAAATTACTATCAAAATGATCACTAGATGTGACTTCAAAACGGCTTAGATATTACTTATAAAGCTTAACCAAGCCTAACACATCGAATTGTGTGAAAAAACTATAGGTTTTTTACATGGTTTTCACGACCTTTGAAAACTGTATGCTTTATCAGCAATAAATGCAAACCAAGCAAGACGTAAAGATCAACTAAATCCGTTAAGTTATACTATTCGACATGTGTTATAGTTAAGACCTAAGCGGAAACTATAAACCATTCTACTGTGTTATATATAAGATGATATCATCAGTCCAGATTGAGTTGCGACAATGCAAATTACTGGTATATATACAGTATACTTACCACAAGAGTCCCTGCAAGATTGACGATCTCCAGCGAATTCAAATGTTACAATCTTTAGGGCAATGCACACATTGGCCTTTAAGCGTTTTATGCTTAACACTGAGATAGGTAATTCCAGGTTGGCAAGCGAGAGTTTTACAATCGAGCAAAACGATCTGCAAGACGAGAATAACGGCATATGCGCGAAGTAAACCCGAGGTAAACAGCATATCAGTATCAAATATGCGCGAGGTAAACGACATATCAGTATAAAATATTTCTCGATATTTCTAGTTGTTATTATTATTCCTTGCAAGAACTAGCAGCGATGTCACTGGACTCTGACACTCCAAAGCCAATGACTTCTTGTCATCAAACGGATGACGCTTGTCGAGTCTCGTGTGGAATGTTCGGCATATAATCTCGTCGCGAGCGACGTCGCGAAGCGACCGAGCGAAGCGAGGGTGATAATCGCGCCAGGGATCGATTTCTCATATATATAATAAATATGTTCTGTGACAGCCAACAAGAAGAAAAACGAGAAGATTGGATGCTTTTCTTCACAGTTAAGAGCGTTTAGGTTCAACGACGACGACGCTGTCTAGCGTGAGTAAGGAGAATGTATATTTTCATCATTTTAATAAAAGATCGAGTCTTATTACTTATTTTCTCAGTGTTATTTTATAAAAGAAATAGAAAACATCTTTCCGTGTTTACATATACAGTTATAGAAACACTCGTAAAAGTTTGGGACAACTTGAAATAGCGTGGAAACACTCGCCCGGCGGGCTCGTTTTCCCAAACTTCCACTCGTGTTTCTATAACTGTATGTAAACACGGAAAATGTTATATATATATATATATATAAAATGGTAGGACCAACTCCTTATAAGGAAGTAAAAAGTCATTTTGGGTGATCCGTTTGAATCGGAAAATATTTGGGTCTTGGCAGAAGCGATCAATGGCGATTTGTGATCTCACGGACTACAAAAGCAGGTTTTGTAATACATAACTAATTTATTTAGACTCGGTAATTCCAAATCTGTTTTCAGAATTGAAAACGGTTAAATATTGTTCGAGATAACGTTACTAATAATCTACGTCGCCGCGGGAAGCGGCCGCCTGATTGCCGACTAATTTCTAAGTATATAAACCGTTTTTTCGTAATATAATGGGAACGTGTGTTATGTATTTAAACTCGGTAATTCCAAATCTGTTTTCAGAATTGAAATTGGTTAAATATTGGCCGAGATAACGTTCAAAATAAGCGGAAATTG
This sequence comes from Chrysogorgia sp. JL179-B06, assembly GCA_035772405.1. Lineage (NCBI taxonomy): Eukaryota > Metazoa > Cnidaria > Anthozoa > Scleralcyonacea > Chrysogorgiidae > Chrysogorgia > Chrysogorgia sp. JL179-B06. The sequence goes on from JAYKKM010000044.1 coordinate 903,469, forward strand.
TGAAGGCGACCGATTTTGTCTCGCATTTTCAAAAAAGACGAGGCAAATGGCTATGTATTAAATGAATCGATAGAATCCAGTAGTATTCAGTAGTATCCCTAGCCCGATCTACTTTGGATCCATTCAAGATAGTTCAGCGGGAACTACAGAAATGACATATGTACATGAGCCTTAGTTTAGACAACTTGCGTAGTTAGGCAACTTTACTTCCTTCGTGAGTTCTTTTTGATTAGATTCAAGAATTTGGAAACAAACCGGTTCATGTTGCGAGGCGGAATCCTTAAACAGAGTATGCAAATATAATCATATTCGCTGTGTATTATTCGCAAAATTAATATCAAACAGGCTTGTCATCGCAAGCGCGTGAGGTTAATGTAAATAAGAAGCAAAGATTCCAGCTAAAGTATTTCCAAATTTTGCCAAATATTTCTGATGAATATGCACTTTAATATCATCACAAATTTATTAATTAATACCCTTTTCCTTTATGTAATACACTGCTAGTATACCTTATATTAAAGCCAGTGACAAGAGCTTTCTTTTGATATATAATACACATGTCTACGACATATATTTAAAATTTTATGGTTGAAAAAATATCAAAACAAATAAGACGCCATCTTGGATTTTGGCCGCCATTTTGGATTTACAAAATTCATAAATTAATTAAAAGCTTTTCCTTCCTGTACGATACTTCTGATCTATATTGGATTAAATGTCGTGGTAAGAGCTTTCGTTCGACATATCGGACATATTTATACGACGACTATTTAAAAGGTTATTAGCAAAACAAATCCGGCCGCCATTTTGAATTTACGAACATAGTGAAAAAATATAATTTTCCGACGACGATATCTTTTGAACTACGATATGTTTAACCTCACGCTGTATTTCAAATACAACAAAAGACAAGAGTTCAAAACAAAAACAAGAATAAAAGACAAGAACAAGAGTACAAGACAAGAACAAGAGTACAAGACAAGAACAAGAGTACAAGATAAGAACATGCATGAGTACAAGACAAGAACAAGAGTACAAGACAGGAACAACTAACAAGAGTACAAGACAAGTACAAGAGTATTTTTCCTCTAATGCGAGTATAAATCATAAGGACTAGGTGATCTCCAATCCGTTTTGCGCATGTACAAAACTATTTTTACATCTTTAGAAATTTACAAAATAAATTAATTTACAATTCAATTAAGTGGTGCGTACATGAAGTTCTCCCCGGTCTACAACTTGTGACGTCATTTTACAGTCGCCAGCGACTCTTAGCCTCGTTTTCATTCCTAAAACTCGCATGCGTGTTCAATAATTTACTAGAAAATTTAAGAACGGTTCTCCTCGTCATAGGCTAGTTTCTGGCAAGTTCGTGTTCGATGAATATTCACTACCACGCAAGGTTTCTAAAATTAGTTGGTCAGTTTCCTCTGGTGAAAGAACTGGGGAATCTTCACCGCTGAAATATAATAAATGAAAATTTTAATTGGTTAAGTTGTTTCGATCTGTACAATAGTGAGCTTCGCGTTTAAGGGAGCTGTCATTAATTCCACCAGGGAGGGGGCAGAAGGAAAAGTGCTGGGCCATGAAACTATAAATCAAACGTTGGTGGGGCTATGAAAACATTTGGAAAACCTTTGATGCGCCATGAAACCTTTTTGATTAGTATCAAAAGTAATCGAAGAAAACAAATATTTATAACATAGGAATTAATATACGCTGTGTAAGTCCAAGTAATATCCATATCACACCCAACGAAAAGTTGTTTTGAGAAACCCTTGCCCCAGAAATTATGTATATGTATATATAGTTTGGATATCAGTGGTTCGAGACTAAGAGTTCAGGAATACGAAAACCCTGCTGAAAACAAAGTTGATTGTTTTCCTTGCTCTATATGGCAGACTACCCTCAGTTCTCAGCACTCCTGTGTTGTCGGTATGAATGAGCACAGTGGTCACTCCAATATGGCCGCCGTGAAATATTCCCGGCTTCATAATTACTGTAATGTACAGTTTGTGTTCTAAATTACCGGAAAACCTTCGACAACTGATTGATTTTAACATCTTAAAAGAAAAGAGAAAGATAGTCTCTGTCACCTACAGTAAAACTATGCGTTGAAAACTATATAGCATGGTCCCTTCAAGATGGCCGCCACGAAATATTCCCGGCTTCATGTCTATATATATATAGTTGATCCAGTCTATATATCCAGTCAATAGTCGATCCAGTAATTGCGCACTATTGGTAATCTAAGCGCTATTGTTGGTAATCTAAGACTTCACTTTTTTCCCAGAACATATAGTCCTCCTGTACCACGCGCGTTCACGAAATAATTCGTGAAAAGACAACGGAAATCAGTGGCATGACGGTGGTTTTGAATGTGATAAAAAATTATCCTGATTACATAAACTTTATCTTTGATTTTCTTAGCTTAGACAACATTGATTTTAAAAATTACTACGCCAATGAACTTTACAAATGTCGGGTCGTTTTTGAAGCCGTTTAAAAAAATCGCAGCACGAGTTTTATCAGATCTAAAACACTCGGGCTAGTATAACTAACTCCTCATGATAATGAACGCTGTAAATTTAGCAATCACTGAGATATAAGACATTTTTTAATGAGCGAAAATTCTCTACCCTGCACCTGACGTCAGAGACCCATCATTTACATATCAAACAAACTGAAATATTTCAAAAACGAAGTAAATGGTGTTACGCCCCCCCCCCGGGGGAGCGGAGTTAAGACCCTGGGTACGAGGTTGGTATTAGACAAACTTAATTTTTGTTGCCAATGTCCTTTAAACTCAGAAAAAATAAAACCTACCTCTCAGGGATGGGTAGTTCCATCATCAAGGCGTCATTATCGGAAGCCGTACCAACCTCGGGAGAAACAACTCTGATCTCGGTAAGGGCTTCGGGTGGTTGGGTCCCGGCACCCGGTACTGTTGACTTTTTCCACCGTCTCACAAGCAGCCCCAATACAACCACAATCAAAACTCCAGCTGTTACAGAGATTACTATTGTCACGGTCTTCATTGGCACTGTGGTCAACTTCGGGTTGCCATCAGACGCTTCGCCAGCAAATTCTATTTCCTTCAGAGTGGGCGTGCTAGCTTTCGTAGCTGTAACACGTTCAGACGACTTTGGTATTTCAGACGACTTTGGTGTTTCAGGCGACTTTGGTGTTTCAGGCGGTGCAGACGTCGAGTCAGTCACAGCTAGCGTTGTGGTGGAAGTTTTTTCTGGAAAATGGGGGGAAAAACATCAGAACACCTTTTTATATTTCAAGCGACCATGACTCTGAGCTGCCAACGGGAGCCCGTTCCAAATTTTTGGGTTCCGTAACAAAGTCATCAACTGCGCATCAAAATGACGTGTTCTGAGTCGGGATAAAACTTATTTCAATTCATAACATCAGGCTAAAATCACAATATACATTTGCATTTCTATTTACACTTGCAAATTCCCCTGATGAATTTAAATAAGTTTTATCCCGACGCTGAACGCGTCATTTTGATGCGCAGTCGACATGCACACTAATCTTGACTTGGGTTCTGTGTCTCGTGCCCAGACCTCTTCGCGGAACTATGTATAGTCAACTGTCGTTCGAGATATTTATTCAGTTTTATGACGTTTTGTGACGTAACTCGTAGATGTTCCTTTAATCGCCGGATGCGGAAACTATCTGGATCGAATGTTCGGAACTCGCCAACGGCAACGTGTTCTGCTTTAGTGCTGAACGTCCAGCTGTATTTTATGGCGCGTTTATGATGTCAACATTGAATGTGACCATATAAACGCCATACATCTAATGTGAACAACATTTATTCGAAAGAGCAAGCCTCGCGAAGTTATAGATTTTCCATTCAGGCGACACTTTTTCCAAATGGAACTTCGCGTTTGTAATATTTCTGAATTGAACGACTTATATGGCGGTCAAGCGGTCATATTTCAAATCAAACAAACGAATGGGAATACCTTTCTAATATACCCACTGCTCCTGTGTATGTTCCGAGGCAGCATTTCACTTCTGATAAGAACTCCTAGTTAAGGCATTTTATGCTACAGATAGTCAGAAATGTCATTAGCATTTGACGCCTAATGCATGTGACGTCAAATCAGGCCATAGGCGATCTTTTCAAATCATGAAACATTTTGATATTCAACCATTCATTTCGAGAGAATATATATCAGAATATCGTATTTAGGGTGATACGGGTTTAGCCTCCTAAAAACGACTGCGGGGGAGGCTAGGTGATATAGAGAGAGAACTATTTATGTAGCACACTGCCACCTACACGCGGGACGGGGCGCCACACCGGCCCACGCGTAGACGGCAAAGTTACTTATCAAAATGATCACTAGATGTTACGTGAAAACGGCTTAGATATTACTTCTAAAGCTTAACCAAGTCTAACACACCGAGTTGTGTGAAAAAAGTAGGTTTTTACATGGATTTCATGACCTTTCCAAATTATGATGACTCATCTCAAAATTCCGATCCACTCAAGCAATAATAATTGTATTGACGAAATGTCAAACGAAAAAGTTATCTATCCAACATGTGTTATAAGACCTAATTCTTTAATATAGGGCACAATTTCTGCAGGTAACTTTGTTTAGTAATACTGTCAAATAGAAATAAGCGGAAACTATTCTACTCAATTCCCGAGATAATCGATAATAAGAAGATATTCTCGGATATTCTATATTGCGTTGACCACTCAAGGAGCCCAGTTTAGCATTATAGCGAGGCGAATGAGACCATATTAATTGGATCTTGTAATTTGCTACAATTTGCCGCGCGCGCCACAAATTGGTGTCCATCTTCGGCCCTTCAATCTACTCATTATTTCTGTACGATAAACAGCAATAAAGTAAATGCTTTGAACATTGACTCTGAAAGTGACAGCCGCTGAGGCCGTCGAACCGGCCGTCAGTCACCAACAATAGTCTTTCTCAAGAGTCGAGACTACAGCAACCTGGACGATCAAGTTCACACTTCTAATAAACCACAATGTGGTATAGACAGTATATAATAACCACGTACAATTGAGTATAATGTGTACTTCACAATACACAATGTAAATTGTAGTTTAGGTCGACCACAATTAATTATCTAATTTCGTCTGTTGGGCCTAGTAGAACTTAACATCAGACATTTTATCTCATGTCTGCCTTCAGACGAATAAAACGTTTACGTCGATACAAACTAATTAGTCGAAATTAATCGGGACAAGCGACGACATAAATGAGTATTTAGTTACTTACCACATGCGTCTTTACACGATTGAACATCTGTGCCTTCCCTTTCACAATCTTTGGGGCATGCCACACAGCTATTAAACAGACTCTCACTAAGATAAGTTCCAGGGTCGCAAGCGTGAGTTTGAAAACTCACTAAAACGACATACAAGACGAGAAAGCGAACTTTGGTGCGCGAGGTAAACCCCATATCAACATCAAATATTTCTCGGTATTCCTATAATTGTTACTTGTTGTTATTATTCCCTGTGAGGACTAGCAAAGCTAGGCTTCGACTCTCCAAATAGATAAACTTAAAATTTGTATTCATATAACATGTCACTAAACGGATAAGGTGTGTTGAGTCTCTTGCGTCAGCGCATTTGTTCTTCAATGGCTCTAGACTGTTTGCGTCAACGGTTAGATTATAGATTATAACATTTGTCTGTAACTATGCATGGTCATCATTGACGTATACAGATGACGTGTATATTATCGTCATTTGGGAATTCTTCAGAAGCATAGAATTCCTTGTCGTGAATCCTGCATTTCGCAACAAAAGCACAAGTTAAAAGCTCGTTGTTACTCGGAGTTTCAGGCCGGTGGACGATCTTCTGAAGATCGAATGAACTTTTAAGTTAAATTATGGAAAGCCAGGACTGCCTTAAGTGTGCAAAAACCATTATGTGCGGTTAAACCATTATACGTACTGTGGTTATGGCTATATATAAAGCAGTAATTATACCATTACGCGCGGCTGTTGGGGAGGGTGCGGGCGAGAGGCAGTTCAGTCTGCTATTCAGAGAGTGATATTTTCACATGCGAAGATATATAGAAGTTCTACCTCAAAAACATTTCGCATTATTGCGCAATGGTATTTCGAATTTTTTTAAATTTGAGACAGCTGGCCAGACTAGACCACAAGATTGGTTTGGACTCATGCAGGCTTAGCAATTTCGAGAAACATTTCGCAATACAGTTACGTAATCCACATGTCAGGAAACATTTCGAAACGTTGTCCACGTACGCGATTCTGAAAGCAGGTGTCATATGCTTTGGTCATGGAGAAATTCTAAGACTTTTCCAGGTGATTCCATGGTCTGCGAGGTCATTTTCCAATTCGTGGACTACATTACTTAATTTCCGGCCACCGACATTTTTTGGTTGTCGATTACGTCATATGCCACGTGTGGGGAAAACCCCAAATAAGCTGGCTGCGTTTATATGAGCTAAATTTTGATCTCGTTTAGGAACTACTGTAGCATGTGAGCAATCGTGTTCAAGACGAGAATAAAGAAAGCCTAACAATCAGGTTATCTTTTCTCGAGTGTGGATACGCTGAACTACTCGAAGTCACGAGGCCGTCCAGGAGGGAGCCGACGAGAGCGACGGGACAAAGCACCCCCCCCCCCCCCCCGAAGACAGTACGTTTACAGGCAACCAGCAAATTTACTTTATTCGCGAGTTTTTTCCTTCGCGAATTCTTTTCTCTCGCTCTCCCACTCCGACTACACATTGGGTCGACGTAATATGAATGTTGCGGACGTAATGCGCACAGACTCGAGTAGTTTGAAGTTAGTATTGAGAACAAAATAATATATTAAAGGTTCAATATATTTCACAACATCCTAAGTGAAAAAGGTCGATTTACTGTAAAAATGCGAAGGAAATTTCGATATTTAATCGGTTGCGGTGCGAACGTGCAGTTCTACCTTTAAAAACATTTCGTATTGTTTCGTAATCATATTGTCAATTGGCCACAAGTTTTGTTTGGACTCATGCAGGCTTAGGAATTTCGAGAAACATTTCGCAATACAGTTACGTAATCCAATGTCAGGAAACATTTCGAAACGTTGTCCACGTACGCGATTCTGAAAGCAGGGGTCATACGCTTTGGTCAGGGAGAAAGTCTAGGACTTTCCAGGTGATTCCATGGTCTGCGATGTCATTTTCCAATTCGAGGACTACATTATTTAATTTCTGGCAACCGACATTTTTTGGTTGTTCATGACTGTCGATTACGTCATATGCCACGTGTGGGGAAAACCCCAAATAAGCTGGCTGCGTTTATGAGCTTAATTTGAACTCGTTTAGCAACTACTGTAGCATGTGAGCAATCGTGTTCAAGACCCTACGGCTTTAAAAAATCATTTCGTTTCTTTGTTGTGTTTATGCATGACAAACATTCCAAAACGACCACGCGAGTCTGTGACGCAGGCTACGGTATTGCAAAAATATACACAATATACATTATACACATGTTAATAAACACTGTATATTCGGTATATACACGATATACACATGTCTATCGTCAAAACTGTATATACTGTATATTCTCACTCTTATATACACTAATACACTATATATATACACGATAGACAGACTGGAAAGTAGATAATATATACACTATACACATAATATACATGTCAATAGTCAAAACTGTATATACTGTATATTCTCACTTATCTACTTTCCATGCAGTCTACAGTAGCTATATACACTTTTGACTTTATACGTAAACGTATACTATACGTATATAGTGTACATGTATACATAATATACAGTATATACACTATATACTTAGTGTATACATATATATATATATATATATATATATATACATATATATATATATATACATATATATATACATATACATATACATATACATATACATATACATATACATATACATATACATATACATATACATATACATACATATATATACATATATATACATACATATATATATATATATATATATATATATATATATATATATATATATATATATATATATATATATATATATATATATATATATATATATATATATATATATATATATATATACACTACACACATGACACGGACTAAAGTGTATATTCTGCAATACCGCGCTTAATATATTACTCCACGTATTCAGTCTATAGTTTAATTAATGACTATTGACTGACACCCGATAAGCGGAAATTGCGAAGGCGGTTTTGTCAAGTGGTACCACAAAAAAATCGCTATGTATTAAACAAGTCTATAGAATCTAGCTTTGATCTCTTATCCATAGACCCATTCTACCTTGGATCATTCTACGTTAGATAGTTTAGGAACTATAGAAATGTACAGCCTTCTGAAGGATCTTTTCTGGTCATCGCAGGAGGGAGTGGAAAGAGATAAGCGAAGGACCAAAGCCCCCCCCCCCCACTACTTTAGGCAACATTTTTAGTTAAGCAACTTTATTTCCTAGCTTCGTCAGAGTGCTTGTTTGATTAGATTAAAGAATTCGGAGCAAGCCGGTTGTTGGTCGATAGCCTCCTTCGCAGACGCAGTCGTCCCTTTCGTAAACGGTCTTTGCCATCCTAAACAATGACCCCGATACCCCTGAATCCTAACCCCCGGAATTCTTTACCATACGGAAAAACTGTGTCAAGCTGTTGCAGTGTTGCGAAAAATTCCGGAGGGTTAGGATTCAGGGGGGTTGGGGTCATTGTTTAGGATGGCAAAGACCGTTCGAGATGGCAAAGACCGTTTACGAAAGGGGAAGACTGCTTCGCAGACGTCAGCGGTCCCTCCCCCTTTGTTGGAGGTCTATTGAGTATGTAAATCATTTGCAAAATTAATATTAAACAGGCTTGTCATGGCAACCGCGTGAGGTTAATGTAAATAAAAGCAAAGCGAGTTGAGCTTTTAGCTTCTCGACTTTGAACAGGGAAAATAACCATGGTTTTTGGTGCCAAAGCAATCGTCAACACCAACAACTTCGTCGCACATGATCAGATCTGGTAAGTGGTGTACTGTATATGTGTATAATGTATGTATATATAGTTCAATCTACAGACACGTGTTTCGCTGTAGTACAGCTCATCAGTGTAGCTTGGAAATTTGGAGTCTGGATGAGTCTGGCTTACAACCGCTTGTGGGACATGTATATATATATATATATATATATACACTGATGTATACATATAGAAAGGATTTATGGTGAAGGAAACTTTCGAGTGTTGGAATACATACATTTTAAGACCAAACCGGGACCAGTTGTGAAAAATACAACTTCAAGGCCACTATACACACACTGATGTAGTGAATGTAGACAGACAACCTCAGAATTTTGAGGATTTTGAGCTTGGTGATCGTCCATGTAACGTTAGATCTGGCATGTATAGGCTAGACAGACCGGTTGGAACGTATCAATCAAGCACGATACATTCCTTCCATCACGGTTGTCTTTCTGGCGTATGCGGTACTACGCGAAGTTTGTACGAGGCGCAATTCTGGTTTATGATTCGCCGGCAAATGTCACAAAACGTTCTTTACACGCTTGTCAGTGAATCTCATGCACCAAGACGACAATGGAAGGAAAATCGTATCTTGGGAGTGTACAACTGCAGAATACCCATGAGCCACACGGCTACGCAGTCTCAATATTTCACAAAAATATTACACACGCAAGCTACTGTTACTGCTCTGTATTTCAGCATTAGCAACGTAGCCTACTTCGCAGGCATCACGCAATAGATATCAACAATGAATTCAAATCAAGAATAGGAGTTTATAACTTTATCGGCATTTATAATTTCTCGCTACCGCATTGCGAGCAGAATTAAATGTCGATAAACTCTCCCCGGTTGACTGGTACGAATGCCGGGTATTCTGCAATTGCTCCGAACGCTGTCTTATATTTTGTTCATGCAATTTAAGGAAGGACCATGTGAATAACGAGTGTACATCAGCCAAGAAATGGTCCCCAAACTGGGGATTCCTCATCAAGCAATACAAAGAGGTAAATTCTCCCCCTTCTATATGTGGTAGATTAATTTTTAAGTACATAAACAGGTTTTTACGAAGGGTATACACGTTTGCGTAACATAATAGGAACGTATGCTATGTACTTTGACTAGATAATTCAAATTAATCTGTTTTCAGAATTAAAAACGGTTAAATATTGACCGAGATAACGTTCAAAATAATACACGACGAAGCGTCTCCTCATTGTCGATTAGTTTCTAAGTACAGGTACATAACAGGTTTTTACGAAGGATATGCATGTTCTCATAATACAATAGACACGTATGTTATGTATTTAGACTCGGTAATTCTAAATCTGTTTTCAGAATTGGAATCGGTTAAATATTGGCCGAGATAACTAAAAAATTAAACTGAAGTAAATTTCTACGACGAAACGGCCATCGAGGCGTGCGAGGTCTGGGAACCATGGATGGGGAAAATCCCGCAGGTCGGGGGGGGGGGGGCGAGGGGATTATTGCGGATTCGTATTTCTAGTAATGTAAATGATGTTTCACAAACGAGTGGGTTATAAATAGAGAGTTATAGATAATTTAAACATTTGGTTTGTTCCTTCACAATAGCTCTGTAACGAAGATGAAGATGTCCCCCAAGGAGCAGCATCGGTTCGCGTGAAGCAAAGACGAGAAAACCTGAGGTTACCACCGATTGACAACAACGCAGTACGACAGCTTGGAGTGGGGCAATCGATACGGCAATTCCCCCACACCACGAGCGCAGAGGTTGGCTGGCGGTCAACGCAAGTTCAGTGTCGCCTGGAAAGATACGGCCGCCACTCGAAGCCTTTGCCAAGTTTCTTGAAATCTCTCAATTGGCCTCCTGAATCTGTCGACTAGCTAAATGAAGAGAAATCGCTCGGAGGAGACTCGTATTTTTTTAACAGAACTATTATATTAATGATTTTTTTCAAAATTAATTAAAAGTTGTAGTCATGAAGGCATTATAAAATTTTTCTTAATATTGTTGTCGTCTTAATATATTAGTTTATAAACTAGAAGTTACTATTGCAAGGGAAGTGCTGCCTCGAAATCCAAGGAAGTTGTGACATTGTGCAAAATTGCAAAAATAAGTGGTGGGCTCATTTAAGTCACAGCGGAGATAGTACAGCCTCGCATGCGGTTATGGTTTAGCTAATACCAGAGCAGTGAGTTCTACAACTTCTACATATATATGGAGCTCACAATGAGCTTGCTGGACCATATGTACTCTGGGGCACTCTGGGGTATGTTAGACATTCATTACGCACAGCCAGGCCCCCCTGCACATGTTCATCCGTCCCTGCTGCCCCAACCTTGTTGACCCCCTTGTGTTGTAACCGTTCTCAACATCTATTCACAATATAGTAGTGTTCATGAACATATGTAATTAAACAGATGTAAGTTGAACAGTTGCATAAAAATGCAGTTGAGCATAAAGATAAAATAGTTGCATAACATATAGTTATGCATAAGGCTTGCATAAAAATGTAGTTCAATATGAACACAACTAAAAGTTGACAATATAACAGTTGATAAACTAAGTTAATCAGAATTTGTTTCTTGCATAAAATGCAGTTCAATATGAACACAAAAAGTTGACATTATAACAGTTGATAAACTAAGTTAATCAGAATTTGTTTCTTGCATAAAAATGCAGTTCAATATATTCTGTCGCTTTATATCTCACAGCTGTGTATGAGGGACGTCGGATGTGAATTCTTCTCAGCATGCTCAATATCGCGAGACATTAAATGAACAGTTCACGATGCTGATAGCGTCTATGACGCGATACTATTGTTCAGCAGTCAAATGTTTACTACTTTACATTTGATCTAAAATACTGAATACTGCCGGAATACGATGTCTAAGGCAGGCGCGAGACGACGCATAACAGACGAATTTATTTAATTGCCAATAACTTCGTCTGCAACGGGACGTGAATTCGTCGTCAAGTTATACGTCAAATTATACGTTATATGCCAATGTTATTTGAAATTTGAGTCGGACGGATAATGGGAGTGGTTAGAGTGTCTCACCGGCAATCAGAAGGTTACAGGTTCGATTCCTGTCCCGGGACTCAGAATCATTTTTCTGAGGATATGAGCTTGACAATCATCCATGTATCGTCTTATACGTCGAAGTTGCATCGAATATAATTTAGCGCCTGCCTAACATTTCGAGCAAAGGCCCTTCGTCAAAGAGTGAAATGTGTAAAGACCTCCTACACATTATTTTGGTAGTACACCAACCTTTTAGAGTATTCGATTTGTATAGCTGACGTGAAGCTGTCAAAAGGACGGCGGAAAGCGGATTTATGACTGAATTGGACTATTACTAATTAAGGCAAAGCTAGTATCCAGAATCTCGAAAGGTTTACATTTCGAAGACAATATGGAACTGTCACGCGCCACATCAATCTCGTTCCCGGGGATGCTTGGGCCTGGGTACGAGATTGGGACACGATGACCTAAAATCATTCGCGCATGCGTATTCACTTTGGCACCTTCAGAAAAATCTAGACTTTATTTATGACTTTTAAATAATAGTAGTACAAAATATCTAGAAAGCGAAATAATAGTACTGTACAACGAGATAGTAATCACCTAATTAAATTACATAGTATATACTTATACCAATAATTAAACTTTTTGTCTTTATAGCTATATATTTACATTATTAATAACGCTATATTTTTATACTAAATAATAAATTTTGATCTGCAAGTGACTATCATCGACTTATTTATACATCAGGCACTTTCTGAATTTACTCGGCAAAGTCAAACATGGCGGACATAGAGACCGACCACTGATCTAAATAAAGACTGGGTCGAGCAACTGTTGTTTGGATGCTGCGAAAAAATGAAGCCGGAAATATTTCGCGACGGCCATCTTGAAGGAACTACGCGATATAGTTTTACTATAGGTGACAGAGACAATCTGTCTCTGATCTTTTAAGATGCTAAAATGAATCAGTTGTTGAAGGTTTTACCGTAATTTAGAACACAAATTACGACTCCATTACAGTAACTATGAAGCTGGCTCGCGGCGGCCATATTGGCAAGCAAGAGAGAAAGCAAGAGAGAAAGCAAGCAAGAGAGTGGGGATGCTTGGCAGAATACGAAATAATGTATCTATGCACACTGCCGACATTATCTATAAATCTTTCATTTTGCCTATCTCTGATTACTGTGATACAGTATGGAGTTGTTGTGGGAAAATAAATACAGATTTACTCGAGAAACTGCAAAGACGAGCTGCACGAATTATTGTGAAAACATCTAGTAGTGACGAAGCCTTGAATCTTCTTGCGTATGATACTTTAAAATTAAGACGGGATAATCATGTTCATAATTTGGTTAGAAAGTGTGTTTATGGACATGTACCACAATTTTTTAAGAACTACTTTATTTTTAACAAAGATATTGTTCAACGTAAAACAAGACAAAGTAATTTGCTCCACTTACCTAAAGTGAGGACTGAGTCAGCGAAAAAGTCTTTTTATTATCATGCTTGTATAGTGTTTAATAGTTTTAATACTAAATAATAGTTCTAATACTAAATAAATTTTTGATAGTTTTAATACTAAATAATTTTTATTATTCTAGTCTTTAAAATATTGTAATATATTTAATTTTATTGTTTGTTTTTTTATATCAGGGCTTCTATTGATAACAGATTTTGTCGTTAAATAATTTCTGAAGGAATTACCCTGTTGAAATAAAGATTTATGTATGTATGTATGAGTGACCACCGTGGTCACTCCAATATGGCCGCCACGCGCTAATTCCGGCTTCGTAGTTACTATTATGGAGCCATAGTTTATGTTATGGGAAAATATATTATTTATATATTATGGGAAAACCTTCGACAACTGATTCATCGTTCTGTTGCTAATTTATGCTAATATATTTGGAAGCTCGTAACATAAAATTATAACCTTCACTTCAACATGGCCGTAACGCGCTAATCCTGGCTTCATTTTCTGAACAATAGTTGCTCTACCAGTCTTTATCTATGAAGCCTTCTGAAGTGTTCTTGATTTCAAACAAGGTTTAAAGTGTTTATGCAACGAAATTTTCGACTTTTTCATTTTGGCTTCATTGGATTTTTCAGTCATCTCCGAGTAATTTATCTAAAGTTAGGATTTGCATTGGTTTGAAATACACCTCAAAGTTGAGAGGTAGATGTCCGCCATTATTCGAGTTACTTGTGACGTCACAAGTAGGACACATTAAGGCCAATCTACACGATACGATTTGTCGTATACGATTGTCATCTTGGTGTATGTGATCAAACTGTACACGCGTGTCAACATTCGTCATCGAATAATAAGCAAGAATTATGTCGTGTGCAAACAATTGCATACGCCAGTACGACAATCGTGTACAACAATGTATGCCAGAATGACAATCGTATACGATGAATCGTATCGTGTAGAAGGGCCTTTAAGAGAGCATTCAGCATTGGTCTATTTTCACAGCTCATAATGTTTGGTCCACTAGCAACACAACGTTTTCCACCGCGAGGAGCTCCATTTGTATGGCTCGGCATATTGAAACTCGCGAGCGTTATCTAGCGTGTTCTATACTTGTGACGTCACACAACAGCATTCGCTCAAAGCTACCATTCACATGGAGAACACTCAAATCGTACACTTTGAATGGCTATAAAAGCATTACATAAACACTTTAAACAATGAAAAATTCACTTGTAAAATAACTCTTTTGTTTAAAGACTAACCATTTACAACTTTTCCATATCTCACTTCACTCTTGAAATATCAAGATTTGTTTGATATATAAATGATCATACTTATGACATCACACTGCATAATAACTTATTGAAAACGCTTATATATCCTTGAGATTATGAAATGAAATCACTTGAAATGCAGGTGTGCATGTGCGTGGATGTATCCAATGACATCAAATATGCAAATCATCAAACGATTCCATGTGATAATGGTAAAGATACGCAGAATTTTTCAATAAGTCATTATCCATTGTGATGTCATAAGTATGATCATTTACATATTAAACAAATCTTAATATCTCAAGAGTGAAGTGAGATATGAAAAAGTTGTAAATGGTTAGTCTTTATAGTTTCAAGAGTTCTTTCAAATAAAAGAGTTATTTTACAACTGAATTTTTCATTGCATAGGCACTTTAATGCGTTTTTCACCACTTGTGTTGTTTAATAAATAATTACAATTTAATAATCTATTTTGTAGTTTTCATTTAGCAGGAAGACTATTACCCTGCAACTTGACAGAGAGCAATGCACCTGATTTAGCATTTGAAAAAGCCACCGTCTCTTCGTAGTGCTTGCAAGGTTCATTTGGTGAAAAGTACACAGGAATCCTGAGGTAATGTGTTGGTCTACAATATAACAGGCTCGCCTTGTAAGTACCACACACTGTTCAGCCCACTCATATATGGTATATATACTACACTTCCAGAATTTACATCAATGCGCAAGAATAATAACGGATTAAAATCGAGGTTGGATACCCCGCAGATCTATTTAAGTCTTCGAAAAAGTGACAAAAACTTACTTGGTAAAGAGATTTGAACACTTCACGGAAAATGGAGGTTTAGGATTAACGACTCTGAACTACAAAAAACCCCAAATTTTCAAGCATGGGAATTGTGCGACGTAGAATAAAATGCATACCGAATCATGATTGACAAAGAAACCTATGCGCTCGTGCAACGATTAGTGTAGCATACCTCGTGTCCTGTTGAGGACCTGTTACAAATCTTTACTTTAACGACACTCGTTGAACCAACTTCTGTATCAGGAAACTGAACGTTGTCCGACTCAAAATAGATGTTCATGTTCCCTTTAGCAGTGGTGGTGGTGGTGGTGGTGTCAGTGCTAAATCATGGGAAAGTATACAATGTGGGATTTAGATGTTCAGATATTTTAGAGACAGGGCTTAATAGACAAATGGCTTAATAGAGATATAGATTGATAGAGAGGGGAGCTTCTTAATAGAGAGAGAATGCCTAATAGAGAGGGCTTAATAGAAAGAGCTTAATAGAAAGGGAGCTTAATAGAGAGGGGGCTTAATAGAGAGGGGGCTTAATAGAGAGGGGGCTTAATAGAGAGGGGGCTTAATAGCGAGGGAGCTTAATAGAGAGGGGGCTTAATAGAGAGGGCGTAATAGAGAGGGGGCTTAATAGAGAGGGGGCTTAATAGAGAGGGAGCTTAATAGAGAGGGGCTTAATAGAGAGGGAGCTTAATAGAGAGGGGGCTTATTAGAGAGGGGGCTTATTAGAGAGGGAGCTTAATAGAGAGGGGGCTTAATAGAGAGGGAGCTTAATAGAGAGGAGGCTTAATAGAGAGGCGGCTTAATAGAGAGGCGGCTTAATAGAGAGGGGGCTTAATAGAGAGGGGGCTTAATAGCGAGGGGGCTTAATAGCGAGGGAGCTTAATAGAGAGGGGGCTTAACAGAGAGGGGGCTTATTAGAGAGGGGGCTTAATAGAGAGGGGGCTTAATAGAGAGGGGCTTAATAGAGAGGGAGCTTAATAGAGAGGGGGGCTTATTAGAGAGGGGGCTTATTAGAGAGGGAGCTTAATAGAGAGGGGGCTTAATAGAGAGGGAGCTTAATAGAGAGGGGGCTTAATAGAGAGGGAGCTTAATAGAGAGGAGGCTTAATAGAGAGGCGGCTTAATAGAGAGGGGGCTTAATAGCGAGGGGGCTTAATAGCGAGGGAGCTTAATAGAGAGGGGGCTTAACAGAGAGGGGGCTTAATAGAGAGGGGGCTTAATAGAGAGGGGGCTTAATAGAGAGGGGGCTTAATAGCGAGGGAGCTTAATAGAGAGGGCGTAATAGAGAGGGGGCTTAATAGAGAGGGGGCTTAATAGAGAGGGAGCTTAATAGAGAGGGGCTTAAAAGAGAGGGAGCTTAATAGAGAGGGGGCTTATTAGAGAGAGGGCATATTAGAGAGGGAGCTTAATAGAGAGGGGCTTAATAGAGAGGGAGCTTAATAGAGAGGAGGCTTAATAGAGAGTGGGCTTAATAGAGAGGGAGCTTAATAGAGAGGGGAGCTTAATAGAGAGGAGGCTTAATAGAGAGGGAGCTTAATAGAGAGGGAGCTTAATAGAGAGGGGAACTTAATAGAGAGGGGAGCTTAATAGAGAGGGGAGCTTAATAGAGAGGGGGCTTAATAGAGGGTAGGCTTAATAGAGCTTATATAGTATCTATAATTCCTTCACAGGCTTTAACGAGTACTTACGTTTGTTTGGAAGGCACCTTGCGACTTTCAGGAATACTTGACGTGACAACAAGCTCTCTTTCACACACTGGATCAGATAATCTACCTTTGCTTCTCTTCGCAGCTAATACACCCGAAGACGTCTTTTGTGGAACAGCCTAGTTTAAATGCGTTTCTTAGGATCATCAGGAAAGCACAAACTAGCTTCGTTATTAGTCAAATTAAGGTTTGTGTGTCAGTTAAAGGACATTGGCAACAAAAATTAAGTTTGTCTAATATGAAAGAACTCGTAAAATGATAGAGTAACACCTTTTACAACTTTTCCGTATTTTACTTCGTTTTTGAAATATTTCAGTCTGTTTGATATGTAATAGGTGCAGTGTAGAGAATTTTCACTCATTATAATGAACTCCTCATTATAATGAACTCCTCATGACAATGAACGTTATAAACTTATCAATCACTGAGATATAAGACATTTTTTAATGAGTGAAAATTCTCTACCCTGCACCTGACGTCAGAGACCATCTCATTTACATATCAAACAAACTGAAATATTTCAAAAACGAAGTAAAATACGGAAAAGTTGTAAAAGGTGTTACTCTATCAATTTACGAGTTCTTTCATATTAGACAAACTTAGTTTATGTTGCCAATGTCCTTTAAGACACGTAGAACACAAACATCGGACAGCAGTTAGAAGTTAGCTGTCAAACGTCAACCTAAACCTTCCTATTCATGTGAAATCAACGTGGTCTGCCGCAAATCTAATCTAAGTCTTCTCTACCTTTCCAGATAACTCCATCTGTATTTTCGTCGACGTCAAAGGGCTTTCTGGATTTGTCTAGGAATAAAACATATTGAACAAAAAATACTGTTTAGCGCAATTTCGTTATAATGAATTTTGTAATTTCGAAGTAAAAATTCAAGCACCTATACACCCCAAAATACGATATTACTGTCAGAGATTGTACATATTGAATACCAATGTGTTTTATGATTTGAGCTTTGCATTGATGTACGATAAAGGTTTGTTTGTCCGAAATGTTGATGAGTGTGACGTAAAAAATAATATACGACGAAGCAGGCGGCGGCCGGCTGATTGCCGACTAATTTCTAAGTACATAAACCGTTTTTTTCGAAGGGTATGCACGTTCTCGTAATATAATAGACATGTATGTTATGTATTTAGACTCGGTAATTAGAAATCTGTTTTCAGAATTAAAATCGAGTAAGTATTGGCCGAGATTACCTTCAAAATCTACGAACGACGAAACGGCTTCAGTTTGCGATTTGTTATCTATGCAGATTGCACACCACAAATGGGGGGCGTGCGCGGTCTTGGCCCTGGGGACCATGGATGGGGAAAAGAAACTCTAGGGGGGGAGGGAGAAAAGGCGGGCGAGGTGTTATATGCGGTACATGTATTTCTAGTAGGAGGTTTAAGTAAGAGTTAATTACCGAGAACGAGGCATGTATGCTATATACAACCCCGAGGACGCGTAGCGTCGGATGGCTGTATATCGCATACATCCCGACGTTCGAGGTAATTAACGAACTTATTTCATGATTGAGGAGGTTTTCTAACAAAGTGTTGTCCATTTTTGCACCTTGGACAAATATTTTCTTAGTTTTTTCTTCATTTCTTGTCTAATTAGTATTCATAGGGCTTTATGCTATATACTGCCCGCGGTACATCAAAGAAAACCGACTCGATCTTGAACTAAGTAATAGATAAACACCGAGAACGAGGGATTTATGACAGCCCCGAGGACGCGTAGCGTCCGAGCGCTGTATATCGCATAAATCCCGACATTCGAGCTGTGTTTATCTGACTTATTATTACATTGAGGAGGTTTCCAACAAAGTTTTGTCGATTTTGTCCACCTTGGACAAAGATTTCCCTAGTTTTTTCTTCATTTCTTATCTTATTAGTATTTATAGGGATGTATGGCGCATACATCCCGCGGTACATCAAAGGAAACCGACTCAATGTAATAATAATAGCTATTACAACTCTGTTTGTGGTGTTACTTATGTTATTGTACGTTTTATTGGGTTGTGACTTTGTAACTTCCATAAACTAAAGTCAATTGAGGATATTCACATGACCACATACACACAGGTCTCTACCTGAACGTCCCATATCTGACAATAATCACCAACGTCTCTTGTCTGAAATTCCACTTCAATCTACAAGACATTGCAATTATTAGCATTTAACAATTTGTATATCGTTTGTTGCATGAGTTATACCTTCATTTGTATGTGACGTGTAATCATAAGTGCATCAGAGGCTCTTACTAATGATATTTTAAATCAAATTTTATTTTATTTATTTACAAGCTTTGCCAAAAAGGTGACAGGGATGTCCCACAGAGCTTGTTGCTCCATTACGGGGTCCCTATATGATATAAAATTAAATCAAACAGATAACATGGTTTACTTCTAAACTAAGACATTTTAACAAGCAAACTAGATAGGGACGACATGAGTGACATTTTACACAGACTGTTTTAAACGTTTGCGGAATTTCTACATCGTATACGTGTTCGGTTGCATGTTGGTAGTACTTTAACAATTCAGATTTGAATTGGCCTATAGAGGGATTAGGATATCGTAAATATGATGGCAAGGAATTGAAAATTCTTGGTGCCCTACAATAGAAGCTATTCTGGAAAGTTAGAGTATTTACTTTAGGAATATTTAAATTAATTGTATTTGTTTTATCTGTTCGCCTGGTTGCACGACTGGAAGACTTGACGGAGATGTAAGGATCATTTGAAGCAAATATTGACTTGATAACGTATAGCAAGTCCCAGTACTGGTGCCAGTACGATAGGGGTAACAGTTCTGTTTTCAGAAGTCTACACTTATAGCTAACGTCAGATCTAAATGGTAATAACAGAATAAACTTAGTAGCACGGCTTTTTTTTGGCAAGGTAACTTTCCCTGTTATGCTTCAATGAACTGGATTTGATCCCGAAATCAACTTAATTATCAATTAAGAAAGTCAATGAAATCTAGGGGGCATTAACCCCTACGGAAAGATGACCTGAGGATCATAAAGCGCTACGGATATTTTACCCCTCTTACACCGGCTCATAAAATCGGAAATGGCTAAAAAGGATGACTTGAAAAGACTTTGCTGTTTTGGTCTTTGGGGCAGCCGCTTTACAGTTTATTCGAAATACCTTAACGGTTTGCCCAGGTCGCATGAGTCCACCACGAGAAGAAAACCGAAACACAGGATAAGTTGCTCGTAAGATATCGGCACTCGTTGTGGATACCTGATGGGAAAGAGGAATACACCAGACGTAAGAAACACACCGTATTTTGGCGAACCTCGTAGGACGAGTCAAAATACAAACAATGAGTAAGATATCGAGCCGTACTGTAAACTAAACAATATAATAAGTTATTTATTATCCAATTCTATAAAAACATTACCTTTCTCTTACCAATTTTTGCCAAACAAACCCCAAAGGCTTTCAAAATTATGACACAAGAAAAGCGCGGGAAAAACCGGTTCAAAACAGGTTTTTAGATTCAAAATAACCGACTCGTCTAACGTGTTATTTATACTCATCGAAACGAAAATAGATAATTACTATGTTTATCAGAGAGTGTGTTTTACACACTTATTGTTGTATCGCAGCAACACTAACTCTTCCTGTGTTGTGATAGGGGGTTAACACCTACGTACACTTTATTTACCAATAGTGGAAGGTTAGGTGCAGGTCTTGCTACAGGGTTTTGCACGCCAGTATTATTGACGATACGTGGACGATCGTGATTGCCGGCAATCAGAAGGTTACAGGTTCGATTCCTGTACGGGATGTAAGCTTGACGATCGTCCACGTATCGTCTGTCTACTCCGAGCTCTCCCACATTAACTACAACATTGTGTATATTAACGCAGCCAGTATTATTGTTAGTTGGAATTCAGGTCAAGATAACGCGAGCTGATCTTGATCCGACCACCACACCCTGTTGTCGACCTGCACCTATCACACCAAAAGCTTTTGGTGGAAGTTATTGCACCTTAATTGTTTCTTTGCATAAAGGGAGGGTTGGTGGGATGTTTAATTCCACACGTTCTCGTTACCCATCTAAGCCGTGTCCTGCTCTGGCTACGGTCACTCGCTAATGGCCGACCTTATCCCAACATGCTTGTCATATGATACTCCGATGTCCCCCGCGCTTGCGCAGTTCCCTTGTTGTTAACCTTGGTTATTACATAACCTCATTTCTATGTGGACCTGCGAATTTCACGGACGATCTCAGGGTTGGGCATTTGCCTCTGCAGGTCGTGGTTTTCGGAACACTCAGTACGTATGACCAGCGGTGGTTATCATAGGATCGTGCGGTGCATGAACGTGGAGATATGAACGTTGAGTTTCTTTGATATACTAAAAAAATCACTGTACTCTTGATGTTGTAATTATTACAAAAAGGAAAATAAACATCACTCACAGGTTCTGGAAGATCAATCACATTTTCTAATATAATGTAAGAAATTTTTTTTTTAAATTAAAAAAATTTAATTTAAAAATTTTTTTTTTTTAATTTAATTATTTTTTATTAATTAATTTTAATTATTATTTTTTTTAATTTCTTTCAAATTTTTTTTTTAATTTTTTTATTTTCTAATATAATGTAGACACAATTCGCTGCACTTCACTTTCTAAATTTATAGTTTATAATTATAGCTTTCATACTGCCTACAAGTGGTGCCAACATACCTTGGCATAAGCTGGAGCTACTGATGACACCTTCCATCTGACAGATGACGTTGATACGTTAGCAAGAGTAACAATGGAAGCTGGAGAGAAGAAACAAACAGTCTTTAAGATCAACAAATAATTTCCCAACGCAACCAGGTGATAAATCAGACATAGTTTGACGCTACTCTGGCTTTAAAAAGTTTTTTGAACGTAACTTTAAAAGTTACTGTCCATGACCCAACGTTTCGACACAATCTAGTGTCTTCATCAGGGATGATCGTTGTAAAGTTAGGATCCCTATTTATACCCTCATAGAACCGATGATGACGTTATCTATTAACAAGATGCAAATAAGCTTCTGGTAATAAACCATCGTCATCGCGATTCAATGGGACGTGGGCGCTATTGATATACCAAACCTCCAGACAACGTCTCTGATGGTACCGCGGATTAGTGGTAATAATTTTGGAATTTTCCCACGCAATTTCATGGTAGGTTACGCACGCGTGTTCCGACAAAGCAGAATTTTCCTTTTTTGAAAATAAAACAGCCTTTTGGTGTTCTTTTAAACGCGTACGAAACTGACGTTTAGTCTGACCGATGTACTCCTGATCACAGTCATTGCACAGAATGGAATAAATAGCGTCTTTCCTCTGTTCCTTCGCAATACGATCCTTAGGTTTTGAAAGAATATGACCTAATGTCAAGAAAGGTTTTTGAGCAACTTTTATACGTTGAAACTACCTAAGAGTTCTATGAGGGTATAAATAGGGATCCTAACTTTACAACGATTACCCCTGATGAAGACACTAGATTGGAGTTGGGTCATCGACAGTAACTTTTAAAGTTACGTTCAACTTTTAAAGTTACGTTCAAAAAACTTGTTGAAGCTGAGTAGCCATAAAATCGAATTTGAATTAGAAAATTGAATTCGGTCAAATTTATCTAGCAGCAGAATATTGTAACCAAAATGATGACAGATTTGACGCCACACACGTCAAACATGCCGTTTCTTCGCCGGCAGCCATTTGCCTCGAGTTTGTTAGTTTGTTTTGACCCACGAGCCTCGTTTCCACGCTGACCGCCATCTTTATAAAAACGATACTTACACGAAACCTTTCCGACTTCCGTCTCGGGGAATTCCATCGTTTTCGGCGTGATGGTCAGCGGATGACTGCGTTTCTGTGGCTTGACGTAAGTGTGAAGGAGAAGTGATTTGTCTTGCTCGGGATCAAGTACTGTCAGTGGTTTATTAATGACAGCAGGAGCAGGCGAGCCATCACAAACCAGGTGTCTGTGGATCTGGATTGCCAATTCCTACAAAAATACAGTAAGCACCGCCTAATAAGACATTTGACCAAATTAGCCTGCGATAGGTTCTTTCCCTGCAATCATGCTTCGCGTCGACATTAAGCTGAAATAATACAAAAACAATATTCACTTTTTTCGTTCCATCACAATTCACATACGCTGTGCCACACCACGGTAGTTCGATTCCAGAACTTGAAATGCTTGCCCAAACACTGACATGAACTAACGTTTGGTTCCTACAAGATATAAAGTATTAAAACACAATGAAACAATCTGATATATACATGAGATATTAGCCCTATCTTACGTTTTTACATATTCGTAATAATTGGGTTTTCCTGAGCAAAATCATAATATATCTTGTCAGCCGAAAATGTCATCTTCATGGACATTTTTGCTGTTAAAGTTATCGGATGTGATGTCACAAGAGGCATTTTTGTGTCAAGTAACAAAAGAAAACTGGTTTGGAATGCCTCTTGTGACATCACATCCGGTAACTTTAACAGCAAAAAACTCCATGAAGATGAAATCTTCGGCTGACAAGATATATTATGATTTTGCTCAGAAAAACCCAAATATTACGGATATGTAATATCCACAAACGTGAGGTTGGCACTTATTAAGTGGTAATAAGCCCAGGCAGTCTTTTGTTTTCTGTACAGAAAACGCAAAAATAACTGCAAACCAGGCTATCCGAAACATTGGTAGAATCCGGAAGTACTTGTGTGAAAAGCTTACCCATGCTTTTGCAACGTCAAGGATCGACTCGTGCAACAGAATATTGTATGGTTGCCAGTTGCTGAATTCTCAATCCCAATCCTAATTCTTATCCTAACCTTGATCCTAACCCTAACCCTAACCAAAAATAAAGACCGAAAAAAACAGAAAGGTCCTTTTGAGTCATCCGTTTTAGCCATTTCCAAGCCCCAATAGGGAGCGAACAATCAAAATATGTAATATGTAATACAAAGATATCAGAAAATAATTACTTTGGAGGAATGGTTCCTCTGTGAGGTGTCACAGCTACGCAGTGTCCTGGCCAAATGAACTCGAACCTGAAATAAGAAAAAAACAGGAGATGTTATCGAATTGCATAAAGTAGTATCTACGAGTATGTAGCAAACTGAAATGGTGTCATGGTAAAGTTGTTTAGTTCATATGTACTGACAGGCTGTATACTATAACTATAGCTATAGCTATAGCTATAGTTAGTTTGTGAAGGACCACTGACAGCTATAGCTATAGTTAGTTTATGATTGAGTCGGTTTTCTTTGATGTACCACGGGCTTTATCCAGCAAAAGACCATGAATACAAATTAGATAAGAAATGAAGAAAAAACTAGGAAAATCTTTGTCCAAGGTGGATATAATGGACAAAACTTTGTTGGAAAACCTTACTCAATCATGAAATAAGTCAGTTAATTACCTCGAACGTCGGGAGTATATGTACGCGATATACAGCCCTCGGACACTATACGCATCCTCGGGGTTGTATATAGCATACATCCCTCGTTTTCGGTAATTAACTCTTACTTACGCGGAAAACGACCTTAAATCGTAGGCCCTCGGAATCCTTACCATTTGGGTTCTCCGTTCATCTAAGAGTGATAAACTGAATAGTCGAGTGCTTAAAAACACGAGCCTCTGCCTCGGATAAATAGGGCAACCCGACCCTTGTCAGAGAGTGAAATGTTCCTCAAATTAGCATAATATATGTATGAAATTCGAACTTACTCCAAAGGTCTATCGGAGAAGTTCAACAACTGAACCTTTTTAGTAGCGTCTGTTGCGCCTAGAAAAGAGAAAGATCAATTCAAATAATCACGTGTACCAAAGAAGTTCATGTCCAAAACTAGTGTTGTATCTCACATAGCTTAGGGCTATATGTTAGTCTCTCCACTCATGGTTATGTATAGAGATTGATTAGTGAAGACCTGCAACTGCAATGCATCAGGGTATCGGTATGTAATTGCCTTCCCCATGTACCAATTATCAAAACGTACCTTCGACAGGAACCTTTAGGCTCAATCGTTCAGGTATTATAGTCCACATGGCGCTGGCTTTGTTGTTATCTGAAGAAAAAAAGACAGTCCGTTGATTTTTATTACCATAGCAAGTTGTGTAAACATCGTTATAAGTTTCCTACCAAGTTCCCCTACTATTATCTATGCTTATAGCTCGCCTATAGTGGGGAAGTGTAGTGAAGTTTAAGTGGGACTCTTCTGTTCATTCTTTGACACTTAGTATTTAGAAAAGATCTCAATAAATAACCAGTTAACGTTTCGCACAGTCCAAGATGAACACAAAACGGCTTCAAAAACTGCATTTGCTATTTAACTCGACAAACCTGCATTCTCTTTCGCCGTGTTCTTTTCTACCACACTCTCTCGCTGAACAGCAGTCACACTTCCAGTCACACTTCCAGTCACGACAGATGTATTTACGCCATCTACAGCGGTTGATGTTCCATTTGCCTGCCTTTCAGGTCCACCCAGTAAGTTTAACGGAACTTGTGATAAATGACTATCAAACACTTCACTCCAATTCTCCACGGCTGGATAATCGAATTCTGATTGGTAATTCACGAAGAAAAATGTATCAGTATAACACTATAAAACTCAAAAACTCAGGAAATAAAATACGTTAATAATCCTAATGCTTTACGAGCATTTTTACAACCTCAAACTACTATATTCCGGCTATTTAAATCACATATACTTTGATCGAAAAGGTCTTTATTCTTTGTTATCAATGTCCCTAAAAGGACATTGGCAACAAAAATCAAGTTTGTCTAATATGAAAGAACTCGTAAAATGATAGAGTAACACCTTTTACAACTTTTCCGTATTTTACTTCGTTTTTGAAATATTTCAGTTTGTTTGATATGTAAATGCAGAGATGATCTCTGACGTGAGGTGCGGGTAGAGAATTTTCACTCATTAAAATATTAGTTCCATCTTCAAGTTTATTCCACAAATTTACTTGAAAATGTGCGTATAATAACTCCTCATGATAATGAACGTTGTAAACTTAGAAATCACTGAGAAATAAGACATATTTTAATGAGTGAAAATTCTCTACCCTGCACCTAACGTCAGAGACCATCTCATTTAAATATTAAACAAACTGAAATATTTGAAAAACGAAGTAAAATACGGAAAAGTTGTAAAAGGTGTTACTCTATCATTTTACGAGTTCTTTCATATTGTAACTTTTTGAAATTTTGCTTTCTCCATGTTTCGGTTAGAAAATGCATTATTACTCCAACATTTTGGCTATAGTATTGGTATATTTTTACCTGCTATATATGCACAAGATATCAAATATCTGAAATCCAGTTAGAATAATGTATGACGACGTTATAACTACCTATAACATCAGGTTTCTCGTGGGTTTTGTATGGGAAACGACACTGTTCGCACTTGTGTTTCGCGAAAAATTCAGATCCGAGTTTTCCATACCTTCAGCAACACAGTTCTCGTCCTCAAAAACCTTGTCGAGTCTGAGATCGTCAAGCCGCGAGCTCTCACTTGGTTTTCTACCGGCGTAGTTTTGTTGTTTCGTCAAATTTCTGGCAAGGAACAAGAAATAAAAAGGTTTCTAAATTAGACTACTAGAGAGTAGAGACGTAATATATATATATAGAGAGAGATGATCGATTTATTCCAAAAAAGTTAGGACAGTGCAGTAAAACTGAATTGCGTAACCAAATACAAATGAACTACATAAAGAGGTTTTTACGAAGGGTACACACGTTTGCATAATATAATAGGTACGTGTGTTATGTATTTAGACTCGCTAATTCCAAATCTGTTTTCAGAATTGAAAATGGTTAAATATTGATCGAGATAACGAGAACAATAACATACGACGAAGCGGGTGCCAGATTGCAGAATAATTTCTAAGTACATAAACCGTTTTTACGAAGGGTATGCACGTTCTCGAAATATAATAGGCACGTATGTTATGTATTTAGACTCGCTAATTCCAAATCTGTTTTCAGAATTGAAAATGGTTAAATATTGATCGAGATAACGTTCAAAATAATATACGACGATGCGGCGGGCTGATTGCCGAATAATTCCTAAGTACATAAACTGTTTTTACGAAGGGTTTGCACGTTCTCGTAATATAATAGACACGTATGTTGTTATGTATTTAGACTCGGTAATTCCAAACCTGTTTTCAGAATTGAAATCGAGTAAATATTGATCGAGATAACGTTCAAAATCCGGCCTTTTGCGATTTGTTATCGACAGAAACTATACAAATACAAATACGCGGTCTGGGCACTGGGAACCATGGATGGGGAAAGGAAACTCTAGGGATTGGATGGGGGGTGGGGGGGGGGGGGTGGGGGTTTGAAAAGGTGGGCGAGGGGTTATTGCTGAACGCATTTCTAGTCTAATTGCTAATTATACCTTTTGTACCATTGACGTAGAACCTCATCGCCGTAGTAGAACATCACAGTAGCTATTCTCTTCACTTGAGATTGACAAACTTTAGCATCATGTTGCAGAGGTTGGAACACAATGACAAGTTCCTGGAAAATAATTCATTGGATAATTAATAATTATTGGACATACTATCTCAAGTCTTTGTTCTATGTTTTTGTTCACGTTTATGCAAATGTACACTTTCACCCTTGCTGAACACATTGTATTTTTTTAGATGAACAGAGGATTTATTAATGGTCAAATATATGTATATGAAAATTTGACTGTCCCAACCTGACTCTCAAATCTCTACAGGAAGACATCCATCTCGCCGGCTCTTGTTTTGCAGGAGGATTTAGAACAATTTTAGATGAAGAGATACAAAAGAGCCGGTGATGCTTCGCTCTACTTCGTCGAAGATGAGATGTCTTCCTGTAGAGATTTGAGAGTCGGGTTCTGACCGTGTCTCAATAGCTCAGTGGTCAGAGAGCCGATGCGTTGATTCGGAGACCTCAGGTTCGACTCCAGGTTGGGGCAGTCAGATTTTCATATACATATATATTTGACCATTGTATTATTGAAGCAAGCAGCCAATGGCAACGTTTGGGTTTAATCACTCAACAAAATATTTGTGCACTCATAAATCGCAGCTTATTGTTAGCCGCTTTGTCTTTGACGTTCGCGACTATGCAGTGACTATGCAAGAAAGATATAGTCAAATCATAGTCACTAGAATTATATTCAGTCTATTCCCGTACAGACCGAGCAAACTATAAGCCTTTAATATTTTATGGTACCTTGGACGATCGCTCTGGTAGGATAAACTGACTGGGAACAATGCTGAGGTGGGTCTGGGGATATAGAAGACGGATTTGAAAATCTAAAAGTTTAAACATTGAGAATTAGTAATTTTAATATTCCAGTTGTAATCTTTTTAATATTACATTTGGCATTATGTAGTGTGGCGTCAAATTTTACTTAAAGTGCCTATGACACGAAAATTAAGTTTGCCTTATTTGAAAGAACACTTGAAATGACAAATGGACATCTTTTGAGGTTTTTCGTTTCCTTGCTTCGTTCTTGAGATACTTTAGTTTGTATTATATGCAAATGACAATGGTGCGACGTACACGTGTCACGTGCATAATGACTTATCGGAGAAGGTTATTTATCTTTGCTAATATAAAACCAAATTTAATTTGAATGAAGCATGTGCGTGAGTATTTCCAAAAACATGGAACTTGTAGAATTTCAAGTGATTTTGTGTGATAATAACAAAGATATACAACCTTCTCCCCGATAAGTCATTATGCATGTGTAGTAGTGTACGTCACACCATTGTCATTTGCATATAATACAAACTGAAATATCTTGACAACGAAGCAAGGAAACGAAAAACTACAGAAGATGTCCCTCTGTCATTTGAAGTGTTCTTTCAAATAAGGCAAACTTAATTTTCATGTCATAGGCACTTTAAACAACGTCGAAGCTTATAGGAATTTTCATTATTCGGTGACGTCACAAAATAGTTTTGCCCAAATGCAGATAGATGGATTCTTAATTCTATGAAATTCTATGGGAAATTTGTTAGTTCTGAGCATCCTTAGCAACGAATATAAGTTATGTCTTCTAACCTGAATAACAAACTGCTTTTACGAACGCTGCCCTGGTTCCGGAATTTTTTAATGTGATTTTCAAGATATTGCGATGACCAAGAGAAATCTGGCAAAGAAAAATAACAAGAAATAACTTATTAGAAGGTAAAAGGGTAAAGCTAATTTAGTAGAGACCTACTAGTAGTCAAATGCTGTAATCTGATTGGCTATACTACACACTATCTATTTAACAATTAGACAACGAGCCCGAGTTGTCTATGAGCAGATAGTTTGGATAATAATTCGGCAGTATACACCAACCTTTGAGTGTTTTTGATTCGTACTAAGTATATACCTTAGGGTGGTCCTTATTTTATTTATTTTTTATTTTGTATAGTCTCACCCTCTTAAATGGTTCTAATTGGGTTAAAAATGCTGTGTGTAAAATTGTATTAAAAACTATTGATGTTTAGGGGTAGCTCAAGGACCCTGAAATTTTTACTATAGTATCCCTATCATATGAGAAAAATCAGCCAAATTGTCCAATATGCTATAAGTCCTCAGGGGAGTGTCGGATTGGTCTAAAAATCCATTGGTGAGTAGTTTAGAACCGGTTTCGTATTTGACTTTAAGACAAACTTATAGCCAAAAATGTATGGTTTCTGAGATATAGGGCTCCAAAGTTCTTAAAATTCTCATTGGTTAAAAACGTTTGGAGCTCTATATCTTGGAAACCATACATTTTTGGCTATAAGTTTGTCTTAAAGTCAAATAGGAAACCAGGTCTAAACTACTCATTAGTGGATTTTTAGACCAATCCGACACTCCCCTGAAGACTTATAGCATATTGGACAATTTGGCTGATTTTCTCATAGGGATACTATAGTAACAATTTCAGGTTCCTTGAGCTACCCCTAAATATCAATAGTTTTTAATACAATTTTACACACAGCATTTTTAACCCAATTGGAACCATTTAAGAGGTTGAGACTATACAAAATAAAAAAAATTAAAATAAGGACCACCTTAATATACCTGTCCAAGATCTGCGACATAACCATCGGATGTCTTACTCTGATTACAGATCAATATCTCACTAGTTCCTCCGTATGCATACAACGGTACCTAGGCGAAGGAAATAAGAAGAAACAGAACTATAGGTCTGGTATACAAAGTAAGATGTTTCATCAAGAACTCGCAGAGGTCACGGAAATAGGAGCACCCATTCACAGATTTTGCCTGCGCTTTTACGCCCGCGTAGCATCCTGCTATGAATCATGGTTTTCCTCCGGGGTCTCCGGTTTTCCTCCTTCAGTAAAATCGACACTTAGAACATAGCTGTGCTCTGTGGTCAGAAATGGGTCGACCTTCGACTCGGCCACGTTCGAGCTAAAAATCATTGTTACTGAAAAGCCCCTAGGGGAGTATAAGGTGGATCGAAACACTTTTTTAAAATTTTCGATTGCCGCGGAGAGACGCTCTAACCATTGAGATACCGAGAGAAGGTAGTACAATGATGCACTGTTTCGATTGATATATGTACTGCCTATGCGCCAGTCACTATATATCAGAATCTATTCATTTGAGTCTCGGTAGATCAATGGTTAGAGCGTCTCACCGGCAATCAGAAGGTTACAGGTTCGATACCTGTCCGGGATCACATTCTTTGCTGTAAGCAAACTGACCTCCCTCCATATAAACAAACCTTAAACCCGACTATTGTGTGATGTATAAACCACGGCCTTGCACACATACCTGGAACCGTGGTCCTTGATTTGGCTTCAGCACTAAAGCACTCTTAAATACACCAAGTGACGATGGAGCAAAGAGAACGTAAATTGGAATCCTCTCCTAGTAGCAAAATACGAATTAGTTGATAAATATATCACGATCACCTGGTGTTTAATTTAAGCCCGTCGTGTAATCCAATGGTTACAGTGGCTCACTAACGATCAGAAGATTGCGGGTTCGAGTCCCGTTAAGGAGTACAAACCTTTCCGAGTAAAGAGCAGCTTCTGTGGTAAAACATTGCATGATCATAATGACCATAATTGAGAACTACTTACTTTTGGTCTCAGTGACATTGGTTCAGATGAGTTGCCTCCACTTGGGAAATCAGATCTCATCCGTTGGATCTATGTTTTAAGTACATAAACCGTTTTTACGAAGGGTTTTTACGAAGAAATTATTAAAAGAAGATTGCACATTATAAAGTTCAATTGTTGTTCATCAAGTTCATCGTCACCATCATCACCACCATTATCACCATTATTATCATCATCACCATTGTCACCATCACCACCATTATCATCATCATCATCATCATTATCATCATCATCATCACCATCATATACTCATCATGATCGTCGTTATCATCATCGTCGGCGTAACCGTCGTCGGCTCTACGACGGTAACCTAAAGCGTTTTGGAGATCATAAAACAAACTTTGAGTGTCAAATACGCTAGTCAATCGACCGTGGTTTTATTCAAATTCTAAAATTTATATTGGTTTCACTGCCGTCGCCGTCCTAGGTTGCCGTCGTAGATCTTAAAGTCCCTACTGTCATCATCATCGACGTTGTCGTCGTCGACATCATTATCATAGTCGTCGTCGTCACCGTCATCATCGTCGTCGTCATCATCATCATCATCATAGTCGTCGTCGTCGTCGTCACCGTCATCATCATTATCATCATCACCACCACCATTACCATCGTCACCACCAGCACGATCACTCACTGCAAAGTCCGCATGCTCTCCTAGAATCACCGCTTGGAAATGTATGGACCGTTCTGAGGAGTCGTTAAGCAAGAACAACCTTTGATGACTAAAAGGTAATAAAAACACAGAGTAGTGAAGGATTATTAGGGTCATTTGGGGTTCGGCAAGTCAGCGGCGGTGAGTCAGCGCTACAAACTCGCAGACTTTTTCAACGAATACTTACGCGGCTTTTCCAATATCAACACCAGTCCAGCATAAGTACGATTTATTACTCAATATAGGATGCCTGAATATTCAAAACAAGAAGAGAAGTGGTCTTGAGACGAAGAAAACAGGGTCAATATTCCGAGTAGAAACAAATAAACTAAACGTACCCGTCTTCTATTGTTGGCTGTGGCTCCACGGACGATCCACGCAGTAGAACCTCATAGCACTTGCTATCCCCAAGCTCTGATACCTGGATGACACTACAAATACAGTAGAATCCCAATTGTTAGCTAGTATACAACTTCGTAAGGGGTTTTGAGTGGGTTTATAACAAGGGGGCTTATAACCGGGTGATTATAACCGGGGTGTTATAATCGGGGGCTTATAAACGACGGGCTTATAACCGGGGGTTTATACACGGGGGCTTATAAACAGAGGGCTTATAACCGGGGGTTTATACACGGGGTTTATACCTGGGGGCTTATACCTGGGGGCTTATAACCGGGGGCTTATAACGGGGGCTTATAACCGGGGCTTATAACCAGGGGTTTATAACCGGGGGTTTATAACCGGGGGTTTATAAACGGTGCTTATTACTGGGGGCTTATAACTATGGGCTTATAACCGGGGGCTTATAACCGGGGGATTATAACCGGTGACTTATAAACGGGGATAGAAAAAGGATTTGAACGTATTTATCTGTTATGCGTTTTGAACGCATAGACTACGTTGGTACTTTATTACTCGAGTTTTCGCTTAAGCTGTCAATTAAGAAAAGTTCTAGAACAGTAACAAATAATATCTAGATTATAATAATATGAAAAACGTCCCGTATTTCATCAGCGAAAGCCCTTACGCAAGTTACGTAACTGTTTGGTGTTTACTTCTATTCTCTGATTTTTGTTATTTTCTTCATGAAAGATGATAATGGCAAGACGGGCTTCTCTATCCGGGGGCTTGTGCGATCGGAAGGTTATAGGTGGACCTATAACCGGAGCTTATAACCGGGAGCTTATAACCAGGGAGCTTATAACCGGTGGTTAAGACCGAGGGATTATAACCGGAGGCTTATCAACCGTTTATTCTACCGTATTTATTATATATGAGAAAGATCGTCTTGCTATATCTTGCTCGGATTCAAACCCATAACCTTCTGATCGCCGGGGAATCGCTCCAATTTTTAGAAATAAGACTCCTATATGAAAACGTACCTTTCATATGAACCCTTTACCCGGGGCAAAAAGCAAACTTCAACCGTCACTGCCTACATGCAAAAAATAAAACACACAATCACTTCATGTTTCAAAGAAAACCTAGGGATTTACACTACGAGTGATATTTGAAAATTGTGCCAAAATAGATCAATACCAACCGTTCCTGGACGAACATGAAACTTGTCAGGTGTTGCGACAAACACGTCGGAATATTTTGGGATTGTTAACTCGACGTTAGCAGAAATATTACCAGCATTTGAGAATGGCAATTGTCGTGAAACTCTTTGACCAACTAATGAAGATAAGCACATTGCCATCTGTAAATAAGTTACGTTATAAGGTAAATAAACAAGCGATGAGTACAATTCCAAAGAATGTTGTTGTGTAACGTCATATACATTTGCACTATACGCACCCCTAGATAACCCTACACACCTGAAATGCTTTCGGAATTTGGATTTTTGTGAAGCCAATGATTCCTTTCAGTGGGACGTTTCCGAGAATTTTTGGTAGCGCCCTTACGTCCAGTTGAATGTTGACTCCAGCAATGAGCATTTCAGCTTGATGATCAGATTTTTCAGCTGAGGGAAAATAAAAAGTTTTGAGAAGTCTCTCAAGGCAAAATCACTGATGGTGATTAAGAAGGAAAATAAATGGAAAGATGAACAAACTCCTTTACACTTTCAATTGGGACACTTTCAATATCGATTGCAACACTTCCAATATCGACTGAAACACTTCCAATATCGACTGAAACACTTTCAAATCGATTGCAACACTCTCAATATCGATTGCAATACATTCAATATTGATTAGAACACTTCCAATATTGATTGGAACATTTTCGATATTGATTGGAATATTGTTTAAAATATTGTTAAATATGAAACATTTTATATATTAATAAATATTTTCATGCACAGAGTACAAGATTAACAACACAAATGAAAGCTTTATAGTATGTTCAATGAGCATACCATAATAGTATGTTCAATGAGCATACCATAATAGTATGTTCAATGAGCATACCATAATAGTATGTTCAATGAGCATACCATAAAGCTTTCATTCACATACAGTATAAGATCGACTTACAACAGTGGTGACTCTTTCCATTCATTTCGATCCATATCGTCAGTGGTTCCGATTTAAGGTCCTAAAAGTGATTTTTTTCAACATCATTTTCAACATCATTAAACCGTCCTCATCATAATCATCGTCGTTGTCGTCATAATCGTCATCATCGTTGTCGTGATCGTCACCGTCGTCTTCATCGTCATCATCGTCACCGTCGTCGTCACCGTCGTCATCATTACCATCGTCACCGTCGTCGTCGTTAACGTCAACCACAGTGCGTCAACATAATCATCATAATCATACTCGTCGTCGTCACCGTCGTCGTCATCATTATCATCATCGTCATCGTCATCATTACCATCGTCACCGTCGTCGTCGTTAACGTCAACCACAGTGCGTCAACATAATCATCATAATCATACTCGTCGTCGTCACCGTCGTCGTCATCATTATCATCGTCATCATTATCATCATCGTCATCATCATCACTGTCGTCCTCATCATTATCGTCGTTATCATCAACATCATCATCGTCGTCTCCGTCGTCCTCATCACCGTCGACGTCATTATCATTATCATTATCATTATCGTCGTCCTCATCATCGTCATCGTCATCGTCGTCATAATCATTATCATTACCGTCGTTAGCGTCATCATCGTCGTCATCATCGTCATCGTCGTCGTCACCGTTGTCGTCATCATCGTATTCATTGTCGTCGTCGTCGTTGTAATCATCGTCATCATCGTCATCATCATCATCATCATCATCATCGTAATCATCGTCGTCGTCAGCGTCATCGTCACCGTCGTCGTCATCGTAATCATCGTCATCAACGTCGTCATCGTCGTCTTCATCGTAATCATCGTCATCGTCGTCGTCGTCGTAATCATCGTCACCGTCGTCACCGTCGTCGTCATCATCGTCGTCATCATCGTCATCACCGTCGTCATCCTCATCCTCCTCCTCTTCGTCATCATTAACGTCATCTCACGTAATTCATCTAATTCTCGTAACTGCATTTGTCGCAACATATCCAGCCACAGTCGTCAAAAGAGTTTGCTAACATTCGAGTTTCCAAACTTCGTGGCACACGTGCCAAAACCACGCTGCTCAAATAATGATCCATACACCTCTATATAAAGAGAACACAGTGAACAAGACTACATGCTTACCAAGTCGTTCGTGGCGGGAAGAAGACACTTCAAAGCAGTACTCTTAATCTGTAGATTTTGTATCACGTCCGGCGAGTTGTTCTTGGAAAAAACAAACAATCCAGGAGAGGAGCTCTGTGATGAATAACAGAAGTAATGGTAAGAAACATCTTGATCGCATTTATATATCAAAACGAAAACTGAGAAAGCTACTCACAGAACAGATGAGCATCTTCAAAGGGATCGCTGTCCTTCCCTTGTTAGCTATCCTAAGAGGTCGTACACCATTACAGCCGTGATGAAGTTCGCCAAAATCTAATGTCTGGCCATCGTCCGCAAGAATCTAAATATAAAGACATAGATCAGGTTGGCTTCCCGAAGCGGGTTGTGTGAGTGTGTGTAGGGGAGGGGAGAACACCAAGCGTGTGGGGTCGCAGTATGGACGCAAAGTATCACCCTATCAGGTTTCTATTCATATTACTGCAGCACTGCGGGATCAGGGTATACAAAACTTTGCTGCCCGCATTATCAGGGGAAATAGAAAATGCGATCACTATATTGAACTAACGTTGGATACCAGTAAAATCACAACTTTACTATGGTGAGGCTACCCTCGATGTACGATCAAAATGGCGAATACTTTATATTTAGTTTTTATGTCACCTCCATATAAACACCCACTGCTCACCTCCAACTGCGGTTGCTCGGAGAAACACTGAACAGTGACCAAAGCAGATGACGTTTCACTGTCACCGGCCATAGACCCAACAGGAGTGGAAACCACCTTCATTTCAGCCACGTAGATCCCAGCGACCAAACACAAAAATTCGACCTTGAATAAAAAAACAAACAGGGGAAACAAACAGGGGGGTTTAGGATGTATATAATGAGCGCACTCTCTCTCTTAACAAGTAGTTAATATTTCATCCATATACTCAATTATTTACCTTCACATTCTCTGTTAGTTTCGGTCCGATTAACGTGGTTTCACGGATAGAAAACGGACAATCACGCAAGTGATCCACCTACAAAATTCACATAATTATAATATTGACATCTGTATATATATATATATATATCACTATGATTTCCCTACACTGCTAAGGACTGTTTTAATGGACATTGGCAACAAAAAGTTTGTCTAATATGAAAGAACTCATCAAATGATAGAGTAACACCTTTTACAACTTTTCCGTATTTTACTTCGTTTTTGAAATATTTCAGTTTGTTTGATATGTAAATGACATGGTCTCTGAAGTCAGGTACAGGGTAGAGAATTTTCGCTTATTAAAATATTAGTTCAATCTTCAAGTATGTTCCACAAATTTACTTGAAAATGTGCGTATAAGGACTCCTCGTGATAATGAACGTTGTAAACTTAGCAATCACTGAGATTTAATGAGTGAAAATTCTCTACCTAAAAACCACTGTACTCTAGAGGACAGTGTTTTTTACGAGTGTACCTGTTACCATGGAGACGAAACGGCGTTGCCAAGAAACGACATAACCATGCTTACCTTAACTCCGTTAACTGTACATAAAACAATCACCGACGAACACCTTATCCATCTTGACGTCGGATTGTGTATTGGTAAGAGAGCGTTCTCTGACATGCCAACACAGAGGACGCCAGGAAAGTCGAGTACAGGTGGTATGACCATCTGGATTTGAGACGTGCGTTCCGTTCTCCAGTTCCACACCTCCTTTCGATGTCCTACCGGGTTCGTGCTAACACCACCGCCCCACGCATGCACTCTACCCAACTGCGCCACGCCTGGGTCGGTGCTGTACATCCCAACACCAGCACCGGAAGCAGCTACGCTCCCGAGCGTCTCTCCAGGTGCTTGCGAAGCGAAGAAGCCATGGGTGTCGAAGGCAGACCTTGGGTGTGGATGAAGCGATGTACTAACAGCGCGAGGTTTATCGACGAACTTGGCAAGACCTTCGGGTATTGTTCTAACTGTAGGGACAGACTGCATCGCCAAAGCCTGATTGCGTGGCAAAGCTTCCGAGGTGAACACATCAGCAGCGACGCCAACTGGTGTCAGGTAGACCATTCCGTCTGTACTGCTAGGAGTATCATAGGTCAGTTTACCTGCCATTACAGCTGGATTCATTTGGTCATGTGTGGCTACTAGTTTAGTTGCCCTGCCCATTGCAGCAGCACTAGTCCAGTTGGCTGTCGAAGGTAGACGAGCTTGGTTGTGCGTGACAACTGTACCTTGGAGGCCCATTGCGGAACCACCTGCAGTGTACCGTTGGACGGAACTTAAAGTGGTAGGCAGAACGCCCGTCGAAAGGACACTAGTTTGGAGTGCTACGCCTACATCAGTTAGTCCTTGAGGCAACCGAGCGCTCGGGTTTACGAGTCCATATTGCTCGGTGACGGCTTTCGCTAAATAAGTACCAGCCGTGGTAGATCTTCCAGCTGGTCCAACCATACTCGGCGTGGCTGTGTGATGACAGGGCGTGATCGACGTTTGCGCGACGTAGTCCCCAGCCGATTCTGTTTGCACGGCAATAGAACTCGCAGTGCTTTTGGGTGACGAAGAGTCCAAGGGCGGGGACGGTATGGAAGACGGCGGCAGCCGCTCGAATTTCGAAGCGGTCGGAGACACTTCGCAACTGGTGTCGCTATGGTAAAACGTCATTTCATCTGGATCCTCTGGAATGGACATTCGGTCGACGATGACGGTCGAACCATCGCCGGCGGTTTTCTTTATCTGAGAGTAAAACACGTCGGATAAACGCTGGGAACTTTCGTTGAGGTCCGACGCCGTCTCATGGGAAAGCCTTCTCTCTTCGCAAATGAAGTTCACCAACACGTTGTAGATTTCTCGCGCATCGCCTTGCGTCACTTGCGCCAGAGTGCTGGAGAGTGATTTCAGTTCATTCGTGGACATCCCGAGTAACTTCGAGCCTTGACTGGAGTGGCAAAACTTAAGTGCAACTATAGCGGAGCTGTTTGGATCCACGCTGCCTGCACTGCGAGTTCTGTTGCCACTATCCGACTGCTCCTCCTCCTCCTCCTCCTCCTCCTCCTCTTGTTTCTTCTTTTCTTTCTCCTTCTCCGCTTTTTCACTCTCCTTCTTCTGTCTCGCTTTGTTTTCGTCCTTGTCCTCGGTGCCCGACGGAGAAGACCTTTTCACGTAGTTAGCGGAAGACTTCCTATCTTGCTGCGAGACAATACCTTGACCAGATTCGCGTGGCTTAGGTTGCTCGGATTTCAAGTCAGTGTTAGAGCTTTGGCGAGGTAACGTCACTTCCTCGCTACCTTCCGGAAGCGATGGTCTGTACAACGGTCGGGGGTTGGCGGCCGCTGGAGATACCTTGACACGTGTACCGCTGAAGCAAGGCTAAAGAAAGCAGAGGAAATCGCGTCTTTATTAAAATATATAACAACAAGTTGCGAAGGTAAAACAGAGGCGCCAGTTTGACCGAGGAGAACTGGTTCGAAGATACCGTGTGTGAAAAATCAGATTTAGCGAAGGAAAATGTTTTTTTTACATGCTTACGGTAGTATGGATGCGATACGATCAACTGAGACTATTCAAGAAAACATTTGGAAAGTAAACAAATAATTTCCCAACGCAACCAGGTGATAAATCAGACATAGTTTGACGCTACTCGGCCTTTAAAAAGTTTTTGGAACGTAACTTTAAAAGTTACTGTCCATGACCCAACCCCATTGAATCGCGATGACGGTGGTTTATTTGCATCTTGTCAATAGTTAACGTCATCATCGGTTCTATGAGGGTATAAATAGGGATCCTAACTTTACAACGATCACCCCTGACGAAGACACTAGACTGGAGTGTTGAAACGTTGGATCATGGATAGTAACTTTTAAAGTTACGTTCAAAAAACTTTTTAAAGGCCGAGTAGCGTCAAACTATGTCTGATTTGGAAAGTACTCTTTTGAAGACAAAGTCGGTGCCCCGCGTTTTTCTTTTTCAAAGTCGAACTTTCATGTTTGCAAGGATTTTTCTTTGACTTATGAAGTGGATGTGTGTATTTTACTGTATTTTCTGGGCAAATCATTACTTTGATTGGGATTAATTGCTTATTTAGAGTTGGACTATATATTATGAAGTTGACAAAATTATATGGATCCATGTTAATCCTTCGCTTTGGTCATATTTTTTTCATCTTTTACATGGTTGTTTATGTATTTAGATTTCAGATAAACAAACAACATAGTCTATAGCCTACGAATTTCCTATGAACATACCCATTTCAGACACTAGATACCGTTTTTAACTCATGCTTTGAGATCATCAGACCGTAATCTGCTAATTGAGCCAAAATCCAAAACGGTGACTCATGGAGACAGATTTTTTTTTTTTTTTGTTGTTGTTTCTAGTGGTAATAATGTAGTAGGCTTTATCTTATAATGAAACTGTAATAAGTTTTATCAGTATATTTAAGAATATATTGTTGTAAGAGCATTGAGACTATTGTATAATGCTCCTAATACGTCTATTATTATTATTATTATTATACACTTTGTCATGATTCGTGATGGAAATATGAAACCCGATCAAAAAAAATTATTGTAAAGGAATTTCGAGTGTTGGAATGTATAAATTTTAAGACCAAACCGGGATCAGTTGCGAAAAATGCAACTTCAAGGCCTTCTGGCTGGAATTGAACCCGCGACCCTGCGATGCTAGTGTAGTGCTCTGACCACTGAGCTACGGAGCTTAGTCACGAGTTCTGTATATATAGTGGTGGCAATGCCGGGATAAGATTCCGGGTATATTACAAGTATATTTGGCATTTCACTAAAAAAATAGGTACGCACTGCTGGCATTTGAGTTACATAGAAATGTAAGATACGTAAGTTCATTGGCTTGTGTCCATTCTTTGTGCGTATGTCTGAGGCTATAAGAACGGGTGCTGAACTAGATGATAGTTTCGCGCTAAGTTGTCACGATATACAGCGAGTTTCATATTCTCTCTCAGCGGGAAGAAGACCCGGGAGAAGCCCCGGGAGAAGCCCGTGCCTGATAAGGGGCCTAGGTAAGAACTTACCCGTGGGCGATGTTCATCTCCTGCATCACCCAACCTTCCTAGTTCTTCTGTCTTGGCTGCAAAGAAGTCGCCAAATGATATGCGCAGTTCTCCTTTGTCGTTCGGATCGTTAACACCAACGACTAGAAGTGACCTTCGATCCGTTACTGTCCTCTCATGGGGAAGAACGCCTTCTGAAAACATCGATATATCTCCGCCGACCAACACATCCTAAAAAAACAAAGTGGAATGTCTCAATATTATTTTCCCCCGTCCGTAATCCTTGAAAATCCGACTTTCTTCCGGAAAAAGGTTTAAACCATCAGAAAACGTGAAAATATAAACAAGCAAAGCGAAAAATAAATAAGTTATATACCAAACATAGTTGGAAAAATGTTGTCCTCAGTCTTGACTGCACACACCTCGGCCTTCGGCCCACCCAGCACACTACTTTTAATATTACACTGTTTATAGTAGGCTGACGACCGCGACAATGAAAATTGTACGTTACAATTACAAAAAAAGCATTATAGTATATTTAAGTACCTTATCAAATACG
The DNA here is from genome assembly GCA_035772405.1 of Chrysogorgia sp. JL179-B06. Lineage (NCBI taxonomy): Eukaryota > Metazoa > Cnidaria > Anthozoa > Scleralcyonacea > Chrysogorgiidae > Chrysogorgia > Chrysogorgia sp. JL179-B06. The sequence continues at coordinate 944,732 of JAYKKM010000044.1, forward strand.
TGACTGGCCAGGAATATTTCTTCATCTTTGTTTAAGCGTTGAGCCGCGTCATCTTTAGGAAAGACAAAATAAACATTAGTGCAGATGGAAAGAACGATTATATTTACCAGTTTAATGTGCCCATGTGAAACGACTTTTTCCCCAGAGATATTTAATATTATTTTCACTCATTAAAATGGCGGTTTTCACTGTCGAATATTTTGGCTGTTTTGATGACGAATTTCAATAGGATGTTATGTACTTTCGAAGCTCAGTGACCTGGAGTGACCTTCTCGTTTAAATTTTCCAGTGTCTAAAAAATAAACCGACTACAGACTCTATACCTGTAGTCTGAAATGAGAAATCCTCTTGAAGTTCTTGACCGAACGAAAATCCAGCATCTTCAAAAAAAAAAAAAAATTATTAGGAAGTTATACGCATTCACAAAAGTTTACAGATTCAAAAGTTAGATTTGCTTATAGAAAGATGGGAGATAGAGCAGATTATATACTGTAATCGTATGCAGTCAGAAGCTGGTGTAGCAAGAACTTTATAATGTCAATAGTTCTATACCTACATTCAAACAAATCTTGTCCATCTTCCAAAGCGCTCTATAAAAGCGTGAAGGGATACCTTAGGTCAGTTCGCATGAACCTATTAAATTAGTGATTAAATGCCCCTCAACTCCTCAAGCCTCGGGAGCATTTGTGGAAGTCCCTCGGGCTTCGCCCTTGAGACTTAATTCCACAAATCCTCCCTCGGTTTTCGAGGCATTTAATCAGTAATTTCCCTCATGTCATATGTATTACTTATAAATAGTACGTATCAAGATTTTCTGCTGTTATTGGCAAAATATTTGTCTGCAATAATTGTCCTTTGGGATTCTTGCCACACATGCACACTAGTTATAGTGCGACAGTTGCGGTAAATAAATTGTACTTGCAGATCGTCACACGCCTTCGTGGCATAATCTATTCAATGGAAATGGTTTAAAGAACATTGGCAACAAAATTTTTTGTCTAATATGAAAGAACTCATAAAACGATAGAGTAACACCTTTTGCAACTTTTTGAAATACCTTTTGAAATATTTCAGTTTGTTTGATATGTAAATGAGATGGTCTCTGACGTTATGTGCAGGGTAGAGAATTTTCACTCATTAAAAAATGTCGACTTATATGTCGGTGATTGCTAAGTTTACAACATTCATTATCACGAGGAGTTATTATACGCACATTTTCAAGTAAATTTGTGGAACAAACTTGAAGATGGAGTCATGGAACTAATATTTTAATGAGTGAAAATTCTCTACCCTGCACCTGACGTCAGAGACCATCTCATTTACATATCAAACAAACTGAAATATTTCAAAAACGAAGTAAAATACGGAAAAGTTGTAAAAGGTGTTACTCTATCATTTTACAAGTTCTTTCAAATTAGACAAACTTAATTTTTGTTGACAATGTTCTTCAACGACTTACTGAAGATGTAGCCTGGACATTATCACTGTCATCGAAGGGATTATAAACATCTTTTGGAGTACTAGATTCATAACCAAGAGAAGTGCTGTCTTTCTTCTGAAACGCGTTCTCAGCAGTAATGGTGCGTTCTGGAGTATCTAACCATAACTGTTTCTGTATTGGAGAAGAAAATGAAGATTCGTCTTTTCCTTTGTGCTCAGTAATGTTCGGTTTACTAGACGACTGCTCAACCTAGAAAGGTACAAGCTGGTTAATCAGTTAATCACTCTATAATTTCCGTCAATCAATCAATCAATCAATCAATCAGCCAATCAATCAATAAATCAATCAGTCAATCAACCAATTAATCAGTCAATCAATCAATCAATCAATCTGCCTATCAGCCGATTAATCTATTAAATTTCCATCAATCATCCCGGGGTTTATAAGTAGGAGATAACATATCGTTAATCTGTGATTTACTTTAGGATATCAATTTAATGGGACTTTGTTTGAATTAGTTTTTAAAGAACGAAGCAATACACATTGAGCATATGAAGTGTTATTGTTGATAGTGTAAAAGGAGGATGTTGATGGGTCGTTAATCTGTGATTTACGACCCGTACGGGACGTTAATAAATTTTGGCAATTTTGTTATAACGTGCTCACAGCTGGTGGACCTTTTTTTTTGTGGTGGTGTATATTGATTAACGACGCGCATGAGGTTAAGATAACGGGTCGTGAAGTTTCATTTACGAGTAGTATCAGGTGGATTAGCTTCACGAATGTAATGGGTTGTGAAGTTTCATTTACGACTCGTGTCAAGTGGAGTGCGTTCACGAATCGTACGGGTCGTGAAGTTTGGTTTACGATCCGTATCAGGTCGACAGTATTGGGCATGTATGAGGCGACAGAGACTATCTGTCTGATCTTTTAAGATGTTAAAATGAATCAGTTGTGCAAGGTTTTCCCATAAAGTATCTTAAAAGATCAGAGACAGATAGTGTCTGTCGCCTATAGTAAAACTATATAACGTACGTTTGTTCTTCCGTCTTTCGTTCACATATAAACTTGTTTATAATACAATAATACTATATATTATTCCAATCAATACCTCAGGCTGGTTAAAGGTATCTCCTGCTGATGTTGTCTGAAGTAAGATACTGTTACCACTGAATGACCATGGATTTCTGCCGGCTGCTGAGTCAGGACAAAAGTCATTATTGGGATCTGGCCCAGGCGTCGAGCTTGGCGCCCAAAATCTCTCAGACATCTTTGAATCGGAGTCCTGTTTGACAGCGGCATTAAGCCTCTCACCACAGAAAGGCGTTGAGGATGGTTGGTTGACAAGTTCCTCAGGATTGAGACTCGCGTCTTTTCCCCAGCTTACACTTAAAAAATATTATATATCAATTATCTTATGCTCATGTGTCAAGAAGACTGCTGCAGTGAATGTGGGAGAGCTTGGAGTAGACAGACGATACATGGACGATCGTCAAGCTCATATCCTCCAGGACTTCGAATCATTTTTCTGAGGATATGAGCTTGATGATCGCGTCCATGTATCGTCTGTCTACTCCAAGCTCTCCCACATTCACTACAGCAGTGTATATATATTAACACATCCAAGCATTACTGATATATACAGTAGTGACTGCCGCAAGCTCTCACACATTCACTACAGCAGTGCATATATTAACACATCCAAGCATTACTGATACATACCGGTAGTGACTGCCGCATATATCCGGCAATCGAACCAGTACATCACTGTAACCTTCGCTCTCCATCTGAGTCTACGGGTTCGATTCCTTTATAATTTTTTCTGAGGATGTGAGCATGACGATCGTCCATGTATCGTCTGTCTATAGTGTCTACTCCAAGCTCTCCCGTATTCATTACAGCAGTGTATATATTAACTCACCCAAGCATTACTGATATATAGCGATAGCCGTATAAGTAGTACATATATCAATCAAACCAGTACATCATTGTAACCTTCGCTCTCCTTCGGAGTCTTGGTAGCTCAATGGTTGGAGCGTCTTACCAGCAATCAGAAGGTTACAGGTTCGATTCCTGTCCGGAAATATTTTCTGAGGATATAAGCTTGACAATCGTCCATGTATCGTCTGTCTACTCCAAGCTCTCCCACATTCACTACAGCAATGTACATATTAACCAGAAATACGTTCCGCAATAACCCCTCGCCCGTCTTTTTTAACAACCCCCCACCCCACCCCTAGAGTTTCTTTAACCCATCCATGATCCCCAGTGCCCAGACCGCGTCTGTCGATAACAAATCCCAATAGACCGCTTCGTCGTATATTATTTTGAACGTTATCTCGGTCAATATTTAACCGTTTTCAATTCTGAAAACAGATTTGGAATTACCGAGTCAAACATACGTGCTTATTATGTTAAGCAAACATGTACACCCTTCGTAAAAACCTGCTTATGTACTTAAAAATTAATCAGCCATGTTTGTGCCGATTTTCTCCCAACGAATATTGGCCGATTAAAACGGATCACGCAAAAGGCGTACTCGGAGCTTACCGGTTGGTCTTAGCCAATTTGGTACAAATATTAATATATAAACTTTTCGTGAGAAATGGATCCCTGCCGCGGCGAGATTATCACCCTCGCTTCGCTCGGTCTCTGTGACACCTATTACCTTTCTGAAGACTCATTCTCAGAAAAAATACTTTCAGGGAAAGACTCTTTGCTGATGAATCTTAAAGAACTATCTTGGTTTGCAATATTACTGCTGGTATCAGACTTGCTCCCATTGCTTCCTTGATCAGATCCACTTTCTGCAAACATTGGTAAAGAAATGGTTATATACTTAGTAGTAAAGAGTGCTGTGTAGGCAGTGTTAAGCAAAGTGAAAAGGTGGTGAACTGCCTAGATTTTTACTAACAAAATACTGACGTTTCGAGCGGAGCCCTTCATCAGAGTAAGACCAAATATTCATATCCTGTTTTATATAACCAAATTACACCATTCACATATAATTTAACAAAGATATTGACAACATCTCACTGACCTTGTACCGTCGCTGCCTTTAATGCTGCCAATAGCAAATTAATGTTTTCTGAGGTTTGTTCTGGAAGATCTGGTGACATGCTGTGAATCATAATTAATTTAGTTTATTATATTTATCACTCTTTTAGCCAAACAGAATACCTCCAACAGGCTAGAAGCCCAATTGATAGTGCCCCAAGGGCCTATCTCAGATAAAGATCCTAAGATTTAGGATCTTTATCTGAGAAGACCTGAAAGTCTTACCATTTGCGGGTATTATTGCAAAAGGCTTGAACCTGTGTCTCCCAGCTCATAAACATTTGTGGCAACCACTAGACCACAATAGCTGGTTAAATCATACTGGTGAGCATTATCATAATTATGGTTATCACAATGGTAATCACAATCATAATAATTATCATAATTATGGTAATCATAATGGTAATCATAATTATATGATCGTAATCATAATGGCAATCACAATGCAGGTAATAATTATCACAATGGTAATCATAATCATAATAATTATCATAATTATGGTAATCACAATGGTAATCATAATCATAATAATTATCATAATTATGGTAATCACAATGGTAATCATAATTATATGATCGTAATCATAATGGTAATCACAATGCAGGTAATAATTATCACAATGGTAATCATAATCATAATAATTATCATAATTATGGTAATCACAATGGTAATCATAATCATAATAATTATCATAATGGCAATCACAATGGTAATCATAATCATAATAATTATCATAATTATGGTAATCACAATGGTAATCATAATCATAATAATTATCATAATTATGGTAATCACAATGGTAATCATAATCATAATAATTATCATAATTATGGTAATCATAATGGTAATCATAATCATAATATGGTAATCATAATGATAATAATTATCATAATTATGATAATAATAATCATAAATTATGGCCAATTAAAATAATGGGATTTATCGAACCTATGTGTTAGGTGCAAAACATTATTTTAATGAGACATTTCAATTTGTTAACATTTGGTCAGCTTTGCTGCCTACAGCAGATCATTGATTGAGCTTGCTTATCAGACCTGGAAATAATTCCAACCTTTCTTGGATCCTACGCTATAAGGACCAAATAATTTCTTCAAAAACATGGTGGTCACACTACGTTTCACAGGACTAAAAATCTAAAACAATTGTTAGTAAAGTCATGCCAATTTGCTATTTACTAGTAGCAATTAGCAATTTGCTAGTAGCACTGTAGCAAAATCCATTAAATTGAATAATCTTTTATCTTTAGAGTTTAGGCAGTTGTATACTTGTGTTGCTATACACAGACTGTCACATTCACAGAATAACCTACACGGCTACAGCGGTACGGCCACCACTGCGGCACAGCCACACCACTGCGGCACAGCCACACCGGCACTGCGGTACAGCCACATCACTGCAGCACTGCGGTATAGACACCACTGCAGCACAGCCATGCACCACTGCGGCACTGCGACACCACTGCGGTACAGCCACACCACTGCCCTGCAGTACCCACAGGCCACACGTGTTCTAAGCCAGGGCTTAAGTAGTTAAGTCGGGAGTGGGAGTTGTGACTTGCCAACCCATGAAACATTCTTACAACTAAAATATTTTCTTGGAATGTCGGACGATCCCAGGATGCACCACTATTCCAGGTCTGTTGCTTATACATACATTAGGTCCACCATTGATAACAGATATACCATAAAATGGTCATTGTTTCCTTTTTCAAAACATTATACTCAATATACAGGAATATACTGCATTACACTGAACAAAAATAAATTAATGTAAACACATGCAAACACGTTATATACTAAAAATATGTTTAAAAGGAATTCAGAAAACACAGAAGAGAAACAGGCCAATACTATCACACAGTACAGTAAATGTATACAATAAACTTGAATAAAGAATCAAGTACCTGGATTTCGTCCCCTCAACACTTCCCTGGTGCTGTGTAAAAGGTTCAACTCCAGAGTCAGATCTAGTGTCATGATGAAGTTCACCTCGTGTGGAAACACTGTCACGAGATTGAAAGCTTATGTCCAGGTCCGACTGGAAGGACTCGAGCTCACTGACATGAGAGGGAAACGAAATATCACTCAATGCAATGGAACCTTCGCGTTGACCATCGCCAATACTAAACAAGTTGAAATTGGGGTCAGCTTGAAAGACTCGACGTTGTCTCTCCAAGTCACCAAAACTCTCCATAAAAATTGTTTTAAGTTCAAATCGAAAACATTTTCACAAATGTTGTGCAAAGAGGAGAAGGAGTGGCCGTTTTTTAGTTGTTTGGAAAGGAATATATCCTTTAATAACGTCGGCACGCGATAATTTTCAGGAAGACAAAAGTAGACACTCGTAACTTTTTTTGTACTGACCGCCAAACGTGAGTGCGAGGACAAGAGCCTGCGTTCCTTTTGGTCTGAGTGAAATCTGAAGATGTTTTTTGGAACTTTTGGAAACTAGTCAGAAATATGAAGGTTTCTTTTTGCTTTTTGAGCCCTAATCGCAGCGGATTTGTGAGTAAACTGTGCCCAGGTTTGCATTATGTTACGGTAAGGTTTGTGCAAAAGAGTAACTCTTCAATCTCTGCTGTTTACTCGCGACTATCAAGTTTGTATTTTTGCAATTTTGCAGAACTGTTACAGCGGGTTTTCCCCGCACGAAAACAAGAACATGGAAGGCAGTAAATGGGGCTATATAGAGCATGGTGATCACGCTGGAAAACAAGATAAAGACGCTACTGGACTGTATCACCTAAGCACCGTCCATCTGCCGCAACAACTTGAGAAGAATCTCAATAATTACCTACGAAGTATGGCTGTTTTAATAAATACAGTAATACTGTTAAATAGTGTCATATTTTCCCATCAAATAGTTGTTCCTGTGTATAAACGTTGTATTCTCAATTGCCATGAGATGTTAATATGTAATATTTAGTGGATTCACCAGGAATGATTCCAGGCCAGTTCCTGAACTAGACAGTATGGTCTCCAGGTAGGGTTTCCTGATTTCCAAAAGGGGCTTATATGGGGGTGGGCAATGGGCGGGGCAGCGCAAGGGGCGATGGGAAGGGCTTTACATCCCCTTTCCCATCAGCCCATTTGCACGCTTGCCCCCTTCCCATCAGTCCCTTCTTCTCGCAGCTTCCCCCTTGGTGAGACGTCTGGGTACGAGGCAGTGCAAATAGGGTTTCCCTACTTACAGTATGTGGGTGTTTACATAAGGCCAGACTAACCTCAGATTGGCCTGCATAATCATAATTAGCCTATAAATGATTATAGTTTCAACCATTGTTAGTTAAATTAATATTCATGTCAAAGATAATAGATTTTGCTTAGCAATTCATAATAAAAAAATCAAATATTTAAAAAGGTTGGTGTACTGCCGAAATAGTGTGTAAGTAGTCTAACGTTTCCGAAGGCCCTTAGACTACTTACACGCTATTTCGGCTGTACACCAACCTTTTTAAATATTTGATTTGAATTTTCTACAAAATGATAATTTTCTACGGCAGATTTTTCTGGCAAAACTCTTGTGAACGATGCATTCCAACTATCGAAACATCTCCGAAACAGAGGAAGGCCGACAGAAAGAACTTGGTCCAAATATGAGGAAGCAAAAGCAGCCAGAAAAATGCAAGGTATATACAGTATATTATGATGATAGAATCTTTCTAAAAATTTGTTTAAAATGATAGGAATTGGGAAGGCTTAATATAAAATGGGAAGAGCTGTATGGGGAATGTGCAAGTGGCTGGAAGGAAGTGAATGGGTAGGGACATGTGGGTGGCCATGTGGATGAGTGGATGGGTATCGGTAGTGCAGGGTGGATAGCATAACAGAAGAAAGGGATGTATAGATTAATAGGTCTTTATAAACAGGAAATGGCACTCGGCTCTGGTATAGCACTTGCCCTAAGACTTGTGACTCTTTCATGTTGGAAGATTCCTTCCCCTGACCTTTATAGTGTGATGAGGTGTTTCTTCCACTAGAAAATGCCAATTTGAAGGTCACCCATGACCTGGATGGACTTAGCGGACTTGCTGAAGATTCAGCAACTTTCCAGTCTCCAAGCGAGAGCAAGACTGCCGACGAAGCCCAACATCGTGCCATAAATGGCAAACTCAAATCGACGAAAAAGCCAAAAATACAAGAGTATAAAATGGCCAGGTATAAGTGCTGTCACCATATTCAGTATACTACAGTATACTGAATATAATACATTGATGATTGACTGTATATGATATGTACTACGCAATGGTGCATTATATTAATGTGATATTGTTTTAAACTTGTCTCCAGATACAAAAAAAGAGAAACTGTAGCATATGCTGCTGATCGTGTTCAAGCAAGCTACGGAGCAACACTGCGAGTTTTACACGAAGTAGGTTTTCCGCTGCAACCTCAGGGTCCGAATTAGCGCTCCAAAACAGTTTCGCATTTTTCTTTAGTGTCACAACGTAGCGTAACATCTCCCAACGTTGCGTAGCGTCTACAACGTAGCGTGTTACAACGTAGTGTGACGCATTACAACGTATCGTAACGTCTTACAACGTAGCATAACGTCTTACAACGTAGCGTAACGTCTTACAACGTAGCGTAACGTCTTACAACGTAGCATAACGTCTTACAACGTAGCGTAACGTCTTACAACGTAGCGTAACGTCTTACAACGTAGCGTAACGTCTTACAACGTAGCGTAACGTCTTACAACGTAGCATAACGTCTTACAACGTAGCGTAACGTCTTACAACGTAGCGTAACGTCTTACAACGTAGCATAACGTCTTACAACGTAGCGTAACGTCTTACAACGTAGCGTAACGTCTTACAACGTAGCGTAACGTCTTACAACGTAGCATAACGTCTTACAACGTAGCGTAACGTCTTACAATGTAGCGTAACGTCTTACAACGTAGTGTAACATGTTACAACGTAGCGTAACGTCTTACAACGTAGCGTAACGTCTTACAACGTAGCATAACGTCTTACAACGTAGCGTAACGCGTTAAAACGTAGCGTAACATCTTTCGCGTAGCGTAACGTCTTACAACGTAGTGTAACATCACTAAGTCCTATATAATTGACGTTTACATCACTCGCGTCACGTCCACGGTGAACTTGGTTACTTAAAATCAGCTTCGCAATTCTCAGAAAAATGACTTCGCAGACTTTCGAAATTTTCAAAATCGCTTCGCAATTTCCGATTTGCCAAGCGCTAATTCGGACCTTGCACTTAATTACACGGCAACAACTTATAAAAGTGTTGGATATTATTCTCCTCGCTTCAGGATCGGTACCCCCAGCTCTCTATAGAATAATTGACTGCATGTTCCAAACTTCAGATATCGAAAAGAGAAAAAGATTTTAAACCTGCAACTATGTTGGACTTTGGATCGGGTTTGGGGACAGCCACCTGGTACGTGCAATTTATTTCGTTTTTCTAGTTTTCGTGCGTTTTTAAAAATATCGTTTTCAATGTTGTCGTTTTGACTTTTGATGCTATATTAATTTATTATATGGCAAGTGTTTCTGAGCGGTCCATCTACCAAAATAGAGCATTTTGATTGGTTCCGGAGCGGTCGGTCAGGTTTGGCGGGAAATTTTGGATTTTAAATTTTTGACAAGTTTTTAAATATTTTTTTTTAAATTCTGTTTTGTGAAACTATTTATTTTTAAATAGATTCCTGAGTTTTAGCGGGCTTCCTTCGCTGTTAGCCATTTACCGGCTTTATTGAAAATGTTGAATTTTTGTAAACAAATTCTGTTTTATTAAATATCATTTAAGAACCAATTTGAATTTCTGTTTTTGCTTTTGCCATATAATAAATAGCTTATTGACTGAGCTTGTTCGGTCCGTACAGGAGGATACTGCAGGTCTCGTTCTTTTTTTGCTTGTTACGGCTCGGTCCATAAACAAGCGAAAAAAGAACTCGACCGTGCAGTATCCTCCTGTACGGACCTCTCGCTCAGTCAATAACATATATACACGGTACATATAGGAAAACGTTCCATTATATGCACTTTTAGTTTTAGTTCATTTTCTTGTCTGTTTTTAGCGCTGTTTTCATTGCTTTACCTTACCTTTAAAACCTGTTGGTATTCGTTCCGAATGAAACATTCGTCGGTCGTGCTTTTGCGCACACAGCAGGGGCTCTGGAAGCTTTTCAAAGTTATGGATGTGCAGTGTCTCACAGAATGCCATAAATAGGGCCACGCCCTTAAAGTGCCACTACGATCAAATTTTTACCTATCGATATTTTTACGTATTTATAAAGCAGAGATGCTAAATATTACTTGGTCGAAACCGTTTTGCGATTCGACGATGGCAAGTATTATTTTTCTTACTCCGAATCTGGAGTTGTTATGTCCGCCATTAATCGTTCATTTCCTGACCAGCGTAACGAAGTGACGTCAGATTCTCAACGCGAAGACTCCACGTGGCTAATTCTTCAAGTAAATCAAGGTCGTTTTTACACTTTAAGGCTGGACATTTCATCTACTTCTCGAAAAAAACAAGAAAACAAATAACCTCGACCAAAATTCAGGCCGCGTAGCATCCACTGAGAATCTGACGTCACAAACAATATTACCTTTTGAAATTGCGGGCTCACTTGGAACACGTTCTTAGTAATGGTGGCCTAAATAATAGTGATTTCAAAGCTCAAAATACTTACTTCAAAATACCATTTTTTAGGTTTTTTTACATCAATGATCACTTAATTTCGACCCTGAAATACTATTCTATGCTAAAGAAAATCTAAAAGACGGGGGTGAATTTTCATCGTAGTGCCACTTTAAGACAATATAATATATAACTAAATAGTATACATAATATACAAGATAACATCACAACTACTTCAAGAACTTATTATTGAACGATATACCGAACAATTTGTGAAGAGTTACAGATAGTTTTCAAAATGTCTCCGTCGCCGTGTTCGTCGCATATAAATGATATACAAATTGCATCAATATCTAACGCGTACTTAAGTAAAGTAAGTAAGTATAGTTACTCCTTTATGCGAAAGACAAATAGCCAGCGCATTCATTCAATCTCGGAGCAGTCATGGTGCTCCAAAGAGAAGACTTCATATGCGACGTAGCAAGAATATGAGACGTAACTGAAGTTGTGTTCAGCTTCCGACTGGAGGTGGGTGAACATACCAACAACACCATGCAGAGCTGGCCTCCACATTCCCATAAAGCACACGAACAAGTGTTGCCATTCCACAAAGTTTATTTCTGACTTCATAAATATAGTGAGCTGGTGCTAATTTTCATCACCTTATAATAATTATGTAAAATACTTATGTATAAAAAACAGAAAAGATGTATTTCGCGTCAACAACACCAATTATCAATTTGTTTAACATTTGATAAAATATTGTGACAGTGAGTGTCCTTCTTATGTAGGACACCCACAGTCCAGAAAGTGTCTTTCTTTTTTGTCTGGTCTTTATTTTTTGTTAGGTTAGGATTAGCTATGAGGCAAAATTTAACTTTCGCGTAACGTTCATGTATACCTATAGGGCTGCTCACGAGTTGTGGAAGGACTCCATCAAGATATACCAGTGTGTCGACATTTCAAAGGATATGAACGAAGCAGCGCAATATCTGCTACGAGGTATATATACTATTATCACCGACCTTCCACCGCGTAAGCAAAATGCTCTGGGTAAATCTGATTCGCTTAATGTGTCATTTACACTCTTGTCCTATAAAAACTAATAAATGCGTGTTTTCTTTAGGCAGTGAAGATTACAGAGTTCCCCATTACATTCCTAGAGTCTATTTTAAAGAATACCTGCCTGTTTCAGATAAGGTATGGTGAAGATAAACAATATAAAGCTATATACCAGTCTATGATCGTGGCAACCCTCACCTATACTGTGGTATATATGGCAGCTGAAATTAACTTTAACGTAGTCAAAGAGACTTTTGTCATTCCGTCGTGCCGTAAAAATTGTGTATATGGCCTCTAATACCTTGATATAGAGTTCCTTTCAGTTACTAACTGTAACAGAAAGAGGACTTGTAAAGTGGTTAAATGGCTTGATAAGGATATATGCCTGAGGAATATTTTACCATCATAAATCATAGCACATTTTTCTTCTTTGTTTGTCTCCACCGTAGATAACTTACGATATTGTTGTAGCATCGTATTCCTTGAGCGAAATACCTTTTCGAAAAACGAGAAAGGCGGTGCTGGAAAATCTCTGGCGGAAAACCAACCATTTCTTGGTAGGATGAACAGAAATATCCATTCCGCTGTATATATAGCCACTCTAATCTTCTTTAATAAAACGTGTTGTGCTGCGTAGGCAATGTAGAAATACAAATCAATTTCTAAAAAGGTTGGTGTACTGCAGAAATAGCGTGTAAGTTGTCTAACGTTTCGAGCGAAGGTCCGTCAGAGACAACTTACATGCCAGCTATTTCGGCAGTTGCACCAACCTTTTTATATATTTGATTTGCATTTCGTTAATAAAACACTGTTGTTATAACCCCTTTTAAGCAGACACCCCTCTTTAGCAGACACTAATCGGCAGTTCCAGCTCGGCCATTTCTATAATAAAACACTATAGTTATATAACCATTTAGATTGCTAGAGGTCCCTAATAATGAATTTACGACAGGTAATCGTGGAGATAGGGAACAACGAAGGTTTCGACATAACAATGGAAGCAAGGGATATGGTGCAGACCGTAAGTTTTACATAATTACCAAAGAGGGCAACGACGATATATGTTTGTTTGTTTGTCAGTCTCATGCATTGTTCACTTATTGAGCTATAAAATATCCGACTTTCACATTTTTAGGAAGATGAAAATGGCGAACAAAATGCTCATGAGGCTTCAGGTTAGAATACGAACTATACCAGTTTCGTGATATTGTTATACTTTTAAAAATCGGATAGAGTCCCTTTAAAACATACAATGCATCTCAAAGAGATGTCAAATGTTTTTGCTCAACATAAGGGGCTGTTTACATATGAATCCGGATTGAGTTTCATTCCGGATTGAAATTTCAGATTTCTCAAGATTTTCGATCCTAGCCCCTAAACTGTGTTTTTCCAAATATATGCAGAATATGATGAAGAATTGATTGAAGTAGAAAAGAAGAGCTGTCGTGGCTATGTATTTTCGCCTGTAAGTATTCCTGATGTATCGCACTATATAACCTAGTGCCATTTATAATATATATGTATATATATTCAGTTCTTTATTCTCGTTCCCAGTGTCCGCACGATCTCCAATGTCCTCGTTCAGATGTTAACATACGTGACCATCCTTGCAATTTCGAGCAACGTGTTCAGTTGTCTTATGCCCAGGTAAAGTGTTAGTCTACATAATAAAGCCTATAGCCACATATAGGCTTTATCTTTACCTATAGGCTATCCATGTGGCATGTACTAGGCAATTTACTGAAAACACGCATAGTACCAGGTGATTTGTTTGAGAAGCTATGATAAACACCTGTAGTACCCATTTTCTGCTTCAACCTTTCACTTGCGCATGCAGAGGAAAATCACTTGCATTTCGTTGGCAAAGTTGTTCTATTCATTTACACTGGACTTTCAAAACAGGGGCCCTATTGTGGGCATGACTAACTGTGGGTCTCTAAGTATGTTTTCAATTTTAAAGTGGAAGGTGCACATTCAATCCGTATACAACAAGTGACACCTGCTAAGCGAGCTGTCATTAATTCCACCAGGGAGGGGGCAGAAGGAAAAGTGCTGGGCCATGAAACTATAAATCAAAAGTTGATGGGGCTACGAAAACGTTTGGAAAACTTTTTTGATTAGTATCAAAAGTAATCGAAGAAAACAAATATTTATAACATAGGAATTGATATACGCTGTGTATGTCCCAGAAATATCCATATCACATCCAAAGAAAACTTGTTTTGAAAACCCCTTGCCCCCAGAAATTATGTACGTGTATATATATAGTTTGGATTTCAGTGGTTCGAGACTAAGAGTTCAGGAATGCAAAAACCTGGCTGAAAACAAAGTTGATTGTTTTTCTTGTTCTATATGGCAGACTAATGAATGAAAATTTAAGATATGCTGGGCCACGAAACTAAAACAAAATGTATAGTTGGGTCATGAAACCATCCATGGAAATTTGGTTGGGTCACGAAACTTTAACAAGAATTTTCGATTTTCCTCCATTATAGCGTTATGCCTTTCGTGTGAAAAAAGCTGAATATTTAGATTTCAATTTCCCTTTAAGCTAAATAATATTAGACTAATGAAAGACGGGATATATACCGTATGCCCACGGAATAAGAGTTCTTATAGTGTGTTGTTGTTTAACACAGTGGTTTAACATAATTATTTTTCGTAACAGCGAAGAACATCGCTCAAGAAATATGGCTACTACGACGAGATGTTTTCTTATCATGTTTTACGAAAAGCTGAAAGAAATGAAAATGGTGAGTAGAAATGACGAGAAATCGTGGACACAATGGCTCCCTCTCATAGGCTAATTTACACGCACGTCGGCTATTAAATATGGCTTCCACTGTAAACAGCGAATTATAAGAGTCGTTATTGGACGCCATTTTGAAACCATACCTTTCGGGTCAGTGGTATTAACATTGTCTAAATTAAAGGACATTGGCAACAAAAATTAAGTTTGTCTAATATGAAAGATGTCGTAAAACGATAGAGTAACACCTTTTACAACTTTTCCGTATTTTACTTCGTTTCTGAAATATTTCAGTGTTTGTTAGATGGTCTCTTGAGCCCTGCAGGGTAGAGAATTTTTACTCATTAAAAATGCCTTATATCTCAGTGATTGCTAAGTTTACAACGTTCATTATCATGAGGAGTTATTATACGCGTAACTAATGTGTGAAAATTCTCTACCCCACACCTGACGTCAGAGACCATCTCATTTACATACCAAACAAACTGAAATATTTCAAAAACGAAGTAAAATACGGAAAAGTTGTAAAAGGTGTTACTCTATCATTTTACGAGTTCTTTTATATTAGACAAACTTAATTTTTGTTGCCAATGTCCTTTAACGTGCGGTGTTTCTTTTTCTTTAGAATTAGACTGGCCTCGACTTCTTCGTCCTGTTCGCTTGAGGAAAAGACACGTTGTATGTAATGTTTGCAGCAAAAATGGTAAGGATATCATGCAGAAAAGCCGCCAACTCAAGGTTGATGTACTACCACAATAGTGAATGGAATGTCTAAGGGATCGGTTATTATTTATGGCCGGGGTGGGGGCCGAAGAGAAAATGGTTTTCAGTAACTGAAAATTCTAAGACCTAAATGGGCCACTGTAATTGGTATCTACTGTTGTGGTTTCCCTGCCAGTAATTCGTCGTTTGTACCCTTGTTAGTTGTATACTGTATTACACTCTAGGGGCTGTATATTGTATACTGTATACTTATATACTGTACACTGTATACTTGTATACTGTAACTCTAGGGGCCACTGTAATTGGTATCTACTGTTGTGGTTTCCCTGCCAGTAATTCGTCGTTTGTACCCTTGTTAGTTGTATACTGTATTTTTCTTTATTTGGCGAAGCTTATTAAATTTAAAAAAATTTAAAAAGTTGGGTAAAAAAAACACTTCTCTGAAGAGTTGGGTAGCAAAATTTTTATGACTATTTACATAAAAAATTAAGAGTTAGTCATTTAAAATTGGTCATCAGAGAAAGAGTTGAAAACGGAGAAGTGGGAATTCACTACTGATTCCAACGGACGATATGACAGCAGATATATTGACCAAGTCTCTACCTCGTATTAAAGTTGAAAAACATCGTTATGTTTTATTGGGTAACCATGAAGCATGAAAACAGACTCATCATAGTCACTACAAAGAGGAGTCTGAGGTGTTGATATTAGGATGTTTAAATATAAACTGGTACACATATGGACATTGAGGGATAATATAAGTACATTACGTAATACGGGACACGTGATATATGAACGTTTATCGAACATTTTCAATGTTGTTGTTATGTCTGCGAAGCTAAGCAGTTTTGTATAAACAAAGTATTCTTCAATAAATACTATATAACTATAAAAGTCAACAGATTGGGTCAAAATATTTTCTTTACCCATAAATGGTTGGGACGGTTAAATTTCTGATCTTAATTTGGTTTTCTGATCTTAATTTGGTTTTTAATTTTCTAAACGTACATTCCCTTCGTAAAACCTCTTTATGTAGTTCGTCTGATCACAAATCGCCAATGGCCGCTCGCGTTGTCTGACAAATATTGTCCGATTCAAACGGATCGCACAAAACGACTTTTTACTTCCTTGTAAGGAATATAGATATTAACTTCCGGTGAGAAATTGATCCTTGCCGCGGCGAGATTACAAAGAATATGTTATACATTATCTTAACTATCGAGATTATAATTAACTACCTTCTCTGCAGGTGTTTATTTGCGAGAAGGGACCCGCTCCGTCGCTTATAACGCTCGGTCGCTTCGCGCTTGCGAGGGGATTGATAATGGACGCCTTCTCATTAATGTTGATCAGTTTCATTGGACTAATACTGTTCTTGTTTTCACTGCTTGTGTTATGTGGATGTATTTATCTAATCTATGTTCACAACAGGTATTCACATTTGCCTGGTCCGCGTCGCTCTAGTTTCTTCTTGGGGAATATTCCTGAGCTAAGAAGATATAAGAGAGATGGAAAGATCACCTTCGATTACTTCCTCGACATGTTTGAAGAGTTTGGTCCGGTTTTCGTTCTATTTATGGCTTACACACCACTTGTTTTAGTGACTGACCCACTTTACATTAAGAAGATTTTCATCGAGTCAGACAAGCATTTACGCAAGGGTAAAAATATCTACGATAAGATCGGATATGTTTACGGAGAAAGAGCTGCTGGTTATGGCTTGTTGACGAACAGAGATAGGACCTCGTGGTTACGAAGACGCCAAACAATGAACCCAGCATTTCACAGGCAACACCTCAAGAACATGATGACTCCATTTAACCACGTATGCGATAAACTAGTGACAAGCTTGACCAGTTGCGCAAGCGAAGGGGCGGAAGTTGAAATGTTACAGAAGCTGAGTAACGCTGCCCTAGATGTCATAGGCCAGGTGGCTTTCGGCATCGACCTCTTCGAGAAGCGATGGTTCGCATGTTCCAAGGGATGGAGGATAACCTAAGAAATCCTTTCCCGGCGTGGTGTTTACAAATTTACCAATATAGCTTTTTGCAGACCGAGATTCAACGAAGACAGATTGTCGCTATAAAACTGATCAGGGATTTTGCGAGAAAGTGCATTTCCGAACGAATCAATTTGACCCAAGATGTTTCAAGTGATTTATTGTCGTACATTGTAAAATGTGCCGAAGACGACGATACCGTAACCATGGAAGACATGGTCGACGAATTTCTAACGATGTTCGCAGCTGGTCACGAAACCACGGCTAGCTCTCTCGCTTTTATTTTGTTTGAAGTGATCAGCAATCCAGAGATTGAGCAGAAAGTTTTGGAAGAAATAGATGAAGTTATCGGAACAAAAGAACAAGTTAAATATGAAGATCTCGCGCAGCTGAAATACATTGGTCAATGTGTGATGGAAGGTTTGCGAAAATTCATGATCGCTGGTGGACCAAATCGTTCATTGCTGAAGGAGGTCGTGGTTGGGGGTTTTAAAATTCCATCTGGTTGTGCCGTTGTAGCCAACAAATATGCGTTGTGTCGTAGTGCAACTTTCTGGACGAAGCCTGACGTTTTCGATCCCAGTCGCTTTTCATCTCCAGAAGACATCCCTAACTTTCGCCATGTCTTCTTTCCATTCTCTTTGGGACCACGCAACTGCATCGGGCAAACGTTTTCAATGTTTGAGCAGAAGGTTCTACTTGCGCGCCTCATTCAAAAGTTTAAATTTCGCCTTCTCCCTGGACAAACCTCCAAGTTTAAACAACACAATACACTAACTCCTAGAGATGGCGTACGATGCACAATCGAATTGCGTTAGAATGAACAATTTTTGTTATTTGAATCTATTTTTACGACGAGTATACACTATAGAACATTGAATTCTATCATATATACACTTCCGAATGTAAACCCAGTATGTGTTAATATGTACACTGCTGTAGTGAATGTGGGAGAGCTTGGAGTAGACAGACGATACATGGACGATCGTCAAGCTCGTATCCTCAGAAAAATGATTCTGATTCCCGGACAGGTTCGATTACTGTCCAGTGCTCAGAATCATTTTTCTGAGGATACGAGCTTGACAATCGTCCATAAACCCAGTATATTAAAATATTGGATTCTAATACCATAAACATCCAAAAATAAACTGAAATAAAATTGGGGGTGCTTATTATTGTAGGGAATTTTGCATTTCATAATGCATGGGTTTACATAATACATGGGTTTACTATGTCTGTCTGTCTGTCTGTCTGTCTGTCTGTCTGTCTGTCTGTCTGTCTGTCTGTCTGTCTGTCTGTCTGTCTGTCTGTCTGTCTGTCTGTCTGTCTGTCTGTCTGTCTGTCTGCCTATCTATCTATATAGTGTAATCTATGTTCGGTTTCTTTTTTGGGTTTTTTGCACAATGGTGAAGCTAATAAATAATTTTGTTTACTGAGCACGAAAGAGTTGCATTGACTTATGTTTCGTAAATTTCCTCGAAATTTGAACAAGCTCAAATTAGTCGCAATTTATTGCAAGTTAACTCTGTTTTTTCAAGATGGCAAATTTGAGAAAAACTGTCGTTTTACACTCCCAGAATTCATTGATCCTTCCTCGTCATCAAATTGTCCTGTTTACAGTATTTAAATTCAATATTTGTGCTAAAATTCACTGGTCTTTTGCCTTGCTTTGCTCCAGTTTGAATTGACTTCTAGCTAAATAATGAATAGCTAAATAATGAATAACTATGTCTGTCTGTGTGTCTATCTATCCTCTATCTATCTGTCTATGTATCTAACTTGTCTATCTATCTATCTAACTCCCACCATAGGCTAGAGGTTAAAGGATTTTGGCAACAAAAATTAAGTTTGTCTAATATGAAAGAACTCGTAAAATGATAGAGTAACACCTTTTCCGTAATTTACTTCGTTTTTGAAATATTTCAGTTTGTTTGATATATAAATGAGATGGTCTCTGACGTCAGGCAGGGTAGAACATTTTCACTCATTAAAGTCTTATATCTCAGTGATTGCTAAGTTTACAACGTTCATTGTCATAAGGAGTTATTAAACGCACATTTTCAAATAAATTTGTGGAACAAACTTGAAGATGCAACTAATATTTTAATGAGTGAAAATTCTCTACCGTGCGCCTGACGTCAGAGACCATCTTATTTACATATCAAACAAACTGAAATGTCCTTTAAGGTAGAAAACATTTGACACATTTCTTTTTTAGGTTCCTTGCAACAGAAAATATTAACACGACGTAAAGATAGGTTAGTAAAGAAATTACGTTTTTGTTGAGTCGACGTCTTAAAGTGCCCCTGCGAGGAAATATCACATTACGTTCCCTGGTATTTTTTGTTACAGAACATAATTTTAGGTTAATTTTGCCAAAAAATGAACAACAAACATTCTATCACAAGAAATTTAACCTCCAAAGTCGCACATTGCTCAAATCTTGTTCCAGACGAGCCCGCGGTGATTGTGACGTCAGACTCAACACGTGCCACGTGTTGAGTCTTGACGTCATTTCCTCTCGCAACCATGTTCGAGTAATGGCGGCCGTATAATCTCGAAAACAGTCTGAAACTGAAAACGACTTCCCATGCTCGCAATTTGGCAAGTAAGAACACCATGCTCTTTACAAATTTGTAAAAATACCAAAAATTTGGTCACAAGGGCACTTTAAAAAATTATATTTTCAAACTCATCGCCGGACCGTTCCATTGTTCGTGGCTGCAGGCAATTAAAATATTAAAGTGCCCCTAACCTCAAAATTTGTTATTGTCTTATTTGGAAGAACTTTTAAAATGATAAAGTAACTTCTTTAAAAAGTCCGCGCGATATACACAGATAACGCGATCCATGCAGTCTACGCGATTTATGCAGTTTATGCGTTCTACACAATCTATGCTGTCTACGCGATCTCAGTATGCAGTTAACGCATTTGCGACCTAATATACGCGCGATCTACACAATCTATGCACTACGCTATCTATGTAGTTTACGCGTTCTGCGCAATCTACGCATTCTATGCAGTCCACGCGATCTACACAATCTATCCAATCTATCCATATTGAGGACATAGCGATATGTTCAGGTGATAGATTGTATATAGATAGACGCAGGCACCCACATTTACAGGTCGCATTACAATCCCCGCGAAAAATCCCCGCAAATCGTTACTGCCCCGGAAAAATGCAGCGTTACAAGAACGTTTTGCCACGGCCATGTCCCCGTTACACCCCCGCTATGTCCCGGGGGTCGGGTGGCCGTGGTTTCAATTGACTGGTGCATTATATATCTTTGCGTTCATGAAATAAAAACACTAAAGTGTGAATAACCTGTGTGCCCGTTTCTCCCACAACACCAAACTTCTTGATTTAAAGGATTTCGTTCGAGAATGAAAGAGATATACACATTTCTCCAATAAGTCATTAAGCATGTGTGACGAAATTCCAGACATTTGCATATCAAACAAACTGATATCCGTCCCTTCTTCAGGTGTGATGTAGGACATGTTATTTTACATAACAGTAATTGCCAGCTCTTTTTTTTTCTTCAGCGAAATTTACAAATGCGTACGGCACCGCACAAAGTGGGGAGACTTACTGCCGCTTGACGTGGAAACAGCAAGTGAAGAACTGAATGAAAATAAGGAACAAAACACCTAAAGACATGCAAGAACGGAATAGAACAATGATTGGTCAATATATCCTCGAACTCCAAGCAAGAACACCGAGATAGCAAATGTTATCTGGCCACACATACAGGAGCATACATGACCAGTCGTCTTCGCAAAAAGAGCAGTTTTTGAAACGATCCGAATGATTATCAGTTCTCATTAGGGATGTGCCGGATCCGGATACCAGTATATATCCGGTAAAATTCCTCTATCCGGTAGGGCTGGCCTTATAGACTCTCCTAATAGAGCAAGACTGTTCTTAAAATGAACCGCACATGACATAACTAGTTCCAGTTTTTTGTATCAATAAAAACACATACATGTTTTGTTTAAATTTCAAGTGCAAACTACACTCCGACTATAAATACTTCTCCCTTTTCTTTCTCTAGCTCTTATATTTAAACTTGCTACTATATCCGGCAATATAGTCGTCGCGATCGTCTGAAAGAGTGAGAGCGCAGTGGGAACATCATTTTGGCGCGAAATTCATAAAATGAACAATAATGCCGCATAATCCTGAATGAGCTTGTAACACCCCCATGGTGACTTTCTAGATTTTTATTGCAAGCTAAATTGAAGATCATGGCTAGAAATAGCGTATGAGAATAGGATGAACAAAGCGGGAGATACGAGCGATGAATGTTTGTGTCGACTATAGGGATTTGTATGGGATTTTGGCTTGGAGGGCAAGCACTCTGTGGCGGGGGGATAATAGTGTATTCCCTCGAGTATCACGCGCGAAAACCAAATACCACGCGCGAAAACCAAATTGACGATAATGAGATTGAGAGATGCACTAATTATTGAGCTCACATACATGGACTAAGATGATGAGTGAAGGTTACATAGGTGTACAACCTGTAAACAATGGAGGAACAAGTAGACGTTTCAAGACAGCATTCAAGATTGTTTCGGTATAATATATAATTTATAGACCCTCCGCTCGGGGAATTCGTCGAAATATTACCCCTCGGGATGATGAATCCTCGGGGTAATATTTCGTCGTGTTCCCCTCGCTCCGGGTCTATAAATGATAAATGCGATACATATGGAAAAAAAATTCACAACAAACAAGATTATCGCTTGAATAAAGGAAACTTATTATCGCTGTTTCTAAATCATCGCCTTCTGCCTCATTGAGACAACCGTGTGCACAAGCAAAATATTTTAAAAACAAAACTTCTACAGTACACAAAATTCTAGAATGTATTACAAATTAAGATCTTAACTTACTGATAATTAAAATCCGTTTCCGGTTATAGGCACTCTACTTGGACCGCAATCTCTCGCAGTCGAAGCTCTAACAAATATTCGATAAAAATGTGCAGGACAAACGTGTTCCCGTGCGAAAAGTCCGTGTTTGCTCTCCCGCCAGCACAAGGCGTTGCGGCGGCAAATCAGGCCTTCTTTTTCTCCGGTGGTTCTTCATCTCCGGCGCTCGACGTCCCCCCGGTCGACTTCCTCTTGCGGGTTTCGCGTCTCGGTTTCGTTTCCACTTGTTCTTCCTTCGTTTCAGCGGCCGCTTCCTCGATCTTCTCAGCGGCTGCTGCTGCCGCTGACCTCCTCTTTCGACCACCTCTCTGTGGTGTGGTGATCTTCGCCTCTTCTTCCTTTGCCTCTTCTTCCTTTGCCTCTTCTTCCTTTGCCTCTTCTTCCTTTGCCTCTTCTTCCTTTGCCTCTTCTTCCTTTGCCTCTTCTTCCTTTGCCTCTTCTTCCTTCGCCTCTTCTTCCTTCGCCTCTTCCTCCTCCTCCTCCACAGCTGCCTCTTCCTCCTCCTCCCCAGCTGCCTCTTCCTCCTCCTCCCCACCTACCGCTTCCTCCACAGCTTCCGCTGCCTCATCTTCAACTTTCGCCTCCTCTTCAACTTCCGCCTTCTCTTTAACTACCGCCTCGTCTTCAGCTGCCTCGTCTTTAGCTACCTCATCTTCAGCTACCGCCTCCTCCTCCTCAGCTGCCACCTCCTCCTCCTCAGCTGCCACCTCCTCCTCTTCGGCTACCTCCTCCTCCTCTTCATCATCGTCATCACATCCCACCTCATCTTTAATTACCATCTCCTCCCTCTCACTACTATCAACATCCTGACCGTCTTCTTCTCCACTTCCCTCCTTCGCTTCTTCAGCTGTGTCCACATCCATCGGTTCTTCCTCTTCCGCCTTCTTGAAGGCAAATACCATATAG
Organism: Chrysogorgia sp. JL179-B06; assembly: GCA_035772405.1. Lineage (NCBI taxonomy): Eukaryota > Metazoa > Cnidaria > Anthozoa > Scleralcyonacea > Chrysogorgiidae > Chrysogorgia > Chrysogorgia sp. JL179-B06. Next base: position 968,243 of record JAYKKM010000044.1, read on the forward strand.
AGTCCTAGAGAAGCGTCAAAATCATGTTAAAGTGGTTCTCCGATGAAAAAACGTGCTTTCGTTTTATCAAGTGACTAGAAATATGTATCAGCAATACCGTCCGCCTGTCCTATCAGAGAAATATTTTACACTAGAAATACGAATCCGCAATAATCCTTTGCTCGCCTTTTCTACCACTAAACCCCCACCCCACCCTTAGGGTTTCTTTTCCCCATCATGGTCCCCAGTGCCCAGACCGCGTATTTGTATTTGTAGTCTCTGTCGATAAGATTTTGAACGTTATCTCGGCCAATATTTACTCGATTTCGATTCTGAAAACAAATTTGGAATTACCGAGTCTATGTACTTAGAAATTAGTCGGCAATCAGCCAGCCGGCCCGGCCGCTTCGTCGTATACTTTGAACGTTATCTCGATCGATATTTAACCGTTTTCAATTCTGAAAACAGATTTGGAATTAGCGAGTCTAAAAATACACAACCCTCGTAACCTATTATATTACGCAAACGTGTAAACGCTTCGTAAAAACCTCTTTATGTAGTTCGTCAGATCACCACTCGCCAATGGCGGCTAGCGTTTCAGCCAAAATATTGTCCGATTAAAACGGATCACCCAAAACGACTTTTTACTTAAGGATGGTCCTACATTTTGCGCTTAATATATAAATATATACAAACTATTCGTGCCGAGAAATGGATCCCTGCCCCGGCGAGATTATCACCCTCGCTTGCGAGGGGAATATAGCATGACATGGCATTATTAGCATGATATGGCACAATATGGTTGCTATATTATGGTATGCAATGCACATATATGGTATGATGATCGTCAACCTACCAACAGCTTCCCATTCATCTTTAGTAAGAGTACCCTAGAAAATTAGAAACAAGTTAGGCAGTTAGCGCTGTGCGCCGGAGTGCTGCTGGAGCTACGGAGTTTTTCGTGCAGACAGGCCGGAGTTGGTTTGTTTTCTTCCCACTCCGGCTGGAAAGACATTTCTTGGCTTCATTTTTCGCAGTACTCAGGCTACTCAGCAACTAAAACCATATACACTTATACAGTAAAAAAACAACGTATAAGAACCTAGATTTTTCCAAGTTAGCCTAAAAAGGTTCGTATATAAATGGTGTTTACTGCAAAATTAGGCTATTTAGGCTATAACTTCTTAAACAGGTTCTTATTTTCTTAAGAGAAAAGCGACTTGGTTTTGGTAAGTATGGTCTATTATTTATATAAATTATGCATAAATGTTCTCCAAATGACTGCAATCTAAGCAAATACAAACCCTATATTATGCACTTTAAAGCTACACTGTATGTAATTTACAGTTTACTGTGTGTAAATTCAATAGAACAAAACAATGTATACAACTATACACTATTTGTCTGGTTCTGGCTCATTTTCATGCAGTAGAGTTTATTTTCTTTGATTTATAATTTTTTAGTTTTGACTCTATTTGATAAAATAAGAACCTGCTTTTAATTTTTAGCCTAAAACAGGTTCTTATGCAAAGGAGGTCTAAATGGAAAAGTTCTTCAAATCTAGGTTCTTGTATACGGGTTTTTACTGTAGTGAATACGAGGGTGTACATACCACATGATTATCCCCTTTGTTTCGATGGTCCCTGTACTTTGGACTGGTGGGTTCCTCTTTGTTCGCGGACTTCGCACCATCCAGAAAGTCCTTGGCTTCGCTGTATGCATCTTCTTCGTTGGACATCATCTTATCATTGTCTCTCCTTGGAGGATACGTCTATAATATTACAAGAAAGGTTAAAGACTTTCCCAGCTTTTTTACAGCGATATTTAGAGACAGAAACGAGAATTTCGTGTACCTCCAGTGCTTGCATTCTATACATCAATGATTTCTGGCTGTCCAAATTGTCGTGGAAGAATTCGTGGAAGTTCTTGCTTAGTTCGAGCTTCATATCAAACTTCTCTGCCATTCTATAAGAAAGAGATACAACATCAAAAACCAGGTCAGCTGGCTGGGGCTAGCATAGCTGTACTCGTGTTTCTATAACTGTATGAAAATATATGAAAGTATAACTGGATATGAAAGTATAACTGGATATGAAAGTATAACTGTATGGGTACTAATGTAAACATATGGACGCGAAGGGGTAGTAATATCCAACTACCATTACTCATTTTAGGCGAAAAGTTCCAACTTTAGACGGTGAAAAACACGTGAAAAACATTTCAACTAAAACAACGGTAGTTTTTGCGATGCCAGTTTCTTCACAACAAAAAGAAAACAGCTGAAACAAAGCCGTAACTAAGACAGGTTTGTGAGACAATGAAACTTTTTGGAATCTCAATATAGCTACGTGAATACGAAAATATGGAGAAGTCAAAGAGAAACGCAGCAAAATCTGCATACTCGTGTCTTCTTCGTGATATCACGATTTTCAACTAGGTTTTCACGCTGACGTCTGCTAGTTTCCTATCCAGTCTTTTTATTATCCATGGTGATACCGACCGTAGAAGTTTGTAGTACTACATAATAATTGTACACTACAGTATATGTTTTCGTTTCCTATCATAAAGCAATCATATCTTGTCTTTATTTTGATGTCCACATAAGCTTTCTCAGGTTTGAAGCGATTCCAAAAGAAGTGAAGTTGCTTGGTCTGTCCAACGAACGCCCGCCATCGGATAGTTTAGCAAAAATGCGGACAAATAAAGGAACTGGGTGTGACGTTTTGCAATAATTTGTCACATTTTCCTTGAGATGCCGTTTACATGGGCAAATTTTGAACATGACAAGTTTCCTTGTTCAAAAGCTGGCACATGCACCAGCTTTTGAACAAGTGTACTTGTCAAGGAAAAACTTGTCATGATTCCTCATTCACACGAGCAAATAAGACTTGTCAAATTGCCAAAGAAAACTTGCTCGTGTAAACTAGGCCATTCCAAAACGTTGCTCATACATGTCCAATATTGTCGAACTGATACGACTCATAAATCCACGATCCGTGCACTATATTTTGTTGAGATGACCTCAAGCTGTGTTTTATTTATTCTCTTACTTTTCTAACAAGGGGAAGTGAACTAAAAACTCGGGACAGTCGACAACGTTGTCCAACTGGAAATCGTACTTGTGACCAAACAGAGGAAATCCATCTTCCTCTGCGAAAGTAACCTTGTAGACTTTGTTGCCAAACGAGAGGTCTTCAGATTCATTAAGTCGGCGTCTGCATTGAAACAACAAATCAATACTTGTTTACCATATTATCATTATTATAGATGGATAGATAAGAAAGAGTCAACTCCAATACAGCAATATTATGCTAGTACTCACATAAGTTCGTATCCACATGGGACAGTACCGATGAAATACCCCCCTGGTTTGAGATTTTCGCAAGCGTTTTCAAGCATCTTCTCAGCTTGTTCTTGTGACTCGAATGAATAATGAAGAGCAAATTGACAGCTGGTCATGTCAAACTTGGCATCCCTGTTTTTTTCATTATAATGTGTGGTTAGATCCTCCTAAGAAACCAAAAATATTCAGTAAGATTTGGCCAACGTTGATGGGAGTTTGACAAAGAACTATCACTTTATTCAAGTGATATTATTGTGTTATGTGTTGTATTGAACTTCAAATATGTAGAAATAAGCATGTTAGAAATAGATTCAGACTGCTAGTGCTATAACTATAAAGCACAAACCTTCGTACAGTCTGCTGTGATAAATTGTATATCAAACAATGGTTCTACGTATCTTCTGGAGTGGCGATTTCTTTGTAGGTCTCTATAGCGCTGCTCACACTGCTTAATGGATACGTCGGCAATATCTGGAAACACCAAGGTCAATATTTAGAGGCATTTGCCGAAACAATAACCGTACTCGTAACCTTTTCTAACACTAATTAATCATAACATAGCATGAGCATGGCTGAAAATTCAAAATCTTCCATGTGTAGACAGGCTAAGGAAAACTTTAGCAATTGAATTAAGCTTACCAGCACAGACAACGTTGGCCACTTTTGCTCTCTGCCATTTCAGTAAATCACCACCTTTTCCACAAGCAAGATCAATTATATTTATTTCCCGGGAATTTGTCCTGAAGTTAAAGAGATTGCCAAGTAAGAATTTAGTGTTTTCTCATTTTTTATTATTATGTAGCCATTTTCTATGCTTGCACTTCTAACAAATGCAGAGTACTACCAGGGTTCGAATTAACGTTTCAAAAGTGCATCGCAAAAATATTTGTTCGAAAAATTGCCCCCCCCCGATCAAATTCGTATAAAAACGAACAACGAACGAAAACTTCTATATTTATTAAAGCGATGTAGATATATTTATATCTTATTGAATGGTTTGGCATATAATACGGCCGGGTATTTTACGAGTTTCTCAAGTGTTTATTTCATTTCCTCGTTTGTTTGTGATACGTTGTCAGACGTTGTTTCTGTTAAACTGTCCATTGCTTTGAGAAATTCATCGTCAAAGTCGTCAGAGTTTAACGAAAATAATAATGCGTCGTTCATGTCTGTACTTACATTTTCAAAATTAAAAAGACAGTTCGCATCCGCCATTTTAGGCTTTGGTTTAAAGCCGCAAAAAAATCCGTATTTTTGTTCTGTTCAGAAGAGGAGAAATACGGATTTTACCATGCAATACGGCCTGGTATTTGTTCTGTTCTCGTGCCCTTATATGGAAGAATTACGTCATTGTCATATAATAAAAAAAGTTATTCGGTTTATCGTCAGCGGTCAGCTTCATCATTTTCCAAATCTGACATCGTCATTTCGGTGATAGTTCGATCATGCCATCTTTCGACTCTAAAAATGCATGTGATGTGCAACCTGGTGGAAAACATGTTGGAAATATTCGCTGTTCCACGTGTAAAGAACATGACGATCGGCTCTAGGGGATGAAAAACTACAGAACAAGGAATATGCGCGCACGTTCCTTACGTACTATATTGGGAATTTACAAACAGCCAGTAAACAAAACTCCGTTTTGAGTTGTTGCATCGCGATTTTACTAGTTTTTGCCCTTTTTTGCATTGCAAAATAAAAAGTTCATCGCGTTTTGCGAATCGCGATGTGTTAATTTGAACCCTGTACTACTTTCCTTTCAGTTTCCAGTGCTTTGTTGAAATAATAAAATTTAATTTTTTATTACATCTACAGTACCGGTATGTGTTCTGTGCCCTTACTTTTATATCTGGTGAAGGTTTGAAACCATTCTGATTGAAATTGAAGGAGTTATGGCAGTTGGTTATTGATATAAACACTGCGCTAACAGCAATTAATTGTTGATGATTATTTTTTGACCATTTTTAGGCTGAAGAAAGTCATGAATAGGGTAATATGTGGGTTCATTTTCCAAAAGTTATATCTTTGTAACTGTGTGGGTTATGTGCTATGCAGGTAATAGGCAAATAGCCCAGAATATAACTGCTTTCACCTACTTTCTTATTTTTTCAAGGAATTCATTTATTAGCACACTTTTGATCCAGTTGTTGAAATTCCGAAGGTGGAATATTCGACTGTTTCTTCTCTCTTCCCTTGTGTTCTCTGGGTTTTCATTGTAGTGCTTAGCCACAGTTGAGCCATGACCTGCAGGCTCCACTTCCTACAGAATATTCACATGAAAGGAAGCAGGGTTTGAAATTTATTTATTTATTTCGTTTCACCACAAATATTGGAATGTGTAGTGATTAAGATTAATATAAGAATAAGTTATTTGCTAAGGTTATATAAGTATAGTACATGTACATGTGGCAGGGTTAATTTTTTTGACTACAGTTATTAGTAGTTTCCCAATTGCCTGAGGCAACCACACTTTTGTTTGGGCAAGTAAATTTCAGCTTTTGGTAGCCTTATGGGCAACATAATTTCATGTGGATTTGCACGTCATTAAGTACTTGACATGTCTTTCATTTCTTGCACTCAATGATGTCAAAATTGAAAAGAAACCACCATTGTACAACAATTTTCAGCCGTAGAGCAAACTCTAAAATGGCAGCATCCAGAAGCATATAATACAAGATTAAAAACATTGTTTCTCAAGTACAAGAGCTAATACAGTAAAACTATTAACATTTCTAAACATTATACTTAAAGGCCTTTTATTTAAAATTATTTTATTTTTGACTACAGTTCCCCTTTACCAGTAACCAATACTATATATCAAGTGTATAAATCACACATAATTGTACGCTCGATTGTAGTACGCACAATCGACAATTTCCTCCCTTTCCTTCTTGCTCCAAATGGAGTTGTTTCCAGACACTAAGTTTTTGAGGGTGTCATAGCTCATGGAAAGGCACTTGTCGGACAAGATATTTGTCACAAAACTGAATGTGTGCTCAACTGAAGAATGGGTGAACAGAATGTGGTGCGCAGAAACCCAATTGCCTCATTGAAAGCACTGATGTGCATCATAACTTACTTTAGAATCTTTTTCCTTTTCTTGTGCCTTAGGATCTTTTTCCTTTTCTTGTTCTTTAGGATCTTTTTCTTTTTCTTTTGCATCTTTTACCTTTTCTTCCTCTTTAACACCCTTTTCTTCCTCTTTAATACCCTTTTCTTCCTCTTTAATACCCTTTTCTTCCTCTTTAATACCCTTTTCTTCCTCTTTAATATCCTTTTCTTCCTCTTTAATACCCTTTTCTTCCTCTTTAATACCCTTTTCTTCCTCTTTAATTTCCTTTTCCTCCTCTTTAATATCCATTTCCTCCTCTTTAATATCCTTTTCTTCCTCTTTAATATCCTTTTCCTCCTCTTTAGGATCTTTTTCCTTTTCTAGCTCTTCAGGATCTTTTTCTTTTTCTTGTCCATTGTCGGCAATATCTGAATAAAAATTGGTGTAACTTGGTCATCAATCACCTCACCATGCAGAAAAAGAGTGCATAAGGAAAGGAAGCACAACTCAGTCTGTCAATTATAATTAACTACGGATAGTGAAGTGAAGAGTAAGACTATTGATTTTTAGCTATTACTGCCTTCATGCAACTTTGAACATGCACTTTGTATTTGCAACATGCACTATATTTCTTATTCGGTGGAAATGACATCACAGATTCTGGACATTGAAAATTAACTGGAAAATGCTGACCAAAATGCTTGTCTAGCATATATTTTGACGTCAAGCAAGGTAATCCGTACTTGCATAGATCAACTTGTGATCTGCTTTGGAGTTAGTTATAGTCTAGCGTTCAAACTTTCGCATTTCGGAGTTTAGATATCAGAGTGCTTGGAAAATAATTCTAAAATTCAGACACAAGTACCTTGCGTGACGTCACAAAATGTACTCCTTCCAGACTCCTTGTAACATATTGTTGTCATGGAAGATTTGATAAAGCCAAAAACGTTTTTGGGGTTATGGGCACTTATTTATTGTATACACATTCTTTTTTGATGTAAAGTCAAACACATGTTTTGAGTATTTTAATTTATGTTTTGCAACCAATCACGAGCCGATGTAATTCCTATCTTTATCATCATGTCTGACAGGTCAGCAATTAGTAGCAACACATTTCCAAGATCAAATTTAAATTTTTTTGACAACTAAAAATTAGATACTTTTCCATCCATTTTCGTCTTCGGGCGCGCGGTTATATAGCACGACAATACCTTGTAGCACCAATGGCATATTGACAGGTTGAGTAAAAGCTTACAAACAAATGGCCCACTCACTGGCCTCACAGTTTGAGTTTTTCGCCATTAAATTTATATATTTATGTGCCAGGTGTCTTTTTCGTTTCAAATAATTCGTAGTTAGTACGTCGGGCTTAATACCTTGGGTTTCCTCATCCTCATTACTACCGTTCTCGGTTGTCTTCGGTGCTTCCTCAGGCTCTGCATTTTCATCTTGGACAAAACAACAAAGGTTTAATACAGATATTTTATTCAACAACACATTTGATCGCCGGTTTACAACTCCGATAATCGCCGAAAACTCAAGAACGATTATCAAGTTGAAAGCATCACAACATAGGAATTCACCTTTAGCTTCTTCTTCGTCGTTCACCTCAGGTTTCTTTTCCTCGGAACATTCAAGAACAGCATCATTTTCTTCCACTACTAGTTTCACTTCTGTTTCCGCCATCTTGCGTTGAATGGTTCGAGTGGCGCACGTGCACCGTTTGTAACGGTTAGGAGTCTGAGAACCAGTCACAGTTAATTAAAGATGGCGGTGAGTTGGGTTGTTTTCGATTTTCGAACATCTTTTTTTCGAGAAATTTATAAATTCCACTCTTTGAAAACTAGAATAACAATTTCCATGCGACGTTAACTGAATCACTGACAAATGCATGTATTTTAGCCGGCCAAGGGGAAGCAGCCAACGAAAGGAAAGAAAGAAATCCTTCAAGGAAATAAGAACACGTTAGGCTTCTACGGCAAAATAATGACCGGATCCACTGTAAGTTTAGAAACTAAATTTTAGAATTTTGAAAATACGGAAATATTAAAGGAAATATTAAAGCCTCTTCTTTTGATATATTTATTAAAAGGCTGCTCCAAAGAGTCCAAGACATCACTGTTTTTTTCTCTGTGCATTTTTAGGCAATGTATATAATCATACATATATTCATCAGATACCATTCAGCGGGCTGGTTCACATTTGTAAGTAAATGGCCAATTATTGTGATATCAGAATTCGTCCAGGCATCGCAGGCAAAATGTACCCTGATATCACTGATGCCTGATATCAGAATTTGTCAAGGCATTATGCAGGCAAAATATACCCTGATGTATGCCTGATATCAGAATTTGTTCAGGATCACAGGCAAAATGTACCCTGATATCACTGATGCCTGATATCAGAATTCGTCCAGGCCTAATGCCTTCAGAATTTGTCCAGGCATCGCAGGCAAATGTACCCTGATATCACTGATGCCTGATATCAGAATTTGTCCAGGTGGTGCAGGCAAAATATACCCTGATGCCTGATATCAGAATTTGTCCAGGTGTTGCAATCAAAATATACCCTGATGCCTGATATCAGAATTTGTCCAGGTGGTGCAGGCAAAATATACCCTGATGCCTGATATCAGAATTTGTCCAGGTGGTGCAGGCAAAATATACCCTGATGCCTGATCAGAATTTGTCCAGGTGGTGCAGGCAAAATATAGATATCAGAATTTGTCCAGGTGTTGCAGGCAAAATATACCCTGATGCCTGATGTCAGTATTTGTCCAGGTGGTGCAGGCAAAATATACCCTGATGCCTGATATCAGAATTTGTCCAGGTGTTGCAATAAAAATATACCCTGATGCCTGATATCAGAATTTGTCCAGGTGGTGCAGGCAAAATATACCCTGATGCCTGATATCAGAATTTGTCCAGGTGGTGCAGGCAAAATATACCCTGATGCCTGATATCAGAATTTGTCCAGGTGTTGCAGGCAAAATATACCCTGATGCCTGATATCAGAATTCGTTCAGGCATTGCAGGCAAAATATACCCTTGGGAGTAGGGTAAAAAGGTGATGAGTTTATAGACTTCAGCCTGTGAGACATTTGCATAAGAGCTACTTTGACAAACCATAATTTTTAGTCTATCTCATCATTGAATTTAATATTAACCAAACTTTTGAATTTAATAACTATAACTTCAAATGTATGCGCTCACAGCAAGCGTGATTCTACGGCATGGTTCAATAGCATAAATCAACAGCCCAACATAAAAAATTCAAAGGCTAAACACATCAATCGGTTTTTCTAAACAGATTCTAACTTAACTTTTATAAACACTGCATGCATATGTAGGATGACTGTTAAAAATAACTAAGTCTATTAAACTGGGCAAAAAAGTGGGGTGTGTGAAGCCCCAGTCCCTCTCACTGCGCGGTCCCTGTGTTAATGTGGTTGTTGTTGTGGTAATCGTTATTCTTATACAAAATATAAATTGTATTTTTTTGTTAAACTTTCTATATATATTTCCTTAGTTAGCATTGGCTTTTAGTTCATCAGTTTTTGGAGGCTGCCACAAAGCAATGACCAGCATGGCTAAACCAACCTATTCTGATGACGGTGCACTTATTGATGGAGGGATTGATCTCAATATGACCTCAGGAATGGCTGAGTAAGAAATAAACACTGTGTAATTTTGTTTGTAAAACAAGGACATTGAGTTGTCAGTAGTATTAATTGAACGTCCCTACTTATGTTGCAATAAGACGTTCATACATCACAATAATTATTTCCTTTACAGGCACTTAAAAGATCTTATTTTACTCACTGCTATAGTACAAGTTATAAGTATCGTCTCAAATTATCTTTGGATCTTTTGGCTATTGGTAAGTGACATCTCTGGGGAAACCATTACAGTAGCAGCTTCATTCGCACATGTTACAGTGTTCAACAAAAATATATATCGCTACTTTACTTTACTTTACCTTACCTTACCTTACCTTACCTTACCTTACCTTACCTTACCTTACCTTACCTTACCTTACCTTACTTTACCTTACTTTACTTTACTTTACCTTACCTTACCTTACCTTACCTTACCTTACCTTACTTTACTTTACTTTACTTTACTTTACTTTACTTTACTTTACTTTACTTTAAATGCCTATAATGTCAAAAAAAATTTTAATGATAAAGTAACTTCTTTTTAAGATTTTTGTTTCTTTGCTATGTTTTTGAAATATTTCAGTTTGTTTGATATGCAAACATTTGCATTGGAATTTCGTCACACATGCAATATCACCTAGATAGCAAAACTTGTTCTTGCTCACACACTCTAACGAGTCTGATGCACCATTGCTAACATTCTCTGAACTCTCTGCCTATTGTTGTTGCTAATGTTTAGACAGCCTCAGCGGCGGTTATCTTCAAGTGAATCACAGACTATGAAGAAAACCGCCGCCGCTTGAGGCTGTCGACATGTCAGTTACCAACTATTGTTCTCAAATACTACAACAACCTGGACGATCAACTTCACATTTTATAGTTGGTACAGCAATAAGTGACCTGATTGGGCTTGTGTTTCTATCTAGGCACCATCACGGGCATTTTACATGTTATGGAAATACATCTTAGCACCATGGATATTTGCAGAGGCTCCAGAACCAGAGATGGACACAAAGGCACAGAAAAAACACGAGAGAAAAATGAAAAGAGGCGGAATGATGTAGAACAATAAACTAAATTATCAATAATAATAACTGCCATCCGAAATACATACACTAGAAAAAAGTTATAAGTTTTTGAAACACATACAGTACTTTCGATGAATACAGTACACACCAGCAGTCACTAAAACATTATGTTTTAACCATTTATAACATTAATTATATATTATTTATTTATTTTACTTGGACTACTTAGGTTGGGGAAACAAATCAGCCCATGTGGGTAGGTTAAACTGTTAACCCAATATGTCCATTGATCTTTAAATAAAGACTGGATTGACCAACTGTTGTTTAAATATACAGCAAAGTGAAAAGGTGGTAAACTGCCAAGAATTTAGTGACGAAATACTGACGTTTCGAGCGGAGCCCTTCATCAGAGTAAGACGAGATGAAATCAAATAAATAGGGCTTATATATATATGCCAAAAGGGTGTACAAGTAGAAAGTAGCCAATCAAATGCACGGGAGATAAACAAACTAATAATTAATGATATAGCAAAGTGAATCAGATCACAACAATTATACCAACACCATACAAAACACTTCTTTGCACACACCAACGTACAATAGTCATAGACCTACCGACAAACAATACACCCACGCTTAACGCATGACGCAACACCCACTCACATTGATTATGACACAAACAACCGATGAGGAACAATATTGGCCCACGCTTAACGCTTAACGCAACACCCACTCACACTAATTATGACACAAACAAACTATGACGTAAAACCAGACGTATATATAGGCAAACCTGACAAACACGCTTTACTTGACTCTGAAGATGACCGCCGCTGAGGCCGTCGAAACGTCAGTCACCAACAATAGTCTCTCTCAAGACTACAACAACCTGATGCTGCGAAAAAATTAAGCCGGGAATATTTCGCAGCGGCCATCTTGAATGGACCACGTAATATATTTTTACTATAGTCGACAGAGACTATCTGTCTCTGATCTTTTAAGATGCTAAACTAAATCAGTTGTCGAAGGTTTTCCCGTAATTTAGAACACAAACTACGACTCTATTACAATATAATGAAGCCGGGATTAGCGCGTGGCGGCCATATTGGAGTGACGACTGTGGCCACTCCAATATGGCCGCCACGTGCTAATTCCGGCTTCATAGTTACTGTTGTGGAGCCGTAGTTTGTGTTCTATATTATGGGAACATCTTAGACAACTAATTCATAGATCAGAGACAGGATAACGTAGTCCCAACAAGATGGCCACCACGCGCTAATTCCGGCTTCATAGTTACGGTTGTGGAGCCGTAGTTTGTGTTCTATATTACTGGAAAAGCTTGGACAACTTATTCATTTTAGCATCTTAAAAGATCAGATAGTCACTGTCGCTTATAGAAAACTATATAACGTTGTCTCAACAAAATGACAGCCACGAGCTATTTCCGGCTTGATTTTCTGAACAATAGTTGCTCGACCCAGTCCTTATTTAGAAACCGTGAATATGCCAGTACCTAACTTCTTCTAATAATATCATTAATGTTTAACCAAGCATAGAGAGAGAGAGAGATGTAATGAGAAAAAAAGGAAATGATCACCAAAGATATAGTGATGTTTTTTTTTCTCCCAACTAGTACTATCAGAAATGATGATACTGCCTGGGTTTCTCAAACTCATTAATCATGAATTATTAATGAATCATTAATCATGAATCATAAATTATAATAGCCATTCCATGAACGTATACCACATTACATGCATGAGTTTTGATACCCAATGAAAACCTGTAGAAAACTTGACCGAAGTGCAGCTATGTGTGTTTAAAATATATTTTTCTAACTAAAAAATATTAAAAAAAATTTTTAACTAAAAAATGGCAAATGAACATCCTGTTAAGAAAATCTCAAATTGCTTTAAGAAAATGCAAACAAGGCAATCAAACAATAACTGCAGGCCAATTAAAGCAACAAGGTGATGATGAAGGTTATAAATTCTTAAAGTGTCTATGAAGTGAAAAAATCGCGAGCATTTTTTTGCTTTAACAAACAAAGTAGCACGGCAGGATCGTTCACTGAAAATTTCAAGTGAATCTGCTGCATAGTCTTCGAGCTATCAACTCTCAAAGTTTGTCCATTGGCATAGTTGAACGATACAAAATAGGGAAAGACTGGGATTGAATATATGTGGTATGACGTATGCACTATGCAGGTGGATCATTAATGTTCAAATCCATTGTTCTTATGCATAGTAAGTACACCTGCATACGTCACAAGACAATGAACCGCGCGTTTCAGATTTCACCAAAAACATTTAGCCATGCCAAACTTTTGAGAGTTAATAGCTCGAAGACTATGCAGCAGATTCACTTGAAAATTTCAGTGTACGCTCATGCCGTGCTACTTTGTCCGTTAAAGCAAAAAAAATGCTAGCGAATTTTTCACTTTGGTCACCCCATATTTTGAAAGGGCAAAGAACATTTTGTTTGCTATGATTCGACAATTAGATCCAGCCTCATTATTTTGTTACTTTTCATCATCTGAAACAAACTAAATGGATTCACTTGCTAAAAATACTTGGCAAACTTGTCGGATACACCCCATTCTTTTCATCTGTCGCCAGGCTTAAAATTATGAGGCCAGTTAAACGTTATGCCAAAATCGTCATGCCAACATCTTTTCGATAACGCCGACTGAAGACAGCTAGGCGACGTTTGATGAGATAAATACTGCCAATTTCTGGTTTAGATGCGGTTTTCACATACGTGCGCATGCACGCATTGCGTACCTATTTTTACTGCATGCAATATAAATCAAGTTAGTTTGATTTTATCGCATGAGTGCACGCATTTGCACTTTGCCGCACAGGTGTGTAGGCTGCAGATACAGCGCGGTGTGAGACAGCTGTACACCTCTGCAATGCGAAAATTTGCTACGAACAATGACAGAATTGCCATAAATGAAACATCGTGTCCCGTAGAGTAGCGTGCATGTACTCCGGAAAAAGAAGAGAGTCCTAAGAAGTTTCTGGAGTCATTCGCAAGAGACGTCTGAAACTCTCTTGGTACTCAAGAAGCAATTCGGATTGTTTTGGATAACCCCAATCGCGCTTCCCTTCTCATTAATTAACCAATGTTTTAACCAATAGTCTGATTTTGAGAATTTCAATAATAATTATAGTCAAAATACAAAGACATTCCTACGTCCGCAGTCTGTTCTGTATTTCAGTATTACCGGCGAACTTTACACGAGTTCTGTAGCCGCGGGCTGGGAGGGCTCGCGGGGAAAGATGGGCGCGTTCCTGAAACACCCTAGCTACAGCCAGAAAAATATAAAACTCAAGAGGTTTAGGTTAAAAGGGATGACTCAAAAGACCTTTCTGTTTTTGTTTGATCTTTATTTTTCGTTAGGTAGGGTTAGCTACGGTAGGATCAAGGTTAGGATTAGGATTGAGATTAGGGTTAGACTAATCGACTGGCTTGTACCTAAGACTCAAGACTATTCCTAAAACATCAACATTTAGAGACTCCTATTTTCCCCGTATTGTCCAAATGTGGAACGCTCTACCATAGGCACAGACAGATTATGCTAGTAAATTGCGAAAAAGTTGCTCAAAAAAATGCCAAAAAGTTGCTCCAAAAGGCCGAAAATTTGCTAAAAAATTTGCTCAAAATGAAAAAAGTTGCTGGCAAATTCGGAAAAAATCCTCTCAAAATTCAGTGTCTTCCGCACAGAAATTGATTGATTGTCTGCTTCATTTGCTTATTTTTACAAGGGAACTCTTTTATTCTGTCCCAAACAGACGTCGAATTATTTTTGAATTTCCCAGTATTTCCCAGTATTTCCAGCTATTTTTCGTTTCCTCGAAATAGAGGCTCTCTCAGGTTCGGATATATTGGCTCCCTCATTTATCGCCAGTTGAATAGGGTTTAAAACAACGTCACTTGATTAATTTTGTGATTGTCAGATTGTGAATGCTGGAATAAATTAAATTTGCTTCATCCAGGGCCTGGGCTCCGGTCGGCTAGCCACCAGACACAAAGCTTAGCTTTTTAACTTTTATAAAGCCTGTTTATAATGTGAAAAGAACAATATCAAACGGACTGGCACAATGGGGGAAATGTTCAAAACAACAAAACGTAGAAATTCTTGATGAATGAGCTCAAAGTTGCCAAAATAATGCTAATTTTAGGAAAAGTTGCTCGAAGTTGCTCGTTTGCAAAAAAGTTGCTCAAAATCCAAAAAGTTGCCGAGCACAATCTGTCTGTGCCTACTCTACCAGATGATGTCAAGTCTTGCGTTTCTTTACCATCATTTAAACATAGACTAAAGAACTTCTTTTTCAATAGACTTCGTGTACTATTTGATCAGGACAATATTAGAAGTTATAAGTTGATTTGTCCTAAATGTCGTCATAGTATAACACTCTTAATTTATGTTCGTGTTAACGCTGTAGTGCTAACTCTCTGAGTTAGATTGTTTGGGGAGGGGGGTCAAGTTTTATAGTTAGTATAGTTATAGGTGTTCAAACCTTGTAGGGGATCTCGTGTCCTATTGTTTGTTCGCCTAGTGTATTTATATTATGCTATTGTTATTCATGTAGTATATGTGTCTATACTGAATTTTTAAAATAAAAATAAAAATAAAATAAACTAGTTCTTGAAAATGAGAATGTCCTTTTGAGTAATATCCCTTTTAGCCTTCACCAACTCAAGAAGCCTCTGCGGAGGAGAGTGGTTGTTACCCAATAAATTCGTTAACCCCCCCCCAAAAAAACAACAACTGGTTATTACAGTGTTTATTATGAAAAAAATATGTTTATACCAGTTAGTCCGCTAGGATGAGGCAATGACATTATATATGTGCCTATATTTACAACCGACTTTTTTACCATTTTAAAGGACATTGGTAATAAAAAAGTATCTTTATAGTAATTTGATGTTGTAAATATGCTCGTAAAGTGTTTTAATTGCACTGTCAAAGTTGCTAACCAGAATCATTGTCCGCCATCTTGGATTCTTGTGACGTCACAGCCAGGGTAAAGCGAAATTTTATTTAGCCATCCTCGTGTCTTTATAAGTTTGAAACTCGATTTTAGTGAATGTCTTCCTTTTTCAATTGAACCACACCATTTTAAAAAACATTCCACGCAAAGAACAAAGTAGTTTCATCAGGTTTACCCCAGGTGTGACGTCACCAACTTCCCAAGGCGCAAAATTGTACAAGAGTAGTTTTGTTTACTTGGATTACCTTCGTAAGCCTGTTTATTAATCAGAAAGTGAAAAATTTGAAATTGTGATTCTTGTTGCCAATGTCCTTAAGGTATTAAAGTCACTTTTTAACTGTGTGAAAAAAACAACCCTATATGTGTTATAATTTTGCTGTACAGTATGTTATTTTAACAAGCTTTGCTAAGCTAACAATTAGCACCAAAAATCGATGCATTCATTAGTCTCTGTATATACCACCAAAAACAATGTTGCCTACAGCAAATAAAATGCGTAATGAACCCCTACAGTTATAAAAATAACTGTTATATTTGACAAGCCTTTGGTCCAAAGACCCTGCTGCCAAACAAGTGTCCTTTACTGTATATCAAGAATTGACAGAATCTGTAAACCAAGAGCTCCGAGACTGGATAAAAGTTGTTTGAAAAGTCCTTCGACCAGCATAAGGACGACTTCAGTGCTAATTTACAAAACAGTGTCTTGGTTCAGTGCTGTCCATGGCAAAATGAGACGCTAAAGATGTTCTTGACTATACACCCTATGTTGGTGTTGGTGCGTCAGAGTCTAGGAGTGGTTGAGAATCTGCGTTCTCTTGCGTGGGCTCCCTCCACAAAACAGGCTGTGCTAGTTCTTCACCATTGGTTATAGAATAGGGTGGAGGGGGAATATCGATTTTTCCAGGATCTTCTTCAGCATAAGCAGGAAGAGCTGGTGGACATTGATCCATTGCCCGACCTTCTCGGCTAAATATGAAAGCTGGTCGTGGTACAGCTGGTTCCTCTTCATAACGACCACGATTCGCATCCTTAATAATTGAAAATACAAAATGGTTAGTTCATAGAACTCGTTAAATGATAGAGTAACACATTTTACAACTTTTCCGTATTTTACTTCGTTTTTGAAATATTTCAGTTTGTTTGATATGTAAATGAGGTGGTCTCTGACGTGGGTAGAGAATTTTCACTCATTAAAATATTAGTTCAATATTAAAGTTTGTTCCACAAATTTACTTGAAAATGTGCGTATAATAACTCCTCATGATAATGAACGTTGTAAACTTAGCAATCACTGAGATATGACATTTTTTAATGAGTGAAAATTCTCTGCCCTGCACCTGACGATCTCATTTACATATCAAACAAACTGAAATATTTCAAAAACGAAGTAAAATACGGAAAAGTTGTAAAGGTGTTACTCTATCATTTTACGCGTTCTTTCATATTATACAAACTTAATTTTTGTTGCCAATGTCCTTTAACTCTTTCCTGACAGGCTGAAAACATCCAAAATTGAACCACCTCTTTGTTCTATTGATATCTCTTGAAATAACCATAACTGTCGCGAAAGCTATACATTTTCTGAAAGCCCAATAAACCGGCTTTTACTTGTGCTTTTAAATTTCCCGAACAAAACACATTATGTTAATATAAATTAGCATTAATTATCATAAATCAGGTTGAAAAATTTACATTTTTCTAGAAAAGACCATCTTGCACGCCCGCGTAGCATCTTGAAAACTCAAAATGCCACCAATCGCAGAGTTGTTTATGAAATCAAATCAAACTTGGCGTGTGCGTGGAACTCATGTTCCTGGCGCTTGTCGAATTTCAATTTTTAATCTTACGTTACCGTGTGCCGTGTTTTTCGACTGACGACTTTGCGGGTCTTCTACGACCATTTTGACTGGGCCGGTCAGGAAAGAGTTAATGTGAATGTTTCTAAATCGTTTTCTATTATTTAATGCCCACTGTCGTTGTTGATTTATTATAACAGTGCTAAAACTAACAACATCCTGAAAGTAAGTGCGGCGTATTTATGGTTTATAGTCCGCAATTTTCGGTAGTCAAAACAACCACCATCTATAATCAGTCCCAGCTGTAATTCGCGTAGGCACTCGCCGAAGAAAATTCCGAAGCAAATTGAAAATTTCCTGGTTCGGCTCGGCAAAAAAATGCCGAAGCAAATAGTTTTATTTCGTGGATTATATACAGTCGTTGGCGCCAAAGCGTGAACTGCACTGGCACTCAAAACATTTTTCAATCAAAACAAATTTACATTTTTCTTTGTCTTAAGCGCTCGGACGAAATTAGCGATCACAAGACAAAGGAAAATTGCGTTCGTGCGGAAAATTTCGCTGTGTGGAAAACAGCCTTTACCCAGGAAACGCTAGAAAAAATGTTGGGTTAAACAGTGTGCATGCACTTAGTCGTTAAGTGCGGATTTCAGGTGTCAACTACAGTCTTTTTACACTGCCGACGTGTTTGCCGAAGTAATTGCCGAATTTACAGTGCGGGTTTTATCGTGGTCCTTGGGAGAAATAATTGCCAGACAAATCAGTAAATTATCAAAAGACCTCGTCAATTTCTCGCCAACGCAAATTGAGTTGAATTACAGGGACTGCATAATTTAGTTTTCCAAATGTCTACAAATTTTAGGGGTGAAGTTTCAAGTAAAATTCGAAATTAAAATCAGCTGTTATTTCTAAAATAAAGCATTATCGTAAGAGTTGGGTTAGTATTAGGTGTGGGGTTAGGTTTGGGGTTAGGATTAAATTATTTCGTAAATTGACCTTGCTTAATCCGCCAAATGTTACCCGTGATTCGCACACAGCCATTCCATCTGTCATAACTGCTTGGACATGTATAATATTTCAACCTTGGAATGAAACTGCAAGATATTTTGTCTGTTGCACTTGAAGAAATTAAATCACGCCCATATTATAGAGAAAGGGGGCAAGGGGGTCTTGTCACAAGTTCACAAATATTTTTTTGCATTTCATAAATCACAAAAAACAAAATATCATTTTCATGATTATTAAAAACATAAATAAGTAAAAACATGTCATGATATTCCAGACATCAGAATTGGATATTACTGTGATATGACAGCGGTAATCATCAGCAAAATCAAGCTCAGGTGTTACGAAGTAAAAGCAAGGAGATTTATTGATCAATTATCCTTTATTGACTTTATTGGGGTCAAAGAATGTAGAAATTCACAATCTAAGGTAAAAATTCCAGTCAAATCACAGTTTTCAAGCAAGATTTTCAGGTCTTCATAACTCACAGAATACATTGTAATCACGATTCAGTGATTCACAGAATGGTATTTCTTTTAAGTCACAATTCACGAGCAGAAATAATTATACCTAACCACGAGTCACAAAAATACATCTCCCCTTGCCCCCCACTATAGAGATGTAGGCATTTTTAAAAACAGAATCAACAAGAGGCATTATTATACATTCAAACTTCATTCTTGTTCCTTATTGGTCAACATAATCCAGTTAATTCTCAATGTCCGGCAGCTGTGGCATCATTTCCGTCGAATACTGTGAATTATTGGACGGAGGTGTCGAAAAAATATTATTGGACACTGATAACATCACTACCTCAAAGCATGCAAAAATTGCAAAATAACAAAATGGCTTACAGTAGATTTGGCTCTGTTGATCTGAAGACAACAGTGACAATGAAGACAAAAGAGACAATTAACTATGAAGAGGCTCGGTCAATGTTATCCGCCTGCCTTTGGCAGACAACATTGACTTCAATCCGGATAATTCTTGATATACGGTAATGCTCAGCCTCATCCAATGATTGTTTAATATTGGGCTAATCTCATCACAGATAGCTGTACCTACCGTTGCTGCAACTCGTGTTAGCAGTCTTTGAATCTCCTTTCGTTTATAGCGAGAATAAAAGTAAAATACCCAGAAAATAATTTTCAAAATCACAACAATAACAATGACCCTAAAACAAATTAAATGGACAGGAATAAGTAATATACAGTAGAGCACAAAATTACCAAATCTGTTTTCACATCCTCTTCCCAAGTCTTCCTTCCTCATTCTTCCAAGGTAAATCAATGATCTTTCACAGTCACCCAATTATGCACCTATCAATGTAAACCCTCCGGTTGTGGGGATGCGGGCAAAGGGCGGGAATTTGACAGTGAAATACATCCCCCAGTCACGCATTTTACCAAAAATTGTTCCCCGCATTACAAAAGACCTGGAGACAAATGTTCTTCTCGTGGTCAGTTTGTGTTTTCCTTTTCTTGTTTGTCGACTAATGATTGACCGATAGTGCCACAATCGGAAATTACCGATTATTCATGCAATAATTTGTCCGATTCCAATTTTATAATGACGTCATGATGTCAGTCGGCTGGGTAAAGGTGACGTCATACATTTCGATTTTTTAACAATCATTTTCAATGTAACATGTTACTACAACCAAAGTTTGTTAAAACCTTCCATAAATGGCACGCTGCACGCATTAATTTCGTCGCGGCAACATGTTGCGTTAAAAATCGTTTGCATAAAAAAAGACTCAGGTTGAGCGATTAGCGACAATCTGAATCGGTTTTACACAATCGGAAAATACAGATAATTCTACCGATTGTCTACCGATAAGGCAAAAATCGACCCGATTCCGATCAATCACTATTGTACACCCTTCAAGAGCAGATTAACGCTAAGGTGAGTAAAATTTTATTTAATATTGAGTTTATTCATATAATCGCTTTAAACATGATGCTGTGCTTTGTTTTTAGCTTTTGTACCAGCATGTTCTTTTAACTTGTTCAAATTTGGTCGTTAAAATGGTTCCAAAATATTTGACTATGTGCAGTGTACAATCTCTTGTTTTAATCTCACCTCAGGTGTGTTCTTTTGGAAACATTTGATTGATATACAATTCCCCACCCTCGGGTATTTTACTCAAATTTTCAATTTTTTGTCAAATCCCTGCCCTTTGCCCGCACCCCACCCCACAGGGCTTACATTGTCAAATTCCTGCCCTTTGCCCGCACCCCCACCCCACGGGGCTTACATTGATAGGTGCATTATCTTGATGATTTGATCCATCCACTACACGCTTACTCCTACAGATAACAATGGTTAACAACCATTTCCAAACAACCTCTTCTGACGTCTTCCTGTCTCTCAGTGTTGAATTATACACACATATAACCTGCATTTTAATCCATCTTGCTAATATTTCCCATTTTAATGGCAGCCATACAACATTGATGTTTTACACATAAAATACAACCACTTTTTCAACAAATTTTGAGATGAAATTTCACATGATTACAATACCATTTTTCATTGGAGAACCACTTTAGCAACTTACACATATAAAAATAAATCCATATTGGGTTACTTCCTCTTTAACATGTTCTATATTTCTCAGATTTTTGAGGATATTTCAACACTTCTTAATCAATCTAAAATGCAAAGTGCCAAATATTAATTTTTTATAATCTATAGTAACATTCAAAACTACTCCTCGCGTAGCCTGAGAAGACTGCTCGTGAACAATTTAAAACTAACTTTCTATTATAAAAGAGACATTTTATGTTGAAGATCAGTATGGGCATATCATATCACTCACACCACTTTGAGCTGCCAATGATATTCAAGTACTTCGTCTACAGCGTTAGAAATTACAATTATGTCCAGACACGTCCAGTTTCACGACAAATATATAAAGTTGACAGAGAATTCAGAGAAACAAACAACGAAATAATGCACAGAAGAACGCTTTAGTTTTCGGTACAGGAAACGACTTGAAGTATCGCGATTCAAATCGCGTTTTTACACTTCGTAATTTCGAATGGAACAGTCAAATTTCTTATCAAAACAACGATCTCGTATGAAAAAAACCCGACGTACAAAGGCTTACGCTAAAATCTAAAAAAAAAACATCACTTAGTTTAAAATACGAATATAAATACTAACTATAGGATAAATACTAACTATTGCAACACAACAGTGGCAAAATACAGAACAATATCATCACGAACTACGGAAGTTTTACCGTATTAAATTATTATAGGGCGCGATAGCCATAGGAGGTGCCGATGCCGAAGGGGAAAATCTATCTTTACTTGCGCACGAAAGCATTTATATATTTAATAGCTGTAACAACAAGACGAGCCTCTACACTTTTAGTACTATCTTACGGCAATCGCTTTACAAATACCTTGAATAGGAGCGCGTAAAAACGTTCTTGTCAACCAGTCACGAATACACTTCTTCAGATTGTTGTCAATTCATATACTGCACGTTCGGGTTTTCAACTTCGGAAGTGATCGGAAACACGCACACCCGATACCCTTCCGGTGTTATCCGAAAACGTAGACACCTCAAAATGGCGGACAAGGGTAAGGGTCTATTGATGTGATTATTGATATTTTTTTACGTCATCTGAACTGTTCGTTGGTTCCTTTTGTTAATTTTTATGCATGCTTTCCTTAGGAATAAGGCCGCTTGATTTTGAGGAGAATATAGCCGTTGGGAGGTTTGTACATTATTTTGTTTAATACGTAATGTTTTTTCTTAGTATAATACATCCCATTATTTTATAACAACATACCCTAGTAATGATGTCAACAAGAGGTGAACCACCTCATGTCTTTATACCCTAATTCTAACCCCGTTCTGCAAAGTATGCCTATGAGGTCATCAGCCTGTCAATAATGAAGTCTTTGACAGTTGACACTTCTAATTGTTCCTACTGTATATATGCACCTGTCAATGTTTAGCCCCAGGGGAGGGGGGCCGGGCAAACCCAGGGGATTTGACATTTTTCGATGATTACATGTCAAATAACTTACCCATGCGACAAACATCCATGTCAAATACCATAAAGTTCCGAAAGTAACGACCCCACGAAAGTAGCGAGCCCCCGAAAGTAACGATAAAATTCTGTGTTTGCTAATAATGTACCAGTCAATTCCAACTGCAATCATCCCCCCCGGGCGAACCACCGGGATTTGACCAGAGTTTAATCCCGCACAGGCAGGAATTTGACGCAAACCTGAGCCCGCCCCGTCGGGCATTTGACTCGGTCCGCGGTCGCACAAAATTGGTCAGCGGTTGCACACAAAAAAATCGTAATCATCTTTACATCATCTACTCATCATTGCAACAGAATGCCATGAACAGAGCAAAAGGAGTAGAGAAAGCTACAAGACTATGAAAAAAGCAACAAAAAAACAACATTCAGACATAAATTTAATGGTTCCTCTATTAGAAACTTTCACCTTTGTCCATGATATAATTAATTTAGTTGTGTTTTACGGTACCACTTTGACGTGGACGCATTTATATTCTTTCAGTACACATTAAATATAAACAGTCATGGGTATCTGGCCATTATTTACTTGATTTACTTGACATTTAGATCAAGTCGCTCTGACAAGAAATTTGATAGGACGGTTGGTCATATAGAAGACATTATTATGGGTAAATATGCCTGCTCCACATAGCCAATCAATTTTCCCAGCAGATCCCTCTGATGAAATAAAGAAATTTAATGTTATTCTTTGCCGCAAATTTAGAGGACACCTTCCAACAATTGCAAAATGACTTCATGGAAAAGCACTATCATCATTTCGAGGACGTGGAAGAAAATAAACTAATATATACAGACATTTTTCAACAATATGTAAGTTTTACTTTAGGACACGGTACAGCAGAGGTATCAAAATTGCAATGCCAATGGTATACAACCAGGGGCGTACGCAGAATTTTTCAAACGGGGGTCATTTTACCTCTCATGAAATTATTTCAGGCTTATAATGTATAAATTTTGGTTGCTGTTGTATAATTTTGTTGCTAATTGGATCCAAAGGGGGGGGGGGTTGCTGTGTGTACAACACAGTAAATACGAGAGTAGCACGGACCAGTATCCCAAAGGTGTTAGTTCAAATTCCACTCAAGTCAACAAGTTGACTCATAGCAATGTAGGAATTAAATCGTGACATGACAAACATTGATTACATTCTTCTAACTTGGATTGCAGTTGCACTTGCCAACATGTAGTCGATGTAGATGAACGGAGGAAATGCTCAGGGCCATTATTAAGAGCTATGTTCCAGCATTTCCTAACCGAGTTTGTGAAAAATGCACAGCCCCTGGATAGTTCAGCACTCTACAAATTTAGTTACAATGCCATTGCTGGGTTCAAATCCTGCTGAGGTCAATTGTATTTTTCACAAACCAACATACGCGTGGATAATTCATTCTTTTACGCGTGGCAATCCATTTTTTACGCGCGTAGAATTCATTTTTTACGCTCAGATAATCCATTTTTTACGCGCGTAAAATTCATTTTTTACGGTCCAATAATCCTTTTTTACACGCGTAGAATTCTTTTTTTACGCTTGGATAATCCATTTTTTACACGCGTAGAATTCATTTTTACGCACTTAGAATTCATTTATTTTCGCGACAGTGGAATTCCTTTAGAAACAGAGAAGAAGAAAAAAGCAAAAGTCGTTCTTAAAGGACATTGTCAACAAAAAATAAGTACCTTTCAGATCAAAGTATGTGACCTAAATAACGAGAATATTGTGTAGTTTGAGGTTGTAAAAATACTCATGTGCTGGGTAAACTGTAAAGTGGTCAGTGTTTGCGAAAATGCAAATCGTTATTCTAAAAGTATTGTTGTCTTGGCATTTCAGACTAGTCTTGTAGAGAAACACTTAGAGGAGTCCCTGAAACAAAGGATGCCTGCGTTCTCGATGGAAGAATTCACTACATCATTAAAGTATGTCTTCCCATGCAGACCAATGTTCAGAATATATTTTCTAAAATAATGTTTACTCTACACACGCTCTGATTGGTCAGCTTGCCAATTTGCGAAATTTTTATATAGCCATGGTCACGTGTATATAAGTCTGAAAGTGGATTTTGGCGAATGTCTTCCGTTTTTAATTGAACCACGGCAATTAAAGCATTACGTGGAAACTCAGCCACACATAGAGATTATTTTCATCAATTGACGTGTCACCAATCTCCCAGTCAGTTAATTAAGCAAAGTATTACAGCAAGATTGCTGATGAGAGGAATTTCTTTGGTCAAAATTAAGTGTACTAATTTTTTTACCAAATAAAATCCTGTCATCCGCAATGTTGTTGTAATACTTTGCCTAATTATCTGGGAGATTGGTGACGTCAAGTTGACGAAACTAATCTGTGTGGGTGACTGTGTTTCCACGTAATGCTTTAATTAAAAAAGGAAGACATTCACCAAAATCCTCTTTCAGACTTATATACACATGACGATGGTTAGATAAAAATTTCGCTTAATGACTTTTCTATTTATTACTTCGTAAGCCTGTTTGAGTGTCAGGGTAGTGCTTTGCGCGCGCTTGTTTTCTTCTTGGCGGCCATTTTATGGGACGCCTATTTCAGTTCACAAACGAATCCGTCGATATTCGATCAATCCTTCTTATAAATTATCCATTTTCAAGTTTTCTAAGAAGTAAATATACCTGAGTGATCAATTATTGTGATATTTTTCGTAAAATTGATCATTTACTATAGTAATCTTTTCGATACATAGAAGCTGCTACGAGCGCTTCGCCTCCGAAGCGTGGGAAGGCCGGGTTATGCTGCTGAAACAGCGCGAATGAGTTTGCGAATGGAAGTGTTTGATGAGTGACTAGTAAAGAAATATATTTTGTTTCTTCTGATGTTTTGTTCATTTGAATTTGCAAAGATTCAGGAACTAAAGCCATCCGGGCCAGCTTGTTCGTCAGAAACGGCGTTGCGCGCGGCCCGCAGTGGTTCACAAACAAGCGAACCGTAACTGTTCAAATCGTTTTGAACATTAACTTCATAACGCCCCGAAGTCAGGATCGGACTCCAATTTCAACATTTCCAAATAAATCTAGAGCAATCAATTTCGTATGAAAACAAAAACACAAGCGCGCAAAGCACTACCCTGACACTCACTCTTTAAATGTGTAGTTCCAGAAAAAATCCATAACCCCCCCACGGAAGGCACTGGAATTTCCGAGGGGGGTGGGGGGTGTTGGACACTGAAATTTCCGAAGAGGGGGGGGGGGTCAGAGTCGTCTTAATTTTCCAGATGGTGTCACATTTGATAAAATATCTTTGGTTTGATTGTCCATTTAACGCAGTGTAACACGATAGAACGTGTTTTGGTGTATCGTAGTCTTTATATTTTAGATATTACGGCCCGTAATTGCTAGCGATAGTCGACAATGCGACTATTAAATCTTTCTCCTTGGCGACGAGCGGACGAATATATATATATGCAGAAAGTCTCCGCGTTTGCGCCACGTTAGCGACTGGAAGGAATTAAAAGATTCAAGGTGATCAACAATTACTTTTGTCTTGTACTGTACTTGCTCGGAGAAATATGAGTAAAATCAGTTGATTAAGTCGGTTTACTTTCCAAGTTAGTGTTGACTTCAAACCGCGACTCATCGCATTGTTGACGCCATTATTATGGCGGTTTATACAACAAACCGTGGGAGCATTAATTTTCAGAAAAAACGCGAACTTATTCTTGCTGTAAAGTGGCAGGCTTTTTCGCGTTTGTATTAAGGCTGACTTTGAATTCTATTTAATAAAGTGGTGTTGAACAGTGTTTCTCTCCATAGTTTTTGTGGACGACCGAAATTTCGCAAGTATATGAGCAGGACAATGTTTGCCAGTATCACGCGGGTTAGTTTCTCTGCCTCTTGGATGATTCGTTTTCTCGAGAGTCCAAGCAACATTGATAGCACCTTGAATTTCGCCAGATTTGAATGTTTTCAACGCGTTGCTACTACAAATCTCCGCTTGGCGCTTTCTTGTTCCAGAATGGTGTGTTGCATTATGCCTGTACTCTCGTTTATTTCGCTTGCGCTGGATATCTTGATCTTTGTGTATTCTGTGTCTTAGTGTCTATACAGAAAGAACCCTATTCTGTTACATTGCACTGCATTTTAAGACGTTTTTCTGCAATTCCTTGTTATGCTATTCACATTTGAAACTTCGGAAATTCCAGGGGATAGGGGGGTCAATGTTTGACTGGAAAAAGGAAATTCCAGGGGGTATGGGGGGTGCTAGACAAATTGCCTTCCGTGGGGGGGTTATGGATTTTTTCTGGAACTACACAATATTATTCTAAATTATGCAAATCCTCTCCGTCAAATATAGGAATGTTATCATATAATGTTGTATATACTCATTTCCCTAAACCCCTTCAAGCCTGACTATGTCTCACTCATAACTTTTTTGAACTTTCATTACACTAGGTCCAGAAAAGATCAAATTGGTGGAGATATTTTCGACATGTTGCTTAGCTTTTCCGATTTCGTAACGTTTAAGCAAATGTTTCTGGACTACAAGGCTGTAAGTTCACTTCCTTCTACTGCGTCCCGAACAGAGATCGAACATGTATAACCTTTTGATTGCCGGTGAGACGCTCTAACCATTGAGCTAACAAGACTCAGATGGAGAGCGAAGGTTACAATGATGTACTGGTGATATCTTGTGTTATCAACGCCAATATCTTTGTGTTATATGCCGAAGGCTGAGGCAGACAACACAGACCGAGCCCCGAGGCTTGATAACACAAGATGTCATGCGAAAACCGAATTCAATATTAATTGTTTTATTATACAATTATAAATGTAAAAGCCTTTTGACATTACTGCCGGCTAAGAAAAGCTTGTAAAAATTATAAACTCTGATAATTAACAATTACGTCACCTACAGACAATTTTTGATATTTTGTTGGTGGCAAGACATCAAGAATTGTCTGTAGGTTTTTTACCAATCACAATCGAGATTGTATGAGTATAAGCCAGTTCGTAATGTCGACTACGCATCAAAATAACGCGTTCTGCGTCGGGATAAAACTTATTTCAATTCATAACATCAGGCTGGGGAATTCAGTATAACGAATTTGCAAGTGTAAATAGAAATGGAATGTCTATTGTGGTTTTAGCCTGATGTTATGAATTGAAATAACTATTTAAAAATTAAAAATAACTATTTAAAAATTAAAAATAACTATTTATAAAGAATGACAAATATAAATAGGTTTTATCCCGACGCAGAACACGTCATTTTGATGCGCTGCAGTCGACATTACGAACTGGCTTATTGTATAATAATAGTGCATAATTGTTCTCTGTATATTTCAGGACAAGGAAGGGAAAAATGTCGATTTCGGAGGACTTATAATAACTCCCTTGTCTGGTGACCACCACACAACGCCAGAACAAATGATGGTGGATCCTGACACACCTTCAGACAGACAGACTTCCACATTACTAAACAGTTAGAACAGAGATAATCACTTGTACATATGTTGCACGAAAAAAATGTTCTCTCAAATGAGTTTGTACATATTGTAAAGTGAATTTTAATTAAAATATCATTCTTACAAATGCTGTGAGTCATTCAATACAAGCGACCATGTTGGTGTACCCAAACAAAAAAGCTATTTAAGAATTTATTGTTGAGACGAATTTAAGGTTTGTGGATTTTTTTCTGAAATTCAACGTATAATATGGCGACGAAGTTTCGTCACATTGCAAACACGCTGGAAATAGAAAATGGTATAGAACGCTCTGAAGAAAGAAGAGGACCCAGCAAAAGCCCTTATGTCTTACCGAGCTACACAATTGGAAAACGGTTAACGCCTTGCAAAGATGCTGTTTGGTCGCAAAATCCGAACAACCGTTCCTGTCACACCGGAGAAGATTTGGGAGCAAGTTAAACCAAATGCATATCGTTACAATGCGAGGTACAGGTGTAAATATTTGCCTGAACTGAAGCTTGGAGACTTAGCATGGGTCGTCGACCAGAAAACACCCGCGGTAGTCACTAAGAAGGATACAACACCAAGATCGTACATGGTAATAACGGAAGCTGGCACTCCCATCAGAAGAAACCGTCGTCATCTGGTACCAATGCCCGCAGACGACATCAGCACCAGTGCACCTATCCATCAGGCAGAAAGTCCAGCGGAATCACCACAAATCAAGAGATTGTAAAAACAAGATACTAAGATCAGTTACTTGGGTTTAATATATACTTAAGACATGAACCGTAATTTCCACATTTAACACTCAATTTACTTTAAATTGTTGTTTACTCTAGCTAAATTGTTTTATCAAAACCTGTGACCTGTCAACCTTGTGAGCCTTGTCACGGACACAAGACAGATGAGTCTCTAGTCTAGAGATTTATACTAAATAGACTGCGAGTTATACTGAGCTATATTATAGTGCTATACCAATAAAGTAATAAACACAACAGGTCAGGCCCATTATAAATCATTTAATAGACTATCATATTACTGGAACAAAAGCATGCAGGCATCAGGTATCATAGTTTCAAATTACACGTTTACTAATTATAATAAATTGCTGACGTAAAGTATCTTTTTAGAGTTTAGATTTCGTAGGCTTGGTAGATTTTCTGATCATAGTTGCTAACGTGTCCCACTGCTCGTTCGATACCTGAAAACAAAACAAACTCAATCAGGTCAGTTCTTTTAAAAAGATGCAATTAACAGTGGCGGATCCAGGGTTGTTCGAAAGGGGGGGGGAGGGGGGGGGGGGGCACATGAAGAATCAGCACGTTGTGGGGTAATTTTTAATTTTGCAAAGCCCAGAAGTGCTTTTTCGGCGATTTCTGATAAGAATTTTTGCGAAATTACGCCGTTGCTAAAAATGCACGATTACAAAGGGGCATCAAGATTATGAAACACTGTTTTGTCTTTGTAATGACATGCCAAAAAACGCATTCGAATCCAATTGAACTGACAGCTTTTGAACGTCGGTCGTGTTATAAAAAACTTATGTTGGAACCCATGTTAAAATATCTGCTAATTATTGCATAATCCTTTATGCCCCAGGAGTGATCAACATTTAACTTCTAATAATAATATCAATGGTTAACCAAACATAGAGGTAACGAGAATAAAGGAAATGATCACAAAAGATAAACTGACATGTTTTTAAAACAACTTCTCCCAACTAGTACTATAAGAAATGTTTGGAGACCAATAAGGAGAATTTTTATGTTGATACTCAGGGGCTTAAAGGAATAACTGAAAGGGACAGTTTGACGCTACTCTGGCTTTAAAAAGTTTTTTGAACGTAACTTTAAAAGTTACTGTCCATGACCCAACGTTTCGTCACTCCAATCTAGTGTCTTCATCAGGGGTGATCGTTGTAAAGTTAGGATCCCTATTTTGCGGTTGTTCCGTATATTCAAGGGATTACGGAACCAATTAAAAGAATCTTATAGGTAGTTTCAACGTAAAAGTTGCTCAAAAACCTTTCTTGACGTTGGGTCACATTTTTGCAAAACGTAAGGATCGTATTGCGAAAGAACAGAGGAAAGACGCTATTTATTCCATTCCGTGCAATGACTGTGATCAGGAGTACATCGGTCAGACTAAACGTCAGTTTCGTACGCGTTTAATAGAACACCAAAAGGCTGTTTTCTTTTCAAAAAAGGAAAAGTTTGCTTAGCTGTTTTCTTTTCAAAAAGAAAAAGTTTGCTTTGTCGGAGCACGCGTCGGCGTAACTAGCTACCATGAGATTGCGTGGGAAAATTCCAAAATTATTACCACTAATCCGCAGTATATCAATAGCGCCCACGCCCCATTGAATCGCGATGACGGTGGTTTATTACCAGAAGCTTATTTGCATCTTGTTAGTAGATAACGTCATCATCGGTTCTATGAGGTATAAATATAGGGATCCTAACTTTACCACGATCACCCCTGATGAAGACACTAGATTGGAGTGTCGAAACGTTGGGTCATGGACAGTAACTTTTAAAGTTACGTTGAAAAAAATTTAGCTCAAAAATTTTTAAAGCCAGAGTAGCGTCAAATTAACTATGTCCAAATCACGATACATCATCACATTGGTTAACCTGTTTAAGATCATCGAATGTTCCAGCAATTACTGTCTCTCCACCATCAAAGTTAATCACCTGATATAATTAACAAGTCAAATAAGTTAATTTTCAGACAAATAATGTAATACAATAAGACAAGTAAGTGTATTCTATTAGAAATAATTAAATACTATATAGTTTAAGTGACCCAATCGAACAAACCTCTCCCGTTAACCAGTTAGCATAGTCGCTAACAATGTATGTGGCTAAATTTGCTAGCTCATTAATTTGTCCCAATCGACCTGTTGGAAGACTTTCAACCATTCTGTCTGTAAATGAACCAGTTGGATCCAGCCTCTTAAAAGCTCCCTAAAAGAACATGTAACACTTACATTTATTGAGACTTAACATACATGCTGTTGAGCTTTTGTGAAATGCTTTGGAAAGGAATGATTGTCTGATGCAGATTGTCACCATTCAATGTTTCAGTTATTAATTCACAAATTATATAGAGTAAAGTGAACATGGGATATATTAATCAATTATTGAATGAGGTTGAGCATGACAAGAAGAATTATCAAGGCCGAAGTTTGTGTTATCTGCCGAAGCCGAAGGCTGAGGAACACAAACTGAGGCCTTAGTAATTATTCATATGATGCGAAAACCGAATTCAATAATTGTTTTATTATTTATTTAAAAGATTAACTTTATCAACTATTTAACAACTGCATCGTTGGAAAAACGTCATAGCGTGCAATATTAGTTTTTCATATTGCACCAGGTGACGTCAATCGTGCAATAATCGTTTGTCCTATTGCACCATTGATGTCACAACTCCATATTTGGTAGGGCAATGAGTTGATATGACGATTTCACCGTTGGCTGTTAGCCAATCAGCGATCACGAATTATTTTAAATAAATAATAATCAAAAATATCCGTTGGTCAAGCCATGAATTTGTAACACAAAAGATTGTACCTGTCACGGTACAACTTATCGTGACGTCTAACTGAAACTAAGCAAGTGTAACATCTCAAAACTTAGCGTAACATCTCTAAACCTAGAGTAATGTCTCACAAATTAGCGTAATGTCTCCAAGCTTAGTGCAACGTCTCCACACTTCTGTCAACGTCTCACAACATAGTCTCCCTCCGTGGACAGTCTCATTAAGAAGAGAACTTGTTCTTTTGTCTTTGATTGTCTAAATGGTCAAGTATGTACCCCATTTAAGAGCTACTTTTCACGAAATACCCATCAAATAAACACAAGAAACAATAACTTGTCTGTCCAGCTACCAAAAATCAAACTGGAGTTTGGACGCCTAAGTTTCTCCTTTTTAAGTGCCCTGGTTTTTAATAGCTTACCAACTGAAACTAGAAAACTGAAATCCAAGGGCTTATTTAAGAAAGCCCTTGACGAGTACTTTTTATAACTACAGTTTGAATTGTCATATATATATATATATATTTTTTTTTTAGTATTTTACTCTACAGGACCTCGTTGATAACAGTGCTTTGCACTGATGAGTTTTTATCCTGTATAAATATTTGTATTATTATTATAGCGCAATTTCTCCAAAGTTAGCGTAATGTCTCAAAACTTAGCGTAACTACAAACGTCTCCAGGTTTAGCGTAACGTCTCACAACTTAGCGTAATATCTCCAAACTTAGCGTAATGTCTCCAAACTTGGCCGCAACGTCTCCAGACTTAGCGTGACGTCTCATAACTTAGCGCAACGTCTCCAGACTTAGCGTGACGTCTCATAACTTAGCGCAATTAGATGTCTCCAAAGTTAGCGTAATGTCTCCAAACTTAGCATAATGTCTCCAAATTTAGCGCAATGTCTCTCTAAACTACTCATCCAACACGAAATCTAAACGAAAATGTTTTACTCTCACTAAAATTTGAGTATAAGTGAAGTTGATCGTCCAGGTTGTTGTAGTCTTGAGAAAGACTATTGTTGGTGACTGACGTTTCAACGACCTCAGCGGCGGTCATCTTCAGAGTCAAGTAAAACGTGTTTGTCAGGTTTGCCTATATATACATCTGGTTCATTACGTCGTCGTTTGTTTGTGAGTGGGTGTTGAGCGTGGGCCAATATTGTTCCTCGTCGGTTGTTTGTGTCATAATCAATGTGAGTGGGTGTTGCCTCTGCGTTAAGCGTGGGTGTATTGTTTGTCGGTAAGTCTAATAATACAAAAAAATAGGTACGCAATGCGTACAAGCGTCTACGTTTGGGCTTAATTGCCATCGTGGCACATATGTGGTTAGAATAACAGCAAAAAGTGAGCAGCTAAGTGTAAAGTTTTATACACTTGCAGAAATCCATGATTGTATTATGTCAAAAGGTTCTTGGAATAGACTACCATACCTCTGTTTCAATAGGCCCTGGTGCAATTGCATTGAATCGTAAGCCATGGTGCCCCCACTCAGAAGCTAGTGACCTGGAAATTAGTTAATATAAGGTTTGTTATAATTTTATTAACTTTAATGGTTGAAAAAATTGTATTAGTTGATGACGGTGGTGATATTGGTAATGATGATGATCATGACAACGATGACTATACATATGTGTTGTTATGGTAACCACCTCGTTAAGATTTCCACACCAGCCTTTGCAGCGGCAGATGGTACCACAAAAGCTGAACCAGTTCTGGCATACACCGTGCTAATTGCAAGAAAGTTGCCTGTCTTTCCTGCTTTTATCATCCGTTTACCAATATCCATGGTCACAAATGCGGTTCCATTGAGCACAATATCTATAATAGTTTTCCAAGCATTGGTGGAAAGTCGTTCCGTCGGTGAAATGAAGTTACCAGCGGCATTGTTGATGATTATGTCGGGCAGCCCAAATTTGTCAATGCATGCATCAACAGCCTTGCTGATGGCCTCAGGATCCCTGACATCCATTTGTATTGGGAAAACCTACAGTGGGAATTTAAAATTAATTGATGAATTATTTTGACAACTTTAAAAATGTGGATGGAAAAGTTTAAGGAACTGGCACACATTCTGACTGCAAGAGGCATATCTTTGAAGTTGAGATGGAAAAGTATGTGGCATGTTTATGGAGTGCCACAAGTTTATCAGTTTATCGTCAAGAGTCACAGCGCCCTCATTAAATAAATTTGTGAATCTGATCAATCAATCAAAGTCAGTGCAATGATTAATATAAATGGTGGAGAAAACCTGGGTGATGCAAGGTGAATTAGGGAGAGAATGGTATTGAGAGGATTGGTGAGGTACAGAGAAGAAAAATGGAAGAGGTTCAGAAATGTGCAAAGGAATTAAACGATGACAACCGGATAAAGAGATAACACGCAGATAGCTGGGATTAAGGATGACTCTATACAATAAACAGGAAAAAATGGAAGCAAAAAAGCTATTCGCTTTTCTTGGGCTGAAAGGGGATTTTTTTGGACTGCCCTTATATATATATTGAACAAAAATTATTACAGTCAAAATACAAGTATTAGGGATACAGACGTGGAAATTCTGTACAGTACCTCCTTTCCTGATTGTTGACTTATTTCTTCAGCAGTCTTTTGTAACAAGTCGAACCTCCTAGCATTAAATAATCCCCATACAAATAATAAATAATATCAATTTTAAGAAATAGAAAATGGCCACCAGTGTTTAACATTTAGAGGGAGTACGAGATAATTCAAAAGTTTATACTTTAAGTAAGTACAGTACTTTTGAAATTGGTGTTAGTAAACAGCATAATGCATAATGCGTAATGCATGGTTCAATTCTTGCTGTTACCATCCCCCCGGCAACCCCAGGGCAAACGTGGGTCCTGACTTCCCAGGGGTGGGGAATTTTGTTGACCGTCTGGTCCCGCAAGTATCCCGGGGGGTGGGGCCGGGGAATATAAAACCTGAACGCAAAGGATGTTGGGGCGAAAGATGGCGTCGAACAGCAATCGGTTTCTTCAATTTTTCTCTGGAAAAACTTCTGCAGTTGTTGCTGACTGGTTGGAAGAGAAAAGTCTTTCTAAGCTAATTCCTGTGATCTTTACAACTTGTGAAATGTACGTGCATGTACAATATATAAAAACTTTTTTAGTTTTTGTCAATTTTGTCCCCAGTGTGGGAATTGCATTTTTTTTACTTTACCAGGGGGGGAAAGCTCAATCACCACCATCGTCAAACTGATGGTGTTGGTCACAGTTTAATAAGTAGACCCACAAATTGCACACCCTGACCTGCTAGCAATCACAACATTAGCACCCAATGTAGACAGCATAGTTGCCATTCCTTTACCAAGTCCAGTCCCTCCGCCAGTAATGAAAGCCGTCTTGTTCGCGAAGCTGTCTTTTGGTAGCATCGCATCTGTACGGGCTGGAAACTTTGTGTTGCTCATAACTCCTGTACTCAAAGACCTCAAAGATTGTGTCGGTCTAAGGTGCAATTGTTTGCGGAATAAACGGCCGAATGTTGGCAGCACAAGGCGAGAAGAAGCCATCACCTCCTGAAATAAAGATCAAATATCTGCAAAACACGATAAAGACCCCACCGGAAGTAAGAACTGTTTTCGCTGTACTCAAGTATTCCCCAATCAGTTTTAACTTTTGGTTTAAAATGTCATGTTTTTCGTTGGAATGGAATATAATGGTAAGTCAGAGCATAATTAATAGTATATTTTATTGTTCCTGGGCTGATGTTTGCGGTTATTAACGTCATTTATCTGAATTTGGCCAACTCGTATCGAGGGCTTTCCTCCGGTATCGGAAATGAATGTATATTTTGCACGTGGGAAAAATGTCGGTGCATGAATATTTTGAACGTTTTTATATTATCGGCAAAATGAGAGGTCTCCAGATTCTGATAAGGATGTTTTCCAAACGATTTAGTCCTATTACGGGTCGAGAGGAGTGGTTTGAAATGGAAGAAGATTATGATTCAAGACGAAACATTGCAAGGTACATTGATACAATCATACATGATTTACATAATGTATCTATAAAATGTACTCATTACATAATATTTGAAAAGTAATTAAATCTTTTTGATATCTACTTTTAGGTCTACATATGGTGACATGCTACACGACAAGGAACGGGTAATTAATTTTATAACTTGAGTATTGAATATTTTGAATCTTTTGCTCTGATTGGCTGAGATTTCATCTGATTGGTTAGAGCATCTCACCGGCAATCTGAAGGTTACAGATTCGATTCCTGACCGGGAATCGAGGATTTGAGCTTGACGATCGTCCATGTATCGTCTGTCTATTCGTATCCTGCACCGCAGACAATAATATACCAGTGTTATATATTTGTCTGTTGGTGCAGACTAGTTTATTTGAAGCTCCCACATTCTCTGCATCAATGTAAACAGTATAATTATACAACACATCCAAGCATACTGATATATGGTGACAGTCACATAGGCACTACAATATATCAATTGTACCAGTACATTCTTAGCTCTCCATCTTGAGTCTTGGTAGCTCTCAATGGTTCGTCAGCATCTTACCAGCAATCGGTGGGTTTCAGGTTGATTTCTGGATAATAAAGACTCAGAAATATTTTGTGAGGACTTGAGCTTGACGATCGTCCATTGTATCATTGTTTGTTTCAAGAATCCACATTCACTGCATCAGTGTAATAATATAGAACACTAGCTGTTTTCAAAAACATTGACATGATGGTACGAGCGTTACTGGAAGAAGGGCCGTACATGCATATGAGTGGGGGGCAGCAGGGGCAAGACTGAGAGATTCGCAGAAAAAACCACAAACACAATCTTCACAGGTTTTGTGTTACATCCCCCCCTGGCAAAATAATCCTGCGTACGGCTATGCAGACTGAAAGTGATGAGAGTGTCTGAACTAGAACCAGACAAGTTTTGTGTTTAATGTCTGAAAGAGATAGGGTGGCATTTTCACAACATGCTGCTAGAGTCTGCTCCATTCACCATGATTGTTGGTCAAAACGTTTTGCAAGAAAATGTGAGAGTGTGTACCAACAAGCCAGGATAGTTTTCGAATAAGACAGTGTATTCTGTAAATATATATTTACATATATTTACATATTATCTACTGTCTATTATGTAAATATACTGTAGTGTAAATAACTTATAAGTTTGCAGATTCATACTGCAATGGGTGACATCATATAGTATAAACTGATATTATATTTTGATATATATATATATATTATTTTTTGTAAACAAACTTTTTGATGACTGCCTTGCACCTTGTCTTATTTTTTGGGTAATTTTTGAAAGCCCCCTCCCCCTCTACTTTGAAAAATCATGACCCCTCAAAATCACCATAGCCCCCTCTAGATAACTTCTGAAACTTCCCTAAATAAAGTCTTTATTATTGCTTCTTTACTTATATACATGAGCTAATTTGTATGAACATAAACTGGATGTGTGTTAATGTACTTTCATGTAGTAATCTATATATTTATTAAATACTATATTGAATATTATGTAGAATAAACAGTATTATAAAGCTATCAAAAAAGAAGTACAGCACTGGTTTACAAGCCATGGCAAGATGCCTTATGGGTTAGATATTGGAACAGGAACAGGATTATTAGCCATGATGGCTGCTTCTTCAGGAATAAACAAAATAACAGCTTGTGAGGTAATTCAGCTGTCATCAAACATGTTCTACAGTTTGTCTGTGTAATGATATAAAGTGACTCAATCTTTACTTTATGCAATGCCAAGGATCATGGTGAAGTTTTATTTTCCTGTTCATACAGGCATTTCTCCCAGTATCTAAAGTAGCAAAAAAGATTATTCAAGCCAATGGATTAGCTGATAATATCACAGTTGTTCCCAAGAGCTCAGTGGAGACAAGAATTTCTGAAGGTTTAGTTTACGCATGACCATTTAACTACAGTACTCTAACTAAACATTATGTTGTGAGACGTTACATTATGTTATAAGACATTACATTATGTTGTAAGACGTTACATTATGTTATACATTACATTATGTTGTAAGACGTTACATTATGTTGTAAGACGTTACATTATGTTTGTTATAAGACGTTACATTATGTTGTAAGATGTTACATTATGTTGTGAGACGTTACATTATGTTGTGAGATGTTACATTATGTTGTGAGACGTTACGTTATGTTGTAAGATGTTACATTATGTTGTAAGACGTTACATTATGTTGTAAGACGTTACATTATGTTGTAAGACGTTACATTATGTTGTAAGACGTTACATTATGTTGTAAGACGTTACGCCATGTTGTAAGACGTTACGCTACGTTGTGAGACGTTACGCTACGTTGTAAGACATTATGCTACGTTGTAAGACGTTACATTATGTTGTAAGACGTTACGTTATGTTGTAAGACGTTACATTATGTTGTGAGCTGTTACATTATGTTGTAAGACGTTACGCTATGTTGTAAGACGATACATTATGTTGTGAGATGTTACCGATTTATGTGTTGTAAGACGTTACGCTACGTTGTGAGACGTTACGCTACGTTGTAAGGCATTATGCTACGTTGTAAGACGTTACATTATGTTGTAAGACGTTACATTATGTTGTAAGACGTTACATTATGTTGTAAGACGTTACATTATGTTGTGAGATGTTACAATTATGTTGTGAGACGTTACATTATGTTGTGAGATGTTACATTATGTTGTAAGACGTTACATTATGTTGTAAAACATTACGTTATGTTGTAAGACATTACGTTGTTGTAAGACATTACGTTTTATTGTGAGATTACATCATCATTTGGATGTTTTCAGATATGCCAGAAAAAGCTGATCTTTGTGTAATGGAGCTTTTTGATACTGAACTCATTGGTGAAGGACTTTTGCCATCGATGAGGCACGCTCATCAACACCTTCTCAAGGTTATTGTTTTAAAATGCTTTACACATCGTCCATCACTCAGATACAGAATGTTCAGCCCTGGCTTCGCGATGTCAGAGCCAGAAGCTCTAACGAGTAACGCCTCTAACATTATTGAGCTACACTCGGAGTCTGATCGTAGCTCAATGGTTAGAGTTTATTAGAGCTTGGTAATAACGCACAAAATGACCTTCCCTGCCAGGGGTGTCGCCAAGCGAGGGGGGGATTTGAAATTTCTTCTAAATTCGGCAAGAAACGCTTGGAGACTGCAGAAACACAAAATATAGCGCCTGACTAAAAATGTCGGTCATTGCAAACACATTGACACTGTCTTCGTTCAAATTCGTATAGTACGTGAAATTTAAATTTAAAAAATTTAAACAAAAATAGGTACGCAATGCGTACATTCGTCTAACGTTTGGGATGGGCGTAATTACTATCGTGGCCCCCGGAAAGACAATTGGGGGAGGGGGTGGTGGTAATGTCACTGCACTGTTGGGGGTGTCCGGGGGCATGGGGGCAATTTACAGCAAGTTTAAACGGATCTAAATTGGCATGAAATCGCCAGAGCAAATTATTGGGGGGCCCCGGCCCCACCCCCTGCTACGGCCATGATCGTGGCACAGATGTACAGTAGTAAAACTGAAAACAATTCATATTTGGTATTTACATTCGATCGTTGAAAGTGATTCCGTATCAGCATTGTAAAACACGAGAATGAAATTTACTACAGTTTCCAGTTTAATTATCTTTACGGAAATGAATTACAGAAATTTCAGGAGTGCATTTACTTCTTTAGAAAGGCGCCACCGTCGTTCCAGCAGCTGCTACAGTTTATGTTCAGTTGTTGCAGTCGGAGACGCTATGGAGAATGCATCAGTTATCACCTGATATTATTGTAAGTATATAACTGGGTGAATGATTTATTTATTTGACTTTGGCTGCCAAAAACACAAAAAGAGGAATGATAAGTTACTCGTGTAAAGACGGCACAGGAACACCAACACAGCGGAAGCCAAGTACAGTCAAAATCGTCGCAATTGATGACTTGCACGTTACGTCACGTCAGCCATGTTGGTGGAACTTAAACGTACAAAAGAATATAATTAACTTATTTTGTTTGTGACACCAACATGGGCACCAAACCTTTTGTCTTCGGAGTCTCAAGGGATTGGTTGCAAGCCAATAATGGAGGAACCAGGCGCGAATCGTAGCCTAGTTAGGAATAAGCCCAGCAAATAGCTTTAAAAAGAGCCATAACATAATTTTGAAAAGAAAATTTTAATACTAACGTTTCGTTACATCATCAGAGTGACAAATTACAATAAATGAAGGAGGCATATATATAGCTAAACTGTTACATATTAAATAGAAAGTGACAAAATGTTACAAAGGAAATTAAAAGCGAGACGACGGAAGAGCAAAGGACGTGTCATCACAGATTGATAAGCACACCACGATGAAGGAATAAATTAGAAAAGTGTTAAAGGAAAATATCTGATGTTGGCGTTAAGAGACGGGTTAATTAACAGGATAAATTGACAGATTTATTTATTTTTATGTGGCAACAATGGAACCAAACAAGGAATCTTCCACAGATATTGACTGGCTTTATTGTCGAAGTGATGTAAACAACTCAGTTTAAACTAGCCATTGTTAAAGTTAAATAAAGTAAAATAATAATAAAAGTAAAAACAAAAAAAGGACTCAACCAATATCCTTCTTATCCTGACCTCGCGCTCGGTCAATAACATATTGTTTAATAAAGGCCTCCCTCTAATAAACGCCACCCTCTAATAAACGCCACCCTCTAATAAACGCCACCCTCTAATAAACACTGCATCAAATTGGTTCGAAATTGAGGAAATACGGTATCCTTCGTCGAACGCAAAAAGAGTATCATTTCAGAAGCTAAATGCAACAGTGGAGAGCTCTTGTTAGCTTTGGCTAGGCCGCTAGTGTTGGATTTAAGATATATTGTTTTCTACGTTCTGCGTTTTCTACGTTCGTCGGCATCATAGAGCTCCTCAATAGCTCCAGAAAATCCTAGATAGAACCGGCCTGCGAAGGAATATGTTTTGATTGCTTGCCGCTTGGCTTTTGAACTATTTTGGTATATATAGCTTGAGTATATAAGAATATATTGATGTCGTTTATCGTTTTCTTATAGTCGAATACCATGGAGTCATCACTGAACATCCCTGCTGAAGTTCTCCGCTGTAAGGGTGCCCCTTCGGTGTTTGATGTACAGGCCGATGAGATACCGTTGGATAGCTTAACTACCTTGACTGAACCAACACCTGTTTTAAGGTGACCACATGTTTAAGAAAATTGTTAAAATTACTTTGTTAACGTATAGTTAACTATTAGATATCCATTGAAGTTTGGGAGCAGGTGCCGAATAGCAGGATCGTATAGGGGATTCGTCCAATTCTGATGTTTACCACTTTAGACTGCTTTTCTGTGAGCTGGACTCTGAGAGCGAAAAGAAAATCGGTGTCGTCAACAGAGAGACGGTTATGGATAGTTTCGAAGCTGACCAGGTTTTGAGATATCTTAATGAAGTTACCGCGAAGAATACGGGGATAGTCCACGTCATTCTTATGTGGTGGGTTTTACAAATGGACAAAGAAGGAGAGTTCTTGTTAAGCATGGCGCCAAAGTGGGTGGATAAAAACAAGGCGAAACGAGATGAGGTTAGATCGTTAGTGCAGTAAACAAGACTGCAGTGAGAGCTGAGAAAGCTTGACTAGCAAAAATTTCAAAGCATGGAACTTCTCAACTCAAGAATCTGTCGTTTGTTTAGTGGCGTGATCACTGGATGCAAGGAATATACTTTTTGGAAAAGCCATTAGTGATTCAGAAAGGTAAAAATACCACGTATTGGTATAACTGTATGATATATAGAACTGTTGTTCTACGTAGACAGTGTTGAAATTCAAATTCGTCATGGTAAAAAAGTAGAGTGCTGCACAGGTGCTGGTAAAAATGGCACTGGAATAACTGGCACGGGAAAAAAGGCCCCACAAAGTTGAATAATCAGAACTTTCCACTGGGAACACATTCCAATAGAGTAGAGTGACATAACAATAGAGTGATGTGTGATGAACCTGATCACTTTGTGTGGCCGTGGCTACAGTAAAAACCCGCGAGTAAGAACCTAGTTTTTTAAGAACCTGTTAGGCTAAAATTTGCCAGTTATACCCCCTCTATACAAGAACCTGTTTAGCCTAAAATTTGAAACAGGTTCTTATTTTCTAAAATCTATATAAAAAGATGTGTACACTTGGGTGAATAAGATACAGATCAACATTTTTGGAGACACAGGTGCCTTATTACTCCAATTTAATACAATGTAAATGACAATGTTGAAAATCAAATAGAATTGTTATTGTTGTAATTACACATAAATACTGTAACTGTATATATATTGTTTATACAGTATCTCCATGGCTACACATCAGTATATGGAAGAGTCTGTTTTTTTCATGAATTTCTTTATAAATACTTACATGGTATGCAGATGTTATATTATAAGGAATACAGGCTGAATACCACTAAATTCTATTAGCTACAATCTATTTTTTTCTTTAGAAAGTAAGAACCTATTTAAGAACCTAAATAGCCTCAATTTGTGCTAAGTACTATTTATATAAGAACCTGTTTAGGCAAACTTGGGAAAACGCAGGTTCTTACTCGCGGGTTTTTACTGTATTGAATTCGGACCTCACCTTTATAACAACCATTATTTAACCACTTCTAAAACAAAAATCGGTATATCCAAATTACGGCACTGGAAGCTAGAGTTGTAAACGCCAATGTTTAATTTCTATAGTTCTTTCAAGCAAGAGAGTTTATTTCAAACTAAATTTTTCACTCGGCATAAACACTTTCAAGGATTTTGGAGCGTTCTTGTTGAGTACCAAAATACTTTGTTTTTCGTTCCTTAGTAAACTCGGAATCACAGTAAACTCGCGGGAACCTGTTTTTGAGCTCGATTTTATTTATTTGTTTACAGATGAAAGTTTATCTGTTCAAACAACGCATGATGATTACGCATTTTGGTTCGATGTTTATCGATCAAATGGGTAGGTAAAAAGGTTGAGAAACCGAGAAAGCCATTCTGTTTCATTTTCAAAATATGTTTAAATATATGTTTTAATATTTTTTAATTTAATTTTAATTTTAATTTTTTTTTTTTTTAATTTTATTATTTTTTTTAATTTAATTTTAATTTTTAATTTTAATTTAATAATAAACCTTTATTAACACTTGACAACATAATTATTATATTTACAATATATTATATAGTTAAAAATTGTTTAGAAATATTCATATTAGTGAAACCTAGGAACTAAATTCATAAATTAATTTAATAATACAATAAGAAATAAGTAAAAAAGTTCAATAACAAATTTCAAAAGATTCCCGCCGCGATTACATTTAATTGAAAATCCTCTAACATCTCTCCTTCATCTCGTTTCCTAAAAGGCACTCGCGAGCCTCTTACACACAGGTGGACGGATCGTAATATTTCAAACGACAAGCGTGTCCGCAGCCAAGCTACAACGATGGCGTATGGCTCTCCATTTTTCCTTGCTAACAATTCCGCTAATGTTTTCAGGAATAAAGTGCTTTCGACTCCCATTCCACCATTGGTCCCAAATACGAGAGGCGTAAAAGTTCCATTTTCAACATGCAAAACTCTTTGTAGGTATTGTCTCTTCTTTTCATTTTCCTGTTCTCTAAAAATCTTTGCTGTAGGTTTATTCTTGTTGCTTGCGGAGTTTACATGCGTAACTCGAACATCAAAAAATGCTGTAACTCCACGCGACCAGAATCCACCGGCTTTAATATCC
Source organism: Chrysogorgia sp. JL179-B06 (assembly GCA_035772405.1). NCBI lineage: Eukaryota > Metazoa > Cnidaria > Anthozoa > Scleralcyonacea > Chrysogorgiidae > Chrysogorgia > Chrysogorgia sp. JL179-B06. The sequence continues at coordinate 1,011,904 of JAYKKM010000044.1, forward strand.
AATATTGCTTCAAAGCTAGCATTTGCCGATCTCAAATTCAAAGTCTCGTTGTCAAGTGATTGGAGATGTGGCTCTGATTCCACATTCTTGCAAACTTTACTGATTACAGATGTCAGCAGGTCTCGAATTCCGTCATGTCTTTGCGCCACAAAGCCACCCTTTTTGCATGACAGTGAATGGTTGATTGAAAAACTCTCACCACATGGGCAATAGCTTGGTAAATCGGACAATGGCAGGTTGTAGCGAATACGTAGGGAGTCTTTAAATTCTTGTTTATTCAAACGAAGGCCCTGTTCCTCAAGTGGGATTGCATTAAGCCACGAGCTGGCTCCCTTATCTCTCGCTTGATTCACCAAAGGTAACAGGTCAGTAGGTAGAGATGCGTCGATTGTTTCCATCTTGTTCTTTTGAGATTTTAATTTTAATTTAATTTTAATTAATTAATTTTTTTTTTTTTTTTTTTTTTAATTATTTTTTAATATTTTTTATATGTTTTAAATATATGTTTTAATATTTATGTTTTAATATTTTCAAAATATGTTTTTCATTCTGTTTCATCGTGGTAGCAATGTATGGTTTCACAGATGTTCTTGTCAACCTTCTAGGTTGCACCCTTCTTCTCCTTCACCCTGCTCTCTCGCATCGAGGATTCCTCTTTGCACTTGCGGAGCTCACACAGTCTGGTGCAGAGCTAGGTTTGCCATGGTGAACGACATCAGAAGAAGAGAAATCTTTCACACGTTATCAAAAAAGGTAAAAGTTGCACACACACACCGTTTTAATTGTTTTCGAATAATTAAATGCCTCGTGCAAACTTGATTTTCACTTCATATGCATGCCTTTGTTCCTGTTATGTCTTTCCAGCTTGTTAAAAATGGAGTTCGCGTTGGACTGGTGATCAGCGATGGTTCACTTCTTAGTATCGTTGCCGCAATGGCTGGCTTTGAAAAGGTACAGTATTGTTCAAGTTGCATCCCATTTCTTTTATACCGCTATATCCCAAATAACTGCCGTTTACTTTCCGTAATCTCCCTATTGACAGTAGCCTGCGAGCCGGCTCTCTGCAGGTTGGGGGAGGGCTCGCAGGCTATATTGACAGTGGTACCGTATACATCGGCAGGAATAGATGGAATACTACACACCTTACATATTTATATGCATGTTTAACGTAACAGTTGCTCAATAACCTTTCTCGACGTTGGGTCATATTTTTGCAAACTACCTAAGGATCGTATTGCGAAGGAACAGAGGGAAGACGCTATTTATTCCATTCTGTACAATGACTGTGATCAGGAGTACATCGGTCAGACTAAACGTCAGTTTCGTACGCGTTTAAAAGAACACCAAAAGGCTGTTTTCTTTTCAAAAAAGGAAAATTCTGCTTTGTCGGAGCACGCGTGCGTAACCAACCATGAGATTGCGTAGAAAATTTTTAAAATTATTACCACTAATCCGCGGTACCATCAAAGACGTTGTCTGGAGGCTTGGCATATCAATAGCGCCCACGCCCCATTGAATCGCGATGACGGTGGTCTATTACCAGAAGCTTATTTGCATCTTGTTAATAGATAGCGTCATCATCGGTTCTATGAGGGTATAAATAGGGATCCTAACTTTACAATGATCACCCCTGAAGAAGACACTAGATTGGAGTGTCGAAACGTTGGGTCATGGACAGTAACTTTTAAAGTTATGCTCAAAAAACGTTTTAAGCCAGAGTAGCGTCAAACTATGTCTGACTTTACATATTATTTGTTTTTCTATAATCTCTCTTTATATATAGGTATACGTCTTAGAACCAGAAGCAGCTACAAGACGTATTATTCAACAGGTGAAATATGAAATTTCCCTTTTGTCCTTCGTTTTCCCCTTACCCGGACGGCACGAAACGCCGTTATAGGGCCGAAGGCGGGGGTGCTAATCCCGACCGGCGTAGAGTCCCCTTACACACGAGTCGACGAGGCAATTCAACTCTCGCTTTGACTAGTTTCTTTAGTTTTGTAATTCTTATTCGTCCGTGTTCTTTCTCCTTAGTTAGTCAGCGCAAACAATGTGACAGACAAAGTGATTCTCCTCCCAAAAAGAGCCGAGGAACTGAAGAAGGGGGATATCCAGGAACAGGTAGGATACGTTGGGCTTGTCTTCTCATCCAAATCCCCACTACTCGTGTAGAAGGGTATAGGGACTGGTTATTATATGGTGACGTCACTGAGGTTGATTGATTCGTTCCAAATTCCCGCGATTATTGTCGAGTCCAGTCAAATTTACCTATTCTATTCTATTCTATTTTATTCTACTCAATAAATTATTATTATTTTATATCAATTTTTTGGGGTTATGATTAGCTATTTGGTTTGGCCTAATTTTTCATACAGACCGAGCGACGAATGAGCGATATCTGTGTAAAAAAACGAATGGTAATTCTTCTCGTACAGACTAGGGCCAAGGCTCTCGGCAACGGCCTCCGTAGCTCAGTGGTCAGAGCACTGCACTAGCATCGCAAGGTCGCGAGTTCAATTCCAGCCGGAAGGCCTTGAAGTTGTATTTTTTGCAACGGTTCCGGTTTGGTCTTAAAATGTATATATTTCATTAAATGAAGGAGGCATATATAGCTAAACTGTTACATAAATAGAAAGTGACAATTCCTTTGTAACATTTTGTCACTTTCTATTCATGTAACAATTAGCTATATATTCCTTTTTCATTTATTGCAATTTGTTACTCTGATGATGTTACGAGTTTAGTAACGAAATAATATTTACTTTCTATACAGATCGATGCTATTCTTGGTGAACCTTTCTTTCTTTCAAGTCTTGTTCCATGGCATGATCTATATTTCTGGTATGCCTCAAGGACTGTGGCGTCTAGTCTTAACCAGTTGGGTATCAAAGTGTTTCCCCAGTCAGCATGCTTGAAAGCAATTGGAGGTAATTGAAGGTTACAAGTTCGATTCATGTCCGGGACTCAGAATAATTGTTCGGAGGATTTGGGCTTGACAATTTCGTGTTTTGTCGTTCCAGTTCAGTTGAAGGATTTGTGGAAAATCAAAGCCCCCGTTGGAAATGTTGAAGGGTTCAACGTTGAAGCTTTTGATGAATTAATTCAGGTTTGGTTTTATAATCAGTAGGTTTTTTTTACAACAGCTGTTTTCTAATGGCTCCCAAACACACGTAGGTGCAGACAATCATCAATTATGTTAAACGTATAAAACAAATTATGCAAGTGTGTATTCCTTAATCGTTTTCATATTTCTCTTTGTATTTAGAGTTGTTCAGTGGAAAGCGAAGAAATCGAAGCAGAACCGCACAGTATGTGGGAATATCCTTGCCGTGCTTTGACTGATGTTCTCAGCTTGTTGCATTTTCAGTTTCTACTCGCTGTTCCAGAAGAGAAGCAAGAAACAACCGGAGTTGTTGAGTTTACGAGGTACTGTACGGTTGCCCTCTTCTTCAACCAATGATACTCATGTATCTTCTAACCTGTCCTTTGAAACGAGCGTTGTTGGCACAGTGCTAGAGTTTCATTCCTGCTTCTCACTTTTAGTCCGACCAAAAAAGTGCTACAAAATTGAAAACTCTAAAACATAGGCGCAGGAGGACACTTTTGGCGGGAAATTTCAGCGGCGCTGAGGCCGTCGAAACGTCAGTCACCAACGATACTCTTTCAAGACTACATGTCAACAACCTGGAAGATCATCGTCACACATCTAATGATACTCCTAGGTTCAAACCATTTACTTTATTTTACATATTCGTAATATTTGGGTCTTCCTGAGCAAAATCATAATATATCTTGTCAGCCGAAAATTTCATCTTCATGGACTTTTTTGCTGTTAAAGTTATCCGATGTGATGTCACAAGAGGCATTTTTGTGGCAAGTAATGCCTCTTGTGTGGAAGTTTAGAATGCCTAGACATCCGGTAACATTGACAGCGAAAAATTCCATGAAGATGAAATTTTCGGCTGACAATATACATTATGATTTTACTCAGGAAGACCCAAATATTACAGATATGTAAAATCCCCAAACGTGAGAAATACTTAAGTATACCATACAATATTTTAAGAGTTACCATACAATATTATTGTGATATGTAATCCTTGAGAATATTTCCTGTTTGTTTAATAATATTTGCAATACTATTATCAATTTGTCTTATTTTGTATGGCTCATAGAATAATAGATCGAAAAATATACTCTATCTTAATTACACATGCCCATATTCCCCTCAAATGTTGGATGAATACAATTACACTGTAATCCTAACCTTTCACCACAGGGAAGGCCTTTGTAACGGTGTGGTATTGTGGATGGACTATATGCTGGATGAGGAAACGACAATATCGACAGGTTTGGAAGAGGTAATTAACATTCAATTTCTTTATGATTTGGTCAGAAGTACTTGACCATACAGAATAACAATGAGAAATCTTGTTAAAGTATTGATAATGATAGTATGAGTTTATTTTGACAAAAACCATTGTATTGAGTAAAACACGAGTGAAATCATAATATTTATTAAAGTTCTAACGTTTCGTTGTTAACACAAAATCTTCAGAGAATAATAATTTACACAAGTACAGAAAGCCTAAATATATAGTTAAACGTTAACAGAATTATAAGCTTACAAAAGAGAAACTGGTGTGGCGCCAATATTTGCGTTTAAAGGTAGTTTGAGATCGCGAATTGGTAGAGTTTCGCATAAAAGAAGTTCGGATTCAAAAGTACAACTGGAAATAATCTTAAAATCATTAACAGAGACAGTGGTGAGAGAGGATACTTGCGAGAGGAGGGTTACTATACTTCTTCCCAGTAACAGGCGAGCTTCCCGACACACGTGTATGTAGATGTCGGATTGTTTCTCCGATATATAAGAAGCTCCGCAGCTTCCACACGTAAAATTATATACAAGGTCATCTAAGACGTAAGGGAATTTTATGTTTAAAAGAAAAGAAGTGAAAAAGTCTAACTGAAGGACGAGCGATAAACCTAATATCAACTTCGTTCAAATCCGAACCCAACTCCGAAAACTTCTCTCATCTGCCTATATCCTCAAATTGATATTAGGTTTATCGCTCGTTCTTCAGTTAGACTTTTTCACTTCTTTTATACACTGAAGAACCCTGAACATGCTGAGGTCTGGACATTAACATTGATCTACTAGGAATCGAACATGTATAACCTTATGATTGCCGGTGAGACGCTCTAGCCATTGAGCTGCCGAGAATCAGATGGAGAGCGAAGATTACAATGATGTACAACGATGTAATTATGCTATCATTGTAGTGTAACTGTGTCCTAAATTTTCTCCGCGTAGACGTTGGAAGTCACAAAAGATGGAACCGTGAAAAACTGGGTGAAGTTCTGCAAGCAAGGCGTTTACTTCGTACACACGCCCCGAGACGTCGGCCCGAACAAGGATAATCTAAAACTTCAGTACACGACTTCGTTTCAACCGACTACAGGATCTCTGACTATGAACTTTGAAGTAGTTTCTAAGCCGTAACATCGAAAGGAAACTTGAAGATGGAAAGCTAAATAACGGATTTCACTCCTGGGACAGTGACCGTTCGATAGGATATGCTTCTTACCTCGCAATCTGAAGCAAAACGGATGAAACGATGCTGAAAATATGTGGTAAACCGTAAACACATTGCTTTTAAAGAGGGAGAGAAAGAGAGATAATTATGAGAAACGTTATGACCTAATTCACCTAAAGATCAGGGATGACATTTTGGTCTGAAACATTGGAGTACACAAATTCAAAAATACCATCGAAATCGTTTTGCTTTGCCGACCTTCTTGAACGAAGTTTGCAATTAAACTAGATTTTTAGGGATCTCTTTTCCACTCAAGTACTCATTAGCAATTTCAACCCAGGCTGTAACCAAAATACGTGTGAAGTAAAAACACTTGGGAACCATAAAATGAACTAGAGGGGTATCCTATCTTTCCACTTAACTCAGGGTAACCAATTAAAAGCCGCCATGTTGGCTAATTTAGGCGGGAGACTAGAAATACGTGTACCGCAATAACTCCTCGCCCGCCCGCCTCCCCCCCCTCCTCGAGTTTTTCCCCCCAGGCCGCGCACGCTCTGCAATCTGCATATTAAACAAATCGCAAACTGAAGCCGTTTTGTCGTACGTAGATTTTGAACGTTATCTCGGCCAATATTTACTCGATTTCAATTCTGAAAACAGATTTCGAATACATAACATACGTGTCTTTTATATTACGAGAACGTGCATACCCTTCGTGAAAACGGTTTATGTACTTAGAAATTAGTCGGCAATCAAGGCTGCCCGCTGCCGCTTCGTCGTATATTATTTTGAACGTTATCTCGATCAATATTCAACCGTTTTCAATTCTGAAAACAGATTTGGAATTAGCGAGTCTAAATACATAACATACGAGCCTATTATATTACGTAAACGTGTACACCCTTCGTAAAAACCTCTTTATGTAGTTCGTCAGATCACCACTCGCCAATGGCCGCCCTTCGCCCAAATATTTTCCGATTCAAACGGATCACCCATGGTCCTATTCCCTGCCGCGGCGAGATTATCACCCTCGCTTGCGAGGAGATTATTCATAGTATATCGCTCTGGACTCGTTGCAGGGTGACCGGTCTGAGGGGATTTTTCGAACTGCGACGCGATGTAAGGGCAGACAAAAGTTTATGAAGAGACCGACCTGGGCTTTCGTTGCTAGTCTTATTTTGTAGAAGTTTCATTTGCTGTAATCTCCACTTGGTTTTAGCACGACTGTCCACTATATTATCGGCATCTCCTTCGTGTATACCGGACACACAATGGACACAGACTACGTCATAGACACATCAAGGTTATTTTCTCGGGATTCAGAATCTTTACAAGAAAAAAAACCCTAACCATAACCCAAATAAAAACTCTAGTCCTAACCCTGAAATAAAGGAATACTAACCCTACTTTTAAACGAAATATTTCAATGATGTAATATTCTGTGTGCGGTACACGAAGTAAGCCATATTAATTATCATCATAAACAATCATGTAAAATACATGATGTTCTTCCATGTCGTAAGCTTTCGTATGCATTTGTTATTGTCCATGTGACATTAATAATTCAGCGATGCTGGTTCCAGAACTTGTCCCTTTCAAATGGCACCTGTTTTGAATAACGAAGTCGAAGAGAGTAGTTTGGTCGGGTTGACCGCGTTTTAGAGGAGCAATTGTTATCGTTCGCTCCCAGCAACTTCCACGAACTTAGCGATGATTTTGAGTCGCATGAAACGAAGAAGCGATGTTCTCGTTCTGTACTTAACGTTGTGTTCAGTTTTTATCAAATGCAGTAAGTACCAGGCAGACAGACAACATGGTGGTTCATGTTCTGGGGAGTTTTGTACAGTCGATGATGAAGTCGATGAACCGTGCATGGACGAAGGCGAAACGACTGAACATGACAACAAAGATGGCAAGCAAGAAAGACTCTACCGCTGGGACCCGGTGAAGGTTAGTCGACATTCCTTTTGACAGTGTAGTATATATAATAACTTATATAGAAACTCTATAGTTTCTTTAATAGAAACTTTGCGACAGCAATGCCACGTACATACTGTGGTAATGTGACATTTATATTCAATACATCGCTCACGAGTGAGCGATGTATTGTTCTGTTTATTATATAATAAAATACTCATGCCATGATCGCATTTCCCAAGTGACATTACAGCATTGAATCACCGATAATCGGGAACTGAATGTGAGATTCTCACTAATAATTCATATCACGGTTTGATTATCGAATTCATTAGTGGCGGAAGTAATAGTTCTAACACGAGTAAGTGTTACTTCTTCCTCTGATTTCTAAATGCGGACACGCCGGTTGAAAATACGAGGCGAAGCCGAGTTTTTTTAACCGCGGTTTGTCCGTATTTAGACATCAGAGGATGGACAATTACGAGTGATAGAATTTGATTCTCAAACGAATCCCATATTTTGTGAGAAAATATTGAGGTTAAAGTTAGCGAAATTTGGCCGTAATCTTCCTCTTTCTAAATACTCATTAAATATTGATTTCTTTTGAAGTTTCATTATGAATTATTAATGAGTTTGAGAAAAGGATCATAAGGATGAGACACTGCTTTTTATATAATAAAAGGTGTTGCGTTGAGTTGCGATCGACGACAGGTTGATTCCACTGATCTCTAAATAAGGACTGGATCGAGCAACTATTGTTCAGAAAATGAAGCCGGAAGTAGTTCGTGGCGGCCATCTTGTTGGGACCACGTTATATAGTTTTGCTATAGGCGACAGAGAGTCTGAGACTATCTGTCTCTGATCATTTAAGATGCTAAAATGAATCAGTTGTCCAACAACGAGTATAGCATACTCGGCAACGGCTTCCGTAGCTCAGTGGTCAGAGCACTGCACTAGCATCGCGGGTTCAATTCCAGCCGGAAGGCCTTGAAGTTGCATTTTTCGCAACTGGTCCCGGTTTGGTCTTAAAATGTATATATTCCAACACTCGAAATTTTCCTTCACCATAAATCCTCAGAACATATAGTTTAATCGAGTGAAATGCCAAATATTACTTGTAATATACGGCTACATATATAGCCGGAATTAATGCGTGGCGGCCATATTGGAGTGAGCACTGTGGTCACTCCAATATGGCCGCCACGAAAAATGCCCGGTTTCATAGTTAGTGTAATGGGGCCGTAATTTGTGTTCTACATTACATGAAAACCTTCGACAACTGATTCATGTTATCATCTTAAGATCAGAGACAGATAGTCTCTGTAGCCTACAGTAAAACTATATAGCGTGGTCCATTCAAGATACCATACCATTCAGTATAGATAGTTTTAACACCTAATAGTTTCAGAAGAGTCTGTTTCCAATTTCATTCCAGGTCGGTCATATCAGAGAGTTGGAATTGGAACCTAATCAAAAGTTCAAACTAATCACAAGGTCGTTGGAGCCACCCATATTCGGTAAGCAGCTATACATCTTTGTAATATATATATATATATATAAACCTTATTACTAATTTACTGTATATCCAAGCCACTACGCTCGTGTTTTCATTGGTTGGCAATCTCTGGCTAGTGTTCAATGCAGATGTGACGTCAATTCCGTAGTTGTCACTTCAATACACGGATCGTGAATCTCAAAAAATGCACCCGCGCTTTGTATTGTGGGATACTAGAGGTGAGTAAAAGTCAAGGTTTTGCTTAATCACAGAAATGGTTATTTTTCGTTGTTTTCTACGATTTATGTTTAATAAAGTATGTTAATGGCGATTCTGTTGGTTTTTCGGCCAACTGACTTCATTGAGTACGTCAATAACATTTAGAAGTACTTAATTTTTAAGTGTTATGCGTTTTTACCGTCATTCCTTTTTTGACCATCGTGGTACATAGGAGCGCTAGGTCAGAATTTTACTCACCTGAAGTATCCCATAATGCACTAAATACGCACATTTTTTGAGATTCGCAATACGTGTATTGTGTACGCGCATGTGACTGGATTCATCTAGATTTACCGCAGACGAAATAATAATAATAAAAAAGACATTTTACTATAGTTTAAAATACTCAGTTATCGCCTCGTGTTTTAAACCAGATAAAGTGTTGCTGCGAGTGTTTTGAACGGCTTCAAAAACGACTGCATCTAAATGACCATGTTTACCAACTATTTCAGTGATTCAAGCCATTTTTTACGAGAAAATCGAAGGAAAAGTTTATGTAAATCAGGACGAATCTTTATCACATAAATACACGATACGGTCATGATTTTCCTTTGTGTTTGGCCTGATGAATTATTGTCTTTTTGAAGGGGCATTATACAATAGTCTCAATGCTCTTACAACATTACATTCTTAATGTTATTTAAGTTACTTATAAAACTAATTACATTTCATTATAAAATCAAAACTAATTCTGAATTCACTGTAACTTGCTCAATTCGGTATAAGCCACAATGTGTGCTATTGCAACTATCAAGTATAGGCGTTATATCTATCTTCTGCATATGAAAATCTTGATATTATATTCAGCCTCGTCCCATCATTGCTGACTGCTGCTGTTGAACATTCAGGAAAAATTGTCCTTTATCACCGATAGCATTTTATTTCTGGTTTTTAGAAATTCCAGGGTTTCTTACGGAAGAAGAATGCGACGCCATTATCAATAAAACAAAAATCCATGGGTTATTCAGCAGCGATGTTCATATGGATCCAGATTCTATTGCTCATGAAAAGAAAACAAAGGAATTTATTGGTATGATGAGATTGTTGCATAAATCTATTTATTCCATGTATCACATGCAATAATTCTGTCTGTCTGTTTGTCTGTCTGTCTGTCTGTCTGTCTGTCTGTCTGTCTGTCTGTCTGTCTGTCTGTCTGTCTGTCTGTCTGTCTGTCACACAAGCACACATACTCTCTGGCCAGTGTTATAGCAACGTGTACATGACGCAGGCATTGCATTGATCATCTGAGTATGATTTCTTACCCCTTTAATTTTTCAATTATTTTATATTTACAACAGGTCACGCTCTTTCTCCTGCTGGAACATTCAATAACTGGGATGACGATGAGAATGGTGTTATCACCAAAGACGAGGTACGAATAATTGTTTCATTAAAGTGTCCCTGCGTTGAAATATCACATTACCTTTCCTGGCATTTTTTGTTACAGAACATCATTTTAGGTTAATAAATGTTCGCATTTGGAGGGGCACTTTAAATAGACATTGGCAACAAAAATTAAGTTTGTCTAAAATGAAAGAACTCGTAAAATGATAGAGTAACACCTTTTGCAACTTTTCCGTATTTTACTTCGTTTTTGAAATATTTCAGTTTGTTTGATATGTAAATGAATGGTCTCTGACGTCAGGTAGAGAATTTTTACTCATTAAAATATTAGTTCCATCTTCAAGTTTGTTCCACAAATTACTCCTCGTGATAATGAACGTTATAAACTTAGCAATCACTGAGATATAAGACATTTTTAATGTGTGAAAATTCTCTACCGTGCACCTGATGTCAGAGACCATCTCATTTACATATCAAACAAACTGAAATATTTCAAAAACGAAGTAAAATACGGGAACGTTGTAAAAGGTGTTACTCTATCATTTTACGAGTTCTTTCATATTAGACAAACTTAATTTTTGATGCCAATGTCCTTTAAAAAAGGCCTGTTTGAACGTTTGTAGCCATTTGAAAATCACCATTTGTGGGAACAGAGCCTATAACGACAAAAGGAAATCAACCGAGATTATAGGAATCCGCCACAAGCCATGTAATGACAGCGTGTACGTGGCTAAGACTTTCCCCTGGTTCCTGGAGACTGGTATAAAAATTGGTTTAATTAATTTTTTTATCCATTGCTTTTTAAAAACAGATGAAGATTTTTGCAGCTGACTTCAAATATTTATACCTTAACGACAAGGAAGTTGATGAAATGTAAGTTCCGTATTTCCTAATAATAAAATTAAAATTGTCTGAATTAAATCAGGAGACGATTGTGCAACGTATACCAGGCCTTATATTTTATCTCCTCCTTTCACAGGATTGAGAAACTCGACTTGACCGAATTTGAAGACGGTAAGTGCGATCAACAACGTTAGTGTGTATGACAAAATTTTTATGTCTTCCTTGTTCTCTGCTTATTCCAAATAACTTATTAGTGTCTTGCATTTTCTGAACTCTGCAGTTCTTCCTAGATTACGATTTATAAATGACAACGTTTTTACACCAATCGGAAACTTTCTTACATCATTCAATTAGCTAATTGCAGGCTCACCCTAACATAAACTGTAGTATATTATAGCCTAATACTTACCAACACTAACCTTATAATTAATATAACTTGTTGTATTAATACCATAAGTGTATTAGCGATTAAACCTACCGCTCGAATTTTTACCCGAATGAGTGGAGGTTGTATTTTTTTGTAATACCATGTTTGTCGAAATTTTAGCCGAGGTTTCCCTTTTAGTAATCTATTGAATAGAATAGAATAGAATAGAGCAGGGCAGGGTAGGGTAGGGTAGGGTAGGGCAGTGTAGGGTAGGGTAGGGTAGGGTAGGGTAGGGTAGGGTAGGGTAGGGTAGGGTAGGGTAGGGTAGGGTAGGGTAGGGTAGGGTAGAGTAGAGTAGAGTAGAGTAGAGTAGAGTAGAGTAGAGTAGAGTAGAGCAGTGCAGAGTAGAGTAGAGTAGAATAGGGACTATTATACATTGTTTTATTACTATTTTTACCGTAAAATATACAGGAAAATCAAATATACTGTTCAGACTAATTACCTACTTAATATATACCATGTAAGAGGGAGTAAATTTGATTTCCTACTTATGATTCGAGATATTTTTCTATTCTCTACAAAGGTGAGGTGACGGAAAAGGAATTCGAGACTTTCAAAACAGCAGCTATTGAAAAGTATTTCATAGAAATGAAGAAAAGTCATCCACGACACCGGGATAGATACAGCAAGCAAACATGGCTGCCACACGGAAGGGATGCCGATAAGATAATGGTGAAGCTAAGAGAAAGGTAAAATTCGCGTGTAGTGCAAAAATCGTAGGATGGCTGAACGGCACAGCATCCTGTAAATATTTTCACGGAGCTTGTTGAACATAAAAGTTTAAAACTATGTTTTCAGAGTTGTAAAGTTAACAAGACTTCCCAAGAAGATTGTCGCCGGTGGAGAACATCTTCAGGTAAAAGATTTGTACATCTGATCCAGTTTAAAAACTAAAAATTCATTTGAAAAATAATAGCATTGTTGCGATATCTTAAATGGTTCGTGCTGCAGGCCGCTATCTTTATGAAAAGGGTCTCTATTTGAATAATATTGTTATGATTTCTCTTTTCGACGAGTTCAGGTTGTACAGTACGATGTCCATGGCCATTATCATGCTCACTATGACTCGCAATCTAGAAAACAGTTTTCACAGTTCGATTGTTGTCATCAGCATTTGGATAAGCTACCAGAATGCAGGCTTTGTAGGTAGGTTTGATAGGGGTATCCAGTACGTATTCCTTAGAAGGAGGCGCAAATAGAAGGCATTGACGAGCAAATAGAGTGAATTAACGAGCAAATAGCTGACACGTTGAAACCTCGTACCAGCCTCCTAGTTAATTGGATTGTAACCGACCCCAAAACAACAAAGGTCCTAACCCTTTGGCAAACGTTTTCTTGAGAAATAAACCACCCCCAAAGCTATATAGAATATATAAAAGCAAAGTTAAATGATCTGTTTACAACATACGTACAGCTTTATCCCGGTAGCTAACTTAGTTCTCTTTAAAAGCGCGGATAATCGAACATGCCCAAAAATATAATTTTCGTAATACGGATACCCTTGTCAACAAAAACACGAACTTTCGGCTGCCTTCGACGAACGTTTTCTTGAGAAATAATCAACTCCCAAAGCTACAATATATATTAAAACAAAGCTAAATTATCTGTTTACAATATGCGTACAGCTTATCAGGCTAGCGAATGTAGTTTTCTTAAAAAGAGCGGATAATCGAACATATCGTCACGTGTTAACAATCCCTCATCCAGTGGGCTGTACGAGTGCCATGTATTTGCTCGTCAATGCCTTGTATTTGCTCGTCAATGCCTTGTATTTGCTCGTCGGCCACTTCCTTATATGGAATACGTACTAGAAGTACATATGGTAGGTTTAGATTCGATATTAATATTAATTACACATACTAACACGAACACTATAACACAAACACTATAACACAAACACTATATAACTATATATGTCGCTGGCTGTCACAACCCGACGTCTTGAACGGTGTAGGAAAGACCTCTAGCGACTGGCAACGACCGCGAGCGACAGAGTCCCTGGGATAGAATGAATTTTATCTCGGCGACCGTGCAGAACGACTGTCAACGACACAATCATTCCCATAATCCACCCTGTTCAACTTCAAGATGGCCGCCGAGGCGAGCAAAGTGCAACCAGAGGCAGAGATTATTGAATATTCTCATGAGGAGAAGTTTATGGAAGAGATACAAAAATACGATTGTCTTTTTAATAAGTTCACCAAAGAGTTTCGCGACAAGTACAAGAAGATTAACTGTTGCACAAAGGTAGCAAGTAAATTCGGATTACATCCTAGTGAGGCTGAGAAAAGGTTTAAGAACCTTAAATATACCTTGCCATGATCAAACATTTTCTTTTTCCTTCTTCGTTGTCGCCTTAGCGCAAGCAATCTGATAAACAGGTATACTTGAAATAGGAAGTGTTTATTTAAGGCGGCCATTTTGTCTTTCCCGGCATAAGTTGCGCAAAAAAATTATTTGATAGTGACGACATTCAGCGACTGGCAACGATCGCTAACGACAACGAAAGACTGCTAAGGCCAGCGACAACCAGCGACCAAATGGAAACCAGGCTTTACTGTGACACTGACACCAACGCTGACACTGTCTGTAACTCATGTGTCTATGGCTCTATGTGACTGTGACATCGACACTAACACCGTGAGTGTGACGATGAAGATGTGGATGAAGATGGCAATGCATGGATGCAGGGAATGAGAATGGAGATGAACATCGTGATCACTCTTATGATGACGATAATGCTGACTACGTATGGTGATATTGGTGGTGATAGCGGTAAACATAATGACGCTAACATGCTATTGTAAATCGCATCTTGTTTTAGATATATAACAATCCTTTATTACCTCAATCAACCCGAAGAAGGAGGAGAAACAGCGTTTCCTGCAGCTGATATCGAAGGCTTCAACGAAACAGTAAGAATTCTGATTCAGTTGAAGAGAGATGAGCGTTTGATATTATATTAAAGTGCTTATAAACCCAAAATGGGTTTTTGGTGATTTGGATAGAGCATAAAAAGTTAGTTAATAAGTTCTCGATTAGTTTTTGCGTTAAACTTTTAGTTTCGGAGATATAACGGCTCAAACATGCAAATTGTGCCATTTTTTGGAAAAAAGTAGCGCCACCAAAATAACACACAGGGACCTGGATCCGAGGAACCCATCTTCAACAACAACTCATTGACAACAACTAGGCTTTTGTATAGAAGACAGCTATCTTAAGAGTTTTTATTGATGTGTCCCAAACGATATGTCTTTACGATGTTACCTTGTCTACTCGAATTGTAATATATTTTTATAAGTATTGAAACATAACACGTTCCTCGGATCCAGTCTTTGAGCCCTTATATCTCCGAAACTAAAAGTTTAACGCAAAAACTAATCCAGAGCTTTTTAACTAACTTTTTATGCTCTATCCGAATCACCAAAAACCCATTTTGGGTTTATAAGCACTTTAAGTTTACCAATATTTCCCCTATTCGCACAATATCAAAACTACTTTTTTTTGTGTGAAACTTAAACAGGAATTTCGGGAGCGAAAGGAGGGCGATCAATACAATTTGAGCAAATTTTGTCACCATGCCGCTCTGGTGCTCCCTCCGAAAAAAGGTACCGCCATTATGTGGTACAACCATCATCTGGATGAGTCCGGATGGCTTGGGGACATGGATTGGAAGACGCTACATGGTGGATGTGATATCCTGAAAGGAGAGAAATGGATTGCGAACAATTGGTTGACCGCGCCGGGAAATGAAGAGAAACACATGCCCAGTAACTATTATTTCGAGGATAACGAGGATATCTAGGAAGGTGATGGTGCTGAGTGAGGACCTTGGGAAATCGACGAGGATAATTCGCAGTGATTTTGAAATGACCGAGACTTTCAGCTTGGTTGACCGTGCTGGAGAATGGATAACAACACATTTCTTGTAACTGTAGTATATGTTTGGGATCTCGAAGACGAGGGGGGACTTCGAAGACGAGGGGGATTTCGAGAATGAAAATAACGAAGGGAAGTTAATTTTGAAAGTGTGCTGTCAGATGTAGTTTATAAATTTTGACGATAAAAATAGATTAAGAATCTCTTCTTTAACTGCTGTTATCAAATAATTAATAATTCATGAAGAAAAAACAAAAGAAAATGAATATTTAATCAATGTTTTAAATAGGATAAAGATTTATGAAACTACATACATGTTTCTTATCTGTCATTATGTTTCAGTGGTCGGCTCATTTGGTTTAAATTTAATAGGGATACCAGGTAATTTCAAAATCGCTTAATATTTTAGCCGAAATGATTGTATATCGTACAACTGTATAGTATAATTGTATTATGAACCTGCATGTTACGGGTATTAATGTTTACCGTCGCACATATTTGTCATATAATTATAATCCTAAGCAAACGCGTCTCAATTAACTCAAACATGAACTACACCTTCGCTAAACTTTCAAAGATATAACAGTGAAAGGAATACAATTTCAGACATTACTAGCCTACAACCTATATGATTTGAATATAACCTCGGACATGCTCACAAAGAATGGACATGCAAGCCCATGAACTTACTTATCTTACATTTCTCTTGTAATTCAAATGTCAGCAGACACATGTACGCTTACGTACCTATTTTTTTTGAAAAGCATGAGTGACCGAGTACCTGTCGCATTGTAGCTGAATATAGCCACCATGCAACTCCGTGCATGTGTTCAAACCAATATACAACGGTTTATTTATATTAATAACAATGAACCTGACTAAAACTCGATTTAAGTCCTCGCTGGAGTTCGCCTTTGTGTACCAGACTTTTTGTAACGGCTCCTTGCTGTTCGTGTCGATGTAAACTGCCTATGGATACTTGGCAGTGCTTATTTAAACAATTTAAATGAAAACAAAAAGGAATGAACGTCGAAGTTCTTCGCAAGAGTTACGTGTGTTTGTGATAAAGACTAATTGAAGAAAGGAACTCTATATTACTATAATCTTTCCAAGTTTCACTTCAAAAGATGTGGCGTTTCGTTTTTTTGTTTCTGAGTTGCATTGAACCAACATACTGTTCAGCCATCAGTTCATGTTCTTTATCAGTCGACGAAGGAAACGAAAAATCGACAGACAATCATGGACCGTGTATGGATGAGGGGAAGCCATATGGTTTAACAAGACACAATCCCGTTAAGGTATATTATTATACATGTATAAACTAAATATATAAGTAAAATGTTGTCGCTATATGTGTAGAAACATATAATACAATCTGTGCAGTGCAAATTCCATGATAAGATGTATTAGTTGAAAACTATCAGTGGATATAAAGAACATATATTTGCTCGCGAATAGGAATTCAAGGGTAATATATTGTTCATTTGACTCAATATATATAAATATTACACCCAATTGTGAACCTATCATAATTAGTGATTATCCGATTGTTTTTTAGGTTGGCCATGTTCAAGAAATTGATTTAGGCAGTTTTGGAAAGCGTTCTATGATAACCAAAGCAGTGAAACCACCAATCTTCGGTAAGGTTAATTCAAGTAGCGAAGCGCGGTAATAATGACGTCACTATGTATGTTTGTCTGAGTCTATAATTTATTCTTGTTTATTCTTGCATTCCCAACAATAGAAATTGGCTATTTAGGAATCCCTTGAGATTCAATTTTGGTTTGTTTGTCTGAGTTTTGGTTCTATAAATAGCATTACACTTTCAGGAGATGACGTCAGTAGCCATGTTTGTCCGCATTTACCCATAATTCTTGCGGCCATAACAAAAGAAATAGCTCATTTGCGAGTCAAATTTGGTTTGTTTGTCCGCATTTTGAGCTATTAATAGCAACCGCTTAAATGGCTATTACGGGTGAAGTTTCAGATAAACCCGAAATGACGTCACATGCATAGACTATCGGAGTAAAACATATTCGAAATTAAAATCAGCTGTTATCTCTAAAATAAAGCATTATCGTAAGAATAGGACTATGTTTTGAGTTCGAGATACCTATATGAAACGTCGGCCAAATTATCTTTCGGTATATAACCTATACATAGCCCCTCAGTGCATGTTCTGCGTGAAATTAATGATTTGTAATCCCTGGAGAATTTAACAGGCCTTGTCCGTTCTGCTCTCAACGTTGGTGAGAGCCATGTGCAACTTTTACGGCGACAACCGGTGTTGTGTTGAACGTCGACAACTACCCACTGAATTAACTAAAATGCTTTGAAGCGTTAAAGAACAAGCTAAGAACGAACTAAGTGTTAATGAGGTGAGATTCACACCACACTCCTTTAGAGTTAAATGAACCATGTGAATGTGATTTCTTCGAGCCCCAAGAAGCTTCTTAACTTTCAAAGACGTAACGTGAACCAACGGATTTTGAATCATGCAAGACCACGTTTCACCATGTGAACGAACATGGCCTTGGTGGCAGTACGAGATGAACAATTATTTGTTCATGTTACGGCGGTTACCCTGAGGATGATGATTCTGGCTGAATATCAGGACATCGCGACTGCACTAACTAGTTGATGTCTTCATCTATAGAAATCCCAGATTTCTTAACCGGCGACGAATGCGACCACATTATGAAGCAAGCAGGCAAACAAGGCCTCAAGGATAGCATCGCCAAAGGTGGCCTCACTCCAAAGCTCTCCCCAATTCCTCCGGATAATGGTATGTATCATAAAGAAGATATAAGTATATATAGACCTTATTACAAAATGGCAACCAATTTAGTATTCATTTAAATTAGCCCATATAGCCTCTTTCAGAAGAAAAATTATTTTGAATTTGAGGCTATAAGAGCTAATTTATTGTTTAGATACTGCGAAAAAGTGAAACCATGCAGGAATATTTCGCGGCGGTCATCTTGTTGGGACCATGCTATATAGTTTTACTATAGGCGACAGAGACTATCTGTCTTTGATCTTTTAAGATGCTAAAATGAGTCAGTTGTCGAGGGTTTCCCCGTAATTTAGAAGACAAAGTACGGTTCTTCTTCGAGTATATTCTATTCGTATTTTGTCATACTTCTACCAAATATTATAATGACGTGTTTTTTCAACATGTACTTATATATATAGTGACCGGACGTATTAGGCCGAACGAACTTGGTGGACAGTTCGAGCACTGGGATAGTGATAAGAATGGAGTAATTACCTTGCTAGAGGTAATGCAGCTGTGAAATATGCATGTAATTGTTTTTAGTAGTAATTGAAAAGTATGGCAACTGGAATTCGTTGTGTGTTATGTACGTGTGTAAACCCGAACGGCATAACTATCATCACTGATCTCTAAATGACTGGATTGAGCAACTATTGTTCAGAAAATGAAGCCGGAAGTAGCTCGTGGCGGCCATCTTGATGGAACCACGTTATATATAGCTTTATTATGGGCGAGAAAGACTGTCTGACTCTGATACTATCTGTCTTTCTAAATTGAATCAGTTGTACAAGGTTGTCCCATAATATAAAACACAAACTACGACTCCACAACAGTAACTATGAAGCCGGAATTAGCGCGTGGCGGCCATATTGGAGTAACCACTGGTCATTCCAATATGGCCGCCACAAAATATTCCCGGCTTCATAGTTACTGTAATGGAGCCGTAATTTGTGTTCTAAATTACGAGAAAACCTTCGACAACTGATTCGTTTTAACATCTTAAAAGATCAGAGAAAGATAGTCTCTGTCGCTTGCAGTAAAACTATATAGCGTGGTGATCCCTTCAAGATGGCCGTCGCGAAATATTCCCAGCTTCATTTTTTCACAGCATCCAAACAATAGTTGCTCTATCCAGTCTTTATTTAGAGATCAGTGACTATCATATACGAATTACTATAAGATGATGAGTACTGGCACAAACTGAAAGTATTATCCGCTTGGTTCGTTGGTTTTTCTTACCCATCGAGTTCTATTTCTCTTTATAGGTTTTAAAATTTGCAAGGAAAAAACGTCTTCTCTTTTTGAGTAAAGAAGAGGTTGTCAGTATGTAAGTTTGGCATGGTGGTTCTTTGTCGATTAACAACTTTGTGATTGGTCTAACATCTTTAAATTCGTCGTATTCGTTAAAGGGAATTTCTAATCGCTATTTTGATAGAAAAATTTCCGGAGTCTGGTACCGAAGCAGCAGCAATAGTGACGTCACACGTTAGAGTCGTCGATAATATCGATATATTTTTTGTAGTGATTGATTGAATGCTTAGCTGTGGAAATATTACTGATGTTTGAGTTAGAGTCAACTTGTTCCTCTGAAAGCGACATCAGTAATGAATTTTTCATTTCCAAAATCTATGCTGACTCTAACGTGTGACGTCAAAGAGGTGATTTGACCACGCGATAAGTTGGGACAAAATTGGTGTAATTTCTGATGATAAACTTTATTTAAGCACGCTTACAACGACAACAAAAGCTGATTTCCACGATGGGCGTGTACACTACTATAAAACAGTTTATGTAAAGGAAAGGAAAGGAGGATATTGCAGCCTCCCCAGAACCCTCCGCCCCAAGGTAAAGCACCCTGGGAAGACTGCAGCATCCTCCTTAATGCAAAGGTTATTTAAAAGAATGTCATTATTTACAATATGTTCCTATTTTACTTACATAACACTTACTCTAGGATATGAGTAGCGATTTTATTTTTAAAACATGTCAGGGTCTTGCTCTCTCTTATTTCCATGGGCAAAGAGTTCCATATAGATGCTCCATCATATAGGAAACTCTTTTTCATGTTATTGGTGCGTGCATGGTTGTGGTAAACAAACAGTATTTGAAATGTTCCGAAGATTGTAGTCGGACTTCTCTTTCTTATAAGTAAAAAGCTTAGTAAGACTCTTTGATCCCATGTTATTTAAAACTTTGAACATGATCTTATAGCTTTTGATTTTTTTCTTTGTATTTTAAAAGGCTGCCATTCTAAGGCATTTAATGCAATTTTGTGGTCAATCTCATTGCTCATATTTCCAATAATTCTAGCAGCTCTGTTATGGAGCTTTTGTAACCGTGTTGATTGAGTTGCACCAAATACATCCCACACTTCACAGCAGTAGTTAAAATACGGTTGAACAAGTGCATTGTAGATGGAAAGAAGAGTGTGTCTGTCGACAAATTCTCTTACATAAGAAATTCCACTTTTACATAAGAAATAAAGCACTTTCTTTCATTCTATTTCTTTATTTAAGGATTGAGAAATTAAATATAACTGAAGCTGAGGATGGTGAGTACAGCTTTGGAGTTTCGAATCCTCACTCATCCGCTCATTTCCATTGCTAAATACCACTGATTTTATCTCATTTCCAAACACACACTTTGTGTAGTACTGATAGACTGGTGCTCTTTCTTTCAGGCACAATAACAAGGGAGGAATTCCTGACGACAAACACGCACGGCATGGATAGCTATTTCCATAAACTCCACCGACTGCACCCCAAACACAGAGACAGATATAGCGAGCAAACATGGATTAAATTTGGTTTATTTGCTGATCGAACTATGTCAAGAATATTAAGAAGGTAGGTATATATGCGATTATTATCAACTTCGTTTCGTTGAATCCAACTTTAACGCGATAGACGTCGAGTCTCATCCGTGTCACCTTTTGATTGGCTGTTTAATAAGTTCGGACATGTGTGTTGCCATTTGATTGGCTGTTAAATAAGTTCGGACAACAAACAGCCAATCAAAAGGAGACACGCCGTGCGGAAAGGTCTAGTTCATGGGATATATTTGGACTCTGAAAAACCTGTTTCGAACCGGTTTTTCCCGCGCTTTTCTTCTGTAAATTATTTTGAAAGTCTTGGAGTGTTTGTTTGGCTGAAATTGTAAAGTAAGTTTACTATATAATTGGATAATAAATAACTTATTTACGTTGTTTAGTGTAGAAGCACGGCTGTATATTTTACTATATTTTAGGGGTTGTTTTGTATTTTACCCCCGTCTGTAATAGCTCACAATAATGGAATAATGAACTGGCTTCTTTGATAGAGCATTCTAGCTATTTATATCGTACAAACCTTCAGATAAAAGGAAATTTAGACACAAATTCAAATATCAAATATCACTCGTAGAAACTGTAAACCCTTAATTGAACTCGCTATCATTTTACGTACTTAGTTTAGTTTAGTTTAGTATATTTATCACTCTTAGTTAGGTGAACGGAATACCCCAACCGAGGCTAGAAGCCCAATTGATAGGGGTTCCGAGGACCTACGATTTAAGGTCGTTATCCGAGAAGACCCGAAAGTCTTACCATTTGCTGGTATTATTGCAAAGGCAGCACTTTCTCCTCAATTATTTTTAAGACCCTGAGTGGTGGTCCGACCCCAGGACTTGAACCTGTGTCTCCCAGCTCATAGACATATGTGGTAACCACTAGACCACAACAGCTGGTGAAACGGTTAGCATTACATTTTTTGAGGGTTAGTTTTATTGAAATACGCTACTTTATAATTTCATCGTGTATTAGGTCCAAGAGTAAGGTACCTCCTGGTAGGGCTAGCCCTCTTTACCGAGATCTCGCCTCTTAGTAAAACCATATGTAAAACTTGTTTTCGTTTATATGAGATGAGGGCCAGCCCTCCTTGGCGAGATCTCGCTATTGACTACCCGGGATCTCGCCTACGAGGGCTGGAAATTTTCCATGTAAACGCACTCAAGAGGGCTGGCCCTCTTAGGAGGGCTGGCAAGTCAAAGCTCCGCGTACACGCGACAAAGTTGGTCTTCGCCCGTATATTTAAGACCAACGTAGGTTTTAAATTGAAAACTTGTGCGGGAAAATAGGATTCAGCGAGTTACGTGGGAAAATACATGTTGTCAACTCGGTAAACAAGTCAGCTCTCCTAGAAGGGCTAGCCCTCCTCGAAGGGCTAGAATATTCCCATGTAAACGGCGAGGTGAAATCCATCCCTTTTACTATAGGGTAAGCCCTACCAAGAGGGCTAGCACTCCTTCACGTAAACACCCCCTTATAATAGTCGCGTATAAAAAGTCACGAAAATTGTGCTATCGACCATCGAAGATAACTACCGTCACGGCTGAATATTTGTTCGTTTTCTTACAAACTGTGCAGGGTTTTCAAGCTGACAAAGTTACCAAGCGAAATAGCGCATGGCGGAGAGGAAATGCAGGTATTAGCCTTGGCGTTGTGTTGTACATGATCAGCATTTATGAGTTCACTCGCGAGAGACACACTTTTTTTTAATGGTATGACTATATATAGGATGGCAAATTAGGCCCAAAAAGTAATTTTCAGGACATCAGGATGAATTAAGAGAACGACACACAGAACAAGGAGATGAATGACTTAACCTTGATTGAGTCACTATGATGAAATATAATGACAAACGCATGATTGAAAAGCGTGCATGATAAAATCAATACTTTGGCGTGAAAAGTGTAGCGTCGCGTTTACAATGTTACGCAACTATAATGTTATATGATGGCATTCAGACTTTCCACCCGTGTTCTTTCTTGCACAGGTAGTATTCGTCCATTTCCAGAATCTGCAACTTATTGTTTTAACTATTCTTAGGTAGTTCGCTACCAGCCATACGGTCATTACCATGCTCACTACGACAGTGAAACACACGGGAGGAAGAATGTTCCGTGTTGTCATCAAGTGATGTTTGGAAAAAGGTGTCGACTATGCAGGCAAGTGTCCCAGTCATGAAGGGGATTCTATGGTACTCTTAAGCAGTGCTGTCTAACAGTTACGTTTATTTTGTAACTAGTTACAGTTACATTAGAATAAATGTAACTAATTACCAGTAAAAGTTACAAGACAAAAATTTTCGTTCTCGCCGGTTAGGTACCTCACCGTGCTTTATTATTTAAATGACAACTACACCGGAGGGGAGACTGCTTTTCCTTTTGCAGACAATACAACCCTGGATATGTTGGTAAGTATTTATATTTTTCAATTTTGAATAAAAACATACTTTTTCTAAAAGGCAGTCGCAGCCATGCTTGCCACCGAAGTGTGGTCACCGGCAGCTCTGAGTACCCACAAGTAAAAATTGAACGCGTTCAGAGACGTGCATGCAACAAGATAGATCCTAAAATCCAACATACTGGGGGAATGTCATACAAGGAGCGGCTCCTGGCTCTAAATCTGTTACCTTTGTCTTACGACAGGGAAATCAAAGATCTATGTTTTTTTATAAGGCTTTGTATGGACTCTCTGATCTAAATGTTTATAACGTTGTCTCGTTTGTTAGTCATAGTCATACCCGCATCTGTAAAAATCCTACTCTTATGCTTAAAGCACCATCCTGTAAAACTAGTACTTTGCAAGCCTCCTACTTTAACATAATTGTTCCTCTCTGGAATTCTGTTTGTAAAATAGCTCCACCCATAGTCTCTGCAGTCGTGCAACATTCAAAATATTTTTACTTGATACTTCAATTTATCATACTGATATCTATTTTTGACGTTGATATGATTTGTACATGGTCATTATACCGTAACTGTTCCTGTCATTGAGAATAGTTTTCTATAATGTACCAACTGCTTAGATTCCACGGAGCATCGTTGTGTGTGCGCAGCTTCAACCTCGTTCTTTTGAATTCACTTTCATTTTGTTCTTTTAGTGGAGTTCCGAAGAACTGTGCGTGTGTGTCGTGAATTCCGAGCAGTTGGTCTATGACTTTATGTATTGACTTTTTGGTTGTTCTTATCAACTATTTTTAATTTCAACGGGAAGGCGCCCCGCATGGGTCTTTGAGTCTCGTTCACGCTCTTAATATTAATATAAATATATTAATGTTAATATATAATTAAATCGATAAAAAAAGAATTATATAAATTATAAAGATTTTTTGTTTTTTCGTTGGCTGCAGAAAGCCAAAACTCGCAAGCTGGACAAGGATCCATTCAACTTGAACGAATATTGTCACGACGCTAACCTGATCATAAAGCCAAAGACAAGAGGAACTGCTGTGATGTGGTACAATCACAAGATGGATTACAAGAATGGTGGGTGGCTAGGAAAATTGGATGACTACAGTTTGCATGGTGGATGCATGGTAACTGAAGGTGAAAAATGGATTGCGAATAACTGGTTAACTGCGCCGTATCACTACAGTAAAGAAATACCAAGTATTTTCTTAAGGCGTTTTGAAGCGTTTTCGGTGCCCGATTGATTGTGGTCCCCAGTAAACACATGGTAATATCAATAAGAACCTTTTCCACCTATAACAACCTCAGGCTGAAATTGTAAAATTTATAAGAACCTTAAAAGTTACTGTTCATGACCCAACGATCTAGCAGTGTCTTCATCAGGTGATCGTTGTAAAGTTAGGATCCCTATTTACCCTCATAGAACCGATGATGACGTTATCGTCTGGTAAATAAACCACCGTCATCGCGATTCAATGGGGCGTGGGCGCTATTGATATACCAAGCCTCCATGAGATTGCGTGGGAATATTCCAAAATTATTACCACTAATCCGCGGTACCATCAGCGACGTATCATCAGCGACGTTGTCTGGAGGCTTGGCATATCAATAGCGCCCACGCCCCATTGAATCGCGATGACGGTGGTTTACTACCAGAAACTTAATTGCATCTTGTTAATAAATAACGTTTATCATCGGTTCTATGATTCCAATGCAACACCCTAGTTTGAAATCGAAAACTTTGCTTGCGATGGCAGAAAATGAAGACTTACTTCTGTATGGGAACGGAGAAGTTTGGAAATCTGTTACTATAGCGACAACGTAACTTGAACCATGTTCTTTAGTTTGGTATGTATCCACGTTCAAAGTTTCAAGTGAGCAATGACACCATACCGTCTGAAAATCAGGCTACATATTTGTAATAATTTAAAATTCTTCGAATTTGTTGTTTTTGTCAAAAGTTAACCCAAGCTGGTAAAGGGATTATAACATTGAGGGTTTACACACTTCCAATAAACAGCCTCCTCACTCAAGAATATGTATTAGTATCAACCAACTAGCATGGTCTATTACAAATTCGACATTCTGATTGGCTGAGTTACTAGTGGTCTATTGGTGATAAACGACCAGCAGCGTTATCCAATCACAAACTTTCTTACAATTTGAATACTCCTATCCTGACCAATCAGAAGCCGAAATCTAGGCCAAACATGGCGTCCGCTAAATTTATATACGAGTGATGAAATCATTGGCCCGAAAGTATGGAAAATTGTTCAGTTTGACATTTTCGAATAAGAAAATGAATTCGCTTATGCCTATGGAGTATATCTGCACCAAATTTGAAGCAAAGTAATTATACAATCTCGTTTTTTGTGAGCGATTGTTTATCATGTGTCATCGAGCTACTCTACATTTTGAATGCGGGGAGACTTCTACAAACAAAAAAGATAAAACTATCTGAAAATTTGGAACAATGTTTGATAAGACATTTTACGTTAAAGAAAGGTTGTTTATGGTTGATACTAAAACAATTAGACAACTCTCCCTCGTTGTCTATGAGCAGATAGTCAACTCGGGCTCCTAAAAGCCTGGGTACGAGGTTGCGTAAACCCCTCCTCTTTAATTACATCCTTGCATTTGACGTTTTTCTTCTAACACAAACACAAGCAGCTTTCCGATTTTTTATTTTATTAAAACTCAAAATGTACAAAAACCTAGAGACAAATAAACCAGACAATTAATTTTTATTTCAACATATTTAAATTTCCAATGCATGCAATTAAATAAAACAATTTGTCCCCGAATGACGAACTTCAAGAATTTCTGATAGTCGCAAAAATAAAGTATCATACGCATAAGAAAAAAATTCGGTTAGACATGATTACTTGTGATATACGTGAATATAATTACAGAGAACGTAATGATTGCTATAATCCAGCTTCATTGTGTATGCGGAGACCACTGATCTCGAAAGAAGACTGGATCGAACAACTATTGTTCAGAAAATGAAGCCGAAAGTCCGCCATTACTAAGGCCGGACCAACTGAGGTCCCATGTGTTTTTTTGTTGGATTATGTGCTCTTACCATCGACAAAATAAAATAATTTTACTATAAAGAGGACCAGAAGATATTTTCCAAATTACTGGGTACTGACTTTGGTCCCTTGACGTCAAATTAGGTTCAAGATTTTATGCATTTACAGTTTGATTTCATTGCAAACTCGGAGCTTCTGATCTCTCGTCAATTTACATTATGCAAGCTTCAAAATCAGCAAGCTTCAAAATCAGCTCATCAGATACAATAGAAAGCTCAGTCCAGTCGTATTTTTGAGATCAGTGGCGGAGACGAAGAAAACAGAATTAAAGTGCTTATCCGATTCGGGAATTTTACATATTCCTAATCTTTGGGTTTTACCACGAAGAAAAGTAATATATCTTGTCGTTCGAAAATTTCATCTTCGTGCCTTTTCTCTCAAATACTTGTACACTAACAAATAGTTTTCCAGGTGATAAATCAGACATAGTTTGATGCTACTTTTTAAGAAGTTTTTTTGAACGTAACTTTTTTATGTCCATGACCCAACGTTTCGACACTCCAATCTAGTGTCTTCATCAGGGGTGATCGTTGTAAAGTTAGGATCCCCCTATTTATACCCTCATAGAACCGGACGGTCATGCACGCAGGCTATACGGTTATAAAAGTAAAAATATATAAAGTCTTTTATTTCTATTTATGTACAGTGACAGTTGGTTATAATATGAAACATTAAATATGAGATCGAACTTCGTTATATCGAAAAATACGTGAAGCGTTTATGAAACGAAAATTAAGTTTTAGGTATTTAAACTCCTAAAATAACGAGGAATGGTAATTTAGAGCTCTTTCATATCTCCCGTCTTTCTTGAGATATCTAGACTTATGTGATATGCAAATGAATAACCACCGACGCGTCAGGTTTGCAAATGTTCAGAAAATCAAGTAATTAGAAATATAGTCAATTAATTTGGCATCGCTATTTTGGTGTAATGATGTTAAGTTTCACCATGGATAGTAAATAGAATGGATAGGAAACTGGTTGACGTCAGCGTGAAAACCTAGTTGAAATTCGTGATGTCACGAAGATGTCACGAGTACACAGATTTTGCTGAGTTTCTCTTCGACTTCTCCATATTTTCGTATTCAAGTAGCTATATTGAGATTCCAAAATGTTTCATCGTCTTACAAACCTGCCTAAGCCACGACCAAATGATCGAGGTAAATGTTGTTCGTCTTTGTTTCAGCTGTTTTCGTTTTGTGGTGAAGAAACTGGCGTCGCAAAACTACCGTTGTTTTAGTTGAAATTTGCGACGCGTTTTTCACCGTCTAAAGTTGGATCTTTTCGCCTAAAATGAGTAATGGTAGTCGGATATTCCATCGTAAAGTGG
The DNA here is from genome assembly GCA_035772405.1 of Chrysogorgia sp. JL179-B06. Lineage (NCBI taxonomy): Eukaryota > Metazoa > Cnidaria > Anthozoa > Scleralcyonacea > Chrysogorgiidae > Chrysogorgia > Chrysogorgia sp. JL179-B06. The sequence continues at coordinate 1,040,058 of JAYKKM010000044.1, forward strand.
CATTGTGATATTTTTTGGTAGTTTGACTATCATTTTTAGCTGTATTATTGCTAAACGTTGCGATTTATGGTGATTTTGTGACATCACGATTTGCAACTAGGTTTTCACGCGACCAACTGGTGCCTAAACCAATCAGCATGCTGGAAACGTCGCACGTGATCTTAGTTTCCTATCCAGTCTATTTACTATCCATGGTTTCACGAAGTGTCGTAATGTACAAAGTTACAAAGATATACCTGATTTTCTAAAACGTGTAAAAAAACCTCGTGACGTCGCTGGTTACTCATTTGCATATCACAAAAGTCTAAATATCTTCGTTATTTTCATAAAAGTCTTCGTTATTTTCTGAATAAGAGAATCTTGGTAACAATAATTTACTATGCGCATTCTCATTGGTTGTTAGCCATGATCTATCAGATGACAGATGCACGGCTCACGTCAGCCGACTGCTTTCGTCTTTTTCCATACCCCAGAAATCCCCAAGAGCTTTATAAACATTTTGAACGGTTTGTCTTCAATTTTTATTGTATAAAACAAATAGATTCCATCTTGCCGTTGTCTGAAGACATAAGTGACCCACTCGACTATCGTCTCGTCGGCCACTTTTTTGTTCTTACCACGTTTTGACGTCATCTGTGCATCTATAACTGAACAGACAACGGCAAAATGGAATCTATTTGTTAAAGAGTACTTACGTATATTCACGGACGATGTGTCTTTCTTCAGGTAACATCGTCGGAAACGGTCGCTATGAACATACGTAAGTACTCTAAAACACAGAGTGCTCGCATAAAAGGGAAGCTCATCCCCCTCGAAACAATGGAGTCTTTGAAATTTAAAAAATCAATTCAAACAATGGAGATTTTGTTGTTTTGATTACTTCTCATTTCTCTCTGTTTCTTGACCAATCACAGTAATTGAACTAATTATGATTGGCACGGTGAGCATCTCACCGCCAATATATGCAAGCACTCCGTGTTGAAGTAATTTTCGAGATATTGAAGTTCTCTTTTCATATTATATTCAGTTCTTTTGAAAACCTTTAATATTTGTTCTTATTATCAGTAACAATTGGTGACATCTTGAAACATCTCGTTTTTAACACTGCCTTTTACCGTGGGAATATACATATATACATTGAGTGAATCTGGTGAGCACGTCGGAAATATGACACACGTGTCACTTTTATTGTGTTCAATTATTTATGGTCGGGATGGGGGCTGAAGAGAAAAATAGATTTGATCCTGAAAAAACATTTTACTCGACCAAATTAAGATCAGAAATTTAACCGACCCAATCATTTATGGGTAAAGAAAATCTTTTACCAAACCCCAGAAGAAAAAAGTTAGATAAAGCCCAATTTTTAGCATATCGTCGATACAAGTTTTAATACTGTAACTTTCAGATTATCTCCCTATACAGAGCAGGAAAACAAGGAGATGAATACAATAACAAAAGCTAATGTGAAGATAACAAAATGTTAAAGTGCTTATAAACCCAAAATGGGTTTTTGGTGATTCGGATAGAGCATAAAAAGTTAGTTAATAAGTTCTGGATTAGTTTTTGCGTTAAACTTTTAGTTTCGGAGATATAACGGCTCAAACATGCAAATTGTGCCATTTTTTGGAAAAAAGTAGCGCCACCAAAATAACACAGGGACCTGGATCCGAGGAACCCATCTTCAACAACAACTAGGCTTTTGTATAGGAGAAGACAGCTATCTTAAGAGTTTTTATTGAAAAATGCCCAAACGATGTGTCTTTACGATGTTACCTTGTCTACTCGAATTGTAATATATTTTTATAAGTATTGAAACATAACACGTTCCTCGGATCCAGTCTCCCGGCCTGCGCTACTTTTTTCCACAAATTGTGACTTTGAGCCCTTATATCTCCGAAACTAAAAGTTTAACGCAAAAACTAATCTAGAACTTATTAACTAACTTTTTATGCTCTATCCGAATCACCAAAAACCCATTTTGGGTTTATAAGCACTTTAAATGACGAACTCTTAATTTTTTATGTAAATAGTCGTGAAAATTTTCCTTCCCAACCCTTCGGAGAAGTCATTATTTTTTTATACCCAACCATTTAGGTCTTAGAATTTTCAGTTATCCAACCATTTTCTCTTCGGCCCTCACCTCGGTCATATTAGGAATACCCGGTCCCTAAAAACGTGATGTTTCAAGGTGTCAAAGTTCAAATTTTATTCACTATCGCTGTATAGAAATATAAATATATAACCTAAACAATCGCAGAGGTTGCAAATGGTAGTATTTTGTATACCAGTGTACCTCGAGATAAGAGGAACTTTTCTCAAAGTCTGACCACTTCACGCGATGACTAAAACTGGACAACCGCTCGTCCTCCATTATTTCCCCCCAACGTTTTCACCTACAATTTTCCATCCTTCGACGCTTGCTTTCGCTCCAAGCTGGAGACGCCGGATCTGTGAGAGGTTTTTCACTCGGTTTCACGACGACATTCTTGAACTTGTGAATCGGCTGGGCCTTGTGCACCAGGTTTTTCCTCAGCTCGGCGATGGCTTCTTTCTCTTCCTCCTCTCGCTCGACGTCGCGTTCTTTTCGCAGCTCGTCCTCGATTTCTTTCAGTTCCCGTTTCTCCGTCTTCACCTCCTCCCAGCGCTCGGCGCGGCGATTCGTGTTCAGGGCGAATTCACTGACATCGGTCATGGCTTTTTGCGACCTGTGGGGTTGGAATGGAGCTTCGTGTATCACCTTGCACGGTTGCGCTTTGAACATCGCCTTCTTTCGCTCCTCTTCGAGTTCCGTTTTTACCTGTTTGTGATGAGAAGGAGTCAGGTACTGATCCAATAAAAACAACGATAACCACAACATCAAATACCATAAATGTCAACAATCACAACAACGGTTGCTAAGAGGAACTGCTACCAACACAACAACTGTTGTCAAGAACAACTGCCATCAACAATCACAACAACTGTTGTCAAGAACTGCCATAAACAATCACAACAACTGTTGTCTAAAACAACTGTTGTCTAAAACAACTGTTGTCTAAAACAACTGTTGTCTAAAAAAATGCCATCAACAATCACAACAACAACAACTGTTGTCAAGAACAACTGCCATCAACAACAACGTTCATTATTTGCTTCATTACCTTTTGAATCCATTTTTCAGCTTTAACTGCTCCTTTTTTGTCGGTATCCAGTGCGAATGGTTTGAAACTCGTGCATAATTTCGACGAGATAGGCGGAAGGGGGTCTGGCGAATCGGATGGTAATGGTAGAGCCTTGAATTCACGGAGCTGTAAATAGCGATGATATAGAAAGTGGTAGACATTAGTCATTTGGGAATTCTTCAGACTCAATTTTAGCCTGTTTGTCCGCATTTTGGGTTTAAAAATAGAATCTGCAGTGTGCTACGCTTTTTACATCTTGAGACACCGTACCTTTTCTTCTTGTTTGTAAACATCTTGGATTTTGCTTTTCTTCTTCTGCCATCTCTCTTTGTCCTTCTCCTCAAACGAGAAAGGTCTGGGTGCGGTGCGTTCGTGTTTGAGTTGTGGTCTGAAGACCTTCTCGAAGTTTGGTTGAGGCACGGCCTTAAACGGCACGACGTTTTCCTGAAACGATGAAGTAGAAGTTTGATTATATGAGACGGAAAGCTACTGATTTTCTCAAGACAATTTTTGCGCAACTTGCAACGCAGGTTTTGCTGAAAAGAAATATGATAGTTGTGTTGTGTTGGTGGCACAGTGGGTAGCACAGTAGGGTGGTCCTTATTATTTTTATTTTGTATAGTCTCACCCTCTTAAATAGTTCCATTTGGGTTAAAAATGCTGTGTGTAAAATTGTATTAAAAACTATTGATATTTAGGGGTAGTTCAAGGACCCTGAAATTTACTATAGTATCCCTATGAGAAAAATCAGCCAAATTGTCCAATATGCTATAAGTCCGCAGGGGAGTGTCGGATTGGTCTAAAAAGTCATTAGGGAGTAGTTTAGACCTGGTTTCCTATATGGTTTTCGAGATATAGGGCTCCAAAGTTCTTAAAATTCTCATTGGTTAAAGTTGGCAGCACAACATTGTTCACGCTTATCGATAATTTGCAACACGTTGTACGTTTTTACGCGTGTAGGGGCCTGATGTCCGCCGCTTCATGGGCGGGCTTGGCACAGCTTATAAACCACGCATTATTACACGGAAAATTCTAAAAATTCCCACCCACCTGTACATCCTCGTTCTTTCTTATTTCCAAACGTTCATCGGACTCAAATATGAAAGGCTCCACTTCCGTCACCTCTTTTGCTTTTACTGTTTTCACGCCAAGCGATCCTTCGTATTCCACAATTCGACGGTCGAACGGCTTCGCTTTAAAACGATGGCTGCAAAAAAGAAAAGAAAAACGGATCATATAATCCGTGCATTTATAGCATGAGTCTTGTTTACTCCGATATTTCCTGATCTTGCCAATATTTCTAATAGCCAAAAGTGTCTGATTTATAAATGTTATTTAAAAGGGTCGAACTAATAAAACTGGATACATTTTACCTTTTAATAGCTTCTGCTTCCCTCCCTTCTTGCTCTTCTTTGCTTACAACGTCTGCGGAGATGGGTCTAGCTCTCGAACTGGTAGCTAAATTAGGAGTTTTCGGACAGGTTACTTTTAGTGGTTTCGACTTCTCGCCCAGCTGGTCCGGTTCACTTTCGTGCGTTTGTTTTTTGGTACGGAATCTCGGTGGGGTGGTGGTCTGAAATCTGTAAACTTGGTAGGCCATCGATTCGTAGGAGTCTGTGCTAGACGAAGCGTCGTTCTCGATTGCAGACCGTTTTCTCTTGCTCGTCGCCGATGAGTCGTTCCCGCCGGACAGGTTGAACGGTTTAGGCACGGTCACACCTCGCTGTTTCCATGGCTGAAATTGGTGGAAGATAATTTATCTGGGGCGTGTTCAGTAACCCCTCGTTTATAATACACTACATACAGGGCTCGATTTAACCGTCGGAATACAAATGTCCGATCAATGTTACGACTTGTCGGACATTTTGTCCGACGGATTTTTTTGTCAATTAAAAACAGGATTTGCTTTGTTGTTTACTTTTTGGTAAATTCTGCGTATTATTTTGTTGCCATTGGGCTATCCCACACAGACATTACTGTACAATGCATTCCAGTGTCAAAATTCGGCCTTCAAACTTCGGTTACGAAGTATTTGTAGAAACCAATATTAAAGACAAAATGTTCTAGAGTAAAAATCAAGTTGGCAACAAATATATATATCAATAGAATACGAGTCTGGTCTATTTTCACTTTAGAAAACTACAAATTAATGAATACATTTACCGAAAGGATTGCCAAGATATCCATGGTTTATAAAACGAACTGAATTTCGTGACACATATAAAATGGCGGACTTGGCGCGCAAAGCATTAGCTGGACTCCTTTAAGAATTAGTAAAACTCCTTCAATTGAAGGATTCATTTCGTTCGTCATTCTGATTCACGTATTGGTAAGATCCCAACCACCTGCCGGAACATGTTCGCCAAAATTGTCGAAAATGTCCGACGAAATAACGAAATTGTCGGACATTTTGTCCGATGAACTTGGAAAAATTATATCGAGCCCTGTACATAGCATCAATTAAAGCTAGCAAGGTTAGCATTTATAGTATAAGGGTTGATATAAGGGCTCATGAGCTTCCGCTATTAAGGGACATCTTTTGAGGTTTTTCATTACCTTTCTTCGTTCTTGAGATATTTCAGTTTGTATTATATGCAAATGACAATGGTGTGACATACACGTGCATAATGACTTATCGGAGAAGGTTATATATCTTTGCTATTATAAAACCAAATTTAATTTAAATGAAGCATGTGCGTGAGTATTTCCAAAAACATGGAACTTGTATAATTTCAAGTGATTTTGTGTGATAATAACAAAGATATATAACCTTCTCCGATAAGTCATTATGCATGTGTACGTCACACCATTGTCATTTGCATATAATACAAACTGAAATATCTCAAAATATCGGAAAATTTCCACACTCGTAAAATATCCTTCCAGTAAAAAGGTGGTAAAAAAGGAAGCTTTTACGTATTTAGTTCATGTTTACAAGGTAAACAATGTTTAGCTGTTATTACAGGTGATTTAAGGTCGCAAAGCATTCTGGTAAAACGTACGCTAATCTTGAGGACGCGGAGCAGTGAGCTCTATTATATATATATATATCTGGAGGGCTATCTGCCAGTCATTGGCCAGGCAAAAAGTGAAGCCCAAGATGGCCGACTTTGCACGTCAGTTTCAGTCCCCTACGCGGTTTATATATACGAAATTGACGTAAAAACCGCGCAGGGGACTGAAACTGACGTGCAAAGTCGGCCATCTTGGGCTTCACTTTTTGCTCGGGCAGATAGCCCTCCAGATATATATATATATAGAGCTCACTGACGCGGATCGACAGCCATGTTTGCTATCCCAGGATGCAAATCAAGCAGCAACTCGGGCCCAGGCTTCTCAAAATTTCAATAAAAAGATTGGGACCTTCACATTTTTTAGAACTACTAACCCTAATCTCAATCCTAATCCTAACCCTAACCTTGATCATAAGTCCTAACCTTAAACCTAACCGTAGCTATCCATAACCCAACGAAGAATAAAAACAGAAAGGTCCTTTTGAGTCATCCCTTTTAGCCTTCCTCCAAAAAAGATTAGGATCGGAAAACCGGAAACCAAGGTATTTTTTTGTAATGGGCTTGCCTTACCGGTGACGGGGGATGTTGACGCAGACTTTTCAGAAATTCCTTCGACGCGTCGTCACCTCTCGTGACGACAGGAACAGGCTTCACCGCCACCCGTTTGTCCGTTTCGAAGTGAAACGCTTCTGGTTGCGTCAGCTCTGCGTTCACCCCCCTCACGGGATGATACGCAGTGCAGGCGATGGCCTTCTTCCTCGAGTTCTCGTTCGCCAAGATGTGCTTGCGCGTTTGTTGGCGCATTTTCGCAATGCACTCCATTTCCATTTCCTCCGTCGTCTTGAGCTTGATCATGGTCGGTTTGCCGATCTTTTGACGCCTAGAAGACGGGTATCAGAATGAATAAGTCAGTATGGCACTGAATAATTTGTTCATGCATTAGTCAATTGAAACTACGGACCCCTGACCCCAGGACTATGCGGGGATTTTAACATTTTTACAGTGTTAAATATTGGTATTTTCCCTGCTACCACTTTAAAATTTCCCAATGACTGAAGCAAATTGTGAAGGTTATGTAAAAATGTTAAAATCCCCGCATAGTACTTACTTAGAAGCCGATAATCGGTAACTTTCAGGCTTATCGGCCGATATCGAAGACATATATCGGCGGTGTCGATAAATAGTATACTGCCTTTTCTACTTGCGACCTTTCCTTTTCATCGGGTTTAACATGGTCCATATTGCATGAAACATTAGCTATTTATCGATACTTTTCAAAATGAATTTATTACTAACTAAGTCCAATCTATCATAAAGACGTTTGTGCTAGACTGGTACTTATTGACCGAGTGCGAGGTCTTACCAAAAAAATTATCCTGAGGAGCGAGGTCTGTGCGAAAAGACCAAGGGCAGGAAAATTTTGCCGTAAGACCGACCGAACATGGTCAATAAGGTTTTTATTATATGGCTCTTAAGTCTTTTAAATTTCTCACATTTCTTACATTACTTTCTCACATTACTTTTTTCTCAATTATTTAAAACTTTTTAGTTGTTTTGTAATGATCGGTCTTAACGAGTTTGCAAAGACCGCTCAAGAACCAATCAAATTACAGAAATGCTCACGATAAGTGTCCAAGCCATATGAAAATATGCTTTAATATTAAGCGAGTGTACTTGTTTCGTGCAGGGTTCGAATTAACGCATCGCGATTCGCAAAACGCGATGCACTTTTTATAATTTGCGATGCAAAAAAGTGCAAAAACTAGTAAAATCGCGATGCAACAACTCAAAACGATGTTTTGTTTACTGGCTGTTTGTAAATTCCCAATATAGTACGTAAGGAACGCGCGCGCATATTCGTTGTCCTGTAGTTTTTCATCCCCTAGAGCCGATCGTCGTGTTCTTTACACATGGAACAGCGAATATTTCCAACATGTTTTCCACCAGGTTGCACATCCCATTCGAGCTTGATGTTGTACTCTTTCTCCCAGGTCTTTACCGTTTTCAGTTTAGGCATGTTTTCAGTTTAGACATGTCATATTCAGCTGCTTTTACATGTTTTATCACGTTGCTTTGCGTTTTTTGGGTAACCAGTATGGCGGGGAAAATTCAGTCGTCGAACTTTGGCATCAAACCATAATTCGATCGCTGCATGTACATATCAGTGTTGACATGCTTTTTGACGGAATCAGACGTCGCATTTTTAGAGTCGAAAGATGGCGTGATCGAACTATCACCGAAATGACGATGTCAGATTTGGAAAATGATGAAGCTGACCGCTGACGATGAAACCGAATAACTTTTTATATATCTACATCGCTTTAATAAATATAGAAGTTTTCGTTCGTTGTTCGTTTTTATACGAATTTGATCGGGGGGGGGGGCAATTTTTCGAACAAATATTTTTGCGATGCACTTTTGAAACGTTAATTCGAACCCTGTTCGTGTTATATTATACATTCAAACTTCATTCTCGTTTCTTATTGGTCAACATGCTTCAGTGAATTCTCAATGTCCGGCAAGCGCGACGTCATTTCCGTCGAATACTGTGAATTATTGAACGGAGGTGTCCAAAAAAAATTATTGGACGCTGATGACGTCACTAGGAACAGCGCGCAAAAATTACAAAATAAAAAATGGCTTGTAGTAGATTACTACCAGACTGTCACTTTGTTTGTATATTTTTAGTAAGACTATTTTGAACAATGTATAATAAAACAATTATTGGATTCGGCTTACGCATGACATCATGAATTATCCAGACCGAGGTCAATGTTATCCGCCTCGGCCTTTGGCAGATAAAATTGACCTCGGTCTGGATAATTCTTGATATCATGCTCAGCCTCATCCAATAATTGTATATTGTACGTATCGCATTAGCTAGACTGATTTGACACTCGAAATTTCATAGAAATTGAAAATTCTGGTGAAAAGCAAGATATAAGCAATGTATGTTTTAATTAGGCTAAATGTAATTTAGGCAAGTAAAAAAAGGACAATGTTAATTATCAGTCTCTCATTTATAACAAAGTATAAAGGAGTCAATGTTGGTCAGCTGTCTCCTATTTATAATATGTGTCAGCACGGTCTGAGCTTGACTGGTTTTGTGTGCGCGCTACTACAGTATTTGCATTGATATTTGGGATTTCTTGCTTCGCACTGTGTTGACCCACCCACCCACTGTGCATATGTGACTGGAGGTGGGCTATGGCAGGGTTGCCATGGTCACCTATGATCAGGGGGTGGTTCCCCCCAGTGGCTTGGCTGATATCTCGCAGCCACTTTATGTTTGATTTTAGTCAAGGTTCAAATCAAGGTTTTAGTCAAAGTTATCAAAAGATTCAAATCTAATTGTGCATAATTGATGCTAAATTAGATTTGAATGTGTAATAGTTAATGGCTTTTCTGGTTATGGCTCTACTAAGAACTCCAGTAAATTACTAAATTTAAAAAGAAAATTGCACAAGTTATAATCTGAGCAAAACTCCTGACAAAATACTAACTTGAGACACACAGGGGTTATTGGAATGGTGACATTACTAGACAGTTTCTTTTCAGGATTACTGCATAACGATCGCGATCTTTTCACCGGTCGACTTTTACTGCCATCTAGTTGTGTTTCGCTCTGTTTTTGGTTTGGAATGCCAGTTGAGGCAGAGACGTTCAACGCATGCTTTCTCTTCTTTGCTCGTGTCATCCTGTAAGTAATATCAATGATCAAATAAATTTTCAGATTAATGACCCTATTCCCCTGCATATAAGCGCACCCTGGATAAAGAAAGATACATGCGATAATATCCAGATATTGGCACATGTGCTTTTAAACAATCAAAATCTGCAAGTTTGATAGACGTGAACAGAATGCTATACTTTTAATAATTACTTGTATATAGGCATCCTTCTTATGGTAAACCATTGGAAATTATCTATTATATATAAATAGCACTTTGTCAAGATGACATCAGTACCCAGAATTTGTCTGCATTTACCCATCATTATTGTGGCCATAACAAAAGAAAATAGCTCATTTGCAATCATTTGTGAGTCAAATTTGGTTTGTTTGTCTGCATTTTGAGCTATTAATAGCTTAAATGATTATTGCAGTGATAATATTTGTGAAACAGTAATGAAATCCAATGATTATTGCTTTTAGTTTATTCTTCCAAGATATTCTTGTATAACACACCCTGGTTGAATTGCTTTAGATCTTGGTGCTTTTAACTGGTATTGACATTGTTTCATTTATTATCACAGGGTCCAGAACGGGAGTGCACCTTTATGTGAATTTTTATAGGTGCATGCACCTCTAAAAGATTATCGAGCTTTTTTTTGTATCGTGAGCGGGCGGAATCCTAGCCTTTCCTGCAATCTGATTGGCTGCAGCAGCGGTCAGAATTTTACGATATTTTGACCACGGTCACGGAATCCTAAATGCTAAAAATTTTTATCGTGATTTTTGCATCATTATTAACTGGAAAATTAATACAGAATTTGATTCAACTAAGCTGGAAATAACTATATTATACAAAAACTAAAGTATTTTGGTTTGTTTTTCTTTCCTTATCCAAATAATGCAGTTTTACCGAACTAAAGTAACTCAAGTTTTTACTTGTATAATAAAAAAATAAATATGTTATTTACCATTTTTGGTCGGTCAGGATAGAGAAATATTTGCCCTCGGTCTCAAAAACGGCCGTTTTTGAGACATCGGGCAAATATTTCTCTATCCGAACCTCCCAGCCGGTAAATAACATATATATATTATTTGATGGATATATAATTTAGGTCAATATGAAAAATGACTAGGGAACCAGGAATATTTTGTGTGGATTTCGGTTCGATGATCTAAAAGAAAAATCTGACTATATATAATTGTGGGACCACTGTTGAGAATGCTCAAATGTCAAGTATATTTAACATTAGACCAAGCATATCTGTGATGGTTTGCGTTTGACAGGTTAATCTCAGAGAAGATTTGATATGCTTTTGGCATTAAGGAATATTAGATTTCATTCTTCTAAACTAAAGTTTAAATATTGATATTAATGCTGCTATTAGTGTGAATGATCATATATCAGGCTTATCAAACGAACTCTTCACATACATTTTAGGCACATCATTCTCATCTTTCTGGGGTATTATTTCGTCAGCAGAATTGCCATTCTTATCAGCATCTGCCCGACAGTCGTTTGGCTTTGTATTCCTATCCCAACTGTCCCACGAGGTAACAATATTACTGCGTCTTATTTCCTTTGGTTTGCTTTCTTTTTCCACAGGCTCGATGCTTTCAACGTCAGTCTCGCATCCGTTGTCAAGGTTGTCAACCACATTCTCAATCTCGTTCATGTCCGCTGGCGATACACTCGATTCAGAAATAAATCCATTGCTAGTCGGTACTGACGAAGTTTCTTCCGAACTTGTCGGATTTTCTGATTCGATTTCGTTTTCTTTGGGTTTCAAGGCTCCGTTATCACACTCTTCATTATTCTTAGATAACTCCTCTCCCAACTCCTGCTTGATTATCTCAACGATTTCTGTTAGTGTTGTTTGGGGTTTCGAATCCTCAGACTTGGGCAACTCGCTATCCACTTTAGCTACCTCTGGCTCAAAATCATCGGGAATTACCACACCTCCTTCATCATCGGGTTTGCCATCTATAAAGACCGGATCAATAGAAAAACAGCTTGTTGTATTTCGTAAACGTGTATATGTTGTAAAGCATCAAATAATTACGACAAAGCTTACCGAACCAGGAGTCGACATGCCCTTCTTCCTGGTCGTCAATTCTATGAAAGTCGCAAAACTGCGGTGCTTCGTATTCGTAGTTCGAATCTACCGCATGTTCTTCCATCTCCTTTTGCTGAAGCTTTCAAAATCAGATAAATCGAAAGTAAATAGACAAAAGCGGCTCGAAAATGCCTGAGAAATAGGAAAGTAACAGTGCAACTCTTTATAACGCCACCGTAACAACTGGTCGTTTTCAAACTGGGTGCGCTTCGCGTCTATCAACCAATCACAACCCTGAAAATCGTTTATTTTGATTGGCTGAGCGATGAACTCATGACATAGGACGCGTCAACAAAATGGTTGCTGAAATTTGCTGTTGACTGTTGTTGTGTAAAGTTTCCTGGTTTTACGAGGTAAAAATCATGAAGGCGGAAAGAATCTTATGATTTCGTGAGTTCCAGGTATACTTGCTGATAGGTGCTTGCCTAAAGCTTTATAACATGCTTTAAAATTACATGTTTGCAGGGTTGAAGGAATGAAGGGTAAGGCTTCTCCACTTCTCCTAGAAGGCTAGATATAAATAATATAAATAATATAAATAATAATAATAATAAAGACGTTTTAGGGGCATTATACAATAGTCTCAATGCTCTTACAACAATACATTCTTAAAGTTACTTAAGTCACTTATAAAACTAATTAAATTTTATTATAAAATCAAAACTATGCATGTATCACCAATAAGGGTATACACGTTTGCGTAATATAATAGGTACATATGCAGACCTGCCAACTCTCACGGTTTCACCGTGAGACTCCCGGTATCAGGTCGCTTTTCCCGGTCACCCGGTATGACTGCCATTGCTCACGGTAATCAAGAATTTCTAATAGTGCATACATAAGTACACTACATATAATCTGGAAAATTAACATAGAAATTAAAACATAACATCGATTCATGCGGCATCCTTGCGCATCAGTGATTATGATTCCTGCAATCGTTTAGGTCAGCGCATGATCAAATGGATCACATGGTCAAGGAGAAAGCAGGAACTGGGGATGTGCGACACGATATTTTTAAAAGGGACAATTTTTTCTCTCAAAACTCTCAACTGTAGCAATCTCCTGAATTAGATATCAATCTCAAGGTTTTCCATCATTGCATTTTAAAAATCTCCAGGTTTAGTGTTTGGCAAAGTTGGCAGGTCTGCGTATGTTATGTACTTAGACTCGCTAATTCCAAATATGTTTTCAGAATTGAAAACGGTTAAATATTGACCGAGATAACATAAAAATAATACACGACGAAGCGGCCTCCTCATTGCCGATTAATTTATAATATGGGAGAGCTTGGAGTAGACAAATGATACATGCACCTAGGCTGTTGTGGTATTGAAAAAAAAACGAAAACCGATGCCGGAAAAAAAATACCGATATTTTTTCGCGATTGTATATTGCTTAATTTTATGCAAAATTTTCTGTTTTCAAATGACGCCAAACAGCCGCGATATAATAAGAGAGATGTTTTACAAATTTGTATTTTGTATGTAAGTTGTATTTAAAGAATTTTAAGAATATAACGTTTTTTACAAATTTTCTGCCAGAAACACAAGCATATTTGCTTGGTCTGGCTTTAGCTGAGCCCTTTGTGCCGTGACAATCTGACTCTCAGACGGCGAACTGCCGGTAGGAATTGACAGATATTTCCGTGCCAACTGACTGAGCATTGGAAAATCTCGAGCATGGCATTTCCACCACAACAAAGGATCACCATCGCCATCGATTGTGTCTGTTTTCTGTTTTTATTTCTTCATCTCCTTTTCTAATCGATTGCGCTGGCGATGACATTTGAGATGACTTCCGTAATGCTAGTGAGGAAGCCAATACCATTTGCAATCTACCGTTGTTTACGTTCAAAAAGTTCACTTTTTGACAAGAGAAATGACAACTTGCAACGCCAACGTAAACAAACACGTTTTAGTTCTGGAAAAGCTTGATATGACGTTTAAATATACAAACGTAAACGTGATACTGTACCGATAAAACCGATAATTTTCAGTATATATCGATATACTGCAACAGCCTACATGGACCGTGGTAGTCACCAATAGATCATATCTCAAAATTGTTAAGATCTACTGTATTTATTGTCAAAGCCTAAATTTCAAATTTACTCTAACTTGTTTCTATAGAGATGGAAACTGAAAGCTTGTTGAGCCAAAAAGATTTTCTCCTAAAGTCTGCAAAGTCCATCCGCCCAATTGATATTGTTGTTATTATTTCAACTATTGCTGCTCTTCACCTATTTCGTCTTCCTGATGGCCATCAATTGAATCCTATCTGGCAGCTAAACCAGCCATCTAATAATCAATTCTTAATCCAGTAAGCAATTGTAAACACCTTTAAATTCAGTAGGCATGTTCGGTATGAGAAATATCTGGTATTGATATACGAAAACAATTTACCAATATTATTGGTACCATGTAGTGGTACAGCAGTGATGGTCCAGCTTGATCTGGTGGGGGGTACAAGTGAAGTGAGGTGCGACCGAGGCAGGGTGGAGTGCCCCTGAGGGAGCTACGGCAGGGATCTGGGGATACAGCCCCCAGCAGGGACCAAGCTGGTTGGTGGGGCTGGGGGGGGGGGGGGGGGGGCGAAGCCTGCAAGAAAAATTTTTTTTTATACATATTAATATCTATGAATCATATGATAGCTAATATAGAATCATATATCTATGAATCATATGATAGCTATGATACCTAATACCTAAAAATTGGATTTGACAAGGCAATTGGCACCCGCACTGCACCCCCATTGGCCAAGGCCAGGGGGGTGTGTACCCCCCTGTAAATCCATCACTGATGTACTGGTTTTTGAGCCAGATTTTGAAGGGATCTACCAAAACATGAAATTATCCAGAACTTGTCAGTTGTCCCTTAATCTCTTTAGAGTGGCTAGTTTTTGTCATTTTTTGTAGATTATGATTTAGATTATATGGTTTTTATCAACGACTTGTAACAAAATTTCATTAAAATTCATCCAAAAATGGCATGTCATATGTCAACTGAACTGGTACTTGTATAGTTACTGAAAGCTGCTTGCCTATTTAAAAGTCAAGCACTATACTGTACTACTGTAAAGTAAAGTAAAGACACAGACATTAGAATTAATTGTATCAGGATGTTTGTGAATACTTTGTATATACTGTGCATTTCTTTTTATTGTACATTATTTGATTTGTAGTGCCCAGCCTTTAATAACAGACATTGATGGCAATGGATTGAAAGGTTTGTTTATTGTGAACAATATACAGTAGTATGATAGAAATTTTGCAAACTACATGTATGGCCTGCGTGCCAAATTAATCCGTTCTGGTAGGCTAGGGCGGATGGTGAAGAAAGAACAATAGGAGCTGGTCTAACGTTAGTGCTGTGTGCTGAAGGCTTGAGCTCCGGTGTATTTTGTGCAGACAGGAGTTGGGTTGTTTTCTCCTACTCTGGCTGGAAAGTCAGATTATGACAAAAAATATGACAATTTTGACGAAGCTTTGTTCACAAACAATGGCACACACTGAATTTGCATATGATCTGAAGTCTTATCTTAATTTAGGCAAAGTTAGCTGCTGATATAGTTGGCAAATGGACTTCCCAACCTCTTGGGGAGTCCCAAAGCCAAGGGCTAGCATTTCTGCCTGTTCTGTAATCTTAAAAATGCTTGCATGCCATTCATCAGTCAATGTTGCCTACTAATCTTTTGCTTCACCCTTTCACCCTTGCCCCAGCCAATCTCAGGTGAGTAGATGATATATAGACAAGAGCTATATACAGTATATATATACCTTGTACACATTCCACTGATTTCTCAGTGTTGACTGCTGTGCACATTTTCCCCAGTACAGTAACTGTAAAATGACAGTATAGTAATCACTAAATCAAAGTGATAACAGAAGGGACAGGATTGGTTATTTTTCCATAGAGTTGATCATTGTGTCAGAGGACAGAATCGAGATATTTTCATATCACGAAAGGGAATTTGAGGAAGCTTCCGAAGAACATGTAATGGATGAAGATGAAACGATCCAAGGAGTACTCCATCACTTACATTCGAGGGTAAACTAATGTTAGTTCACAAACAGTCAGAAGGCCTTCATGTATTTTTTGCAACTGGTTCCAGTTTGGTCTTAAAATGTATATACCGTATTATCCGGGCGATAACGCGCGCGTTATCTATTGATTTTTCTTTTTTTAAAAGTTGCTGCGCGTTATAGGACGGTGCGCGTAATGCGTTAGCAAAATTTTTTTTACAGTTTCAAAAATAAGTTAAACAGGTTTCACAAGAAACTGAATGGGTTTCTCCAAAGGGAAGATAGTGTTCAATGATGTTGAATTGCGTAAAATTCGCCCACCACTTAGAAATAGTACTTTTAAAAATATTACTTTTAAAAATATTACTTTTGTGTGAGTTAGTCGGAAATATGAAACTCTAAGCGTATCGTCTGCCTCGAAATAGCTCAATAAAGACGACCTGTTGGCCTTATTCCACAGCGAAACAGAAGTCGAAGATTTTGAAGGCTTCGAAGAAGACGACTTCTAAAAGATTTTCACCCAAAAACGGCTCTTTTTAGAGCCACCAAATTTACGAAATAATCAAACCATACTTCGAAACGTATAATAAAACAACTATTTTTATTAAGTCAGGTTTAACAATTTTACACTTTCAAAATATAAAACTGCTATGCGCGTTATCTTCCGGTCGGCGTCTAATGTGTCGTCAAAAATTTATTTTGATGCCAATATTGGCAACTGCGCGTAATACGCGGTGCGCGTAATCGGCCCGGAAAATACGGTAATTCCAACACTCGAAATTTTCCTTCACCACAAATCCATAGAATATCTAGGCTGAGTCAATTAACCCCATTGAGAGAGAGCCATTTCCAGTGCTCAGTACTAATTTCTTAATAGCAATTCAGAATTATATTAAACTACATAACATTGTAATGTAGACATTTATTACACTATCCCCTCGCAAACGAGGGTGATTTTTGAATCGGACAATATTTGGGCAGACAACGCGAGCGGCCTTTGGCAATTTCTGATCTGACGAACTACATACATGTAAAGAGGTTTTTACGAAAGATATACACATTTACGTAATATAATAGGCATGCTATGTTATGTATATAGACTCGCTAATTCCATATCTGTTTTCAGAATTGAAAACGGTTAAATATTGATCGAGATAATGTTCAAAATAATATACGACGAAGCTGCTGGCCGACTAATTTCTAAGTACATAAACCGTTTTTACGAAGGGTATGCACATTCTCGTAATACAATAGACATGTATGTTATATTTATAGACTCGGTAATCCCAAATCTGTTTTCAGAATTGAAATCAAGTAAATATTGGCCGAGATAACGTTCAAAATCAACGTGAACAACTGTTGATATCGTCTTTTGTAGAAGGAGATAAAATTTCGTGAAATATTTGGCACAGATGAAGTGACTAGGTATCCTGTAGTGATGAACGCTGGCTGTATTATCACGCCTCACCATGAATTGTGTGTCCAGGTAAAGACATCTACAGTACACTACTGCCTTTATGTGATACTGGTGCACAATTTTGTATATCAGAATGAGAATCGGATGTACTCATTCTGATTCTGGAACGTACAGCATCTCGTACCAGTATCATGTATCAAAACAGATAAAAATATTTCAACAGAACTGGAATGAGTTCATCCCAGGATGAAACTCCTTCATAAATGACATAAACTCAATTCTAAACACTATTTTTTCTTTTTCACTTGAAAAGTCACTTGCTGTGGTGTGGAGTGATTGGACAATCACACTGTTGTCAGACCAACTGAAGGTTTTGTGGAAGTCCAGACCAATGAAGATACCATTTTCTCACAAATTGCGAATCACGTAAGGATTTCGTAGAAAGAATTAGTGCGAAGAAATGTCAGATCAGATCTTCTTTTGCAGAAATATTTGCAGCTCTCTAAATTCAAATACTTCAAATACTGCGTGTACTACTCTTTCAGGGAGATGAGTGCTTTGGTTGTTCATCGAAATAACAGTCTTCTTGGAGAGAATGGTTTAGTTATTGTTGGAGGAGTTTTGAACCTCAGAGAACACAAGTTCATTGACTTGCCGGGGTAATTATTTAATGTGTATATATATCGCTGTAAATATCGCTGTACTAGAGCTCATCAGTGTAGCTTGGAACAATCTGGATGAGTCTGGCTGGATACTTATACACTTGCGATCGTCATTGACAATCGCTTGTACATGGGACAGCACCGGCGATCAGAACATCCAGATACTCTAGCCGTGAAGTGCGCATTCCAGAGCGCTCAAACTGCCACAAGGGTAGTGCGCTAAACGCTAAACTCTGGCTTAAAATGTTCTTGAACATAACTTTAAAAGTTACTGTCCATGACCTAACGTTTCGACTCTCCAATCTAGTGTCTTCATCAGCGGTGAACGTTGTAAAAAGTAAAAACTGTTTAACACCAGTTACACCACCACGTACAAACTCTGAGAACGAAAGTTCGGTGATGGGTTTTGCGGTTGTTCGGTATATTCAAGAGATTACGGAACCAATTAAAATAATCTTAGGTAGTTTCAACGTAAAAGTTGAGTCTAAAACCTTTATTGACGTTGGGTCATATTTAGACAAAACCTAAGAATCGTATTGCGAAGGAACAGAGGAAAGTTGCTATTTACTGCATTCCGCGTGCAATGACTGTGTCACTCATGTGATCAGGAGTACATCGGTCAGACTAAACGTCAGTTTCGTACGCGTTTAAAAGAACACCAAAGCCTTTTGTTTTCTTTTCAAAAAAGGAAAATTCTGCTTTGTCGGAGAACGCGTGCGTAACAAAACATAAGATTGTGTGGGAAAATTCCAAAATTATTACCACTAATTCGCGGTACCGTCAGAGACGTTGTCTGGAGGCTTGGCATATCAATAGCGCCCACGCCCCATTGAATCGCGATGACGGTGGTTTATTACCAAAAGCTTATTTGCATCTTGTTAATAGATAACGTCATCATCGGTTCTATATGAGGGTATAAATAGGGATCCCAACTTTACAACGATCACCCCTGACGAAGACACAAATTGTAGTGTAATTTTGAATATTTCCATATTGTTTTTGTTTCAAAGGCATGATCATTCAAGAGCTGCTGTTCCCAGCGAAACCCCAGATGAAATAAGTGAACATAGAGCAGGTGTTGAACCCAAAAACGTCAATCGTGGATTATCGCACGATTTAGATTCGGTATGTCACTCCATCCACTTAATTCAGGATCTAAACTACTTTCCACACAGCAAAATGTTTTTCTTATTTTAAGAAAAAAAATACTTATCTTAAGAAATATTTTCTTGAAATAAGAAAATTTGGATTGGGAGAATAAGTTTTCTTGATAAGAAAATAAGAAATATTTTTTATCCCCTCGCCGCGACTTGGATCCATTTCTCACGAAAAGTTTGTATATATATATATATATAAGCCGTACATGGTAGGACCAACTCCTTATAAGGAAGTAAAAAGTCGTTTTTGGGTGATCCGTTTGAATCGGACAATATTTGGGCAGACTGAACGCGAAGTGGCCATTGGCGATTTGTGATCTGGTCAACGAACTACATAAACAGGTTTTTACGTAGGGTAGACAAAGGCTGACGACCCGCCTTGGCTTACAGTGAATTTTGCGTCCGTTTATATGGTTTATAGGAGTCAGCCAAGTACCTTGGTCATTTCACCACCTACGCGTTGGACGGCAAAACTGGGGAATTGAAATGGAAGCACGAGCCAGGGGATTTCGAGACGCAACGAATCACTGACGAGGTATGGAGTGGAAAGTTGGGAAACTGGGCGAGTTAATACAGGGATTTGATATATTTTTATATCGATTTAGGTGTCCGCATCCGTTTAATGGCGTGTGTTTTTTGTACTTTGTTTGAAATTCTTGTCCTCTTCAAAACTTCATATAGGATAAGGAAAAGGAATCGCATCTCCATTTTAAACTGCGTTTGAGGAAAAAACGTCTACACACAGGCGAGGTGCATTGGAAGAAATACACCATCTCGTTCCTCGACCATCTTCCTTATTCATGGCAACACCACACAGACACGGACATTACTCTAGGAAACTTTAAAAGAACATCCACCTCGAAAGCTTCGAAAGCCAACGTTTATAGAATCCCTGAACAACTTCGGGCACTTTTCAAAACAACCGAAATCCCCAAGGATGGAAAAGAAGGAGATGACTCGAATGTGGTTGTTCTTCGACACAGACATGCCATTGAAGTATTGAACTTAGAGAATGGTAGCCCAGTGTGTACACTCCCTTTGGATGGGACGAAATTCTCTGCTATGGGAGATGTTAGTGGAGACGAGATCATCCATAACGTCAGGACGTATGTTCATCAGGATAGCCCAAGTTCTGCTCCTACTTGTTTTATTATCGCATCTAGTGCTTTAGTCCGTTCGTCGGTTCACTTCAATTCATCTGTGTGTCATCCTTCGTCTATATACAGCTTCTTTGGCGATGAAGATGCATCGATTCCTTTCGATGACAAACTCGGTGACAAACTCGGTATCCTGTCTCCGTTGCTAGTTGAACCAGTGGAACGCACGTCCAGTTTATCGGAGCATTTTTTGGGTTACGGTTTGTCGCGGGTTCAAGTTGGACTTGATTCTTTTGTGCTGCTCTCTTCAGGAAAGCTTGCGGCTTTTGGACCGTCTGGGAGATTTCTTTGGCAGGTACTGCATGTTTAGGGGTCACTGTAGATATACTGTAGGTGAAGATAAAGTTTTCTGAGTGTCATTATTAAGAGGGAGGAGAGAAATAAGGAGGGGGGGAGGAGGGGAAAAATAAGGAGGAGGAGGGGAGGCGGAAAATAAGGAGGAGGAGGGGAGAAAGAAGAAGGAGGAGGGGAGAAATAAGGGGGAGGAAAGAAATAAGGAGGAGGAGGGGAGGAATAAGGAGGAGGAGGGGATAAATAAGGGGGAGGAAAGAAATAAGGAGGGGAGGAATAAGGAGGAGGAGGAGGGGATAAATAAGGGGGAAGCAATAAGGAGGAGGAGGGGATAAATAAGGAGGAGGGGGTAAATAAGGGGGAGGGGAGAAATAAGGGGAGGAGGGGAGAAATAAGGAGAAGTAGGGGAGAAATAAGGAGGAGGAGGGGAGAAATAAGGAGGAGGGGGAGGGGAGAAATAAGGGGAGGGGAGAAATAAGGAGGAGGGTAAATAAGGGGGAGGGGAGAAATAAGGGGGAGGAGGGGAGAAATAAGGAGGAGGGTAAATAAGGGGGAGGGGAGAAATAAGGGAGAGGAGGGGAGAAATAAGGAGGATATATTTGTTTCTTGGCCGATACTAGCACCAAATATGTCAAGATGATTTGGTTGCTATGGAGCTCTTATGAAAATACCTAGTTTTAATCCGACATCCGGTTAAATCCAGTATAGTGTAACTGCAATGAAAACTGTATAATGTATATATGATTTGTATACCGGATTGGGCAAGGTAATCAGACATGAAAAGCAATCCGGTATACTAGCATGTAACGCTACAATTTTGAAATAATTCTCTTCGATATATCTAGGTTAATACTGGAGTAGCGTGGTCTGGGAATGTAGAAAACAAGTTTTATCCAAGTATGAAACCAGTATCTTTGAATTTCAAAGAAATAGAGGTGAGAATGCATAGACAAAAAAGAGTGGACAATAATAAGTGAAAGGAATTAATAATAATAATAATAACGTTTTAGGAGTATTATATCTCGGTCTCTTTGGGGTGGTTCAGACGGAGTGCCAGTGCCCGGGCACTAGTATGAATATCGTCGGTGCCCAAGAACGGGCACTACCTCAAAAGGTAGTACCCGGGCACAACGGCCGGCACGAAGCACTAGTCTGAACAGGATTTCCATGGTTCCCAGCACTTTTTCCCGAATACCCTTGCGAGTTGCGAGTAAAAACATGGCGAGTTCCAAGTGGATATATGATAAAACCGTGGCGCTTATTGACGCGTAGGTAGAGCAAATTATACAGGACGCTGTGGATGGAATTGCAACGAACAGAGTGCTGTATTGTGAAATGCAGAGAACCATGAAAGAACAGTCGAACGTCAACAGAACACCGACACAAATAGAAACGAAAATGAAGAAATTAAAATCTGGTTATTCCAAGCTGAAAGATCGTATGAAGCAGTCCGATAATTTAAGGCCGGACCCATGTCGAGTGCACTGACAAGTATCGAAAAAAGGCCTATAAATTTTGGGATAGCTTGGAAAAAATTTTAGTTGAGCTATTTTCGATGGAAAATAAAAATTCAGTTGTCAAAATATTTGTATTATTGGGAGCGTGTGTGAACACCCTTTCATCTGGTGCCTGGGCACTGGTTTGAACGACCCCAAATTGTTATTTATTTCGACCCTTTCTCATGCCCCAATTAATTAGGATGCGCCAAATTACATAACGTCGTAGTATTATTTAATACCATCAAGCAAGGGTTGTTGCAAATACGTATTTCTAGTCCAATATTAATACTATATCGTCTCATTCTGTAGGATGCTGTTGTCATCCTTGGTCCAGGTGACATAAATGTAGTATCATTAGTGGACGGTAGTATTTTATCAACACATTCCTTTCCTTGTCTTCCTACTGAACCTCTTGTCTCTGGCGATATTAATAACGACAACACTGACGAGTTTCTTGTGCGTTGTGAAGACAGGTTAGTGCATTCAGTTTGGCTGCAGTGGCCAACTTTTTACATATTTGTAAAGAGCATGGTTAACTTGCCAAATTTCAAGCACTTGCGAGCATGGGAAGTTGCCTTTCAGACTGTTTTTATACGAGATTATACGCTTAGGTTGCGATTAGAGGAAGTGACGTCAAAGACTCAACACGTGGCTAGTCGTGTATGAATTATTCTTGTCGTATAATTTCCATAAAGCGTTGTCACGTGTTGAGTCTCTGACGTCACAATCACATACTCTGCTGTGGAATCGCGGGCTCGTCTGGAACAAGTTTTGAGCAATGGCGGACAAAATTTGGGCAACTTTGGAGGTTAAATTTCTTGTGATAGAATGTTTGTTGTTGGCAAATGTGAACATTTATTAACCTAAAATGATGTTCTGTAACAAAAAATGCCAGGAAACGTAATGTGATATTTCATCGTAGTGCCACTTTAAAAAAATCGGTACGCCACTCTTGAATTATGTTGTGTAAATACGAATTAAACTGATACGCGTACCAAAGTTGTTGGCGTGCTCGGTCCGCTCAAAATAGGTAGTCTCGGCACGCCTAAATATCGGAGCCACGGACCAAAAACAAATCATGCATGCACATTGGCGGCTTAAAGTGCATATAACGTCTGTGGGAATTTAACATATGTGTAATCTATCGATTCTCCTGAGAAAAATTGTAATATATCTTGTCAGCTGAAAATTTCATCTTCATAAACTTTTTTGGTGTTAAAGTTGACGGAAATGATGTCATAGCGGGAATCTGTCTATATGAAAACCTCTTTACAGATATCTCAGGAGAATCCATAGATTACAAATATGTTAAATCCCCACAGACGTTATATGCACTTTAATAATTATGAGATGAAGGTGAAAAACATGGCATAAAATGTCAAAAAGAGAAGGAAAGTGTGGTCTGATAGTACAATGCCAAATATTACTTGTAATATACCCAATTCTTCTCCAGGCATTACCACCATTATATATACAGAACTCGTGACTAGGCTCTCGGCAACGGCCTCCGTAGCTCAGTGGTCAGAGCACTTCACTATAGCATCGCAGGGTCGCGGGTTCAATTCCTTAGATAATTTAATCGAGTGATATGCCAAATATTACTTGTAGTATGACTCAACAACTTTGTTTACACACGAGGTTCAAGTGGCACTGTATCTCTTTGTTTTTTCTGAAGAGCTTTTCCTGTTTTGGGATGTGATATTGCATGACTTCCAGAGGAAGTTTCGAGATAAAAATGGCGTACTAAGATATCATATCCGTTTGGCGAAAATACAAACGAAACTTCATTATTAATGCTGCAACGAAATTACTTTGTGCTGTTTCGATGAAAAAATGGTTCTAGTTCAGAAAAAAAGGTATCCGGGCTAAAAAGCCTCATTCTGAAGGACCTTCGGTCGCTGCAAAATTTCGGAAATTTACCAATCTTGTATATTTTTAGTCGTCTTCTACCGCTGCCTACACGTGCAGTTAAAACATACCCAGAAAAAATCTGCCATTACTAGAAATTAAACCCGACAAGTTGTATTGAAAACAGCCAATTAACAAATAAAACAGGCTACGCGACATTGAATTGTTGTTGGATTTTGTTTGGTGTTTTTAAAAACGTTTAATCAAATGTTCGAAATTTTCGTCGTGAATTTGTGGTATAATGAGAAAAAATTGTTCAACTTAAAATAATTGGGAAAAAACTGGAAAAAATTGTTTACGAGCAAGTAAAACTAGTGGTATATGTCTATGAGCTTCAAGACACAGGTTCAAATCCTGGATCAGACCAGTAACTGCAGGGTCAAAATAATCGAGCAGAAAGTGTATCGTGCTGCTTTGTATATATAATAATACCAGCTGAAGACTTTCGGGTCTTCTCGGATAACGACCAAAAAAAATAGGGCTTAGTTTATTTTATTTTATTAGATTTATCATTCTTAGGTGAATGGAATACCCCAACAGGCTAGAAGCCCAATTGATAGGGGTTCCGAGGGCCTACGATTTAAGGTCGTTATCTGAGAAGACCTGAAAGTCTTACCATTTGCTGGTATTATTGCAAAGGCAGCACTTTCTCCTCAATTATTTTTAAGACCGTGAGTGGAGGTCCGACCCAGGATTTGAACCTGTGTCTCTCAGCTCATAGACATGTGTGGTAACCACTAGACCACTGTAACACTAAACACCTGTTGGTGGTATTCCGTTCACATAAAAGTGTGATAAAACAGAATAAATAAATAAACAAAGAAAAATTGGTCGTGTTCATATGGGGCTTTATAGCCTGAAATTTGGATAAAAGTTCGCCTACTAAACTCTCGACATGCCAATGTCACAGAGTCGTCGAAAATTCTTTACAAACAGTCCAAACAATTTAAGTACATGTCGTGATTCCGTTTGTAATATTGTTTGTTATGTATATATACTTACAAATTAGCTAAATGGTGCCATCTCGCACTTGAAATTCACGCGTCTTCGAGAGGCCTCTTCACTTTTACTATACAGCAACATTATGCAGTCAAAACAACATTGTGCAGTCAAAACAACATTGTAAAATCGAGTTTGTCGGACGATATTTTAAGTACATTATAAGTACCTTCTGTCGCCTTTCTAATGAGAAAACACAATACCAAAGCAAAGTGTAAAAACAACATGTGAATCTAAGCCCTGCACCAAACTTGGCCTGTCCGTTTGAATTTCACTAAAAATGCATGACACTTTGATCCAAACACCTTGGGTGGAAGTCTTTTGTATCACAGTTTATAAAATAACATGTATGCTACGCAGGCTCTGATTGGTCAACACCCGTGTTTGGATCAAGCTATCCAAACACGGAAATTACACGCCAAAAATTTACTTACGTTTTGCTGCTCGTTCTCTTGTATTATTTTATAAAAGAAATTTATCTCATGGTTTTTCCGTGTTTGGATACTGTGATTCAAACACCTGGGAAGTTGCTCGACTTTCGAAAAGCTAAAAAACACTCGCCTAGCGGCTAGTGTTTTTTACGCTTTTCTCCAGTCTCGCAACTTCCCGCGTGTTTGGATCACAGTATCCACTGCAAACACGGAAACCATTAGGTATTTATTTAATCCTTGTACGGTAAACCTACGTTACACACACAAGGATGGATAGATGATTTCTCGAAACCTGGAGTATAATAACGCATATTCCATGCGAGACCTCAACTCGTCTGAAGGAACACAAGGCCTGTTACCTAAAAGTTCAGCTTGATAAATCTGCTGTGACCAAGCACGCTTGGTAGCACGACCACCACCTTATAAAATGGTATGAATCTTCACTTCCAGCTAGCTAGCGACAAGCATTATACTTCACCCGAAGATTGAGAGAATCTATCGAAATTGTGAAAAATTCTATTATTTCACAGGAGAGTCAACAAGCGCTAAACAGCACATGGTTACCTCTCCTGTCAGGGTCATGCATTGCGCGCGTGTGTTATTGTTTTCATACGGGAACCTTGAGCCACAGAACTCAAATGGCAGGGCAAGGTTCGGTGTTTAACACACCTTACACAGCAAAACCTTTACAACTTTACTATCTTCAAGATGCAACTACCTAACTTAACCAAATGACTTTGTTTAATTACTTGGGATACCTATGGTAGCACGAGTCTTAAATTCGGCTTCATTATTTTTATTTTTATTATTTTTGGGGTTCCACAAAATTTCGCAATAATATTTCCCGTCAGGCTTTTGCGATCGGCCGTGAGGCATGTTGCGCGGGTCAATAGCCGAGTTCTTTCTTTTCGACAGCTTTGCTTTTGGTCAGACTCTGTGTTGGTAGATTTTGAAAGTAACTGACTTAATCAGCCACTGTGTTGATCGTGAATACGCTCACTGTGCTTACAACTACACACGCTGATCGCGGTAGACCTATACTAAAATATGACGAGCGATTTCGAAACGGTTGGTTCGCGATCTCAATGAGAGTATAATGAATGCCAAGTTAGTTATAAATGCCAAAAGACTCAAAAGTATACATACTTTGACTCAGTAATTCCAAATCTGTTTTCAGAATTGAAATCGAGTAAATATTGACCGAGATATAAACGTTCAAAAATCTACGTACATAAACAGGTTTTTACGAAGGGTATGCATGTTCGCGTAAAGGTCGGGTGACACGTGCGATTTTTTTCTCGCGCCGGCAACGCAACGGGTCAAATTTCATTGCGTTGCCCGCGCTAGCGAAGTGGTTACACGAGCAATGATAGCTTAGCCGCGTCGGAATTATTAACATGAAAAAACAGGGAACTATAGTGTTTTGCCAACATCACACCAACATGGCGTCGAAGAAAGAACTCGCCGGATGACGAAGAGGATATAAAAGAAGAAAAACGTATTTGGAGCCGACCCTGGCTTCTAGCGGAGAAACAACAAAGGTTATAGTAAGCTTCTTCCTGATTTAGCTGCCCACGACACACCAGGATTTGAGAAATTTATGCGAAAACCTATCTGAAACGCTTTATAAGAGCGTGAATCAATCAAGCCAGCAGAAATACTCTTGTATAGAAACAGAAAGAAACGAGCCTGCGCTACAGCACACTGGCCATACAAAAGCGAATTTCATTGGCTGGCTTAAAATAATCATTGCGTTTCCTGCTGAAACAATGCTTGGGTAATTTGATATTTTCGGCAATCGTTGCCGAAAGTTCAACCATTTCAACTTTCCGCAACGATTGCCGAACGCATCGGGTTACAATTGCGTTACCGCGCCAGATATGCGACACGTGCAATTTCATCACTCGCGCCGGCAACGCAATGAAATTTGACCCGTTGCGTTGCCGGCGCGAGAGAAAATCGCACGTGTCACCCGACCTTAATATAATAGACACGTATGTTATGTGTTTGGACTCGGTAATTCCAAATCTGATTTCAGAATTGAAATCAGTTAAATATTGGCCGAGACAATGTTCAAAATATACAATTAGTAAACATGCATCTTTTCCGATTTGTGATCAACAAATATATGGCGTGCGAGGTCTGGGGACCATGGATGGGCAAAATCCCGCAGGGGGTGTTAGGGTAATGATTGCGGTATCGACCGAGTTCTGTCCAAAGTCCAGTAAAAAAGAGATATAATACAGTATGCCCGCTTCCATCCGAAAAATAGCCCGAGTTAACGCCTAGCAGGCGTTTTGTTTACATTAAAAGTGAACTCTAAGCGCATTCAAAATCCTCCCGCCAAAACCTACTCGCCACAAAAAGCGATATTATTGCCCGAACAGGCCGGCAATATCGTCGGATGCTATAGACCGGTCCTGAGCCAATCATCGAAGCTTACTCTTTGCCAACGCCCCGGAAATCTCTGTTACAATATTCTTAATCTCTGACATATAGTCTTTCCACCTTGTAGATATCTTGGCTTCAGTCTCGAACGATACAACAGACTTGGTTTGACGCTGTCGCTGTACTGCGGTGTTGCTTTCTTGGTTGTTTTTCTCTTGTGTGTGATTAAGTGTGTCGAGAAAGACGAATTCCCGGTGGAGGCTGTTGGAAACGCGCTTGAAAGCATGCGACTTTTTCCCGCTCAAACTACAAAGCGTTAAGGTAAGCTATATTTTAATGTCAGTCTATAACCCCAAACACGATATAGATTCGACATGAAGTGAATGACAAAATATTTTATGATTTGAGCTTTGCGTTGATATTCTATAACGGTTTGTCTAAATGATAATGAGGATGGATTTGAGCTTGACGATCGTGTATGTATATCGTCTGTCTACTCTGAGCTCCCACATTCCCTACAGTAAATTTTTGTTGTCAATCAATGTACATATATAACAGAATACAAATAATTTCCCAACGCAACCAGGTGATAAATCAGACATTGTTTGACGCTACTCTGTCTTTAAAAAGTTTCTTGAACGTAACTTTAAAAGTTGCTGTCCATGACCCAACGTTTCGACACTCCAATCTAGTGTCTTCATCAGGGGTGATCGTTGTAAAGTTAGGATCCCTATTTATACCCTCGTATATAACAGTATATATATATTTTGTGAACGTAAAGAAGTAATTTGTTTGCTCGTGGTTTGTTAATACACTTGTCATCGCAAACAATCTCGTTTGCGTTGTTTGGCGGCCAGACCGATGAGCGTGAGCTAAGTTTACGGTTGACGAATTTGAAGTTGCCGCGCTCAACGGTTTTCTGCAGCAGGTCGTTTGAATAACAAGATTTGATTGGTTATGAACGAGTCGGATTATGTTCTCGACCAATGGGAAACATGCAGCGTTGAGTGTATTTATTGGCGCGAGCCGCATGGTTCCTCTTCGAGCTTCGTTTTAGGGGTGTTGGTGGCACAGTGGATAACACACGTGTCTTTCACCTCTGCAACCTGGGTTCGATTCCTGCTCAGTGCAGTTATCAGATTAAAGATTTCGCCTTGGCCGCAAGTGAGAAGAGTGCTTCCAGTTTGACTCGACCAAACACTGCAGGTTTTCTCCGGGTACTCCGGTTTCCCCCTGTAATAACACTGCACCAATGAGGGTGGCCCTTGCTGGACCTATAGGGAGAACAGTTTAATGACTGATATGGGTTTAGTTTTAAACACGCGTCGTTGAATGTATTTGTTGGCGCGAGTCGCATGGTTCCTCTTCGAGCCGTAGTTCGCGAGTTCTTTCAAGGTCTGTTGGTTTGGTTTGATAATGAACATATTTTCTTGTGAATAGAAAAATTTTATGTCTTCTATCTTCTCGGTCACTAGTCTACCTTAAAGGACATTGGCAAAAAAAATGTTTACACTGACCAACATTTTGGTCAGGTTCTTGTGTGTAAATTTTACGTACTATTCGAATTTGAACGAAGACAGTGTCCGTGTGTTTGCAATGACCGACATTTTTGGCCAGGCGCTATATTTTGTGTTTCAGTGGTCGGCTCATGTGGTTTAAATTTAATAGTTATCCTGTCGCAGGTAATTTCAATATCGCTTAATATTTTAGCCGAAATAAAATTGTATATCGAACTTATGAACCCAGTACGGGTATTAATATTTACCGTCGCTCATATTTGTTATATTATATCTTAAACAAACGCGTCTCAATTAACTCAAACATGATCTACACTTTCACTAAACTTTCGTAGATATAACAGTGAAAGAAATACGATTTCAGACATTGCTAGCCTACAACCTATATGATTTGAACAAACTTGTAATTTCCAAATATGTTTAAAATGTTTGCCCCCATTCCGCAGTATATCGTGACAACTTAGCGCGAAACTATCTGCGGACATACTCACAAAGAATGGACACAAGCCAATGAATTTACTTATCTCACATTTCTCTGTAACTCACATGTGCGCATTGCGTACCTATTTTTAATAACCTTCAGTCGTTCGTCTGAATTTTGACTTTTTACTGATTCCGGATTATTGCCATTTGCCAATTTAAAACTCTATTCGCAGAATAGTAATAAACCCAATAACAGCAATAAACCCATACGAAATCAGTCTTCAAAGAAGTTGATGCAAGTTGCAACACTACAGTCAACAGATCTGGAAGTGGGGAGTTTTTGTCCGACACGGTGCGGAGTTTGTAGTTGTAGACTTGTAGCACAATTAATACTCGTGAAGTCTGCTTGATTAATATAGGAGAAAGAGGAGGATTTTTCCAACATCGCGCCGAGGGGGGGGGGGGGGGTGTAGGAGCCACAAATAAGTTTTGGGGGTCCAACATTTCTCTCGACGGTTTTAGACCTTTTATTTGTAACGTGTTAAGTGGTTGGTATATTTGAAGCTTTTTTAAAAACGTTCACAGTATACGCGACGCGGCTATCGCCTCGCGTTTTGAAGCCGATAAAGTACATCAAATAACTAGTACGTAAAAAAACGAGGAAGGAAGTGAACTGCCAAAATACAGGAATGAAACACTTGACGTTGGTCAAGCGAAGCCCCTTCATCACAGTGAAGTGTGACAAAGAACCTTCGTCAGTATTTCATTCTGTCAGTATTTCATTTTGTTATTTTGGCAGTACGCCACAGCCGTTTTGATTCTATATGTGTGTAGACAATACCTCATTTATTTTCGTTTTATGTTACTCTTCCGTTTCAGACTATATATTTCTCGCAAAATGATTCATAGAGACAGACTTTCTTTGCACGCATGAACCAGGTGTTAAGCCCTGTTTTCCTTGTAAGTTCCTTAATACTAGTTTTACTTGGTCACGAACAATTTTTTCAGATCAGTTTTCTTGGTGAACTTTTAACTGCGTGTGTGAACAGTGAAATATAGATTTCTTCTGCAGCAATGCTCGCGAATGAACCTTTGCTCGATGACCTACCCGTGTGTTTCTTATCAAGCTTCCCTTGACGACCGAACGAGTTCCCCTTAATAATCATAATCTGACATAGTTGATAATCTGACATAGATATAATATGAAAAGGAGAAATAAGAGAACTTCAATGTGTCGAAAAATACTTAAGTAAGAGTACTTATATATATTCCCGACGTTTCGGACGTGTCCTTCAGTTCGCCATGAATATACGCATAAGTATACTCTTACTTAAGTACATTTTTCGACACATTGAAGTTCTCTCATTTCTCCTTAGTATTATATCTAGTTCTTTTGAGAACTTGGCAGCTTTCATATTTATTCATATATAAGTTGGCATGAGAACTTAACAGAATTCATATATATTTACAGTGGTGGATTTATAGGGGGTGGACAGGGTATGCACCCCTGTTGGCCTTGGTCAACAGGGGGTGCAAAGGGGGTGCAAAAATGTTCGAGGTATTCAAAACTCGTTATCGTCTTAGACCAACTTAAGTTTTGGAATTCAAGGCAGCACTAGTTCAAAATACCCAATATTAATAATTAATTTAGTTTGATACTTTGATTGAATAAAGCAAATTCTTAATTTTGCTGTAAATGTCTAACATTATAAGTATTCGATAATAAAAATTCTATTTTATTTATTCTACTTATTTAACATATCTGTAAATTGTATTATTGTAACCAAGAAACTACTAGGTGCACTGTCACTACAGCACGCTGCTGGTCAGTGCTGGGTTCGGTGTGCTCGGCTGCTCGCCCATGAAGCACCCCCCTAAAAAAACCTTGCTGGATCTACCACTGTATATTTATTCACATATAACCTGACATGACCATCTTTTGAACAAGGCCGGGCTCCTTCGTGCATGTCAATCCGACAATGAAAAACTTGTCGTTTTGTGTCATACACACAGGAGAAAATTAAATATATCAAGGAACTCCAAAACCAGCCGATACAAAACATATAACAAAACCAAACCCAAAAGGAATATCTTGAAAACTCAAGAGACGAGTCAAAACTGAAGACAAAGTGAATTAGTGATATTTCGACTTCATTTGAGATTCGACTTCATCTTCAGACGAATTAAAATAAAATCGAAATTTTTTTACTAATTCACTTTGAATAGTGATTTTGTGTCTTCATGACTTGTATCTTGAGTTTTTACGCAGTATAAGGTTTTAGCTTCTTCTCCTTTCTGCGTGTTCGTGGCAATTTGTTTTCCCGTTTTCCGTCTTTGAATATACTGCATGCCTTTGAAATCGATATACTCATTCATGTCAATATTCGGTATATGTA
Organism: Chrysogorgia sp. JL179-B06; assembly: GCA_035772405.1. Lineage (NCBI taxonomy): Eukaryota > Metazoa > Cnidaria > Anthozoa > Scleralcyonacea > Chrysogorgiidae > Chrysogorgia > Chrysogorgia sp. JL179-B06. The sequence continues at coordinate 1,072,289 of JAYKKM010000044.1, forward strand.
TCTTTAATCCGGTGTTACATGGGAGAGTATTTTTAATGACGATTAATCTAAATAATGTTGCCAACCTTTTGTGTAACATAATTTATATTAAGCCTGGTTCACGCCAGAGCATAATCATAATCGGACAAGACTGAAAAGGCAAAACAAAGGAATGAAGTCAAGCCTGCGACATAAAGATGGACATAATCATGCGTTAAAAATGTCCTATAAAAGTGATAACACCTGCAGTTAGTTTCTGAAAATATTGTTGTTCGTCATGTCAACTCAAATCTGTATCAATATCGTTAGCGTGATCTCGGAATCTCAAAAAGCTTGGGTGAACAGTGTGATAGAATATAGCTACTTCATGTCGTTGGCGAAAACGTTTTTCTCCATTTCGGTGGTCCATGGACTTTCATGCTTGCCAATGATAGAAACGTACTCGTCGGTGTCAATTTAGTAAAGGAAGATACAAGAGCACATAGTGAAACATAAATTCGTTCTTCTTTGACAGCACACAACTGTGTAAGTACGTTTATTATATACGCTAAATATCACGATTATAATATTAACAATAATTAATATTTTATTTCTTGAAGTAATTAAGGATTCTTCCTAATTGTCTTGCCTCAAACTGTAACAGAACAATTACCAAAAATATTAACATAACTACGTTGAGTTATATATGGATTAAGAATAGCACGCACATTTTACAAGATTATTTCGATCAGAATTACTTGAGAATTCTCGTAAGTCATCGACTTATTCAATTCATATTGGACAGACATTTTTCAATCGAAATACTCCGTATAGTGTTTAAACATGCGTGTTAAACATGTGTGCGGTTACTGAGTGATCACATAGAGGAAACGTTGTTTAGTGCTTAAACGACAACGATTTTAAGCGATCTACATTATCTGACCGCCATCAAAACAACGCTACTGTTGAGAGAGAACCACTCGGTGACATGATACTTGGCACTCCGCTGACAATCCGCGGGCGCCTCGAGAAAGACAAACTGGCGACATCACCAGTGTTTATGAAATAAAAAAATAGGTACGCGAGGCGTACATGTATCTGCACCTTAACCATGGTCGTGCGTTATCGTCGCCACTTTGATCGGAAGTAGCCGTTTGGAACTTGATTGACTCCGAAGCTATGCTAATGTTACTTACGTCATTCGCGCGTGCGCAGATACAAAAATCGTTACCATAAATATGTCTTGAATAATTAATTATTATATTTATTATTATTATTTTATTATTATACTTGTTGGGTCGCCACTTACCTATACAATCAAGTTTTGTGATTGGTTGATTAAAACAATAAAACAATAGAATCAACCACAAAGAAACCAATGTCCTAACCCTAACAACTTCTGTTCCATGTAGCCCATGTGCGATTGTAAGCAGTGTGAGCGTGTTTATGATAAAGATACTTGCCAGCAACATTCCTTATGAATCTTTGAGTTAATACTCGAGCAATAGCGACCAAAGAAGATGGCGCATGGAGATGAGCCAATGAGATGAGCACAGCGCCCGCCGCCAGAATCTCGAAAGTAACCGAGGGCGGCTACTTTCAGAAGGGCGGTTACTTTCAGAAGGGCGGTTACTTTCAGAGGGCGGTTACTTTGGGGTTACTAGTTTTTGTATCGGCAGAGGGCAGTAGCATGGTGGTAATACCATCCCCGTTTACGACCATATTGAACTGTGAATATCTATGGGTCTACAAGTCTCTTGAACGTTAGCATGGTTCCCTGAACGTTGAATATCGACGAAGAATCCATCCATCAGCCAAGGTGCAGTGTGCATTTTATTTGAACCACTCTTTTAATTATCGCACAAAGTTTCTAACGTTGTTTGTTCTATTTATTAATTGCTTTTTCTTTCAAAACAGAAATCTTCAGAATTAAGTTTTTCTTTAAAAAAAAATATTGCAAGCGGCTACTTTCGAGTGGGCGGTTTCTCTAAGAAGGGCGGCTACTTTCGATTTTTCATAGTAATTGTTAAAAAAGGCGGCTACTTTCGAAGGGGCGGTTACTATCGCAGGGCGGTTGCCTTCGAGATTCTACTAATTGCAATTTATCGACCCGTAAAAATAGAAAAACAATACACAGGAATGCCACCGAAACCTAGACTCGGCTATTACCAATTTACCACAGGTGGTAACCCAAGAAATAACAAGACGCCCGCAAGGCGTTAACTCGGGGATACTGGCGCTTAATTGTGATCAAGATACTTCCCAGCAAGTTCCTTATGAATCTTATCACAAATTTACTGTATTTCTTTGGATAGTTTGAGCGAACACTCGAGCAATAGCGACCAAAGAAGATGGCGAATGAAGATGAGCACATCGCGTGGTTTCGCAAAGCCTGATGCAATAATTGCAATTTGTCGACCCGAAAAATAATACAGGAAGGCATCGAAACCTAGACTCGTGTAATAATGAGAATTTGTATAGCTCTAATTCCCGATAGGATTTTCACACCTTCAGGACAACTTCAACCTGATGACGCTGGACCTACTTCCATTGACATTGTGCTACGATAGAGAACTCAAAGACCCTACATGGGCATACTGACTTAAGTGTCCACGAATTTGTTACGTTTGTTTCTCAAGGCCGAGCCAAAGCTTTGCCAACCTTAAAACTCCACTTTGTAAAACAAGAACTTTCCAAGCCTCGTATTTTAACCGCGTAGTCAAATTATGGAACTTTGTCTGCAAGTTAGCCAATCCAAGTAGTTTCACCAGTTATGTCATTTAAGAACTTTGTAAGACAGATACTATCTAGTGTAGTTGTTTCTACTTTTGATATAGATTGGTCATGTACCTGGACACTGGTTACGCGACTGACCCTGCCATAGAGCCTCTATGATATAGAACAAATTTTACATGCATGTGTATTTTAATCTAAGAGGGCGGCGCCTCGCATGGGACTTTAGTCCTGTTCGCGCTTTCCCTTTTGGATCTCTTGTTGTTGTCCTTTTCATGGCAAGTTGTTATCCAATAAAATTATTAAAATAAAAATAAAATAAATAAATAAAATAAACCTGAGTAAAATTGACTTCAAAACAGTCCATTATTATTTCCAAAACTTTGAAATTTTTTGCAAGTCAGAATGTGCATCATGTATACAACACGCAGTCAATAGCGTAGAGTCTGGCTGCTATTAATAGCTCAAAAAGCGGACAAACAAACCAAATTTGACTCACAAATGATTGCAAATGAGCTATTTCTTTTGTTATGGCCGCAATAATTATGGGTAAAAGCGGACAAACATCGGTACTGACGTCATCTCGACGGAGCGCTATTGCGTGGTTTTTTTTTAAGTACCCAAATGGTGATTTTGAAATTGTGACAAAGATTTTAGCTTGTGGGCCACTCCTTTGAAGAGTTGGACGTCATTTGTCGGATAAGCGGAAGTCATGTTTTATGTAAACACTCAAGGTTATGGTAGCTGGTGCAAGCCCGGAAATCTAGATACTTGTACCGGGTAAAACGACTTTGTTCAAAACAAGGAAGCATCTAGGCTTCTCGTAGTCAGTGTTTATCAGATCTCGTGCAGTGCTGACAAGCAAAGGGGCTCGAAGGTTTAGGAGCTACAAGTTTTCAATATAGAACTGCATCACGCGGAATATAGTATTTAAAGAAAAGAAGGAACAATTTACTTATAGGTATTTTATCTACACTGATCTATATCTATATCTCTCTATATCTATATCTATCTATCTATCTATCTATCTATCTATCTATCTATCTATCTATCTATCTATATCTATCTATCTATCTATCTATCTATCTATCTATCTATCTATCTACCTATCTATCTATACATCTATATAAATTATTTTCCATTTCTTCATACTATATATGTTGAAACCTTCCCTATATATTTATGATGCATGATGATAAATTATTCGCCATTTCATCAAGTGTTTTCTATCTTCATACTAAATTATTTCATGGGTGTATGTATACATGATAATAAATTATTTTCCATTTCTTCAATTGTTTTCTATCTTCATACTATATGTTGAAACCTTTCCTATATATATGCACATGATAGATTATTTCATGGATGTTCACATGATAAATTATTTTCCATTTCTTCAAATTTTTTTTATCTATATACTAGTTGTTGAAACCTATGCACATGCAATGACATTATATTTGGCATAATATCAGGTCCCCTTACATATGTTGAACTGTTAAACGATACGATGTTATGTATAATGATGCGAGCTGTCAACGCAGGTACATTCAAAATGCTCTTTACGAACGAACTTTGGTTAATGTTTGTGTTAAATTAAAAAAACCATAAACGTCGTGTGTGTTTTACCAGTTCACAAAAGTATGTCACAAAACTGTTATTTCCCAAATCCTGTGCTATAACATACCTTCTTTCGTCGTATCTACGCTTTGCCACGAATAAATAGCAAAAAATCGGTTCTATGAGGGAAAAATAGGGATCCTAACTTTACAACGATTACCCCTGATGAAGACATTAGATTGGAGTGTCGAAACGTTGGGTCATGGACAGTAACTTTTAAAGTTACGTTCAAAAAACGTTTTAAAGCCAGAGTAGCGTCAAACTATATGTCTGATTTATCACCTGGTTGCGTTGGGAAATTATTTGTTTGCCAAAAAGTGTGTTTATAACATGTTATTTCGGCACGCGCGATCAAATATATTGGCATGACCAAGCAATTGATTTGATGTATGCGCGCTGTTGAAGTACCGAACTCTGGACGAAAGCTAGACATGTATACATGATGTATGGCCACAACATTAGATACATAATATGGATCAGATATTGGTTATAAGTGAATGTTCTTAAAAATCATCCTGGGCGTTTACAAACTTCAGAGCTATAGTGAGGAAGTTGAGTTTCGAATGCTAATTCGTATATCATCCATTGACATGTTCTGTGATTTATTGTATTTCGGAAGGTTTAGGATTGTTTAAGATCATTCCTATTCACGATGTGAACGATATGTGTCTTTTGGTTGAGGGGAAAGATAATGAATGTGAAAACGGAAGTTCTAAGAAAGCAAGGCATGCCTTGGCTTTTTCCCTTTGCTGAAGTTGGTTAACCATGGGATGAAATTTGAAAATGATTTTACACGAATACATTTTTCGTTTCAAGCCAAAATACAAAATGGCACCTTCGGCTTCAAGCAAACAATTCTTTGGCTGACGTTTCATCTAAGTATCCCGAATTCAAAACATAGTCCTAACCCGCCAAACCTTACCTTAAACCTCAACCTACACCTCAACCTACAATACTAACCCTAACTCTTACGATAATGCTTTATTTTAGAAATAACAGCTGATATTAATTTTGAATTTTACCACCGATAGTTTTGGTGACGTCGTTTCGGGATTTATGTGAAACTTCACCCAATTCTTCACGCGGCCATCACTCTCGAAACAGGTGCCAAAGCCCTCTTCCTGCACGTACAGATAAAAGTACTCACAAGACTAGGAAGGCATTAGTGTTAGTCGAAGCGTTTAATAAAATGAACCTCAGTGAAATCCTCCTAATATTTAAGTGCCTATATATCTTGCGCTTTTTATATATTTGTAATCGTTGGCACTTTCTGATACAAATTGCTTAATATTCTCATGAGCTGAAAGTTTCGGCTGCCACCGCATACACAGAATATTACATTATTGAAATGTTGAGTTTAAAAGTAGGGTTAGTATTCCTTTATTTTAGAGTCTGGACTAGAGTTTTTATTTGGGTTATGGGTAAGGTTTTTGTTCTTGTAAAGCTTCTGAATCTTGAGAAAATAACCTTGATGATGTGTCTATCGGACGTAGGCTGTGTCCACTGGCACTGTGTGTCCGGTACGCGAAGAAGATGCCCCGAAGTTTCATCTTGATATACATCCCCCTATTAAACCCATGAGGGACACACATGGACATTAATTGCACAGAGATTCAACTGTGAAATTTTGGAATTGAACGATATTTTCTAAACAGCTCTGTTTGAAGTTCAAAGCAAGCTCGTTGAATCTTTGGGTCGGGTTGCCCAAAGGGAGATTACGGCTTTTCTTGCTAGACAATACCTTGCTATATTTGTACGCTCATGTCTGAATACCATGCTTGAAATATCTTTGCCTTCATCTTCTTATATGCATGTAGTTTCGTCCACAAAGTTAATTTCATTAATCTTGGATTAAGATAACAATCGCCTTTTCAACAAGGAGATTACAATGATATAGCATTTGTATCTGTTTCCACTCCGAAAATTCTTCGCTTTTGGGTGCTGACGAAACGTATATCAACAAGATACCATGTCTAAATTTTCGAGCAAAAGCCCAAGGTATGGCTTGGCTAAGTCTAAGAGAAATTACGTAATATTCCCATTCTCAAAGGGTAAGGATGATGTACAGAAGAATTGGGTGTATATCCATGAAACAAAACCTTGACACCGTAAACCACTAGTTTCAAATGTTGCAATTTCCCCATGTCACGAGCAACATACGTGCTCGTTCGATTCAGACAAGCGTTTCTTCAATCAGGTGTAAAAATGCGTCGAAGATATGACACAAAGGCAAGACGCGATAATTGCTCAAAGACGTTAAATCCGTCTCGTCTGAGAGAATCTGTACGTGAGGTTTATCTGGCACAGGTTTGTTGGGTGGAAAGGTGCGAAGAAGAGTTTCCCGTTTTCTTTTAAATTTTTTCTATCAATTTCTCATCCGAGAAAAATAGCGTTTACGTTAGATGAATTTTAAACTGACCGAAAGACAAGAAACAATTTCTTTTGAATATCTTGTCAACTCGCCTGGGGGAAAATACGTTTTATTTTATAGAATATACACAACATGGTGTGAAGAATATATAGTGCACCAACCCCAGGCATAGTTTGACGCTACTCTGGCTTTAAAAAGTTTTTTGAACGTAACTTAAAAGTTACTGTCCATGACCCAACGTTTTGACACTCCGTTCAAAGACAAGCCGTGATGAATTGTATTTTGATATGTCATCAGTTTAAACGACATAACAAACAGAAGTTGATAAATTTAGTATGCGTTTTATAATTACTATTTGATGGCATTATCTGCATCGTTAACGATATAGTCTTTGGCATAAAGCCTTTGTATTTATCAACAACATTATCTACTTCAACCACCCTCGCCACTATTGAGTGTCTTCAAAATAAAATACTTGAGACCACGAACGACTTCTCGCACTTCATTCATATTCATGCTTTCAAGTGCCTCCTAATTACCATGACTTTCTACCTGTCTTTATCACTCGTGATTGGCATTTCGCCGGTATAGCATCTTACTGAATAACACGAGCCACAAGTCGTGTAAACAGCGAGACGAAGGTGACCACAAAACGACAGCTGTACTACGCGTCGCATTTTCACTTGACCATCGCTATAGCGACTCGAACAACGCTGAGGCAGTACATTGAATTTGCAGCGCCGAAACTCTCCCGTGGCTTTCGCTGCATGATTGTTGACGACGCTTTGATACGTTTTGAAAAGAACCGGTGGGACTACGTAAGCTCGTTAACTGGGGTGGCAATTGTCCGCTTCATTGGTTCCTCACCTTTTGTTGTTTCGTATTTAGACGAACGTGTCGAGTCCGCTCTAATTTTATTAAATGTTTGTATTTAAGGTCGAGAGGGAGCGTTCATTCTACATTGTACATAATCTGGAGACGGTCGCGTGAGATCCGATATAGAGAACATAATCCTTCAGAGAAGAGTTGGCGAATTCCATTCGGTTTGCTCGACACTTTAACCACCGAATTCATAAAGTGAATACCCTTTGTTGTTGTGTCTTGGTGAATTTCGTCTAGCGTGGTCATCATGTTGAAGTTCGCGATAAAACGAAAGACGTTGGAGCTCTACCACGAGGCAGTAGACAATAAGGATTATCTACGCACGAAGTTGTTGATCGAGAATTGCGACAAGCAGAACTTCGTCGTCGATTCGTTGGACGCCAACGGACTGACGCCGCTACAGAGGAGCTGTTTCTTGGGCAACGTGCGACTCGTCCGTTTGCTCGTCGATGCCGGGGCGAACCTGGCCATCAAAGATCGCGAAGGCTGGACAGTGCTACACGCGGCGTCTGTCGCTAGCAATTACGCCGTCGTGAGGTATCTCATAAAACTCGGAGTCGACCTCGAAGCGAAGACCGACCGGGGGGAGCTTGCATTGGATCTCGCCGACAAAGACGACGTCGTGTTAATCCTGGTCAAGGGCATGATTCGGAGAGGACTGTACACGCACGTTCGCGAATATTTCAAACGGAATCCGAAGACATTCGAACGCATCATCGAGGATCTCAAGAAACGCAACAAACTTCCGAAAGTGAAACTACGCAGAGGAGCCGTGCGTCGCCCACGCAGCCTCGACCTGTCGAAGATGCGTAAGGAGACAGAGAAGATGACAGCAAGCATTGCGCACGAATCGAATGCGATGCAATGTTCACAGGAAGTCGAGCCAAGCGAACCAGTTCGAGGAACGTTCAGGCGCTCTTTCCGTCGAACGCCGACGCCGCAGCGGAAACACAGCATCGAGGATCTGTCGGACGACGACGAGCTTGACGATCGCCGTGAGTCGTCTTCGTCGTCTTCCATCCCGTTTTCACCTTCATGGATATCGTCTTCAATGTCCTCGCTGTCGTCGATCTCTTCTAATTCCTCCTCCGTACCCTCGTCGTTCGCCGACTGGCCAGACGTGATCTACGCGGCTTCGCATAAATCGACCAGGAACTCGGCGTCGTCTCGGTTTGCGCGGGATTCCGGCGACACGGCGAGACGCGTGAAATTCGTCGTCCCGAGTGGTTCGTATAACGTCGCGTACGAAACTGTCGCGCAGGTGAACAAATGGATCGAGTCAGGGAAAGTTGAAGTAGACAACTTGAACGAGGTAACAGGAGTTGCACCGTTGCACGAGGCCTCGTTTGTTAACAATGTGGCCGTGATGGAACTGTTGATACACAAAGGCGCGGACATTAATAGACCGTCGTTGGACGGCAGTACGCCACTACATGCAGCCGCGCAGAGCGGCTCGTCACATGCCGTGGTGCTTCTTATAGACTGTGGGGCCGATTTGTTCGTTGAGAACGATAACGGAGCTTTGCCTATCGAGGAAACTGAGGATGAAGCGATGATCTCATTAATACAGCAAGCTATGACTGTTATGTAAAAAAATGGGAGACTTCCCCCCTATACTTCGAGCGAGCTTAACGGTGGAACCGTGCTTAGGGAGAATGTAGTTTTGTGCGTAGACATCGAATGGCCACGACTGATAGCAGGAACACTATATAAGGAATACTATATAAGGAATGCATTTGTCTAGACGCTGAAATGCGATTGTATATGGCGATAGCCTCATAAACATTGTCTGAGCCTGTAACTTATATGATGATGAATTGCGTACTTAGCTTGGAATGAAATATGAGCGATAAAGTGTTAATAGAGAGGTGTAAATAATAATGAGGATTACGGTATTTTGATGGACCACCCACTCCTCATCAAATATTAAAGTCAAGAGAATGTATCGTATTGACTGAGTAATTTTGAAATGGCTAATACGTCACGGGTATTTTAAATTTAACTGTTTAAGGGATTGACTACATGAGCAGGGTTACCCCGAATGGCTTGTTTCATTAAGATTATTTCACGGCTTCAAATACCAGCCAAAATTACGAATTTAAGAATCGGATTAGCTAGTCTTGTTCGTAAAGGTCTCCCTCAAGTTCATTTAAATCGATATTCATGCACATGGCGTTGGAAAGATTTCCACAAAACATTTCAGCCCGTGTATTGTGACCGATTCCGAGATATTGAGAAGTAAGCGGCCAGTGGCCTCGTGGCCATTCAAAAGAGAACATTAATTGAATTTCTTACTAAAACTAATATGGCTTTTTTTGATCCGAGACGCGCGTTACATGTCGTTAGTTGACAGCAGGTGGGAAACGCTAATACAATGTCGATGTTGGTGCCCCAGCTAAGTTCTCAAAAGAACTGGATATAATATGAAAAGGAGAAATAAGAGAACTTCAATGTGTTGAAAAATACTTAAGTAAGAGTACTTATTTATATTAATATATGTAAGTACTCTCTTGAGTATTTTTCGACACATTGAATTTCTCTTATTTCTCCTTTTCGTATTATATCCAGCCGCAATTAGTATGTTACTGTTAGATATATTAATTTTGATAGATCATGAGTTATCAATGTCATGGACAGATTGTCACGTCGTTCTTTTAACTACTTAAAGAGACGTCACGGAGTTTGTCGGATTTGCTCACAGTTGGCAATATGTTTCCAACGCAACATAGAGCACTGCACTAGCATCGCAGGGTCGGGTCGGGCTCAATTCCAGCCGGAAGGCCTTGAAGTTGCATTTTTCGCAACTGGTCCCGGTTTGATCTTAAAATGTATATATTCCAACACTCGAAATTTTCCTTCACCAAAAATACTTAGTACATAGGGAATTAAGCTTGCGTATAGGACTAACATCAACAGACACTAAAATTCGTTAAAGGGAACTCCAACCAAAATACAAACGAAGTTCATATGAGAGATCTTACTGAGTTTATTTCCAAAGTTTCAGCGCATTCCTATCAGTTTAGTTAAGAAGATATGGCGAGTTGAAGTTGAGTATTTGAGGATTTTGACGCCATATTTGTTTTGAAAATATGACGTCATTGAGTGCTTCTATATCGGCAGTGGAGTTGTTTTGATGGCGATCATATAGTGATAGCAGTTGTGAGTGCTCTTTGGAGGAAAATTAGTCGAAATAAGCCATTTAGTTCCTCATGCGGGAAAGTAGAGGAGCTTCTTAGGCATAATACGAGTAGAATCACTCAGTGACGTCGTATTTGAGAAACAAATATGGCGTCGAAATTGGACAAACTCTTCAACTTGCGATATCTTCTTAATGTCTTGGGACTTTTTTACCTTGTGACCAGGTAGGGAAGCCTAGGGGTTGCTATCACTTTCTCAAGGTCGTGAAACCCCAGGCTAGTGAAGGGAAGGAGATGCCTTACTTCTCTATTGCATAGCCATTCAGGTGTTAACCTAATGGCCACTGCCCACTACATCAATTTTTAACGCAATGACGTTGCGCTAAAAACATCAGCGCGGTTTCGTAATCTGAATGGTCACGGTTATTTTTAACATATTTTCTCAACGGGTATACTTCAAGTGTTTTTGAACGCTGTTTTCGGATATGCGTCACTTTTGGCCAAGAACATATAAGGAGGTTCATCCGCGTTTTTCTGTTGTTCGTTTCCTATTTCCTAGGCGACGATGCAGTTGATAAATCTGAAGATAACCCTAATATAACAATGAAATCTAACAGCATATCCCCTCACCTAGGATTCAGGATTATCCTGAATTGTCATCTGACCTACGATTCAGGATATGTATGAATCCTAAGTAATTTTATTGACCCTAACCCTCCGCCTAAAGTGTTATCCTAACCCCCCGCTTAAGTGACGTGTTATCCTAACCCTTCATCATGCATGCCAAATCAGCATATTAAGGCATATCCTTAATTGGTATACCAACATGTTGAAGATAGTTCACTTGGTCTTTCATTAAGGCTTTCAAAGGGGATATAACCATCAGAACGCTAGAACCTCTAGGATTACCAAACAATGAATCGAACACGATCGGTAAACTCTGGAATATCAATGATTTGCCTGCATCAGTAGGTAAACTAACGAATACATTTGCATCTATCTCGATGAAAAGGCATTCTGGAGGCTTAATGGCCTCTTTTTGTTCTGCAAATAAACATTCTATTTGAAATTGAGCCTCAACGCACGAGAAACGCCTAGCTTTTGCCAAAGATCTTCTTCACGTGCGCTGGAGAGACGTGAGATGCAACCAATTGAACTTCCTTATCATTATAATCTGTATCAATATATTTGGTAACTGCAGGCTCAGCAGAATTATCATTTGTTTGATCTTTCTTGGCAGACAAGTACCGTTGTAAGAGATGTATGTGTTTACAAATTGTGTTATGTATCGGGTGATCTCGTTCCAATGCCCCAGCTCGGTTAGAATTCAATATGGCGCGTATCTTCTTCGAACACCGCCATTTTCTTTACGAAATTATGTATTCGATCAGAATATTAATGTTATTTAGAGAGCCAATGAAACGCTTGCTTATAACAAAATTTTCTTACGACCAATCACTGGGAACTATTTAAATTTCTTATAGCGTAGGTACGTCATAGAACAGGGGATGTGGAAATCCCAGCCCCCCGGTTGCTACGGAGCTGAAAATCATCATTCTCTTTCTTTACATGAAGAATTCTTTTATTTAATCCTTAAGGTCTCTAAACGTCAACGAACAGCATTCAGTTGGTGCCTTTTTTCCGCGTTTTAACCACTGATGTCAAAAATAGGACTAAATTGAGCTTTCTATTGTATCTGATGAGCTGATTTTGAAGCTTGCATATTTGCATAATGTAATTAAATTGACGAGAGATCATATGCTCCGAGTTTGCAAGAAAATAAAACTGTGACGCTCGCGAAATAGTAAAATTATTTTATTTTGTCGATGGTAAGAGCACATAATCCAACAAAAACCTCATAGGATCCTCAGTTGGTCCCTTAGTAATGGCGGACGTCCGGCTTCATTTTCTGAACAATAGTTGCTCGATCCAGTCTTCTTTCCAGATCAGTGGTTTCAACTCGCTCCGACATCGTGGGAACGAACTTTCAAGGTAATTGGTAACTTAGGAGGTCATGTGTCGTTTTATGAATGGATCACAATTGGTGGCGACTTCTTGCTGGGCAAGCTTTTGAAGTGCTCAACTTAGGCTCCTCTACCGAACTGCATGTGACCATGTTTGTTTGTTTTTCAATATCACATGCCCTTGAAAACAGTTCTTTTGTTATAGAAGGGGTCTTTGTCCAAAGATATACGCAAGCGTGAGATAGAAACGGGATCTTGATTTATAGTCAGCAATAATACAAGCACAATCATCTACTAAAATATATTAAAATGTTCTGGACTGTCGTCTAAAGGCTTCTTCTGTGGTTTTCTTTACAGGTCTTCTTAGGACTGTTTTAGTTCTTTCTGTTCTCTTTTTCTTTCTCGTATAAGATTGACAGTATGCACAGCTAGCTTTATCAGCTGTTGTGCTCTGGTTACCACGCATATCTGAGCTGCTGGGCCAGACTCGGGTTCAATTCTGGGTCGGACCACCACGTATACTATTAAAATAATTGACCTAGCGATGCTGCTGCCTTTGCAACACCACCAGTAAATGGTAAGACTTTTGGGTCTTCTCGGAAAACGGAATCCCTATCAGTTGGGTTTTCCGTTCACCTAGCTAAGAGTGATGTATTACGCAGATCAGTGAACCGTACATTGTAAAGGTTTTCCATTCATAGCATAAGATAAAGAAGTGATGATATACATATATATAAATATTCTATTCAAAACTTTTCTGATCCGAGTGAATTGATTACATCGGATGACATTTGGTAAATATTATTTTTAGAAGTACGCTGGACTTTGCATAATTACATTGCTAAAATGAACTAACAATGACTGTTATCAATATTTCTCAAGGTGGGCAAACAAGATGCTTTTAAATTATTGATAACATTATCTACGCGCACTTCTTGTGCGGGAAGAACACGAGATTACGAATTATCCAGAAGGTTAGATAAGGAACTTAGTTGCATATCATGCGCCATGACATGCAGAAGTGGATTTAAATCAAGATAAATATATGGTCTATTAGCTAAGTAAGGTAAAAGAAAGTCTAGAGAAAGATAATTGAAGAAAAAAGATAATTAAAGAAAGATAAAGTCACTGTAGTCGAGGTGATTATTGGTAAATATAACGATAATCACCGAGACTGAGGCGACTCGTTGTTTTAGTTGAATTTCAAGACTGAACTGAATATCCAATTGAGAAGTTTTAAACAGACAGTTTGAACTGTGTTAGATATAATTTGTAAATCCAATGCTCGACAGCTTTCAAAAACACACACTATAAACTATCAAAACGGACGTAAAAATACAACTAATTATACGATAAACAACTTTCCCAACATTAGACAGTTTTATCTTGAGAGAAATCTGATGTATATACGGTGTCTTTATGCTACGTCTTTTAGCCCTTTCGACGATCATTAGTTATAATAGTATTAATAGTCGCCATTTTGAAAAAAAATCGACTCTATTATTAATTCAAGAAGATAAAAGAAAAACAGATAAAAGAAATTCGCCAACCTTGCGTTTTTCGGCCAAATAGTAAGCAAATAAAATTATACATAAATTTAATTAATAATCACATGTACTTTACGCGGGCTGTCTGTCGTTAAAGTGGCACTACAATGAAAATTCACCCCGGCTTTTTAGATTTTGTTCAGCATAGAATAGTATGTCAGGGTCGAAAGTGATCATTGATGTAAAAAAACTAAAAAATGGTATTTTGAAAGTAAGTATTTTGAGCTCTGAGATCACTACTATTTAGGCCACCATTACTAAGAACGTGTTCCAAGTGAGCCCGCAATTTCAAAAGGTAATATTGTTTGTGACGTCAGATTCTCAATGCTACGCCTGAATTTCAGTCGAGGTTACTTGTTTTCTTCGAGAAGTAGATGAAATGTCCAGCCTTGCAGACGAAGAATTTGATAACTAGCTACGGATTTACTTGAAGAATTAGCCATGTGGAGTCTTTACGTTAAGAGTCTGACGTCACTTACTTACGCTGGTCAGGAACATGATCGATTAATGGCGGACATAACTCCAGATTCGAGTCAAAAAATAATACTTGCCATCGTCGAATCGCAAAACGGTTTCGACCGAGTAATATTTAGCAGCTCTGTTTTATAAATACGTAAAAATATCGATAGCTAGTAAAAATTTGATCGTCAGTGCCACTTTAATATAGACATTATACATTCACATCTACATTAACTAGGCGGAGGTGACTGTGTTGGCGGCAGTACACTTTTTAGTATTTCTGCCATTCGCAAACACTTTCAACTAAAAACACTGGAAATGTCCGCTGATTTTGCCGTGGGCGCGTTGATCCACGAGTTTCCTATCCACTTCTCTCCTTGAAGTACGTCACATCCGCCGTGTATGGTGCGATAGTCGAGGTTACCAAGCCAACGTGTGTCGGGGTCGAGGTCGTGGTTGTACCACATTATGGCGGTGCCCTTCTTTGCCGGGACAAGCAAGTTGGAACTCTGACATTTATTGCTCAGGTTAAACATTTTGTTTAAGGACTTCAAGTACTGAAAAAGAAAAGAAAAAGTTGTCAGATAACATGAGGAAAGAAAAAAGCGAGTAGTAACAGTAGCAGTAGTAGTAGCAGCAGCAGCAGCAGTAGTAGTAGTAGTAGCAGCAGCAGCAACAGCAGCAACAGCAGCAACAGTAGCAGCAGCAGCAGCAGCAGCAGCAGCAGTAGCAGCAGCAGCAGCAGCAGTAGTAGTAGCAGCAGTAGTAGCAGCAGCAGCAGTAGTAGCAGCAGCAGCAGTAGTAGTAGCAGCAGCAGCAGCAGTAGTAGCAGCAGCAGTAGTAGCAGCAGCAGAAGCAGCAGCAGCAGCAGCGCAGTCGATGAAATTAAAAAAATTTACCTGGATATCCAGAGTTTTGTTGTCAGCCACAAGGAAAGCGGTTTCTCCTCCATCTTTGACGTCATTTAGGTAATAAAGTATTGTCAAGATTCTGAAATAACGTGAGAAAATGAGATGTATAAGATGTTATATATTATAGCCAGATGTTCCTGTATCAATACATTGCTATAAAGCGAATTCTACCTTCCACATGCTTAGGTATCATAATGAATTCTTATAAATGTCTGCTTATAATACTGATGATCTAAGCGCTTGGAAACTGTGTCCAAAATTCTGATCTTTCTTAATGTGGCACTACGATGAAAATTCACCCCCGTTTTTTTAGATTTTTTTAGCATAGAATAGTATTTCAGGGTCAACGTACTAAAACGTAACTTTGTACTTCGCGGCTATTGTTTGTCCCTGGCACACTGCTCACCTACACAACTTGCATTCTTTGTGGCGCTGGTGATTCTGATGACAACAAACGACCTCTCCGAAATCCTCCGGAGTCGAGTCATAATGAGCGTGGTAATGGCCTCGAACACCATACCTAACGATCTGCGAAAATTGAATAGAGTCAAGTTAATAGGGGTACAACCATAGTTCTCCACCAATAATTGCTCAAGATATATATTTTACACTACATGTTCATGCATGCGTAATATATACAATACACGGGCTGAATCAAAGCCTTTACTCTACCACTATATCCAAACCATTTATTATAATCCAATCTTCTTTCCTCTGTCATGCTCTGATCTACTCTACTCTACTCTGCTCTGCTCTGCTCTGTCTGCTCTACTCTTGCTATTACTCTGTTCTGTTCTATTCTATATTCTTCTTTGCTCTACTCTGCTCTGCTCTGCTCTGCTCTGCTCTGCTCTGCTCTGCTCTGCTCTGCTCTGCTCTGCTCTGCTCTGCTCTATTCTGCTTTTCTCTACTTTACTCTGCTCTGCTCTGCTCTACTTTGCTCTGCTCTACTTTGCTCTGTCTACTCTACTCCACTCCACTCCACTCCACTCCACTCCATTCCACTCCACTCCACTCCACTCCACTCCACTCCACTCCACTCTACTCTACTCTACTCTACTCTGCCCTACTCTACTCTGCTCTAGTCTAATCTCCCCTGTAGTATATTTGTTTACCTGCATATCCTCGCTTCCCTCGACAATTTTCCGTGGCAACTGTGTCAGTCTGATAACTCTAATAAAACGTTTGTTAAAAAAAGTAAGTTCATTGGCTTGTGTCCATTCTTTGTGAGTATGTCTGAGGCTATAATTACGGGTGTTGAACTAGAAGATAGTGTCGATATACTGATTGCCATCACGCGCTACTTCAGCTTCCTGAACAATAAAGTAGTAACGAAATACTGACGTTTCGAGCGGAGCCCTTCATCTACAGATCAGTGGGTTAAAGGTGATTGCAAACATGCCGATTTTGAAACCGTTCAGTATATATATTCTCTAACCTTTCATAAAACTTTCTCAGAACTGGATCGTTTCTTTTCTGTTTCGTGAGCCATGCATGCTCGCTGTATCTCGACCGATGAAAAGGATGTTTAAATTGAGTGAAACTCAACCACGCATCCAGTATGTTTATGGGAAGTAAGTTGAATTCTTCTTCATTGAGTTTACCTGCAGTGTATGATATGTTAAAATAAGGAGAGACATGATCGAGTGACATTTTCTTTACGGCCCTGGGAACTTCCACAAATCATCTCTAATTACAAGGGCCTGTTCAGATTAGGTATCCTGGCACGGTGCTCAAGCACTAATGTGAAAAACGGTGACTCATGCCAGACAGAACATTCTCGGTTGCCGCACCAAAACTGTGGAATTCGTTACCACAGGAAATTAGAAGCATTGATATGTTAAATAGTTTTAAGTCAGCACTTAAGACTTTTCTTTTTTTAAATTAATAGTTTTTTGTTCATAGTGGTAATATATGTAGGGCTTTGAGACTATTGTATAATGCTCCTAATACGTCTTTTATTATTATTATTATTATTATTATTATTATTATTATTATTATTATTATTATTATTATATAACGTTTTCGTGGAGCCATTCTCAAAGTGCTCGGGCACCATGCGAAGGGGTATAACCCGGGTACTGTCCATGGGCACAGGTATGCTCTACACATACTGGTACCTTCGGGGAATCGAAATAGCAAAACCAAAGCCTCTTGTGTGTGAACGTGTGTCTATCCAGAGCATCGCGAATCTGAACAAACATGCTTTTAGTGCCCGAGCACTGCCTAATTTCCTCATTGCATGTCATGGTATTACACACCGTATGTGTAACTCACTACGCACCTTGAAAAAAATTACGCAACATGTGTTTTGCTTTTACACAAATGTTCTTATATAATGTTCTTACCAAAGTGTGTAAATTTTTTTCGAAGGTTTGTAAAATTTAGGTGTGTACTAATTTTACAAAAAGCAGCTTAGGTATAACAATTACTTTTTTTGTTTTAAAGTTTTTTTGGGTCAATATATCACTTTATGCGTACTGTAGCCAAAGATGTTTACCTGCGTTTTATATGAAATATGAATATTTATATGATAAGCACACAATACATACCGTCTTCAAAATGAGTGTAGTTCATTTGACGAAACCTAATATGGGGAATTAAGGATCAAAAAGTTACAAATTTCTGAGGGAATAACCGGGTAAAGACGCAGCTTCATGAACAACAGATTTGATTGGTCGTTTTCCGACCTTTTTATCCAATCAGACACAAGAACCTAGTAAACACGCCCACTAGTTAGGATCTTGTTATATGATGGTTAGTAAACAACAGCCAACAAAATATTAGCTTCTACCTACGTAATGACAAGTACCTCTAATAGGCGGACATTGTCCTCAGTTTTTTAAAAATTATTTTATTTTTAATAATGTAGGCCTACTACATAATCGAACGACAAGGCAAAGCAACATGCTCCATTTGCCAAGAGTCCGAACAGAAATTGCTAAAGGCTGTTTTCATTATAATGGTTGTAAAATTTTTAATAGCATGAATTCGTAGTTTTTATATATATATGTATTTGTAATAGTATAGTATAATTGTAGTATATTTTGTTATTTATGTTATCATGTAATATTTAGTTGACTGAGTTTGCAGGGCCCCTATTGATAGCAGAAGCTTGTCTTCTGACAGGGCTACCCTGTTTAAATAAAGGTTTTGCATTACATTATAATATTATAATTAAGATTAAATATATATATATATACTATACCAAATATATAAAAAGTTACAATAGCTACATCCCGCACAAAAAAAACAAAGGAAACCGACTTAATCATCAACTTATAATGAACACCACTTCCTTTCAACGTATTGTATTACATGCATATCTTATTCCAGACATTGCAGCAAAATTTGTGGTCCAATGGCCCCATCTATAGTGTGGGCATTTGACTTACGAACATTATTCTTATGCCTATATAGTGTTATATTGATGAAAATCCTATATCACCCCCCATCTGTAACTTGTCTCGCAATTTTCTCTTTGCGGCTACTCGGTGCACAAATATGGCGAAACGTTGATGGTCCGAACTTGCACAAAACGTTGCCTAGTGTAACACCCCACTCTCGTACAACTACAACACAACAAAACACAACACAACACAACAGAATCAGTCGTTGTGAGACTATAGTTGCACAACAAGTTGCATAGTAAGTGTAACAAGTTTATGTTTACTCACATTGTTTGAACTTCTTCATTGTTTAAAAACACTCCATTACTCCGTTCACACATATCCTTAACCTTAATAGGAAGCAAATGGTATGGGTTTTTAATAATTTTCTATGATATTAGAAACCACAGAGGGAGCTTTTTTAGGTGCATGGGAGTCTATTACAAAATATCTGTTTTAGGGATCGAGGCGTACTGGCATCGAATATAAGATAAGATAAGATAAGATAAGATAAGATAAGATAAGATAAGATAAGATAAGATAAGATAAGATAAGATAAGATAAGATAAGATAGATAAGATAAGATAAGATAAGATAAGATAAGATAAGATGAGATGAGATGAGATGAGATGAGATGAGATGAGATGAGATGAGATGAGATGAGATGAGATGAGATGAGATGAGATGAGATGAGATGAGATGAGATGAGATGAGATGAGATGAGATGAGATGAGATGAGATGAGATGAGATGAGATTTAATGACACATTTTCGCATTAGAAATGAATTACAATGTGTTTACAAAGATTGGAAATTTTACATAAAATAGAAAATACCAAAATATTTAAAAACATGACTTGTTCAGTTAAAAACTAAATAAGTGCTATGATAGTTGTTAAAATAAAGGATCTATAGATTAAAAGTGAATTTCAATTAGCATAATCAGACAGTTTCGTGTTAGCAGTAGAAATTGTATTCGGAAAAAGCTATTCTTAAAACGCTCAGTTCTACACTTATGTCCAGTTGTTCAAAATTGAGCGTATTAATGCAATATATATGGTAATAAGGTCAACAGCAGGGTCGCTACTCCGGCGTAAGTTGATGATTTACGTAGATGGACTACATGTTATGTATAGTTGTACATCGGGACCTCTAACCTAGCATTCAGATTTCTCCAAAAATAAAATGGATTAGCTATGTAAAAGTTAAGAGTTATAGCTCCAAGACTATATGCACCGATTCACTTAAAAATTTCAGTGAACGCTCCTGTTGTGCTTCTTCTCTGCTCATTAAAGCCAAAAATGCTTGCGATTTTTCATCTTATACTAGACACTTTAAACGAAACTAAAATGTTGCTGGCTCATATAGACTTAGTTTGGAGAATAGAAGCTTCACCTAGAAATGTGCAGAACCTGACGTTGTTGAAATCTTTACCTCGTCAATAGTAATAACCAGGTCCTTGTTCTTGTCCCATTCTTGAAAATAATCCACATATTCGGGAAGATGAACAATGTAGTTATCGTCTTCTGAAGTGAACAAAAATAGGTGGTTGTCGACACAAATACATGCTGCACACGCACACAAAAAGCACTCAATGACGTAAAAATTAAACCTTCAGTAATTTATTGTTTGACTACAGTTCCCTTTCAAAGAACAGGGCCCAGCTAAAGTGTATTTACACTGTATAATACTGCAGTAATTTATGTGATCGAAATATACGTACAGTTCTTATAGGGTTCTCATTGCAGGTGTACTGCTGCTGCACTATTTTGTCTGCGTCTCATTTGCTGTATACTGCCTATACTGCCTGGTATATCAGGTGAATTATTATCGTGGTTTAGGGATTATTTGAATGGAAGGCTGCAAAAGGTGATTGTACCTGGTGCTACTTCGCGTGTTCTATACCTATTACCTCCGGAGTTCCTCAGGGGTCAATTCTCAGCCCATTACTTTTGCAATCTATATTATATATTATTATAGACTTACCAGACTATATATCTATATCCAGTCACATCGGTCTTTTTGCCGATGATACCAAATGTTTTAGGAAGGTAGAAACTCCTGATGACACGATCTCATTGCAAGAGGATCTAAATAGTATTATGTCCTGGTCAAACGAAGTTAGTTTGAAGTTTAACTTGACCAAATGCAAAGTACTTTCTATTAGTAGGAAAATCATGCCTCTTACAACCTCATATGCAGTCTTGGTGAATATAAGTTACCCCCTGCAATTATCGAGAAGGATCTTGGAATTAAAATAAGTTCCAAATTAGAGTGGAATGATCAAATAATTGGGGAAACCTGTCAGGTGGTGTCCCAAGCTTGTATTAGATACTTTTCTTGGCTGAAGCTTAATAAACCATAAACCATAAACCAACCTGCTTTTTGTAAGACGTTTTCAATCTCTCCTTGATAAGCGAGTTCATCAAATCCGGCCACGCTTTCTTTCAGGCCGTTCATCTGCGCAAGAGATTTGAAATATTCACATTCCGAATCCGAAAGAAAGTTTGGCATTTCTTAAGAGAAAGAAAACAAACAGACGATATAAGAATAGGGTTCTCGAATACGATATTACTCATTTAGATTTTACATCAAGTGAAAAATTGAATGTCAAAATATTTTATATGATTTGAGCTTTGAGTTGATGCTGTAGAAAGATTTGTTTGGTAAGCCAGTATGACGTCAAATAAGTATGATATACTTGAACGCCATATATTAGACTATACGTACGTTTTCGACAAGTTTTTAATATTTCTCTTTTTATCCTTCGCAAGCGAGGTGATAATCTCGCCGCGGCAGGGATACATTTCTCACAAAAGCTTTGTATATATATATATTTTTTTTTCTTTTGCTGAAGAGAGGATTTATTAATGGTCAAATATATGTATATGAAAATTTGACTGCCCCAACCGGGAATCGAACCCGAGGTCTCCGAATCAACGCATCGGCGCTCTAAGCACTGAGCTATTGAGACACGGTCAGAACAGTCAAACATCATATACATATTTATACATCGCCCCGACTCTCAAATCTCTACAGGAAGACATCTCATCTTCGACGAAGTAGAGCGAATTAAGCCTCTCGCAGGACTTCCTCAAGTGGCGAGCTTATCACCGGCTCTTAATTGTATACAGGAGGCTTTACAACAATTAAAATTCCAAATCTGTTTTCAGAATTGAAAAGGTTAAATAAT
This sequence comes from Chrysogorgia sp. JL179-B06, assembly GCA_035772405.1. NCBI lineage: Eukaryota > Metazoa > Cnidaria > Anthozoa > Scleralcyonacea > Chrysogorgiidae > Chrysogorgia > Chrysogorgia sp. JL179-B06. The sequence continues at coordinate 1,094,449 of JAYKKM010000044.1, forward strand.
TTCTAAGTACATAAACCGTTTTTACGAAGGGTATGCACGTTCTCGTAATATAATAGACACGTATATGTAATGTATTTAGACTCGGTAATTCCACAACTGTTTTCAGAATTGAAATCGAGTAAATATTGGCCGAGATAACGTTCAAAATCTACGTACGACGTACCGACCTTTTGGGATTTGTTATCGACAGACGCGGTCTGGGCACTGGAGACCATGGATGGGCAAAAGAAACTGTAGGGGTGGGTAGAAAAGGCGAGCGAGGGGATTATTGCGGATTCGTATTTCTAGTATATATTATATCCAGTTCTTTTGAAAGCTTAGCAGCTTTCATATATTTATTCCTACTAGACATTTTATCAACTTTTTAACTCGTATCGTCAGCCCATCTATTGCTACCATTGTGCCTCCACCAACCTGCAACAAAGCGCTGCACCAACACACATTCACAAACGGTACAGCATTTCGTTTTACAATTTTGGTCGCAGACCAATGAACCTCTTACTTTGTTTTAATAAAGTTTTTTTATTTTACACTCTATTATTTTGTCGAACAAACTGCATGGGGGGGGGGGGGGGGGGGGGCTTACCGAAGATTGTTGGTTTAAGAGCCTTCGTTATAACTCGATATATCTGGTCGTCGCCATCAAGATTTAGTTCTCGTTGGTAACCAACCTAACAAAAGAGTAAAGATGGCAAGACTGAATTTGTACACATTTTTTCTAAATTTGTGAATCATTCAGATTCCAGAGCTAGCCCAAAATTTCAGCCTGAGGTTGTTATGGGTGGAAGGTAATTATTTTTTTAGATGAAGAGAGGATTTATTAATGGTCAAATATATGTATATGAAAAATTTGACTGCCCCAACCGGGAATCGAACCCGAGGTCTCCGAATCAACGCTATAACCACTGAGCTATTGAGTTAGCAGAAATGTTTTTGCGATCACTTTCCATGGGAAGCCATCTGATTGGCTAACCCGAAACAACTTTTATCCTAACCTAACCCTAAATAACCCTAATCCTAACCCCCACCCCTTGAGCAGAAATTTTTTGGGGATCACCTTCCATGGGAAGCCATCTGATTGGCTATCAAGGTTCCAAAAAGAGTAATCCCAAAGTTACAGTTCAGAACAGTCAAACATCATATACATATTTATACATCGCCCCGACTCTCAAATCTCTACGGGAAGACATCCATCTTCGACGAAATAGAGCGAAGCCTCTCGCAGGACTTCCTCAAGTAGCGAGCTTATCACCGGCTCTTGTATAGAGGAGGATTTAGTACAATTTTAGATGGGGAGGATTTGTTAATGGTCAAATATATGTGTATATTTGAACCAGAGGACGAGGTCTCCGAATCAACGCATCGGCGCTCTAACTACTGAGCTATTGAGACACGGTCAGAACGGTCAAACAATCATCATATACATATTTATACATCTTCACATCAATCACATGTCTTATGTCTACATCTTCACATGTCTTCATATAATACATAGCGCGATCTTCCTCATGAGTTTATTTGATTGCCCGAGGACGTCATCAAGAGTAGTAATGATCTCGGAATCTCAGACATACCTTGACTCCTTGTAATTTCAGCAGTCTGCCATCGTGTCTTTGTTCGTAGTAGCACGGACCATCGTTGGAGCTCTGAAATCGAGCGTCCACTCTCCGGAATCTTTCAAGCAACGCGGTCACACATAAAAGTATATGTAGTACAAACATAATATCAAGAAAGTGAGACGTTTTAATCTTGATTGTCGTTGATCTGAATTATAAAAAGATCCAATCTAGCTTTTACCCGGGCGGATTTACATGTACCTACAGGTGATTGTTATAAGGCACACAGTAAAGAAGGAATTTGCATTTCAAATGTGATCGCAAAGAAAAGATTGGCGACATGTGTTTTGCTGGTGCCGCCACCATGCACGACGCATCTAAATTGTTTTTCTTGTTTCTGAAACGTCTTTCTCAAGTTCAAATTTACCAAGTACCTATCTCACGTTTGGGGATTTTACATATTCGTAATATATAGGTCTTCCTGAGCAAAATCATAATATATCTTGTCAGCCGAAAATTTCATCTTTTGCTGTCAAAGTTAACGGATGTGATGTCACAAGAGGCATTTTTGGTTCGATTTCTGTCCGGGACTCAGAATCATTTTTCTGAGGATGACGAGCTTGACGATCGTCCATGTATCGTCTGTCTACACTCCAAGCTCTCCCACATTCACTACAGCAGTGTGTATATTAACACATAACAAAAGAAAACTGGTTTGGAATGCCTTTTGTGATTGACAGCGCGAAAAACTCCATGAAGATGAAATTCCCTATTTATTTTATTTCATCTCGTCTTACTCTGACGAAGGGCTCCGCTCGAAACGTCAGTATTTCGTTACTAAAAATCTTGGCAGTTTACCACCTTTTCACTTTGCTATAATACACTTTAGATTGATAAGTTTGATAAAAGATTCCTTCACAAACATTTTCGGTTTCAGGCCATTCTTGTATTAGAACTTAGATATTAAAATTATTAATACACTAAATATTTATTTTAGAATATTTCTAGTTTTTCGTTACAAAATGTATCAATCTGCATTTGTTTTCATACTAGTTAGTTCGCTGTCTTTTTGAGATATATCAGTTTGATTGATATGCAAATGTCCAGAGTGCAATATAATTCCAAAAACATGGTCTGACATAATGTCATAATGACATAATGTCAGACCAAGTTTTGGTCGGACATGATCGGACACTAGTTATTTTTGAATTCAATGGAAAAAATTTTCATGCGGAAAAACACCTCAATGCAGGAAAACATATTCCCTTGCACGTGTGGATTACGTTTTGGTTTTTCGAGAATAAGGGAGAAATTACTGCGGCCAAATGGTCGGCCAAAATGTCCGTGCAGAGCAATCAGTGGACGGCCATATCCGCGGAATATGGCCGGTCGCCGACCGTTACATTGCACTCTGCAAATGTCTGGAATTTACGTCACACATGCATGACTTATTGGAGAAATGTGTGTATCTCTTTCATTCTCGAACGAAATCCTTTAAAATCGATAAGTTTGGTGTTGTGGGAGAAACACGCACACATGTTTTATTCACACTTTAGTGTTTTTATTTGATAAACGCAAAGATATATAACATTCTCTGATATGTCATTATGCATGTGTGACGTAAATTCCGGACATTAGAATGATCTGATATATCTGAAACTGATATATCTCAAAAAGAAAGTGATATATCTCAAAAAGAAAGCGAAGAAACGAAAATCTTTAAAAGAAGTTACTTTATCATTTTAAAAGATCTTCCAAATAAGACAATAAAAAATTTTGAGGTTAGGCCAAGTAAAAAAAATTATGTGGTTCCGGTTACATCTTGAAAAAAATTAGGGATTTTGTTTTTTTTGAGAAAGGTTTTTCCCATTATATTGTTGTGTAAGAATGATGGCCTTGGAACTAATTTAGCAAAATGGCGATTGTTACAAAGCCAGCGACGGTGGCAGGTTACGATACTTACGTTATTTACGATTTTACTAGGGTAAAACTTATTTTATCATTAAAGTCTATGTAAAAACTATAAAGCCTACCTTTTTTATGGCTAATAGTCCTTTGTAACAAAAATATGTCACAAAATTTACAGCCGTTGGCTGAGCTAAGCTAGGGTCGGTCGGGTAACCGGAACCACACAATATTTTTTATTTGGCCTTACTATTTACTTGACATTTTAGGCTTATTAATACCGGTATGGTTAATTAGTATCTACTATCTGATAGTAACAAGGTCCAACCAAATGTTTAGTCGATGAAGAGCTACAAAAAGACCCTCACTAGCTGCAACAACCACTACGATGCTCTGGGCGATCACCTAAATTGAGATGAGCAAATCCATCATTTGCTTGGTCCATATTCCTTCTTCCCCTAGATTTTGATATTTTAAAAGCAAGCTTTGCAAGTGCTCTCAACATTTCTTTTATGCCTTTGTTGTCCTTTGCCGAAGTGGCGAACCTATAGTCTATTTTTTGTTCCATATTGTTCACAAAATCATCTTCCTGCTTGACAGTGACACCATTGGCATCGACGGCTATGTCTATTTTGTTTCTGACCAGGATCAGCTTGGCTATTGGCTCATAACGTCTAACATCCTTGGCAATAACGCGCAGTTTTTGTAACGTGGTGAGATCGGTTACGTCGTAAACAAGCAACACAAAGAGACTTCCTCTGTAATGGGACTGTGTGATGCTGTCATGTTTTTCCATGTCCACTGTGTCCCAAACTTCAAGCTACAAAAAAAATTGTCAGCTCAAATTTCTATGCAATGACAACATAAATTACACTTTACTCTAGCTCAAAAAGTTTTTTGAACGTAAGTTTAAAAGTTACTGTCCATGACCCAACATTTCGACAGTTCAATCTAGTGTCTTCTTCAGGGGTGAACGTTGTAACTGATGATGACGTTATCTATTAACATGATGTAAATAAGCTTAGACCATATTATCATATTAATAGTACCCACGCCCCATTGAATCGCAATTATGGCAGGCTTTTACCAGTGTTCGCCAGCAATGAAGTAAATATACTTTGTTACTTTACTTAAGTAAAAAAATCAGTATTTACTTGTAACGAAGCATATTTTTCAACAAATACTTTTTACTTGTAACGAAGTAAATTTTTTGTTAAATAATTACTTTTTAACTTCGTTACTTTTCGTTTTATCAGAAAAGTAAAAAAATTAATTCGGAACGCGGAGTTTCGAAATACTCGGTCCATTCTATCCATCTGCTGGAGATCTAGAGTGGAGAAATTGCGTGAAGTTCATTTTGCGTGTGTACGTGATTGGCAACTGTTGAGTTGGCGCCGCCTAACAGCGCCCAGATTAAAGTACAGTACCAGATTATCAATTGTCATGTTGGTTAAGGGTTCGATAATATATAGTTTGTTTCAAAAGTACTTTTCTGGAATATTTTTTTGCCATACTTTTACTTTTACTTAAGTAATATTTTCAGGCCATACTTTTACTTAAGTACTATTTTCAGGCCATACTTTTACTTTTACTTAAGTATAAACTGAGGAGTTAATTTTTACTTTTACTTACGTACAAAATATCAGTACTTTGCTGAACACTGGCTTTTACCCAGGCAACCGTACAGCCATCCTATCAATGGTCACTTTTGAAAAATCTGATTTATGGACAGTCACTTTTCGTGTACGTCTACCAAAATTATTGGACGGCCAGTTTTGAATACAACGATCACCCCTGATGAAGACACTAGATTGATGTGTCGAAACGTTGGGTCATGGACAGTAACTTTTAAAGTTACGTTCAAAAACGTTTTAAGTGTACCAAAATAAAATACGTAAAAACAACAATATGTTATGTATAAATATTAAAGAGCCTACCCCTATAACAGTATTCTTGTCTTCAAATTCAAATGTTTCTTTATGGATATCAGACTCAATGGCTGATGGCGGCTTCTCTTCACAAAACCCCAAGTTAAATATTCTTCTAAATAGACTTGTTTTACCCACTTCGTAATGTCCAGCCAGAGCTACTTTGTAATTGTGGACTGCTTTTTTAGCCATTTTGCCTTAACCGAGCCCACGTTTGAATGCGGTATCTCACCTCAGTTATGCGCATTGCGCCGAGGCTAAAATCAAACATGGCGGCGTTGTTTCGTGTATTTCCATCGGTTAACCGGACGATATCGAGCCAAATTCTGGGCAATTCCTTTAGAAAAGGAAAAAGCTGTAAGCAAAATTACACACTGTTACCTGTAAAGTGTTTTTCTATCCATGAGTAGATTCAAATTGATCGTACATGACGAGTATAAACAATTATAATGAGTATCGTTAATGACTTAATGTCTTAATCTGTACTTTTAGGTCTTTATAATTCCCATCGTGGCATTCAAAGATTGCTATCAACCCAGCCTGAAGTCAGAGGTATGACTCTGCAATTAATTAAATTTGTTTTTAATGTATAGTCCATTCCAACAGCGATCATCCCCCCCCGGGAATTTGACTTTTTGGAAAACATTTTTTTGTCAAATTCTACACTATGTGGGCGGAAAACACAGTCAAATTCTCCACTTTTCTCACTTTTTGAAAGCATTTCCGATATCATATAATATAATATTTCCACTGCTTTTCTGATATCCTTTGTCGCGTTCCACACTTTGAACAACGGCATTGTGGCGAACACTCAAGCGGAATTGCAGAAAGCTACGGAACGAGAGATGTCGAAATCTTTTTGCAGGTAACCGTTGTCCAATTTCTTGTGGAGTCCAATGCCTGGGGGGTGGGCAATGGGTTGTGTCAAATGCCCGCCTATGAAAGGAGTTGATAGGCGTTCTGTGCAAACGAAGGGAACATGTTTAAAGTCCGTTCTGAGCACATATGCAATATTTCAAAATTGAGGACCCTCAACAAACATCCCCTGTGAATAGATTTGCAACAGTTATTCATCCATTCTTGTGCTTCGAACAAGGCTTTGGCTTGAGCAAACCATAGTTCTGGATCATATACAGCCAGAAGTCTGGTAAATTCAGGGAAAAATTTTTCCTTGTTTAACCAATAAAACTAAGTGGCCTTTAAAACCTTTTAACGCACCACCTGTTAAAGGCATTTACTAACTTTAGTGCTAAATGATATAAACAACGTTTACAAGGTAAAAGAAATTGAGTTCACTGGTAGAAATAATTTGACCAAAATAATTTGACCACCATGCTGACCTTCCATGACTGATTTCTGGTGATCAATTTATTTCAAGCGCTGCTTTGAGAATTACTAATGTGCATGCCATAAGGGAATGTACATATTGACATAGTGGTCCAAGGTATTGATGCATCTTCGGCATCGTTCACCAATTGATTTGAACCATGAACAATGGAAAGGCACAATGATCTTTCACGGGTTCTTTTGCTTGTTGTTAGATGATCCTGTGCGGGCACAGTTGATGGAATATGGTGAATATGTTGGTGGCATGTTACCAAAGTTTGTGCAAAGGTCTCAAGTGAACCATTTGAATGAACTGGAAATGTTGATAGCACCTGAAGGTATCCTTCCTGTGTTGACTTTCTTGAGGGATCACACAAATGCCCAGTTTAAATCGTTGGCTGATATCACTGCTGTTGACATTCCCAGTAGACAGAACAGATTTGAGGTAAATATAGTGTGCTTTATACAGTCAACCAGGGCCGGGGGCAGATTTTCAGCGTGGGGCCCCTTGTCACCGTTGCGACCCCCCAGCTCAGTGGTTTCACCATGTGGACACCCTCGGGACCATAATTTGTTGTCCATAATAGTGAGAGTCTGCAATAGCGGGTGGAATCAAAACCCTGTCGTAAATGAAAATTTATCGATAATGTCGATAAATTAATGATCTCAAAATAATTCTTGGGGATGCACCAGCACACCATCCAAGGAATGGCGTGCAATCGGACACAAACGCCTTGGCACACGCCTCTGCTCTTCAAGAAATGCAATTTATCGTACGCCTCAATTCAAAACAACACATAATAAAAAATATTATATCAACAACATTTTATCGAACATTTGTATTGTGCAACTGAGATCTCAGGCGAAAAATGTCAAGAAAAGCTGTCATTGACTGTCGCATGGACACTGTGAGCGTATATTTTTTTGCGCACTATTTTCTTCGCACATCTACGTTGAGCATACTTCAGTAGTTCAGTTACAGGGACAATGTTGATCGCGGGAATACACGCTATAATCTTGATCGGGAATATAATGTACCTGACTTACATCACGTTTCTCCTTTTACTCATGTTCTAGGTTGTCTACAACCTTCTCTCATTGCGATTTAACTCAAGGATTCGCATTAAAACTTACACAGACGAGCTGACAGCACTCGACTCGGCTGTACCTGTGTTCAAAGTAGCAGACTGGTTTGAGCGCGAGGTAAGAACACATTTACAATATACAGTACACATGTTATAATTAAGAAATAGAAACCATCATAGAAATACTAGTGGATTTGGAAGATATTATTTGGGGATTTTATTTCTGGCATATTTTGCAGATATGGGATATGTATGGCATTTTCTTTTCTAACCATCCCGACCTCAGGCGAATATTGACTGACTACGGCTTCGAGGGTCATCCTTTCAGGAAAGATTTTCCTCTGTCTGGTTATGTTGAGGTAAGCGATTGTACTAACCTAGTACATTATTTTACCCTCTGTAACTTTATCTCTGGTTCACATGATAATTGGAAGTCCTACCTCAGAAGCGCGATATCCGTTTACGCGGGACATTACGAGATATAGACCACTTTAATTCTGCCCTGTGATTGGTCGAGTGCGTTTGACCATTTTCTAAGTTGTGAGTGTAATTAGACGATACATGGACGATCGTCAAGCTCAAATCAGTCGAGTCCTGGACAGGAATCGAACTTGTAACCTTCTGATTACCGGTGAGACGCTCTAACCATTGAGCTACCATGACTCGGATGGAGAGCAAAGGTTACAATGATGTACTGGTTCGTTTGATATATGTACGATCGTCAAGCTTAAGATCTTACTGACTTTAGTTTATTTCCAAAGTTTCGGCATTCAAATCAATTAAGTTAAGAAGATATAGCAAGTTTGTCCAGTTTCGACGCCATATATATGTTTCTCATATATGACGTCACTGATTGTTTTTATCTCGTATTATGCCCAAGAAGCTTCTCTACTTTCTCGCATGAAGAACTAAAGAGTTTTTCCAACTAATTTTCATCCAACGAGCACTCACAACAGCTATCACTATGTGATCGCCATCAAAACAACTCCACTGCCGATAAAGAAGCACTCAATGACGTCAAATTTTCAAAACAAATAACTTCAACTAGCCACATATTTTTTTAACTAAATAGGAATGCTGAAACTTTTGGAAAGAACTAAAGTCAATAAGATCTTTCATATGAACTACATTTGTATTTTGGCTGGAGTACCCCCATTTACTTTTTCTTAATTGCTTTCCATCTGAGTCTCGGGAGCTCAATGGTTAGAGCGTCTCACTGGCAATCGGAAGGTTACAGGTTCGATTCCTGTCCGGGACTCAGAATAATTTTCTGAGGATTTGAGCTAGGCTCCCACACAACATGATACATCAATATATGAATACAACAGTGTCATTAGTCATGTCTCGAAATAATAATCATTTCCCGTTTGTTTTTTAGGTCCGCTGGGACGACGAACTAAAACGAGTGGTCTCTGAACCGATTGAACTGGCGCAGGAGTTTCGCAAGTTTGATCTACAAAGTCCCTGGGAACAATTTCCGCTGCACAGAGACACTGAAAAAACGCCTCTTTTGGAGGAAGAAAAGGAAGGAGATGAAAAGAAATAGTATCGAATTGTGTTGCTCGAGGTTTTGTACATAAGAATAGGTTAAGAAGTTTGAAACATGTTCAATAAAGAAAAGTTTATAAAACCATAACACTAACCCTCATAAACTTTTTATGCTAACCCTAACCCTAATTTTAATGCTAATACTAGCCCTAAAAGAAATATAAAAGAACGAAAAAAATAAAGAAAAATACAAAATAATCGCTAGTCCAGCTGTTTAGGGGTGAATTGTGCGTTTTGTGATACAAGCATGAAACTTGGCAAGTAGATAGAGTTACTAGTGCTGATGATTTTCTGATAAAGAGGCAACGCAGATTTCTTCCTGGTTGCCATCTTCCAATATACCTATTAATGTACTATCTTATAAAAAAGTGAAAATTCAAAGTTCACTTTTAGCGAATATCACCCATATCATTAGAAAGTTCGCAAAAAAACTATATGAAGATGAGAAAACTATATTCAAGCGGGTTGTACGATTTTCCAAGCTCGTTTTGAGTTACAGACGGTTAAACGCACTAAAAAAGCATTTTGCATATAGCATTTTACGGCATTTTCCACATTTTTGAGAGTTAATAACTCAAAATAGTCTTAGAAAATCGTCCTACCTGCTTAAATGTCCTTCATATAGTTTTTTGCAAACTTTCTAATGATATGGGTGATATTCGCTGAAAGTGAACTTGAGATTTTAACATTTTTATAAGATAGTACTTTAATAGGTAAATTGGAAGAAATACTCGATTTTGTGGCAACCAGGAAGAAATCTGCGTTGCCTCTATATCAGAACATCATCAGCACTAGTAACTCTATCTACTTGCCAAATTTCATGCTTGTATCACAAAACGCACAATTGAGGCAAAATTTCGGGCTTAACCGCCGGGCTATTGTGCTTATTATATGACGATCCTTATGTCTGCAGGCTTGACTTCATTCCTTTGTCTTTGTCTTTGACCTTATATGCTTATGATATGCTCATGTTCACGTGTGAACCAGGCTTATTAATAGCCGTGGGGCTGCAGTTGCATTGCGAAATAACAGTTGGACTTGTCTCTTATATCACTCACCGTCCCACACAGAAGCACTACAGATCGAAGTAAAGAGTTGCGATCATGAAGATGCGATCTTTGTTCATTTTGTTACTGCTCTTGGTTTTTACTTCCTTTGACTGCACTTCAGGTAACACCGTGTTTCAATAATAAACTTCCTCACTTAGCCTTAGAGCGACAAACAAATTTCCGACCGAGCTTTCGTTGGAAATGGGTTTATTATTGGTGGGTATAAAATTTCACGTTTCAAAATGTGTTGGGAATTACAGTATTATGGATGACGATATGGTGTGTTGCATGTATATACGTGTGAATACTTTTCACATATATAGGAGTGCGCGCGTTACGACAACTAAAACAAAGACCTAGAGCGCTCATATATACTCATCACTCATGTACTGTATAGCTGGTTACACCTATATTGGCTATAACTTTGGATGGTATGTATGTACTGAAACTGATATGTATACCGACACCAAATCAGCCGTATCATTCGCTGTATTGCATTGATTAAGCTTTTTCTACAAAAGTTAACGAAAACAGTGACCTCTGGTAGTCTTGTTTTGACGAAGGTTTGCTAATACAATTGATTTGGCAAAAAACGCTTCTTTCATCTTTATTTAAACGTTCAGAAGGGACTGTTTATATTAGCCGGGCTGATTCGCGGCTACATGTATATCGGAAGAGTTTCCACAAAGAAGTTTTATTTTCGACCAAAGCGTATATGTTTTGGGTCGCCACGTATAAGAACAAGTTTTCACTTTGTAATCAGAGGAAGTGTTAGTATAAGAGAGGCGATCTTTCTCTGACGTCGTTTGGTCAGTAAATCCTAAGGGATCTTGGTCACGCGGAGGGTAGATTAACTCGTATAACTAGAAGTTACTATCGCAAGGGGAAGTGCTGCCTCGAAAGTCATGGGAAGCCTAATTTTTTATAAAATTTCAAAAATGAACCCACTGTAGTTATATATGTACACATTTCTATCAATTATTTTATTTATTTTAAATACAGCAGACTTAAATTACAAATGACTATCACTTATCTGAATATAATTGGCAAGGCTTTTGACTGGATAGACAGTATACATTATGACTACAGTATGTAGTTGGTGATTGGTAAACAAATTTCTGATAAATCACAGCCACTATAAATCATGCTTCTAATACTGTGGCAAAGCTGTCAGTGGAATCGCAAGTGTCTCATATGTTATGACAAAGCAAGCGCTAAACAAATAGGCGCTGACTAAATAAATACCAGAAATGGTATGTAACAGATGTTTACGATATTGTTGCACCATTATTTATATCGTCTAAATTTTATTGTTGAGAATGCGATACTTTCAAGATCTTTGTGATGTATTAGTTCATTGCACATGTCCACGACTCCACATATTATACTGTAATTGTCGTTTGGGAATACACCACAATCAACTGCAACCACTGTATTTTATTTTCCCAAAGAACTTGTAATATTGTATTTATTGCATACCAAATATTATGGTTATCCATGGCACACAAATAATTTCCATTGTGTACTGAATTTTCACAAAATGGACAAATCCACTGAATTTTCACAAAATTGAGGTCACGCGGAGGGTAGATTAACTCGTATAAATATCATATATTCTCGAGTAGTACTAATTTCGACTTCTTTATTTAGTTTGCTGCAATATTTAGTTTGTTTGTTTATTTTGTTTAGTTTTCTTTATAAGTTCACTGTTATAAGTTCTTCTGGTGTGTTTCTAGCTCTTATACTCGTTATCTTAAATGTTGTATAACGCAATTTTATGTTGTTCTATGCTATCCGAAACTCCTAACGAGTAACGACTGACACATGCTATCACCTCCACATTGGTGATTAATATAAAATAGTGCCATTCTATATACAGTGAACCCGTTAATACGACCACTGTCGGGCCAAAAAAATGTGGTCGACGCGTATTAACGGAATAACGGGATGATCGGAATCACACTATTTAGCTTATATTTCGGCCAGAAAAAATGTGGTCGCAATAACGAGCCTTGACCTATATTTGTATAGAGGGCGCGCGTTAGATCATGTGAGAGAGAAGATCAGTGCAATTGCTCAGATCGAAGTCAGCTCAAGGAATGTAGTACTAGTGGCTAAGTACGGAAAAATCGCTGAGTAGTGATAAGATTGAACGAAATGAATTTATAAGCGAAGATGATATGTTATTAGTAAATGCGTGTATTAGTTCTAATCCGATCTGGTTTGACGTCAATGGATGCAAAGTATCTCAAAAACGACATGATATAATACTATTACACAAGGGAATAAGTGGCCTGAGACATGCTTCTGCATTAAGCTTCGGGAGCGCGCGGATTGCAGAATTCATATCCGTCCATATACTTGCATTTACAGGAACAAATAAGAATGGAAACTGCATGTTTCAAAACAGTTGAACCCTAAAGTATAGAACGATGAAATCTAACGTATTTGTTGTTCTTTGCATTTACAATATCAAACCTGAAAAAAAGAGGCACAACATGCACGCAACCTAACAATTTTATCTCGTTATCTACTATCTAAACTTTGGTGAGACGAAGGCGTTCTTTCGTCAAGAAACGAGCTAGTGGTCGTCATTCTTATAACTACTTTCAAACCAAGATTTTGTGGAAAAACTATTAGTTTCAGGAAATTGCTATTCGGTTTAGGCAAACAAATTTTCCAATCATTGCTGCGTAGTCTCTCTCCGCAGAGGCGAGGAAGGCGTAAAAGCGCGGGCCTCCAATTTTCCTCGATCCACTCCCCGCGCGGAGGAGAGAGCTGCGTAGTTTAAGTGTCGAATGCGTGTAATTTCTGCACCTGACCTCAATCCAGCCTTTTGAATTATTTTCAGTAATAGAATTCAAAAACCGAGTTTGACGCTGTGAGGTGCTGAAAATTGCGCACAATGTAATTATATTAAAAGGGTTTATAGATATTTGTTAATAACTATAAATTTCTTTAAAACTGAATACGATCACTATGCTTACAACTGCACACGCTGATCGCGGTAGACCTATACTAAAATATGACGAGCGATTTCGAAACGGGTTGGTCCGCGATCTCAATGAGAGCCTAGAATAGGCTTTTCCGTGCGCAAGGGCCGGGGCCAAACACGAAAATCAAAATAGAAGGCCTAGTGTCTAGGCTGACTAAAGCCTAGTTTACACTTGTTGTAAGAATCGTAACGCAGCAACATACGCAAGCGCAGTAAGCACTTCATCGTCAATTGAACTCTTTGTTCTTCCTAAATTCAAAGGAGTTCATCTACCATGAAGTGCTTATACTGCGCTTGCGTATGTCGCTGCGTTACGATTCTTACGACAAGTGTAAACTAGGCTTTAGTGATTCAGAGTGAATGTTTAGGTATACAATGCACTTGCAGAACTTACAATAAACAATTTGTGAACTTTTTTGCTAAAAGTAGTGAATTTGTTTTGGTTGTTCACTAACACAACACCAGCTCGTGTGTTTGTCAACTACAACATTGGCATATTTTGTTTTTTCTTATATAGTTATCATGGAAGCACCATCTTCAAAAAAGAAAATCCATTATGTGTATTGAATCCACATACTGTATTCTAAGTTGAATGCCGAATTAGTATAACTTGTAAAAATGCATATAGTTGCATTTCAATAAAGTGCAGATCAGACACTCGATTCAGCTGTAGTTTGTTTCAGTTTGTTCCAGCACATATCTAAGAAATATAAGGGAGCTGTAATTAATTCCACCAGGGAGGGGGCAGAAGGAAAAGTGCTGGGCCATGAAACTATAAATCAAAAGTTGGTGGGGCTACGAAAACATTTGGAAAACCTCCAATACGCCATGAAACATTTTTGATTAGTATCAAAAGTTATCGAAAAAAACAAATATTTATAACATAGGAATTGATATACGCTATGTAAGTCCAAGAAATATCCATATCACACCCCCAGAAATTATGTACATGTATTTTCAGTGGTTCGAGACTAAGAGTTCAGGAATGCGAATACCCGGCTGAAAACAAAGTTGATTGTTTTCCTTGCTCTATATGGCAGACTTCAGTGAATGAAAATTCACAGAAATTTAAAATATGCCACTTTGGGTTGCTGTGTTGCAACTTGCCAAAACAAATATGGCTGACCAAAATACGTCTTTTATTGATGTGCTGTGTCTAAATTTTGCGTTTTAGACTACTAAATGCACTATGTACACCGTGTTCAAAAGGTGTATGCTTCCTTTGCGATTGACAGGCGAAGCAAGGATATGCACGAAGCTTTTGAACCATCAACTATGTGTTAGGAGTCAAGTAAAGTGTAGTCATACAGCGACGCAGCTAGTAAGGAGGAGTTTCACTCGAAGTTATGTTGTTTACTTAAAAGCGTTGGAATCAGAATGCAAGGTAGGTATTTAACTGCATACTGAACTGGAAGTAGAATGTAGAGTATTACATGTATTGTGTTTTAGAGATATTTAGAGGTTGCTTGGCGAGCTGTTGTAGCTTTGTATGTGTTCTGTCTAACTTCTGCTAAAAATGCTAGTATCTCGCATAATAATAATCTAAATAATGTCGCATAATAATAATCTAAATAATGATAAAATTGATACTAGTATATATTCAGTATAATGCATTCAGCATATACTGTATGCAGTAATTCACATAATTAGTGCAACTTCATGTATAATAATACTGTATTACTGTATATGCAAATTTATTCATTTGTATATGCATGATTCAATGCCAGAATCGAACCCCAGTTTTTTAGAGTATTTATAAAAAGGGCCTGCTGTAATTTATACACACTGGTTCATTAATTCCTTATGGGGCACTATACTCGTGGGCAAATGCAGAGGCATAGGAACAAGGGGGTTCAATCGTTGCTAAATTTAATGTTTTTTTCCAATTGTATTAGTATGACTTTAAATAAGAGAGAAGCTACTTAAGCTAATCTAACTACGAGCTTCATGTACACGAGATTTTACAAACGGGTGTTGTCTGAAGTGTTAGCCAACCCCTAAACCCTTGCCATGCGAGTATTAGATTGGTTCCCAGACCCTTCTGTCAGTACTAGACGCAAAAAATGGCGGCACTTCGTAAGAGCTAGGCAGCAGGCAAGCTTGGATTCATTTGAACTATGCTCGCTGTAGAATTATGTAGATGAAAAAGTTTGCTCAAATTGCTGCAAATTGTCTTTCCGAGCTTCAACATTTCAACATTTTCTGGGGAGGACCCACGGACCCCCTAAAAATGCTGTCACTTCAGCCCCCGCCCCAAACTTAAAATCTGTACCTACGCCCCTGGGCAAACGTACAGTGTACGTCCCACCCTGGGAGCTGACAAACCGGTTAAAGATATATAGTTTAATTATGACACATAACCATGAGGAAAACATTCACGCTCATTGTCCTTTGTGGATTTTAACATTGTCGGACTCGAGCCTTAGTACAATTTCTGGCCCCAGTGCACTGCTTGGCAAGCAAATGCCCTGGGGTGTCCCAGGGGGGATGGTCAATGTTGGAATTGACTTGTGCATTAAACCATATTAATTACCCTAAAGAAGAAATAAGAAAAGTTGCAGAAAGTAAATGCACTTTGTGTGGCATAGATTTCATAATGACACATAATTTGGATGTGATATATTGTGCAGGTTTTGGGGTGGAGTTCTGCAGGGGCATAGATGCACACCACCAACATGGGTTAGAAAGGAGGTAAATCTCTAGGACCAGGAGAGTTTCGTAGGCTGGGCCTCAAGCAGGAAGATTGAAGATTCTATTTAAACTATACCATAGACGGTTTTTCTGGGGGTGTAACCCCTCCAAATATTTGTTTTCACCCCCCAAACGAAACGTTCACCCCTCTAAAAAATTTTAACACGGTAATTTGATAGAACCCTATTTTGGGTTTACAGGGTCATTTAACTCTCTTTTGTCAGATTTC
The DNA here is from genome assembly GCA_035772405.1 of Chrysogorgia sp. JL179-B06. Classification (NCBI taxonomy): domain Eukaryota; kingdom Metazoa; phylum Cnidaria; class Anthozoa; order Scleralcyonacea; family Chrysogorgiidae; genus Chrysogorgia; species Chrysogorgia sp. JL179-B06. The sequence goes on from JAYKKM010000044.1 coordinate 1,110,761, forward strand.
TGGGGAAAATGTGGCCTTCAGTAGAAATTGGAGAGTTTGTTCTAAAAGCTTTTTCAACCTGCAGCAATTAAAGGGAAGATTTGGTAAGTTTGTAATACGGTACAACAACCTCATACCCAGGGCATTTGCCTCCATCATCCATGGTGGAATGTCGGTGAAGATGGCTCTGAAAGTGGATTGCAGTTCCTTAGGAACTAATGATAGCTGTGCAACAGCTCTCAAACTGAGTGAATTGTAGAACTTCTCATGTTACAGTATAGGTGTGACTTATTGTTTCTTTAGATGCTTTTGCCTTATTCTTTTCAAGTATGGACAATAAGGACAACAAATCTGATTCATCTAAATCATCGCAACCAGGTAATTATTGAATGTACAAATTAAATTAAAGTATATATAAATATATACTCAGGGATGGATCCAGCATGATCTGGTAGGGGGTGCTCTGGTGCCGAGTTGTGTCGGTCATGCGCGCCGCGCGCCATCAGTAAATCTGGCGGTCATGCGCGCCGCCCGCCCATCACTGCATCAGTATTCTGGCAATTTGGCAAAACAGCCTCCATGCAGTCTGCAGTACAACTGTACAAGTGTACGACTTAGTTACTGAGTAGCTAGTTGTAGCCTTGTAGGGACTGAGGGACAGGGAGAAGTTTATAAATATAATAGTTATTAGTTAATAGTGTATTACAGTAGATTCTATTCTCTTAACTTCATAGTATGCTTTTGAAAAGCAGAAGAGAATTAAAATTTAAAAATATAAATATTGCTTAGATCAGTTAGATGGGTTCCAGACTCCAGAGTCAGAGAGGCATCAGGCATGCATGATGCATCCAAAGGGCCAAAGCTAGCAAAATATCAAACATGATACATGCAAGTGATGCAACAGTCAACAGATAGTCTAGTCTTGGTCACAATCACATGAATACATCCCTGTATATAATTATATATAATTATATATACTGTATATATATATATATAGAGAGAGAGAGAGAGAGTTCAATCTACAAATACATGTTTCGCTGTACTACAGCTCATCAGTGTGGCTTGGAACAATCTGGATGAGTCTGGCTGGATACTTTTTCACTTGCAATCGTCATTGACAACCACTTGTGGGACAGCACATAAAACACCTTCATACTCTGTCTTGCTAAGGATAAAATAATATCAGATGTGTGCTTGTCATACCTATGCATGTCTAAAATATATTTATACTATAATAATTTGAAAATTATACCCCCAGTGATAAATACAGTGTGTTTTATAAAATCCCATGCAAGGGGCCTGGGTACAACAGTGTTACCTTGACAACAAAATTGGTGACATTGTCAACTGTGTTTCATCTTGCACTATCTGTGTGCAAAGGTTCATTTGATTCTGACACATAGTAACTGAGCTATAGTTCATTGAAACATACACCAAACTAAAATACAAACCATATGACGTCATAATTTGTGCTGAATCAGCAATTTGTTTGTGCCCTATTTTCCATCTTTAAATTTTTATAACTCTGGAACTAGTTAAAGATGAAGGAATGATAAACTAACTGCATATATCGTCCTACGTTTTGATGCTCTTTCACATGAAGCAATAAAAAATTTCATTTAGTAGGCACATTTCATAGTTGCTCTTCAATGTAGCTATTGATTTTCTTTTGCAGATCAGCAAGATAACCCAAACTTTAACGAGTCAAACATGATAAATCTCTTGTTGTTATCTTGTTTTATTCTTGGTGCTTTTTATCTTCTTGGCCCTAATGGAGATCCTATTCCTGAAGTCACCTGGAATACATTTTATCGTGAAATGTTGACCAAAGGAGAGGTACAATACGTTATTTCCTGGTAAATATTCTATGCGACCGTACGATTACGTGCACCGCATATTACGTGCAGTTGCCAATTTTGGCATCAAAATAAATTTTTGACGAAAGATAACGCGCATAGCAGTTTTATATTTTGAAAGTCATAATGTAAAAAAGTGTGACTTAATAAAAATAGTTGTTGTAATCTATTTATTTTTTATTGAATGCCGTTTTATTAATTTATGATACGTTTCGAAGTATGGTTTGATTCTTTCGTAAATTTGGTGTCTCTAAAAAGAGCCGTTTTTTGGTGAAAATCTTTTTGAAATCTTTGCTATAAAAGCGTCAAACTATGTCTGATTAGAAATATATAAAAAGTCAGACATAGTTTGACGCTACTCTGGCTTTAAAACGTTTTTTGAACGTAACTTTAAAAGTTACTGTCCATGACCCAACGTTTCGACACTCCAATTTAGTGTCTTCATCAGGGGTGATCATTGTAAAGTTAGGATCCCTATTTATACCCTCATAGAACCGATGCATGATGACGTTATCTATTAACAAGATGCAAATAAGCTTCTGGTAATAAACCACCGTCATCGCGATTCAATGGGGCGTGGGCGCTATTGATATGCCAAGCCTCCCGACAACGTCTCTGATGGTTCTGCGGATTAGTGCTAATAATTTTGGAATTTTCCCACGCAATCTTATGGTAGGTCCGACAAAGCAGAATTTTCCTTTTTTGAAAAGAAAACAGTCTTTTGGTGTTCTTTTAAACGAGTACAAAAAAAATCCAAGCATTACATAGGCGGTTTCGTGATATTTCTTAAGTTATTTAATTTAAATATAGGTGGAAAGACTTGATGTTGGACCAACGGGTGACCTTATTTATGTTTATATACACAGAGGAGGTATTGTTGGTGGAAAAGAGGTAATTTCAATCTGTTCCTTTTTTAAAGGCGAACTGCAGTCAAAAATAAATTACTTTTAAATAAAAGGCATTTAAGTATAATGTTTAGAAATGTTAATAGTTTTACGGTATCTCTTATTGTACTCGAGAAATAACGTTTTCATTCCACTGATCTCAATAATAGGACTGGATTGAGCTTTCTATTGTATCTGAATGAGCTGATTTTGTAGCTTGCATATTTGCATAATGTAAATTGACGTTAGATCATTAGAAGCTCCGAGTTTGCAAGCAAATCAAAATGTGACGCAAAATTTGAAAAATGTCTTCTGGTCCTCTTTATAGTAAAATTATTTATTTTGTCAATGGTAAGAGCACATAATCCAATAAAAAACCTCATAGGGTCCTCAGTTGGTCCCTTATATAGTAGCCTTAGAATGGCGAACTTCCAGCTTCATTTTCTGAACAATAGTTGCTCGATCCAGTCTTCTTTCGAGATCCGTGTTTCATTCTCGTATTTTATGCTTCTAGACGCCGCCATTTTAGAGTTTTCTAGACGGCTCAAAATTGATGTACAGCGGCGGTTTTCCTTTCAATTTGACGTCATTGATTCGTCATTGAGTGCTTAATGTCTTTTGTTCCTTAGACTTGGGGAAAATAGATATGATTTTAGCATCGCAATTTAAGCAGTAATATGCTTTCTCTTACATCGCAACTTCGAAAAACTGCATCCAATGTAATAACTTTATTGGGAAAATTAAATAAAAACTATATACAACTATATTAGTATATAACCCAAACGGGAAAGGTGCATCGAACGGGTCTTAATAACCCATGCGAGGAACCCCCTTTATATACAAATATACATAAAAAACAATGACATAAGAAAAACTAATTAATATCTGTGACAAGGGCAGTCACAAACAAGAGACCAAGTACATGATGGCATGTCTACATTAAAAACTGAAATAAGTTAAGGACGAACAAGTGCGACGAAGAAAGTTCTTAAAGCTCTGCTAGATAATGTCAGGAAGCTATAGTAGGTGAAGCTGTTTTGTACACTGAGTTCCATAAATAAACAGTCCGGTTGAAGTATGAGCCCTTGAATGTACTTGTTTTACATAACGGAACTTTAAGTATAAGACTAGGATTTAAAGTAAGTTGTGTACGGTCGTGATTAATAAAACTAACATAGTTGCATATTTTCAAGTCTATGTGACCATAGAGTACGTTGTAAAAAAAGCTCAAGTCTCGAATTTCTCTGTCATAGCATATGTCATAGCATATCTGTCATATGTCATATCTAAAGTTTGCAGTCTCTCCTTATCGATATTAAGTAGGAGGTAAAATAAAGAAGAAACCCAAGAGAAACTAGCTTTTGCATGGTCCAGTGGTTACTGGTTACCACACATGTCTATGAGTTGGGAGACACAGGTTCAAATCCTAGATCGGACCACCACTCAGGGTCTTAAAAATAATTGACGAGAAAGTGCTGCCTTTGCAATAATACCAGCAAATGGTAAGATCTTTCGGATCTTCTCGGATAACGACCTTAAGTCGTAGGCCCTCGGAACCCCTATCAATTAAGCTTCTAGCCTGTCGGGGTATTCCGTTCACCTAAAAGAGTGATGAAATCTAATAAACTACAAACTAGAATGTGAGATTTTTATGTTTGTACTAATGAACAGCATTGAGGTTAAATGTACAACCTCCATATTTTTCTGTTGCGTCAATTTTCTCTTTGTGTCTGATGGCTAGGTACGTCCATTTGGACCTCACTATTTGGTGCGAGTGTCTAGCGCTGAGAATTTCGAAGAGAAGTTGTCAATCGCCTACAAAGAACTTGGTATTTCTTCCGAGAACTATCTGCCTGTAAACTATAGAGTGGAAAATGAGCTCATGTGAGTACATACTACACGTTTAGGGGCCAATTATATGAGGCGAGTTGGCCCGGTTCCTGCCGAGTTGGCCTGCTTCGTATATTTACTATTTCTTGTTTCAAAATTTCGATTACATGGCAACGAAGCTGGCCCGCCTTGCCTGGATCCCGGTTGCTGCTTGCCGGGCCAACTCGGTTAGGCGAGTTGAAAATTTCACCTTTTCTCCATGTAATCGGCTTTTTGCCGAGTTGGCCCGGCAAAGCGGGCTGAAAAACTGTTTGACTCGTTCTGTCGCGCGTTTGTTTACTTGATTGTGTGAATAAATATAGCTGAAATGAACTCAGATAGAGCATCAAAACCTTGACTGTGCGTTGCGAGACGTAGCGAAGACTTAATAAATTAATTGGTCTTCGTGAAGACGGCGTTTTCGCGAGTTAGTTAAGACAATAACAATCGTTTTATTAACTATACTTACAAAAAATTTCATCAGAATAAATAACAGTGTAAAACTGCAGTAAAACTAACGTAACTTTGCCCAAGTCAAGCAACATTTGCTTGGTAATTGCGAATTTTGGGTTGAAATCATCGTCGTCATCTCAAAACTCATCCCGCTTACAGGGCCAACTCGGTTAACCGGGTCAACTCGCCTCATGTAATCGGCCCCTTAGTCTTTTCTTACTTATAGTCCAAGAACAAAAATGGTATCAGCTGATTCACTCGCCATTATTTCGTAATGTGTGTGCGTTTTATCTATTTTCAGGGGAGCTTTTGTTAGTGCGTTGTCGAGTATCTTTATATTTGGCGTCCTCTGGTACATGTTTTTCTATCGTAAATCAGCTGGTAGCCGGAACCTATTTGGAAGCAATCCATTTGTAAGTACATCAAAATCCTTCAGTGTTTTCGGTAGTGTACGGTTTTTAATGAAAATTGGTAGAAATTCTTCCATTTGGCGGCCATCTTGGATTTCAAGATGGCCGCCGTTTCTTAGATTACGATTATTCATACTCGCTTAGCGCTGTTTTCATTGCTTCACCTTATACCTCTAAGTTTAAAATATGTACGCAGGTATTGTCATTCACAAGCTTAAGATGATTTCATTCTTTCTAGCAAGATCGTGGAAAAGCTAAGGCGACAATCATCGAGGCAGGCGGCAACAACGGTATAAGGTATTGAAATATTACTTTATGAAGAAAAAACAAAAGTAATTATTATAAGTAATATAATATGAAAATATGTTATTAAAAATATTACCGTCGAACTTTCGTCGCACAACGACATTATCAAGACATGGGAATATCAACATTGGAATGCTAATATATAAAAATATTTGTAAACTACTATTAGATATGCATAAATAAAGTGAGGGAAAATCCAATTGAAAATCTAATTCAGTTAAACTTTTAAAAGTCAACTTTATAATCACTATACTAATGCTCTAAATAATAATTACGACGTAGATAACCATTGCACTTGGAAGTCTACTTGCTTAAAATGTCACGCTTCACGTAACGTGCTCTCTTCTAACCCTTGCTGTTACTAATACTATTGTATCATACTATATTGCTTTTATATAATTATGTACATATTTAAACTTCTTTCTATACCTAATATATATTCTATGTACTGCAGTTACTGTATCTATTGTAATTTATGTTCATTTTTATCATTTAAAGGGCGTACTTAATTTGGAGCCTACACTCTAAAAACTAGTGTGTAAAATTACACACGAAATGTGCAATTTTACACACCTTAGTGTGTAAAATTGCACAGTATGGCCGCTAAAACACACAAATATTTAAAAAAAACACTGTGTGTTTTATTACACACCATGCGTGTTTTATTACACACATTGTGTGTTTTTCTACGCACCTATGCGTGTATTTACTCACATAGGTGTGTTATTTTACACATACGTTTTTGTGTGTAGCTCTGTTGTACTGTCCCACACCTTCTTGTATCGATTAGGTGAAAGTGAAATAAATAAATAAATTAAATAAATAAAATAAATAAATTAAATAAATAAATAAATAAAAGGTCAAAAACGTACCCGAAAAAGATGGCGGCTGTACATTTTACCAGAATGCTTTGCGACCTTAAATCACCTGTAATAACAGCTAAACATTGTTTACCTTATAAACATGAATTAAATACGTAAAAGCTTCCTTTTTACCATACTTAATCTTTTTGAAACTTTAACTCTATCTTCTGCTATTTCTACGAGATTCAATGTTTACTGCGCACCATATATTTTTCGATACCGTTTTCCTAGGCATTCGTGCCATTTGCGATATTATTTAAATTAAAATGCGAACTTGGTTTTCATCGAAGAACGACCTTAAATATGGCTTATCTATTGTGTTAGGCTTAAAGATGTTGGTGGTATGGGCGAAGCAAAAGAAGAGGTTCTTGAGTTCGTCGACTATCTAAAATCACCAAATAGGTATAAAGATTTGGGCGCTAAAATACCGAAGGTAGGAGACTGAAAATGATTGACATTATAGAGGTTTAGATTCAGAATTTTAAAATAACATTTTGAAAAGATTTTCCCGCCACTTTTGGATTCTGGGCCATGTTGAGTTTAAGGGCCCACATGAGTAATTGGCGAAAGCTGTATCACAGCAATTCTCTCCTATACGGTCTTCCAAAAAATCTTATAAAAAAACTCCAATCTGTACAAAATGCTGCTACCCGTCTTATCACTTTTTCCTGCAAACGTGATCACATCACTCCTATCCTTATGGATCTTCATTGGCTACCAGTTGCAGAACGTATCAAGTTTAAAATCCTCATTCTTACATTCAAATCTCTTAATGGCCAAGCTCCTGTCTACATATCCGACCTGATTACACGCTACATTCCACGAAAAACTCTCCGTTCTTCATCCGAAATTCTTCTCAACCGTGTCAATTTTAATCGACTCTCTTATGGCCATCGATCCTTCTCCGTTGCCGCTGCTGAACTCTGGAACACTTTACCTAGAAGCATCAGATCTTCCCCAAATCGTTTTATTTTTAAATCCAAAATCAAAACACATCTATTTAGGTCTGTCTTTAATTAGTTTTTGAGTTTTTGTAAAGCGCCTAGAGCAGACCTGGATAGGCGCTATATAAATAAATATTATTATTATTATTATTATTATTAAAGCTTAAAGTGCCCCTAACATCAACCTTTTTTATTGTCTTATTTGGAAGAACTTTTAAAATGATAAAGTAACTTCTTTTGAAGATTTTCACTTCTTCGCTTTCTTTTTGAGATATATCAGTTTGTTTGATATGCAAATATCTGGAATTTCGTCACACATGCATAAAATGAGTTATCAGAGAATGTTATATATCTTTGCGTTCATCAAATAAAAACACTAAAGTGTGAATAACACGTGTGTATGTTTCTCCCACAACACCAAACTTGTTGATTTTAAAGGATTTCGTTCGAGAATGAAAGAGATACACACATTTCTCCAATAAGTCATTATGCATGTGTGACGAAATTCCAGACATTTGCATATCAAACAAACTGATTTATCTCAAAAAGAAAGCAAAGAAACGAAAATCTTCAAAAGAAGTTACTTTATCATTTTAAAAGTTCTTCCAAACAAGACAATAAAACATTTTGAGGTTATGGGCACTTATATCTACAACAAATACCTAGTTATATAAATGAGAATATGTTTTACTGACGAAGCGTAGAATAAGGAACAGAAAAAATCTAGTAGAGGGAGCTATAATTTTCATTTGTCTTTCAGGTTCAAAATAAATATTTTTGTAGTCTGTTTTATATTGTACATTTTTGTGCCGGCTATTTTGGTACGTGCTATTCGCGAATGCCTGCTATGTGAGTGAAAAAAGCTTTTAAAAGAAAAAAGCTTTTAAAAGAAAAAAGGTGTTTTATTATTGTACAAACTGTGAGTGTTTTCCTCATTTGCCATCAGTCGAACATAAACATCAACAAGAACAGAACATTACAAAAGCCTGCAGGCTCAGCTGAAATCGCGAATCTCGATTCTCCACATTTAATACGTTTTATAAGATAGAAGATTGGCAGCAACAATAGAACATTCAACGATTATTTTAGTGCGACATTTTACGTCAATTCGGAAAGTTAATTTTTATTGAAAAGTTAGAAATTCATCGTATAATGAATCGTTGATTTTTACCAAAGAAGGTGGCTTTTTCGATTTAAAAGTTGCCGGCTAGCGTCGTGAAAATGCCGGCGGCAGGCGGCTGCTATTTTGAACCCTGTCTTTTGTTCCTTAGTTAGATCTTGTTTTTTCCCAGTATATATTTGATTTAGGGAGCTCTACTAGTTGGTCCTCCTGGCACAGGCAAAACTCTGTTGGTCAAAGCAATTGCTACCGAAGCTAAGGTTCCATTCCTCTCTATGGCTGGCCCAGAATTCGTGGAATTGTTTTCTGGTATGATAAAAGGCTTGCTCTTTCAAGTAAATGTATGTTCGAATTAGATGTATGGCGTTCAAACATTGAATTTTGACATTATAAACGCGCCATATGATTACCCATGGCTATATAATCGCCTTGGTATGTGGTATAGATTCTACAGTCTATTTATTTGATCCTCGTGCCTGATGCATGCCTGATCCTAAACACTGCTCTAACCTCGTACCACTCCAGAGGCAGCATTTCACTTCTGATAAGAACTCCTAGTACATATTTATAGTTTCACTTGTATGCATTAGTTATGGACTCTTTTAGCTTTCTTTTTCTAGGTATTGGGTCTGCTCGAGTGCGCGATTTGTTTAGGCAAGCCAAGCAACTTGCCCCTTGTATTGTCTTTATCGACGAGTTGGATTCCATTGGAAGGTCGCGAAGATCAAGGTATATAGGTAGTTCTCAATCTCGTACCCAGGGTCATACGTTAGGGGCTGGGACGTAATGGCGGCAAAAATCAAGATGGCGGAAATGGCCACTGACATAGAGTTTAATAAATAAAACTAGAGGGCGAGTGGGGCATGAAATTTGGTAACCAATTGAACGCTGCCATTTTGAGCAAATTGGAGGGCAAACTTCTTGGTTCCAGGCATTTTTCTGCAATTCGAGAAGCTCGCGGTCCAGATTTTTGCGTTTCTTTGTCATTTGTCTATTATTATTATTATTATTTCTATTTGGCGATTAAGCCTGTTCTATTGTTACTTGGACCGTTTTCTGCTGAGTAAAAGATCAAAATGATTGATTTAATATGAAATATAAATATAAAATTGCCCTCCAATTTATCACCAAGATGGCGGCGTTTAATTGGTTAATACCCGGGATTGATTAGGTAGGGTTGTGCAATATAGCCACAATTTTGTAACCAATTGAACGCCGCCATATTGGCTTTAAAAGGGGGGAAAACATTGAGATACTGATGTCCCCTCTAATAACGTCTTGGTTCCAGGCCTAATACTAACCCTAATACTAATAATCATAGTAGTAATCCTAATAGTAAGTAGTAACCCTAATACTTACCCTTATACTAAACTTATATGAGCGCTGTGTAACCCTTCTAAGATAAAGCCATCTTATCCCATCTCACATTTACTAACTAGCTGATTAAATTTGTAGTGGATTGACAGGTGGTGAAAACGAACAGGAAAACACGTTAATCCAGCTCCTGGTTGAAATGGATGGTAAAATATTGAAAATGCTTATTAAACACATGTACTGTATCAGATGTATACTGGTTCGATTGATATATGTACTGCCTATGCGGCAGTCACTATATATCAGTAATGAAAAATCAGAGTGTTGCGTAGACGGTAAACTGCCAAGATTTTTAGTAACGAAATATAACCTCATATATCATTAATGCTTGATGTGTTGATATTTACACTGCTGTAGTGAATGTGGGAGAGCTTGGAGTAGACAGACGATCGCCAGCTCATATTCTCAGAAAAATGAGTCCCGGACAGGAATATATCGATCGAACTGGTACATCATTGTAGACTTCGCTCTCCATCTGAATCTCGGTAGCTCAATGGTTTAGTAGAGCGTGATGAACTTGACGATCGTCCATATCGTCTGTAGCTCGCCTCTATTTATGCGTTTAAACACATTAAACTGTAAACGGCTCAGCTTGCGTGTTTGTGCAACTTAGTGTTATATTCTCAATATCTTGTTAAAATGTAGGCATGAATTCTATCGATGGAGTCATTATGTTGGCCTCTACCAACAGAGCTGACATACTAGACCAGGTATGGGTGAGATATTGTATAAGGGTGATTGTAAAACAATGTTCCCATATAGAAACATATATTTTCTTATTTGCTTGTGTTGAAAAATAACCAACCAACCAACTCAATGAACCAACCAACCAATGAACCAACTAACCAACTAACCAACTCAACGAACCAACTCAACGAACCAAGCAACGAACCAACAAACCTCCAACCAACTCAACCAACCAACTCAACCAACCAACCAACGAACCAACCAACAAACCATCAACCAACCAACTCAACCAACCAACCAACCAACTCAACCAACCGACAACCAACAAACCACCAACCAACCCAGCGAACCAACCAACCATCCAAAACCAACCAACCAACCAACTCAACCAACCCACAACCAACTCAACCAACCCACAACCAACCCAACCAACCATCCATCCAAAACCAACCAACCACCAACCAACCCACAACCAACAAACCACCAACCAACCAACCCACAACCAACAAACCACCAACCAACCATCCAAAACCAACCAACGAACTAACCAACTCAACCAACCCACAACCAACTCAACCAACCCACAACCAACTCAACCAACCCACAACCAACTCAACCAACCAACTCAACCAACCCACAACCAACTCAACCAACCCACAACCAACTCAACCAACCCACAACCAACTCAACCAACCCACAACCAACTCAACCAACCCACAACCAACTCAACCAACCCACAACTAACTCAACCAACCCACAACCAACAAACCACCAACCAACCCACAACCAACTCAACCAACCAACCCACAACCAACAAACCACCAACCAACTCAACCAACCCACAACCAACTCAACCAACCCACAACCAACAAACCACCAACCAACTCAACCAACCCACAACCAACAAACCACCAACCAACCCAACGAACCAACCAACCATCCAAAACAAACAAACCAACCAAGAACCAACATAAAACGAACCAACGAACGAATGACATAAAATAATAAATGTGACATATTTTTGCGATATTTTCGTATGGCTAATATTGATCTTAATTTCTAATAATTTCTATTTCTTTTGCAGGCTTTACTTCGTCCCGGAAGGTTTGATCGTTTAATCAACATTGACCTCCCAACGTTATCGGAGAGGAAGGATATTCTTAAAGTCCATTTAAGCAAACTGAAACTGGAGAGAAAAATTGAGGATTATGTCCGGCGTTTAGCAGAATTCACACCTGGATACTCCGGTATGTCTTGTATATAGGAGGTACACTACAGACTATGACACTTGTACTTTGTGCGTTGATTTCTTTCCATTGTAAGCTGGAGAAATAGATTTTAATATATATTTTAATGAAGCATTAGGCCAAGAAAAACCGATTAACCCGTTGATTTGGCGATGTTGATTTGGTGATGTTGATTTGGCGATGTTGATTTGGCGATGTTGATTTGGTGATGTTGATTTGGTGATGTTGATGATGATGTTGCTGTCGATGTTGATGTTGATGATGTTGACATTGATGTTGACGCTGAAGTTGATTTGGTGATGCTGATTTGGTGATGTTGATTTGGTGATGTTGATGATGATGTTGCTGTCGATGTTGATGTTGATGTTGCTGTTGATGATGTTGACATTGATGTTGACGCTGAAGTTGATTTGGTGATGTTGATTTGGCGATGTTGATTTGGTGATGTTGATTTGGCGATGTTGATTTGGTGATGTTGATGTTGCTGTCGATGTTGATGTTGCTGTTGATGTTGCTGTTGATGATGTTGACATTGATGTTGACGCTGAAGTTGATTTGGTGATGCTGATTTGGCGATGTTGATTTGGTGATGTTGATTTGGTGATGTTGATGATGATGTTGCTGTCGATGTTGCTGATGTTGACATTGATGTTGACGCTGAAGTTGATTTGGTGTTGATTTGGCGATGTTGATTTGGCGATGTTGATTTGGTGATGTTGATTTGGCGATGTTGATTTGGCGTGGTTAGAGCGTCTCACCGGCAATCAGAAGGTTACAGGTTCGATTCCGGGACTCAGAACCATTTTTCTGAGGATATGAGCTTGACGTTCGTCCATTGATTTGTTGATGTTGACTTATTGATGTTCATGTTGACGCTGATGTTAACGTTGACGCTCGCGCTGATGTTGCTATTGATGTTGTTATATTGATTTGTTGATATTGATGTTGATATATAGGTGCTGACTTGGCTAACGTCTGCAACGAAGCAGCCCTGCACGCTGTCCGTCTTAACGAACAATCTGTAGACACAAACAATTTCGATTACGCTGTTGAACGAATTATTGCTGGTACGAATTGATTTTCTTAATTGTCTTTGAATAAACATATTACACAGTGTACTCATATTTTTATCGACTGCCTTCATAGGCATGGAAAAGAAGACAAATTCGATGTCCTCGGTTGAAAGAGAGATGTTGGCGTATCACGAGGCAGGACATGCCGTTGTCGGGTGGATGTTACAGCATGTAGACCCACTGCTCAAGGTACTATGCAAACGATTATGGAGGTTACGAAATGACCGTTAACCGGAAGTACATGTATCTAATTTCCGCGAGGAGTCACAGCGCACAGCAATGCTGTTCACGTTATCGCGGTTACGAGTCTTACGACCCCGATTTCATTTTCGCTGTTTTGACTTTCTGTAGACAACATAAGCTAAATTATGCATGTGACCAGCTGTGAGCTCTATAACTGGAAGACTATTGTACTTTAGGTTTAGTTTGGTTTGGTTACGAAATCACTAAATTCGACTGGAATTCGACGTTTTTACGTCGCATTGCAAACGATGGCAATTTATACGTCGTTTAGCATCTGCCTAAATCTCGTCCCCTTGTTTGTTTTTTTTTGGTTTTTTTATCGATTTTATTGGATATTAATGTAAATACAAAAAATACCCAAACGGAAAGAGCGCGAACGGGACTCGAGGACCCATACTGGGCCACTGGCGCCTTCCCGTTGAAATAAAAATACATAAAGTCAGACCAACTGCTCGGAATTCACGATGCACCAACACACACGCCGCGCAGCCCCAACCCGATTCTTCCGAACTCCACTGAAAGAACAAAACGAATAAAACTGAGTGGAGTTCAAAAGAACGAGGTTGAAGCTGCACACATACACGATGCTCCGTGGAATCCAAGCAGTTGGTACATTAAAGAAAACTATTAGTGACAGGAGCAGTTTCGTCGCTTACTACAGCCAAAACTGCACAGCATTGTGTACCGAGTTTTCCCATCATGATATAAGGCTTAATAACCACTGCTTATATGACAGTTTTACCGCAAAAGTGGTCGCACCAATATCGCGCCGAATGCCTTCATTTTTTCCTCTTTATAACAGTTTTCCAATGTTCCTTGAAACAGGTCTCCATCGTTCCTCGTACAAACGCTACGTTAGGTTATTCCCAGTACTTGCCATCGGACCAAAAGTTATACACAACAGAACAGGTATATGGTGTAGATACATGTCCTTGTCGTTTTACGTGTTAAATTTTCTATACATTATTTTATAGTTCCACTTTTCATTTAATCAAATTTAGCTGTTTGACAGAATGTGCATGTCCCTTGGTGGACGTATTGCAGAAAGTAAGATCTTTCGCAAAGTCACGACAGGTATAGTTTGAAAATGTACGATTAGTATAACGACTAACCGAAGTGGAGGTGAATAATGCTGGAGTATTTACCGAGCCGCCTGGTAAATATTCTTACAAAATAAATACCAAATGATTTTCCCAGCAGGATAATGTGATCCAAACACTTGGGAAGTCGCTCGACTTTCGAAAAGCTAAAAACACTCGCCTATCGGCTCGAGTTTTGTTACGCTTTTCTCCAATAAAAAATGTTGTGTTGAAAACACAAAGTTGTGTTGAAAATACATGGTTGTGTTGAAAATACAAAGTTGAATAAAAAAGTTGTGTTGGAAACAAAAACTTGTGTTGAAAATAAAAAGTTGAATTTTGGCGGGGATGGGACTCCATACGCAACTTCCCGCGTGTTTGAATCACAGTATCCTGCACGGAAAATCATTTGGTATTTCTTTAATACTATTCACTGACACTGAGGTGAATAATTGTTTTAGTATATACCACACAAATAAAATAACAAGTTCAGGATTTCTCAGTTTAGATTTTTATGTAAGTAGCACTCGTACTCGTTATTTGTAATCTCCAGAGGAGTGCCAAGTACAGCAAAGGTTATCTGCATGTTCGGTCCTAAAACGTGCACGTCATGCACCAACATACTTATGCTTTCTTTGAATTTTTTAGGAGCAGAAGATGATTTAAAAAAAGTGACGGACATCGCTTACAAACAGGTGCGTTTTATTTTAGAAAATTGGTGGCTGGGGTTGTAAAAAATAAAGGGGGAATTGAAGTTATTATAAGTAATACCATGACATGAGAGCAATTAGTGATTAAATGTCGTATAGAGCCGTTCAGGGACATTTAATCACTGTTTTCCCGACATCTTCGTCAATCATAATTACCCGGTGACAAGGAAATTTTTTTTAAGAATAATTTTTATTTAATTGTGGGATAGAATTCGGGTACTAAACGTGTGCAATGGTAGAAAAATCTTTTCAGGTTTATAAATTATTCTGGTTTGTTAGACCACACAACTAATGGTGAGCAGTAATACATATTAATCAATTCATCAAGGATATATAAAAGCTGAAAAATTGCTAAATGTTTGGGGAAATTTGGAATGTTTGGGAAATATATATATATATATATATATTTTTTGTTTTTTTTGTTTTTTTTGTTTTTTTGGCCTTAATTCGGAGACTCACCAAGCCATTTCCTATAAGTGTTCACCTCTGTTCCATGCTCTTTCCCTTTTAGATCTCAATGTACGGCATGAATGATAGAGTTGGAAATATTTCATTACCAATCAAGAAACCCAGCGAGCTTGGCAAGAGACCTTACAGCGACAAACTCAGTCGACTTATCGATGAGGTAATCCGTGACAAAAATACCGACGAACACGCATACCTAACGGTGACTTACAAATGGCAACAGTTATCTGAAGCCTCGTAAAACCCCTGTTACACGTAGATTTTTCCGTGAAACTTGTGTGTCGATGACTGTCACACGTCATATCAACTGATCACGTCATATTATTCCTGCAACTTCCGTGACAAAAAATATCGCGAGTTGCGAGATAATCCTGCCAACATGGCGAGCGACAATAGCCTAAAAACGCTCGAAATTATCTTTTTAATGAAATTGGAAAGTGAACAAACCAAACTATAAAGAGGTTAAAAAAGCTAGTGGAGAGGATATTTTCATCAGGTGTTTGAACTTCCTTTTACAAGCTGAGTTTTATGTCTTGTGATCAGATTTCATACGAAATTGTTTACAACTTTTTTCTTTGCTTAATATTTCACCGGCACCTTCCTATAGCCTACGATTAAAATGATATAAAATTTCGGTTTATCTTTTATTTGTTTAGTTGGTTAGGTCCCAGTTAAGTCTCGGAAATATATGATTCGGCATTCGTAATTTGCCATAACTTTTCATTTTTCTGATTCACCAGTGTAAATAGCAAATATTGACGTTAGAAAACCTGATTGTTTTTACAGGAAGTCCGATTACTAATCTCTCAGTGTTACCAACGTACGGAAAGTCTCATTGACAAACACTTGGAAGATCTTCGAAAGGTAAATTAACAACTTATAGACACTGCTGGACAAGGCGGATTCCAACTACATCCTCATCAATCATTGTCATCGTTATTATCACCAGCACCACCATTATCGTCATCATTACCATCACCATATCAGCATTATCGTCATCATCATCACCATTATCGTCACCACCATCATCATCGTCATCATCGTTACTATTATCATCACCATCATCACCATTATCGTCACCACCATCATCATCGTCATCATCGTTACTATTATCATCACCATTATCATCAGTATCATTATCATCATCATCATTATCATCATCATCATCATTATCATCATCATCGTCATCATTATCATTATCATCATCACCATTATCATCACCATTATCATTATCATCATCACCATATCACCATTATCGTCACCACCATCATCATCGTCATCATCGTCATCATCATCGTTATTATTATCATCATCACCATCGTCATCATCATTATTATCATCATCAACATCATCATTATCATTATCATCATCATCATCATTATTATCATCATCATCATCATCATCATCATCATCATCATCATCACCATCATCACCACCATTATCATCATCATCATCACCACCATTATCATCATCATCATTATCATTATCATTATCATCATCACCTTTATCACCATTATCATCATCATCATCATCATTATCATTATCATCATCACCATTATCATCATTATCATCATCACCATTATCACCATTATCATCATCGTCATCGTCATCATCATCATCATCATCATCATTATCATTATCATCATCACCATCATCATCATCATCATTATCATTGTCATCATCATTGTCATTATCATCATCACCATTATCATCATCATCAGTATCATTATCATCATCAGTATCATTATCATCATCATCATCATCATCATCATCATCATCATCAGTATCATTATCATCATCATCATCATCATCACCATCATCACCATTATCATCATCATCAGTATCATTATCATCATCATCAGTATCATTATCATCATCATCATCATCATCATCATCATCATCATCAGTATCATTATCATCATCATCATCATCATTGTCATCATCATCATTATCATTATCATCAGATTGGAACTTTCATTGATGTTCTAGGTTTTTCGTTTCTCTTTTTGTGTAACCAAGGTTGCTCAAGCGCTACTCAAACACGAAGTTCTGAACTACGACGAAATCGAGGCCCTGATTGGGAAACGTCCTTATAAAGACTCCCTGAGCGTAGAATTCAAGGTCTCATAATGTGGCTAGATGGACAATATCATGACAGCTGAGACAGTAATGTAAAAACAAGTGTATATAAAATGTATAATTTACTTTTTTAGAGTTTGCTTATCAATAAACGTCGAATTCTATATTTTGTTGAGGCCAGCCAGTGCACCCCATGCCTTGCCGAGCCGGATCTCGACATCCTTTACTGTGGATGCGACATTGCTTCCTAGATAGGTGAAGTCTTCCACTTCTTTGATGTCCTGTCCTGCTAGAGTTTTAATGGTACCTTTGTTGTCATAACTGATATATTCAGTTTTCTTAGCATTGACATCGAGCCACATCCATGGTTATCTCTTACAAATGTATGAAGAAGCATATATCCAATTTAGCGAAAGCTATCACTTCTAACTTGCTGTAAAATTTGAAGACAGCATTCAGATTTAGATGAATACATTTATATACTCGGCTGAATTAATTGATTTTTATGACAAGCCAATCGCATTATAGAATGGACCAGCCGATCCCTGGGCCATTTTCGCCGACCTTCCGCGGTGGAGGCAAAATGGCCTGGGTACGAGGTTGGGTTATCTACACTAATTATTTCTGGACCCACGCCTTTGACCATGTTCTGCATTAGCTCAAAATTTACATCCTGTATGGTCCTATAATTTAAGGTAATACCACGAATTTTACATGTGGTTTGACCGGTGTTTCAGCTTGGGGGCTTCGGTGGTCTAGTGGTCAGGGCCACTGCCTCCCACCTCTGAGGTGAAGAGTTCGAATGCTGTGTTCGGACATTTGATCGCACGTGGAAAGAGTTGGTCAACACTCTGCCGAAAGTCGTGGGTTTTCTCCGGGTTCTCCGGTTTCCTCCCACAGGGAAGTTGACAGGGCGGGTTAGGATAAATAGTTAGGAAAACTAATGATGATAAAAACTGTAAAAATAAATAGCTAAGGTTAATTGATTGGGGGTACTAGGTACTGAATATAATAGAATAAATTGTCGATGTTGTAAAGCGCATTTGATCATATACACATGCTAATTTGCGCTATATAAATAGTAAACATTATTATTATCATTATTAACTATAATTTTTGGGACCTCCTGAGACGAATGTCTTTATATAATTACTATCAAGTTCATCTGTAAGTTCGCCCAGATAGGTGCTTCCCATTCGCCTTAGATTAGACACGATTTCTGAGTCGGTGTCGAAGTACAGTACACGCCGATTGAGCTCTTCCAACACACTGTCATTGTAGTACAACTTCAACCGGGTGGTGGTGAATGCTGCGACAACAACGTTGGTCCTTGCGTTTGGCTGCACGAAGTCTTCACTGCTTTCGTACTGCACTTCGATCACCTCGTCGTTGACGAACGTTGCGTTAGTGACGGTAATTTCGTTGCTGGAGAGCAAGTCGAAATATTGGGCTGGATCCGATATCAGCTTCACTTGCGTCATGTTGGGCCGCTGTGCAAACTTACCAATAGAGAAAGAAAGAAAAAACTTATTACTAACTGTATTTCCGTGCAATGCTTAGCCGAAAGAGAGAGCTCTCCGATCTTAAAATGACTAACAACAATTATAATACATGCCCCAAAATGAGTTCATCCCCAAACTCATTGGTGAAGGCTAGAACTTAACCCTAATCTCAATCCTAACCCTAACCTTCATCCTAACCTTAAACCTAACCATTTACAACTTTTTCATATCTCACTTCAGTCTTGAAATATTAAGATTTGTTTAATATGCATTGATCATACTTGGATTATGACTTATTGAAAAATTCTGCTTTTTTTTTTTATTTTATTTTTTTTTTATCTTTACCATTATGGAATCGTTTGAGGATTTGTATATTTGATGTCAATGGATACATCCACGCACATGCACCTGTATTTCAAGTGATTTCATTACATAATCTCAAGGATATATAAGCGTTTTCGCGGATAAGTTATTATGAAGTGTGATGTCATAAGTATGTTCATTTACATATTAAACAAATCTTAATATCTCAAGAGTGAAGTGAGATATGAAAAAGTTATAAATGGTTAGTCTTTATAGTTTCAAGAGTTCTTTCAAACAAAAGAGTTATTTTCATTGCATTGGCACTCCAAGCCTGTCGTAACAATGTGAATCCCACCTGCGTTAAAACACGTGTAGCTTTGTCTGTGGTCTTTTGATTCGGTGATTTAACCTGTCCAAAACGCTGGTCAACAAAGCCAATTTCATGCATCGTAATCGTATATAAAACGACTTTCCAAATCGTTCTTAATTCCGTTTTTATTATATTTACGCTGAAAATATTCCGCATTATCCCGACGATCACTCGACGAAATGCTAGTTGGTTTCGGTAAACGAATAAGTGGTTTCGTTCTTCTATTTTCCATCTTGCCTGTTGTTTATTTGAAGAAGAATCATGGAGGAGATTCGATGTTCAAGAAATCGGTAACTGGAGGTCCAGTTCATGGAAAAGATGGAGAGAAGGTATTTAGTATAAGTAGAATTATTTTAAGAGTTATATGTAGAATGATTTATAATATAACATGTTATGTATAAAATAATTTAACACGTCATGTATACGCTGGATATATACTATTATATTTATTATACCTCGCATATAATCCACCAATAAACTGTCTCTATTACCATCACGTGGCAGCCCAATATTTTACAATGTAGGACAGCTACATATTGGACAACAACTTTTTGACTGTTTATGTGCGAAGAACATCTTTGTGTTAAGATATTTTGTTCGATATAACAAAACACCTATTGGATTCGTCTTCGCCCGATATTACAAAATATTTAAGGCTCGAGCTTCGGTCTCGTCCAATATTGAATTCTCGACTTAAATATTTTGTAATATTGGGCTCAGAGGAATCCAATAAGTAATATTTTTAATGCATTTATCATGATATATTTATCACGAATATGTTTGAGAGATTAAACATTGAAAGACCCATCTCATCAATTCTTTAATTTTTTTATTTTACGGTCAAATATTTGCATGACATTCATCCAACTATTACGTCGATTTTCTCCAATGAGGTACATGCTAAGCACTCGTGACATTGCTCGATTCTGATACTAAAAACACCGCAAATTGCATAATTCTCAACGCATGACCTCACGTTAAATACTGAAACTCCTGCTTGACAGTACTGTAGCACACATAAACCGCTATAGTTATTTGAGGAAAGCAAGAGACAGGAGAAATAATATCACACAATACTTTTAATTCTTGTACTTTAGTCGTACTGTTGTTTGACTAAGTCTAACTAGTATGTTATTTTAGCCTTTGTTAAAGAAACTATTATACAAGCTTGTTTAACCAGTAACACTTCAAGTTCTAGACAAAACAAATATAAAGACAAGTCCACATGTACGGCACTGGTAGTTTCGAATGTGAAACAACATGTCCTCAGAAAGTGTGTGTTGGGGGCCTGGAGCTGACGGAGACATTGGGACCTATATAAATCGTTTTCGATCTTTATAATATATATCAAAGCTGTCTTTATGTTTCACAGATCAGTGTTGTAAACCTCTATCGGAAATTGCAATCGATACAAGACGTTAGAGCGTTACGCACAAAGTTAAGGTTAAGGTGAACTTTTTGACGATTTTCGGCCATTTTTAACTTTTCAAAATAAGTGAAAATATAGCTCAAATAATGCGCTAGAAATTAATGAGTAGAAATACATTAAAATTCGGTCGTTTTTGGACTCACTCTTAAAGTCTCTGTGTGCGTGACGCACACCTAAAGTCTATGTGCGGATGTTCGACACGCACATGTGGATGTTCGACACGCATATGATGTGCGGATGTGATGTACACATGATATGCGTTATAATATATATATAAAGCTGTCTTTATAATGTTTCACAAATCAGTGTTGTAAACCTCTATCGAAAATTGCAATCGATACAAGACGTTTATGAAAGTACGCTTACTCGCCAAAACCTTATTTTTTAAGTCTGGAGAGAAAAGGGCCTATTTTTCTCCAGGGCCTCGAGCTGGACCTTAATTCAGCTCTGAATGTCCTGCATACGCATTGTTTTCAACTCTACTAGTCGTTACAGTTTAATACACTTGTACGAAACACGAAAGGGAGTCACAACTCACAAGTATGAACAAGTATGAGCTTGACGATCGTCCATGTAAGCTCTTCCACATTCACTACAGCAGTGTATATATTAACACATCCTTACTCTTGACAGATTATCTATTGTCCTGCTGGACCTCCGGGTCCCTCAGGTGCCCCTGGTGCTCAAGGCGTACCTGGGCGAGATGGAAGAGATGGACGGGACCTTCCGGTGTTAAATGGAGCTCGTCCTGCCTGTCCACCTCCACCGCCTTGTCCCGTACCGGTCCCGTGCCCCACCCATCCAGCCAGTGTCAACATTGCCCCTGAAAGGTATGAAATCGCATGTGAATGTTCTTGTAGTTGTTGATGTTGGGGTTGGTGTCGTTGTCATTGCTCTTGGTGGTGTTATTAGGGACGTGTGGGAGTACGACTACGGTTGAAAAAATAATGCTAATATAACACATTTACCTAAAATTCATAGATTATTGGCTCTCTATTTCAATGACGTGATAGTTAGACATCGAGAGCGAATAGAAACACTGACTTTAATTATCGTTACTAGTCTTCCACATCATTTCAAAAAACGAGACATATCTTGTCAGTCGTAAATTTTTTTCGAGTAAATTTTTAAGAGTTTTTCGCTGTCAAAGTTACCGGATATGATGTCACAAGAGGCATTCCAAACCAGTTTTCTTTTGTTACTTGCCACAAAAATGCCTTTTGTGACATCACATCCGGTAACTTTAACAGCAAAAAAGTCCATGAAGATGAAATTTTCGGCTGACAAGATATATTATGATTTTGCTCAGGAAGACCCAAATATTACGAATATGTAAAATCCCCAAATATGAGATAGGTCAAGCCATTTTACGTTTGTATTTTTCGCGATTCTCTTACAAAAATGCCTGCAAGCTTAATTTTGAGGATAGATTTGCCTACGCCACTGATGAGTTTATTGCCTTCTTTTCCACTAGGGATAGTGCTGGACCTGAGAGACATCACGCCAAGACTAAACGAATAGAATAATACAGAAAATGAGACATCTGATAGAGTGTATAATATAAATAGGGAACGATGTGGTATTGTTGTATAATTGAACTGCTTGGTGAGCCGAGTTCGATCCGAAAGATACCAAATAAAACATTTTCTTCTTGGTTTTTGTTAGATATTTTATCGTTGTGTTGAGGACGAGTGGCAAAGATTAAGTTTTATTTAGTCGACTAAATTAATACCCATTACCCACAACCTATTCATAATTCAGTAATTATATGTTTGCTGTTGGGTGAAATGGTGTTAACCTTTGAGGTTAATTTGCAGAATTTAAAATAAATGACCGGTTATAATTGACGATAAAAATACAATGCTCTTCGCGTAAGATGTTATTCAACTTGCAAGGCAATACACAAATCAGTGGCGTAGATAAAAAGCAGGTTGTTTCAAATCTATAATATGTGACGGTATAGTACAATATGTGAGTTATGGTTTATGGTGTATTGCATGTGTAGTATAGTGTATAGTGTATGGTGTATAGTATATGGTGCGTGTATTATATGAAACTTATTCGCAGACTTCAGCGTGTCCAGAATGATGCCGCTCGATTGGTATCTGGATCGTCTAGATATGACCATATCACACGTATTCTATTGGAACTTCATTAGCTTCCTGTTGAACAGCACATTCAATTTAAAATTCTCCAAATTATACTTACAATGCACTTCATGATCGTGCTCCAGCTTATATTAAAGAACTTCTTGAACTTTATAATCCTTCACACTATCTTAGATGTTGCAACAAGTATTTGTTGAAAAAATCAATGTTTAAGTTTATAAGTCTTTTGGATTGCGTGCATTCCATGTAGCATTGAAAGTCAAAAACAGTGAATCGCGATAGCAGTGAAATACAATGAAAGTTTGGGAATTGAGCGAATTTTGTCTAAACAGGTGTGTTTAAAGTACTGAGCCAAACTTTCTTTGTATTTCACTGTTGAATTAATGTGCAATGACTTCGCGTTGTCTGTTCAGTTATATATAGGTGCAAAAGGTGGCCCACGAGTGGGTCACTGATGTTCTTACCACGTTCTGTGCATCTGTAACTGAACAGACAACGGCAAAGTGGAATATATTTGTTTTATACAATAAAATTGAAGACAAACCGTGATTTGACGTGAAGCTGATGTGAGCCGTGCATCTGTCCTCTGATAGATCATGGCTATAACAACCAATGAGAATGCGAATAGTAAACAGGTTATTATTGTATAAATACAAGTACAACACACCCAAAGCATTACTGATATATATATATATATATATATATATATATATATATATATATATATATATATATATATATATATATATATATATATATATATATATTATATATATATATATATATATATATATATATATATATATATATATATATATATATATATATAAATATATATATATATATATATATATATATATATATATATATATATATATTATATATTATATATATATATATATATTATATATATATATATATATATATATAATATATATATATATATATATATAGTGACTGCCGTATATATAGGCAGTACCATATCAATCGAACCAATACATCATTGTAACCTTCGCCCTCCACCTGAGTCTCAGTAGCTCAATGGTTAGAGCGTCTCACCAGCAATCAGAAGGTTACAGGTTCGATTCCTGTCCGTGAGCTTGACGAATGTCCATGTATATCGTCTAATTATACAATTGTGAAAATAGCGTTCACGAATTAGTGCAGGATCACTTATAATATATTAACCGATCCTCGTCTGCAGGCCTCCCATAACTATTGTCCCTCTGGGCACTGAGGAGAACCCTGCGTGGTCATGCCAAGAATTGTTTGCATCCAACGTTCATCTCACCAGTTGTGCTTACTGGTTGAAAACGCCCCACCAAGAGCCTTATCAGGTATGAGGAAAACTCATGGAGAAATGTTAGATAATATATTATATTTCTTCTTGGTAGAACCCAAAGATTACGAAGCTTACTAGATCCTCCGCAAATGTCAATGCAATCTCATTCCGTCAACGTAAATGTAAAACAACTACTTTCAATCGCTCATTTCTTATTAGAACAACTAGGACTTGGAACTCTCTCCCTGAACACTTAAGGCTAGATCATTTAAACTTTTAAAAATTTAGGAAGTCACTATTAGAGTATTATAATAATGCTCTATTATCCTGTTACAATGTTGACGATCCTCGAACTTGGAAAACTGTCTGCCTAAAGTGCAACACATCGCGAAGCCTCACTGAACCCATAACTTGCTGTTATTATTTTATTTTTGTAAGGGCCCACTGTAATCTTCTATGTATTTTTAAGAGGCGAAGCTAAATAAATAAACATTTGCCACTTTTCGTATTTTTGTTAGGTTCATTGTGAAATGCTACATGGTGAAGGATCAAACGGCGGTGCGGGTTGGACTCTCGTAGCTCGAGTCGATGGAAGCACGAACGATTTCGCAGGAATCAGTCCGACGTGGACCAACTCTGATTTGATTAATGCCGACGAAAGCGTGGACTTGTCGAAGACGGGTTCCATGAAAAACTATGGATGGGGGAACATCATAAGCAACGCATTGAGAGCGTGTTTCAGCGGTCCTCACACGGACTGTGCCACTTTCACGCACAATAAAGAAAAGAGTCTGGCCGACCTGTTCAGAACGCAATTTGCCGTCGAGACCGATGAGCGATACACTTTCAAGACGCTGATGGGAAAATTTGGAAAGACACTTGACGTTTCTAGACTCAAGACGGTAAGTCAATGACAGATGATGTTTTCGTTCACCTCGTCACTAACGTCACAGAATAAAGATTAACTCTTAAATCTTTATTCTGTGCTTTATTCTGTTCTATTAAATCTTTATTCTGTGCTAACGTCATATGCGCTGACAAATGCACAAGTACCCCAAGTTCATGTGGTAATTTATATGAAAATTTATTTTTTTGGATGTGTCTAAAAGACTGACAATGCTAGAATATTTTCTACTAAACGTTAATTAACTTTATTTCTAAATTTATAACAATATTGTATTATTTTGCGTCCTTTAGACATACCCTATAAATGAAATTTCATTATCGCGTAAGCTTGGGTTGCCTGTGAAATATCTAATCTGTTTGCATTTGTAACTTCGATGAACACTTTGCGAAACTTTGGAAAAGACTCTCGTCTTCAGTTTGCTGTTTTGTTCAAAACAAGAGGAGGCAGGGGGATTGGCGTTTGCAACCATATTGCCCCTCCCCCGGCCCAGTTCCACCAGCCCTGATTTATCGTTATACTGTATGGACAGCAGATGCATGTACGCATTGCGTACCTATTTTTTTTCATTGCAACATTCTCCAAGAAAAGTATTTTATGACGTACGCAGCACGGCCGGGGCCCTGGGTCAAACGTTGTGTCCGCCTCCCCCCCCCCCCCGCTGAGATTAATGTTCAATTACTTTTAATACCATCGCGTGATCGAGTAGCCTAAACTAAACTGAAATAACATTTAACATTTGCGTTACCAGTCGTCAATCTTTCTGCTGTTTCTGCCATCTTGTATTCGCATGACAGCGCGCGGTTACAACGAGGGACCTAAAACGAGTATTTGATTGTCCGTACGCGCGTAATTAGATATCCAAAACTCCATTGTGCTTTCATTGTGTTCGGTTTTAACGATCACAACGCAAGCCCAAACATAAGCACAATTTAAAGGAAACCTTTTCATCCTTGTGCTTGCGTCAATACTTGCGCTTGCGTCAGTGCTTGCATTTGCGTCGAGCTTGTTTTCACTGTGAAATAAGGACTCTTGTGTTTGTGCTTGCGTCGCACGCGAAAACCAGAGCTTTAAGGCCCCGTAGGTTTCTTACTATTTTAACTTACTGTATATCTACCATTTACTGGAAGCCTCAGTAAGTTTTACAATTGTCTAGTTCAATTTATACACGAGCAATATATTTCTTATATCAACCTGTATTACATCTCCGGTCTCTTTCTATCAATTGCTAGGAGTGGTGTGGTATAAACCTGGGCGATCTATGCAGTTTGGCCCATCCCCCGAGCAGGTACCACGGAACACACGTGTGTCGAATTGGTTGCATTGGAGATACTGGCGAGGCAGGGTCGGAGGGGGGCTGCCATCCTCAAGATTACGCGCTGGGCATCGGTGTGGCGGTGTGTCGTCACCAGGCGAAGAACAAGAGGTGTACGTTGAAGGGCGATTCAAGCAAGAGCTTACATTACAGAACGCTTGGTCACAGACCTGGTAGTTACAAACAAACTGCCTTTATTTATATTAGGTAGTTAACTGTCGCTCAGGTATTAAGGATTTGTTGTTGTTGTTGTTGTTGTTGTTGTTGTTGTTGTTGTTGTTGTTGTTGTTGTTGTTGTTGTTGTTGTTGTTGTTGTTGTTGTTGTTGTTGTTGTTGTTGCTGCTGCTACTGTTGCTCTTGGTAATGCTGTTGGTCCTGGTGTTGCTATTGTTATTGCGGTTGTTGTTGCTCTTGGTGCTGTTGCTGTTGTTGTTGCTCTAGGTGCTACTGTTGGTCTTGGTGTTGCTATTGTTATTGCGGTTGTTGTTGCTCTTGGTGCTGTTGTTGTTGCTCTTGGTGCTGTTGCTCTTGGTGCTGTTGTTGTTGGTCTTGGTGCTGTTGTTGTTGGTCTTGGTGTTATACTGTTACTCTTTGTGCATGGTGTTATTAGGGACTTGTTTGTTGAATATTTTGTAGCGACTCAGAGCTCTTTAAAACGTAAACAAATGGCGGCTGGAAATTTTGCCCTTACAGTATCTTTATTCCTCGGCTACCCATACAGTAATTTCATCAGGTTTACCCCAGGTGTGATGTCACCAACTTCCTGGTTAAGTAGGCAAAGTATTACAACAAGATGGCGGACGACAGGATTGTCTTCGGTCAAAATTATTTTACTTGGATTACCTTCGTAAGCCTGTTTGTTAATCATAAAGTCAAAAATTTGAAATTGTGATTTATGTTGCCAATGTCCTTATGGATGGTAAACCCTTCTTTAACTCTTTCCTGTCCGGCTGAAAAACATCTAAAATTGAACTATCTCTTTGTCCTATCGATATCTCTGGAAATATCCATAACTGTTGCGAAACCTATACATTTTCTGAAAGCCCGATAAACCGGCTTTAACTTGTGCTTTTGAATTTCCTGAACAAGACACATTATGTTAATATAAATTAGCATTAATTATCATAAATCAGGTTGAATAACCTCCATTTTGCTAGAAAACGCCATCTTGGGCGCCCGTGTAGCATCATGAAAATTCAAAACGCCACCAATTGCAGAGTTGTTTATGAAATCAAATCAAACTTGGCGTGTGAGTGGATCTCATGTGCCTGGCGCTTGTCGAATTTCAATTTTTAATTTTGCGTTACCGTGTGCCGTGTTTTTCGATTGACGACTTCGGGGTCTTCTATGACCCCTTTTGACTGTGTCGGACAGGAAAGAGTTATAAACCAGTTCAGGTCAGGAAGCAAACTTAAAGAATGAAATGAAACTTGCCTAACAAAAACACAACACAGATATCTTTCTAAACTATAACTTCAATATATCAACAGTTCTTGATTGTGAGAATTACCTTATATAAAGCTAAACCCATTCGCGCTACGATTTGGTTTTGTTAGGGAACTGTCATTAATTCCACCCGGGAGGGGGCAGACGGAAAACTGAAAATTTTTGTTAAAGTTTCGTGACCTAACCAAATTTCCCTGGATGGTTTCATGACCCAACTATACATTTTGTTTTAGTTTCGTGGCCCAGCGCATCTTAAATTTTAAATTTTCATACCGACAACACAGGAGTGCTGGGAACTGAGGGCCATATACTAGAGCAAGGAAAACAATCAACTTTGTTTTCAGCCGGATTTTCGCATTCCTGAACTCTTAGTCTCGAACCACTGAAATCCAAACTATATATACATGTACATAATTTCTGGGGGCAAGGGGTTCTCAAAACAACTTTTCTTATGGATATTACTTGGACTTACATAGCGTATATCAATTCCTATGTTATAAATATTTGTTTTCTTCGATTACTTCTGATACTAATCAAAAAGGTTTCATGGCGCATAAAAGGTTTTCCAAATGTTTTCGTAGCCCCACCAACTTTTGATTTATAGTTTCATGGCCCAGCACTTTTCCTTCTGCCCCCCTCTCTGGTGGAATTAATGACAGCTCCCTTTAAGCTTCACTATCCTATTTATAAACTCAAGGTTCATTTTCGCAAATTAATGTGCATTATTTCGTAGTAAACAGGTTTGGTATAACCAAAACGTTCTAACTCAATGGCATTGAGACGATCTTTAACAGCTACACTGGGATCGTTGACCGTTGCCTGGCTTTGGCGGCTGAAGAGCAACTGACCAAACATCTTCGCCGTTTTTTCTATCGCTATCAACATTTTCTCGGAGAGTCTTAACTACTTGTTCAAACATCTCATCGACACCTTGGCCAGTTTTCGCCGACGTCGAATAACTGGCAGTTATATTTTTATTTTTGCAAAACACCTTTGCCCTTTCTTTGCTCACGTCCACTTCGGCTTGCGAAACGTCGGTCTTCGTCGCAACTAAAAAACGTTTTGCTTCCTTCGTGTAGTTCACGGCGTCGTCATTCCAGCCTGAGAGGTTATCAAAAGTTGTCTTGTCGTTAACGCTATAGATCAACAACACCGCGTGCGCTCGGTGGTAATAATGGAAGGTTAACGAACCCATTCTCTCCATGCCGGCCGTATCCCATAGCACCAACTACAAGAAAAAAGCAAACAGTTCTTTTTCTATACCGCCTTTTCTGTCCAAAATCAATAC
Source organism: Chrysogorgia sp. JL179-B06 (assembly GCA_035772405.1). Lineage (NCBI taxonomy): Eukaryota > Metazoa > Cnidaria > Anthozoa > Scleralcyonacea > Chrysogorgiidae > Chrysogorgia > Chrysogorgia sp. JL179-B06. Next base: position 1,140,349 of record JAYKKM010000044.1, read on the forward strand.
ACCTTTATGAGTGTTCAAGACAGGGCCGTAGCGGTGCGTCACCCCCCCCCCCCCCCCTCCCCAACATTTACAAAATTGCAATATTCGGAAAATTCACAGTTGCAACCTCGTTCCTAGGGCATTTTGCCTCCACGGCGGAAGGTCGGCGAAAATGGCCCTGGGATCGGCTGGTCCATTCTATAATCCGATTGGCTTGTCACAAAACTCAATAAATTCAGCCGAGTATAATTTATTCATCTAAATCTGAATGCTGTCTTCAAATTTTACAGCAAATTAGAAGTGATTACCTTTTGTAAGAGATGACAATGGATGTATTGGTGGATATTATTGTTAGCTGCTTTTATGCCTACGACGAATGCTGACATGAACAACTCTGAAGAGCATTGAATATTTCTCAATTATTCAGGTCAACAAATTAAGTAGACAAAGGCAATGGAACAAAGACCACAAAAATTATCATACCTAAACACCCATAAATTCTGGGTGTCATGTGACCTTCCACCGTGGAGGCAAAATGCCCTGGGTACGAGTAAAGGCGGATTTCCACTTACATTTCTTCGCAAAAAAGCGAAAATTTTCCCGCGAAATGAAATACAGCGCATGTGTAGTGTACAATAATTATTGTATTGCCATATAATATACAACTTTCAAAGTTTTGCTTTGCGCAAAAGAAACACGTGAGCAGAATAGACCAATGAAATCGCTCCCTTCGATGAGACCCACAAATTAAAGATGGCGTCCGAAAATAACAGTTTTTACACTGTTGAAAATGTCAATATAATGTTGAGTCATATACAGTAAGCTTTGTTTCTTGAATGCCAGGACTGCGATTGGTTGGTTCCAATCGGTGAGAGCCAATCATATTCAAGCGAATCTCGACCTGAAAATTCAAAATGGCAGATAGCCCAATGTTGTCTGTGATTTCACTGATTTGTACTAAGAGTAGTTTGGAACCTGTTATCATCCAAAATGCCTGTCTTAAACATGACTGTGGGATACCAAGTATCTAGAGGGATACAGTTGAAGGTCTCTTGAACAGATGAGGACCTTTTTCAGGCGGAAAAAGATGTCAGACAGTGAATGACTTCAAGAAAATAATATATGCTGGTGAGTCCATAGTTCACGTGTGTTGAGAGTTAACTTGCGCGTTGTGTCGTTAGTAAGTTAGTACATTCACGTACATTTTACATAAGTGTACATGAATTAAAAGCAATGGTGTGACTTTCTCTTATCAGCAGTAAAAATATGTCCTGAAATTTTACTTGAATAAAAGTACTAAAAAAGTACTTTTCCAGAAAGGTAGTGTACTTCTGAAACGAAATATAAATTCTATGAATAATTATTCTACAAAACTCTGATGGAACTTTATTACAAGTAAAAAGTATTTGTTGAAAAAATACTTTGTTACAAGTAAATAATATTTTTTTATGTAAAACTTTGTTACTGGCAAACACTGCTAATAAGCCCCATTGAAAGCTCCTAGGACTTACCATATATATATATATATATTACCATATATATATATACAGCGGCAATACACTTGGCTATAAATAATTCTCATGACATATCTAGAAACATGTATCTGTAGATTGTACTATTACGCTCCTTCACTTCAGTGTTGTTGAGCACTCTGTGAAGTTGGTGTCCTTTAGTGATAATGCAACGCCCACCACCCTTGTGGTAGTTTGAGCACTCTGGACCTATACCGCTTCACGCTCTCTGGATGTGCGCATGACTGCTATTGTCCCACAAACGGCACAATATGTTCTTTCCAGCTGGAATTAAAACTGCGACCCTGCGATGCTAGTGCAGTGCTCTGACCACTGAGCTATGGAGGCCATTGCCGAGAGCCCAGTCACGAGTTCTGTATATATAGTGGTGGTAATGCCAGGATAAGATTTTGGGTATATTACAAGTAATATTTGGTATTTCACTCGATTAAACTACATGTTCTAATAATTTATGGTGAAGGAAATTTCGAGTGTTGAATATATACATTTTTAAGACCAAACCGGGACCAGTTGCGAAAAAATCGAGTGGAAAAAATCGAGTGAAAAAATCGTGTGAAATGCCCAAATATTACTTGTTATATATATATATATATATATATTTATAGATTTATATTTATATATATATATATATATATATATATATATATATTTATACAACAAACTTATCGTGGTAACAAACTTAAATATAGCTTTGAGTAACGTATATACCATGGTGATTGGTAATAACCTTAGAACGTTCTGAAACTGCTTATATATAAACACATTTATTACCAAAAATCTAACAATGACGTAATGTTAGAGAAAAGGAAGAGAAAAAAGAGATGAGTTCTTACAAGAACTGTTGAAGACTTGAGAATATAATAGGCTTAACTCTTTCCTGACAGGCTGAAAAACATCCAAAATTGAACCACCTCTTTGTTCTATTGATATCTCTTGAAATAACCATAACTGTTGCGAAAGCTGTACATTTTCTGAAAGCCCAATAAACCAGCTTTTACTTGTGCTTTTAAATTTCCCGAACAAAACACATTATGCTAATATAAATTAGCATTAATTATCATAAATCAAGTTGGAAAATTTACATTTATCTAGAAAAGGCCATCTTGCACGCCCGCGTAGCATCTTGAAAACTCAAAATGCCAGCAATCGCAGAGTTGTTTATGAAAATCAAATCAAACTTGGCAGGTGAGTGGATCTCATGTTCCTGGCGCTTGTCCAATTTCAATTTTTAATCTTGCGTTACCGTGTGCGGTGTTCTTCGATTGACGACTTTGCGGGTCTTCTAGACCCATTTTGACTCGGCCGGTCAGGAAAGAGTTAAGAAAATAATAGAGAAAATAATAGGCTTTATTATATATAAGCAGTTTCAGAATGTTCTAAGGTTATTACCAATCTTATCACCATCGGCATGGTATATATAACCATGGCGAAGCCCTGGTGATTTTGTCTAAAACAGGCCCACTCCAAACATTTACCTAATGATTGTTTTAGTCCTTGGCAATTAAACAATCAAAATCAAATTCCACATTCACCCAATTAATCCTTTTTAACAGATAAAACACACCAACGCGTAAAATATTGACCTTGTATTTGCGTTTACTAATACATCCTTGCAATTAATGGACAGAATATAAACATCAGAAGTGAAAAAGTAATATGACTCGATCTAATCCAAACACTAGCGCTAATGCACAAAATTACTTTTCGTCCTTAGGAGGTATCACTTGTTGTTTATGGATTAAATGTGCAAAGAAAATTTTAAATTGAAAGTGACATAAAGAAATGTTTGGAGACCAATAAGGAGAATATTCTGATGTATAATAATCCGAAAACGATCGCGTGAAAGCGCGCACGCTAAAGAAACTCATGGACTGTAGCCGCAGGTCCGTCCGTCATTCAAGCTGCGCATAATTTCTACCGCGAAACTCGGCCTTGTTTTGTAGACTCTGGCATAATCTAACTAATCCGAGTTTTGATACTGTAGTGATACAATTCCAGTGCGCGCTTTCCTCATGCTCTGACGCTGGCGTGAAAGAATTCCTGAAAAATTTTGCCGTGATTGCGTGAGCTTTCCAGTGTCTGCACTCGAGTGGCTCGTACGTGTCACTGCGCTCTCCGTTTAATATCCATAATTTCTGGTTATATTAGCCTTTGCTGTTGCTTTCATTCAACTTTTAGTTGAGTTTAATTACAATACAATACCTTTATTTTCTCGCCATCTTCGCTCGTGAACTCTCTCATGTAGCGATCCGCCCCGTTCAAAGTCGAACCTTTCATGAATTTCCCATGTTTGTAGCGCAGGAACAATGATGTCTTCCCGGATCCCGTGTCTCCCAGGAGAATCACCTTGTAGGTGGCAACTGTGGATTTGCTGAAATAAAGGTCGAAGTCAGGTCTATTGGTTTCGTCCTCGTCGCTGTCGACTAGTTGCGCCGCCATTTCGAAGAAGGCCGGTAAACACTGCGACGTGCGAAAAAATGTTTGTTTTCCCGGCGAGCGGAAGCGCAGTTTGTGCGTTCCACTTCCGACTTCTGCCTGGAATTACTAGGGAGATGCTGGCATCATGGGTACAGATGTTGCCAGAATTTCGAAAATTGCAGGTGATTTTTCGCAGATATCTAAATTTTTAGATATATAACAAGCGATATAAAACAATGCTATATAACAAGCTATATATAACAAGCTATATATAACAAGCTATATAAAACAATGCTATATAAAACAATGCTATATAAAACAATGCTATATAAAACAATGCTAAATAACAAGCTATATATAACAAGTAATATTTGGCATTTCACTCGATTAAACTACATGTTCTAAGGATTATGGTGAAGGAGAATTTCTAGTGTTGGAATACATACATTTTTATTTTTTAAGGCCAAACCGGAACCAGTTTCGAAAAAACAACCACTGAGCTACGGATGCCGTTGCCGAGAGCCTATAGTCACGAGCCTATAGTCACGAGCCTATAGTCACGAGTTCTGTATATATAGTGGTGGTAATGCCGGGATAAGATTCTGGGTATATTACAAGTAATATTTGGCATTTCACTCGATTAAACTACATGTTCGAAGGATTTATGGTGAAGGAAAATTTCGAGTGTTGGAATATATACATAAATATCTGCAACATCATTGAAAATGTATAATTTCCATTTCATTCACAGCAAATAAAAACACAACTAATTTGTATAACTTTTATACACTACAGCATTCTATATACAGTTCTTCAAGTTTAACTAAAACTGCGGGGTAGATTTAGTGATAACTATTTCCAGTATTATGAATATATATGGCTAATAGCCTAAATAGGTAATTAATAGCTATATTAAGAACATGGATCTGCGTTAATTACAATACAAAACTAACTCGTATATGCTCTTACCTTTGGATTTCGGTGTTGTGCGACGACATGTTTTCAACCAGAATGGATTTCCTTGTATATTACGTCAATAAGGACTGTCTTATCCGATTAACAGCCCATGGGATTCCCCGAAATCATGGGATGATTGGAATGTACTGGAAGTCTGTTGAGACGGATGTTTCGTTTTGTTTGTGCGTATTAAATTCCGGGAAGATTATTTTGCTTTTTGAGCAATGCGTCGTAGATTCGTCGCCGTGTTATATACGTCGAGTTTTGTCGAATTTAATCGATGTTCGCATTGGTTTCGAACATTTATTGGTTGAAATAACATCATAATTTGTGCATTAAATCATAGATGGAAATCATAGGGGGAACTGGTAGGAAACTTAACTCGATGTTTCGAAACCGGAAACGATGTTTGCACAACTTGCTATGGTAGTTACTTACTTATCTTCATCCAACGCCAGTCGGTGCCATGATATAATTCTTCCTCCAGCTCACTCTGTCCAACATAATCGCACGCAGTTCATCACCTTCAAGTCCAGTGTCTTCTTCAAGGACTTTCTTCAGTGTGGTGTTAGGTCGCCCAACTCTTCTGTGTACATCCGGTTTCCATAATAACACTCTTCCTGCTGTTCTTGTCTTGTACTCTTGTTCTTGTCTTGTACTCTTGTTCTTGTCTTGTACTCTTGTTCTTGTCTTGTACTCTTGTTCTTGTCTTGTACTCTTGTTCTTGTCTTGTACTCTTGTTCTTGTCTTGTACTCTTGTTCTTGTCTTGTACTCTTGTTCTTGTCTTGTACTCTTGTTCTTGTCTTGTACTCTTGTTCTTCTCTTGTACTCTTGTTCTTCTCTTGTACTCTTGTTCTTCTCTTGTACTCTTGTTCTTGTCTTGTACTCTTGTTCTTGTCTTGTACTCTTGTTCTTGTCTTGTACTCTTGTTCTTGTCTTGTACTCTTGTTCTTGTCTTGTACTCTTGTTCTTGTCTTGTACTCTTGTTCTTGTCTTGTTCTTGTCTTGTACTCTTGTTCTTGTCTTGTACTCTTGTTCTTGTCTTCTACTCTTGTTCTTGTCTTGTGTCGCCACAATTACGGAGCGACCAAGTCGCGAGTGTTTCACTTACAAGGACTGGATTTATATGTGATAATAGCAATTCTGGCTATTTCATCTATTTCAATATAATAAACAGTGACATTACACTCGAAGATAAAATTCGTTTCCCGCACGGTCATATAATATCTAAATTTAAAATCCCTCCCAAACAGATGTAACTGTAATTTTCTTTTCACAAGATATCGCACGCAGTTTGATAAAATTAGCATTTAATTTATAGGACTCAAATAGCACTCAAAGCTAATTCAGAGTTATTCATGCAAAAGACCTGTTTTAAAATCAATTTTGCCTCGTTTCTCAGACTTTTATATCTCCAGAAGAACAACACAGAATTCAAACTGGAATTCATTGCCATGAATATGCAAGTCCAAGGATCGAGTGCTGAGCGTAATTGGCGCGAACCAAAATCAAGAGGGTTCAAAACGGCCCGCGGTAGAAAGCAAGCAAAAAAGCACAATACCACGAGAAAGCAAGATTTGGCTAGTTTCATGTCTTGCAGGAAACGCCACTGTTTCGCTAGCTCTCCTGAAGTAGTGTCTTCTGCGCGAAGTTTCCTGGCAGATTGCCGACCTTTGAGAAAGATTCTCGCGTAGATAAATGCAGTGATTACCAAGAAAATAACGAAGTTAACGAAGTTTACGAGTCTGCCCACTCGCTCGTCCACCAAGGCGAAGCACGCCCCGACCAAAATCGTAGCGGGCATCAGCATCGCCAACTTCAAAAGCTTTTTTCTGGTCACCTTGGTCCGGTGGTATATCGGATGCACGATGGCCAGGTACCTTTCCACGTTCAGTGCCGATAATGTCCCTACCGACAATGCAGACAAAAATAAGGTCGTCCGAACACTAAAGTAAATCACGGTACAGTCTGCAATCCCAACAGCTACTTTCACCAAATACCAAGTCAACAGTGAACCGTTTACGCCGTTTGCGAGATCGATGGAGGAAAGGACTGCGACGAGAAAGTACGAGAGTTTTCCGTTGATCCGAGGAGACTTCCAGAAAGCTATCAGCGTTATCGTATTCAGGAGCACCGTTGCGACACTGAGCATGGAGTTGAAGGTTGCAGCAACCACGTCGTTGATAAAATATGCCTCGGAAGACACATTTAGATAGACCGTGCTCTCTTTGTCAGCAAACAAGCATCGAACGACTCCAGGTTTCAAATCTGACGCGGTCACATTCATGACTACGGTAGTATATAGTAAACTATACTTTTAGATATAGCGACTGCGTTTTCCTTTACTGACCACGAATGTGAAGTAGGTCTTCATCAACCGAGACTCTTTATATATATATATACGCAGCAAAATATATATACATGCACTAATGATATAGTATTATATAGCTGGTTATTATACTGGCTATTATAATGGCTATTATATATTTTTATATATTTCTCATTAAAACTTCGGCTGTTCTGGCCCTAATTGCCGGTATAATTATATAGATTCGCTAACTATAGTGTGTGTAAAAAAAACGGAACCGATTTGAAAGCCCAAGACACCGCTCAGCCAATACTAATTACCGGCGTAGGAAGCAGGGGGGGGGTGGGGGGCTTAGCCCCCCTAATAATTAGTATACACGTGTTATGGCTCAAAGAAATATCCAATCTTTCTTTCCTCGGACTCCAAGGCGTGCGTTAACTGAAGAAAGTAAATTTAAATTTTCTGTTGAGTGGCACTGTGTTTAATTCCCGCTAAAATAGTATGGATCCACAGGCGTTCTGATTCGTTTATACTGTTCATTAGCGTCTCAACAACTTATTCTTGCATGACGTATGTTCATATACAGCACGTACAGAAGCCCTTGATCTTGTGTCTGTTGCCAAAGAATTTGCGACTGCAAGCAGCCGCAGGCAATTATCTTTTCTATCTATTCAAGATGTCTCGGGGAATAATGCACCAGACTTCTACAATTCGCGCGATTTGTTAGGCACAGGGGCTCTGCACTTATGGCAGGAGGCCTCGCATTTTTTCGGTAAATACGTACCTAAAATGAACAGGTTTTGTGATTGGCTATGTGGAACAAAGTGGTTAGGGGTTAGGACATTGGTTTCTTTGTGGTTGATTCTATTGTTTTATTGTTTTAATGGTGGCGACCCCATTTTTTGGTTTGTTATTGGCGATCGAAAGCCCTTTTTAGACCAAAGATGTATCATGAATTGGTATTTTATAGCCTTCAGAAATCTCTTAAATCTCCGGCCTCGAAATGCAGGAAATGCCATTTCAGACTCTAAAATTCAAAATTTTCCGGGGGAGCAAGCCCCCGGAAACCCCGCCCTCATAACCAAAAACATCTTCGTACACCTCTGCTAATTAACATATCAAACAAACTGAAATATTTCAAAAACGAAGTAAAATACGGAAAAGTTGTAAAAGGTGTTACTCTATCATTTTACGAGTTCTTTCATATTAGACAAACTTAATTTTTGTTGCCAATGTCCTTTAACATGTTTCTTTGCAGTTATGCTCCTTCATACGTTTACAAGTTATCTTAATTTCCCAAGTGTATATAAGACCGTGTTTTTAATTTCCCAAGAGTATAAGACCGTTTTCTAAGGGTTCAGTTTTTTTTTATACACTCTGTAGAATGGCTATTATAAATAAGCTCAGAATTCTCCGGAAAAAACGAAAATCAAAATAGAATGCTTAGTGTCTAGACTGGGAAATTAAGATAACTTGAATTAGTGTATATGCATGCAGGTGAAATTATTTAAAAGCTTTTTTCTTCCTATGGTCAGAGGTGTCTAGGGCTTTCAAACTGTTACAATAGCTTGTTTGAAAAGAATACTAATTAAATCTTATAAGTTTTTTTCAGAAGATCTTCTGATATCTTTGAAAATCTTCGTAAGATTTTGGCAAAATGTTGGTAAGATCTTGTCTAGTTTGTACACCTTTTGTCCAATTTTGTCGCCATGCACTTATATATTGTACTCTGTCTATAAACGCCAGACTACTTTTCTAACACGTCGCCAGACTATAGAGTGAGTTTGGACAATAGGCCTTTATGAATTGTGGCGACGAAAAAAACAAGTGACAAATTTCATGTTTTTTTGCGTCTCATTGAGCGAGAGCGCCAGACGATTTTACTCTGTAGGTGAAAACCTTTTGACAATATAACGCACAAAAGACCGTAGCTGCGCCCAACGAGTTGAAAACCTTTTGTCAATATCACGCACAAAAATTGTGGTAGTTTACTATAAGTCATCAGGGACCGCGGAGCAGGGGGGCTGGGGTGGGGGGGGGGGGGAGGGCTTAGCGATATATTTGCGCGTTGCGCAGATACAAAAAACGGAATCCTTACAAAATTAATTAGTATTCTTTGAAAACAAGCTATATTTAGTTTGAAAGCCCTAGACACTTCTGAGCCATAAGAAGAGAAAATACTTTAAAGTGGTACTACGATCAAATTTTTACCTATCGATATTTTTACGTATTTATAAAGCAGAGCTGCTAAATGTTACTTGGTCGAAACCGCTTTGCGATTCGACGATGGCAAGTATTATTTTTACTATTTTATTTTATTTTTTTTAACAACCCTCCGAGTTGTTATGTCCGCCATTAATCGTTCATGTTCCTGACCAGCGTAACGAAGTGACGTCGGATTCTCAACGCGAATGGCTAATTCTTCAAGTAAATCAAGGTCGTTTTTTCAAATTCTTCGTCTGAAAGGCTGAACATTTCATCTACTTCTCGAAGAAAACAAGAAAACAAGTAACCTCGACTGAAATTCAGGCGTAGCATTGAGAATCTGACGTCACAAACCATATTCCTTTTGATATTGCGGGCTCACGTTTTTAGTAATGGTGGCCTAAATAATAGTGATTTCAGAGCTCAAAATACTTACTTCAAAATACAATTTTTAAGTTTTTTTTTACATCGATGATCACTTTCGACCCTGAAATACTCTTCTATGCTCGGAAAATCTAAAAGACGCGGGTGAATTTTCATCGTAGTGCCACTTTAAATACTTTATAATTTTATTTTATTATTAAGTTTTAATGTAATTATCTTAGATTTTTAAGAGGGCCACAGGTTTGTCAGTGTGAACTGTTACGTGTCACTAAATAAAGTTAATTATTATTCGTAGTACAGCATTAGCACCAGGCTCTACTTTCTCTTCCCACCCCAACCTCGTAGACCTGAAAACTCAGGTTAAGTTCTCGTAATTAGCTGCTTGATCAAGCTCTATAGTTCAGGTTACGACCACTTTTCGAGTTCCCCTGCTGGTGGCTGCTTACTCTACTGCTGTATCTTAGTTCGGTTTTTCACTTTCCTGCCTCGCCTCTGGACGAAATGCGTGGAAAGACTCCAGCTTATAACTGAGAGATGGAAAGAAACTCCCATGCAAAGACTGCGGAATTCGGCTTGGGATCGTTGCTCTGGCCAGCTCGTGAAAAGTCGACGCGTCCAAGACCACCATAAAAGATTTCCGTCCCCTTGTGCCGACGACCGCCGACAGAACTACGCCGTCGTCTTCATCTTTGGCACCAGGCCTCTCCACGAACACGGGCTCCGAGGGATAACAGTCAAACTCGTACCAGACCTTCTTTTTTTTCGTCTTCGTGTCAAGCTTCACGAGCTGATTCAGGAAGTGGCCGTGCTCGCGCGGGCAGCTTCCGTACACGAATCTGTAGTCCACGCCATTGTAGCGATAATTGATTCTGGGAAGTTCCAATGAGCTGCCAAGGATTTCATAAAGCAAGTGGCCTGATTGAGTGGCAGATTTGTTCTTTCTTGGAATTTCGAGACGATACCTTCGTACTTCAGCATCAGCAAAATTTTCACCTACCTAATCATGAAAAATAATTTCGGATATGTATTTGTGATATATATATATATATATTTATAAAATAACAAATTAAAAACGCACGCGCTGATTGGCTGAAAGCCGTGTTTCTATAACTCGACTGTAAGACGAACCTTTGCTACAAACAGCATTCCGCCTTTCACCCAACACTTACCCGACCCCAAACCCCAACCCCTTAAAAACCGCCGGCTACGCAGGCTAACAAACAGCTAAAATGTCGATAAATATGTTCTGTGACAGCCAACAAGAAGAGCAGCCCTCACCGAATATAAGCCCTCTCCGAATATAAGCTCTCTCCGAATATAAGCTCTCTCCGAATATAAGCTCTTCCCGAATATAAGCTCTTCGAATATAAGCCCTCCGAATATAAGCCCTTTTCGAATATAAACCCTCTCCGAATATAAACCCTCTCCGAATATAAACCCTCTCCGAATATAAACCCTCTCCGAATATAAGCTCTCTCCGAATATAAACCCTCCGAATATAAACCCTCTCCGAATATAAACCCTCTCCGAATATAAGCTTTCTTCGAATATAAGCCCTTTTCGAATATAAGCCCTCCCGAATATAAACCCTCCGAATATAAGCTCTCCGAATATAAACCCTCTCCGAATATAAACCCTCTCCGAATATAAGCTTTCTCCGAATATAAGCTTCCGAATATAAGCCCTCCGAATATAAGGCCTCTCCGAATATAAGCCCTCCGAATATAAGCCCTCCGAATATAAGCCCTCCGAATACAAGCCCGCCGAATATAAGCTCACCGAATATAATCTCTCTCCGAATATATAATCCCATGAGGGCTTATTTTCGGTATAGTTTACGGTATTCTTACCTCTTCTGGCTTTGAGTTGCGAAGATGGTGCAGGTAATACTGATTGACGATGGATGCGTCGGGATAACAGCAAATATCAACGATCACCACGTCGCCATCATCGTAAGTATTGACATGGTGAAACGCGAAGAAACTCTGTGCTAGATAGGTCGCCACGCACGACCCGGATTTCCTGTCGATGAGGTAAAACCTGGAGGGCTGCTTCGTATCCCAGTGCATGCAATCGTGGAACGATCGTTGCGCTATCTTCATCGTGAGCACCTCGTAAGAGTTGACCGTGAACGGATTCTCCACGAAGACGAAGTAGTTCGGAGTGAGGCCGAAGCTGTGGTAATAGACAAAGCGATTGTGAGGTCGAATGCTGGCGACCACCGTCGCTCCTTCGAGCGATTTTTCTTTCTTGATGTGGTTGGCACGCTCGGTGGGAGGAACCTGGACGATGTTGTAACTCGAGGTTTTACCAACGGAGGTCATAACGTGAAACACGTTACCGTCGACGTCTTCGTGTGGATGCGCCATAGCATACACCATTTTTTTTTGAGCTGTATACGAATGATAATAATATAAAATAATAAAACTTTATTTATACTCAGTTGGAAATATAGGAAACACGGTGCTAGTTAGACTGAATCTCTATCTCTCTCTATCTCTCAGTCTCTTTCTGTCTCTCTCAATCTCTCTCAATCTCGCTCTTTCTTTCTCTCTCTATCTATCTATCTAAGTCTAACGCTCTCTCTCTCTCTCTCTCTATCACTCTCTATCTGTCCTCTCTCCCTCTATCTCTATCTGTCTCCATCTATATGTGGCTCTCAGTCTCTTTCTATCTCTCTCTATCTATCTTTCTATCTCACTCTATGTCTCTCTCTCTCTCAATCTCCCTCTAACTCTCTTTATCTCTCTCTCTAATTTGTACATTAAGGGTACCTTAATGTACAAAATTGTTAATGATATGTCTCCCAGATATTTAAATGAAATGTTCGTTCCTTTAAATGAAGCGCATGGTCACAATTTAAGAAACTCGGAGGTAGATGTTAAAATTCCATTGCCTAAATCCGAGTACCTAAAACGTAGTTTCACGTATAGCGGTGCTGTTTTATGGAATGGACTACCATCGATGATTAAAACTGCTAACTCTGTAAATATTTTTAAAAATCTTATTCACTGTCATAAATTTTAATCTGTTAATATTGTATATAATTAGTCTCTATGTATATTTATTCCTTTTATTATGTAACTAACGGCTTTTATGAAAAACAATGTAATATTGATAGAATTACCGTTATTAAATAAAGTTGTCTCTCTCTCTCTAACTCTTTCTATATCTCTCTCTATCTCCCTCTCTCTCCCTCTCTCTCTCTCTATCTCTCCCTCGATCTCTCTTCTATCTCACTCTCTATCTCTCTATTGTACATGAAGCGAAAATTAATTTTGTCTTAATGGAAAGAACACTTAAAATGACACAGTAACATATTTAGCAGTTTTTCGTTTCCTTGCTTTTCCTTGCTTGAGATATTTCAATTTGTTTGATATGCAAATTAAACAACTTGACGTCACACGTGCATAATGACCTATCCGAGAAGATATACATGTCTTTGCTATTATCTAACCTAATTAATTCGAAGGAAGCATGTGCGCGTGTTTCTCCCACAACACCAACCATGTAGATTTTCAAGTGATTTCTGTTGACATTTTAAGACGATGCAAACCGGGATCAGTTGCGAAAAACTGCATTACCACCACTATATATACAGAACTCGTGACTAGGCTCTCGGCAATTAACACCCTCCGAAGCTTAGTGGTCAGGCACTGGACTAGCATCGCAGGGTCGCCGGTTCAATTCCAGCCGGGGCCTTCGTGCTGGGGCCCGAAGAGATAATGGTTGGGTAACTGAAAATTCTAAGATCTAAATGGTTGGGTAAAAAAATCACTTCTCTGAAGGGTTGGGTAGCAAATTTTCATGACTTTATATAAAAAAATTTCATCATTTAAAATTGGAATCTCGTCATCAATTCTCCTTAGTCATCGTTGCACATTAGCTTTTGTTATTGTATTCCTCTGCTTGTTTTCCTTGGATTTCGGCTCTGTATATAGAGATAATAATCTGAAAGTTACACTAGGATCTGTCTGTATATCTATTCGGGTTTGTTATTAAAACTTGTATCGACGATATGCTGGGACTTTTGTTATTGTATTCCTCTCTTTGTTTTCCTTGGATTCCTGCTCTGTATAGGGAGATAATAATCTGAAAGTTACAGTAGGATCTGTCTGTATATCTATATTTGGGTTTGTTATTAAAACTTGTATCGACGATATGCTGGGAATTGGACTTTATCTAACTTTTTTCTTCTTGTGTTGGGTAAAAAATTTCTTTACCCCTAAATGGTTGGGACGGTTAAATTTCTGATCTTAATTTGGTTTGGTAAAATGTTTTTCTAGCACCAAATCTATTTCTCTTTGGCCCTCCACCCCGACCATAAATAATGATCTCTTTATTTTAATATTACACTGGCCCGTCCTTTTCAAAAACACTTACTTTTGAGCTCTGTCCTGATATCAATAACGTCCAAAAGATCCAAGGTCCTCGGATCAATTTCGGCCATGTACGGTGAATCGCTGTTGGCGAACAGTTTGCCTTTCATTTCGAACACGTTCACCGAAGAATTGTCGGTGCGCTCCGGTGGCGTGAAGTACGAGAAGAAACGCGAGAAGATGTTCTGACAGGGATCCGGAACCTCGGCCGTGCCGAACTCGGCGTACACAATTCGTTTCTGCTCTTCCCCCTCGACGAACGCCTGTGTTCGAAGGTACTTGCTCTTGTACGTTACTACTCCTTTATCGATGGAGAACGCATGGAGCAAGGCTAAGCCATCGAACCAGTGCTTGAACGCGTGTTTATCGAATTCGTATTTCGCCGGAGCATTTCGCAAAAGCGTTCCGTTGACCCACTCGGGGATGACTCCCGTCACTTCTGCTGTGATGAGTTCGGGAGTTTCCGGAGCAGTTTGAAATAATTCGTCCATATATCCGAGTTGTTCTGCAGCGCAAGTCTTGGTGAAGGTTTTTGACGCCAAAGGCTCCAGCAACTGGGTAATAACGCGGATTAATATAAGTTTTGCTGGCGTCATCTCGGTATTATGACACGTATAATCTATCACGTCCTGATGTGTATCAGAGATATATTTATCCAGCGAATGTCCAAAATGCTGACTTATAGTCAGAGCCGGGGATTAAGGCAGGGACGGATGGGACGGCAACTCAAGGCCTTGGAGAAAAATAGGCCCTTTTCAGCCACCAGACTTGTTTTCTTCACTGCAATGTTTTCCATCCTAATTTGGACAAAATATCAGTGGCTGATGAGTAGTAGCTGTCCGACCAGTAATAATGCGAGCTGCTCTATTCTGTAACTTTTGCAATTTATCTTCTAATTCACCTGAGCAGTTGTCCCAAACAAGGGAACAGTATAGTCAAAGTGAGCTAGGACTAGAGCTTGATATAATTTCTTTAGACTATCCTTACTGACTACATCTTTAGCTCTTCGTAGGATTCCTATTCGTTTTGATATTTTTTGGATACATGATCAAAATGTTTTCTCCATGTTATTTTTTCATCAACAAAAACACCCAGTCACACGATTAATATTTTGAGCGTCAAGACATAGTGTCTATTTCAATTCGTGATAATCTCTGTCGAGACCCGATGATCATGTTTTGCTGATATTCAGAGATCATTTAGTATTCGCTAGTAGCCAGTGATGTTAGCTATTTCTAGTTCTATATTTAGTTTCTCTCAATATCTTCTCCCGAAACACCGGTTACAGTTGTATTAGTATATCATCAGCAAATAACGCAGGAATAGAATCGTTATTAGGCAGATTGTTTACAACACTGATCTGTGAAACATGAAAAAAAGACAGCTTTATGACATATGTATATATTATAACGATCGAAAACGATCGATATTGGCCCTAATGTCTCCGCCAGCTCCAGGCTATAGTTTAGCTGATAAAAAGCTTCTAAAAGCACGTGCTTGATGTAGCACAACACGCCGCTTTGCAGTTGATATCAGTAACTCTAAAGAGGAATTATAGATTAGTATTTGATCCTTTCCCAGCTCATATGCGACGTAAAACTCTTAACTACGATTTAACTGGCTATCGGTAGTTCAAACACTTAGCTAAGAACGAAGGTGAATCGTACATACATACATACATACACCCTCCCTATGCATAGGGTAGGGGCCAAGGTCACCAATGGTGGCCTCGGATCTCAGCGCAAAATGAACACAGCAAAATTCAACAGAGTTTCTTAATTCGTCCTCGCCATGCCACACGGTCTTCTGCCACAGTTGTCCAGTCTTTCATGTTCAGATTCGTCTTCGCCAAAGCTTTTCTCTGAGGCCACGTCCTGATAGGTGAACTCTGGGCAGTCAAAGGTGAATCTATAGCTCGTAATAGGCAGGGGTATACTCCCGCGAACTATAAATGAAGTTCATATATATGAAAGATCTTACTGACTTTAGTTTATTCCCAAAGCTTCAGCATTCCTATCAATTTAGGGACTAGGTTATTATGGAAAAAATTTTACCCAACCAAATTAAGATCAGAAATTTAACCGTACCAACCATTTATGGGTAAAGAAAATATTTTATCCAACCCAAGGAGAAAAAAGTTAGATAAAGCCCAATTCCTAGCATATCGTCGATACAAGTTTTAATAACAAACCTATAGTCATTAGATATACAGATACAGACAGATTCTACTGTAACTTTCAGATATCTCCCTATACAGAGCAGCAATCCAAGGAAAACAAGCAGAGGAATACAATAACAAAAGATAATGTGAAATGATGACTAAGGAGAATTGATAATAATAATAATAATTATTATATTTATATAGCGCATCATATCCACTAATTGTTCATGGCGCTTCACAACAATGCTACTATAAATAAAATACAAAATTAATTAAATGCCTACATAATATAGATCTTTAGGGATTTCTTAAAAAGTAAAAGTGTACTAGATTTACGAATACTAAAAGGCAGCTTGTTCCAAAGTCTTGGGGCACATGCAGCAAAAGCTCTGTCACCAAAACTCTTGGTGTGCGTTCTCGGTTGTGTCAAAAGCTCTTTAGATTCGGACCGTAGAGTTCCGAAGACTTCTGATAATGTAATAAGACAAATAAGTCTACTAGATATACTTAGGACTATACCCATTCAGTGTTTTGTAAACATGCAAGTAATAATATCTTAAATATGATACGATAGTGGATTGGAAGCCAATGAAGTTCAACCAACACAGGGGTAATGACGAGATTCCAATTTTAAATAATGAACTATTAATTTTTTATGTAAGTAATCATGAAAATTTTGCTACCCAACCATTCAGAGAAGTGATTTTTTTACCCAACCATTCAGGTCTTAGAATTTACAATTAACCAACCATTTTCTCTTCGGCTCTCACCCCGGCCATAATTAATGACCCGTCTCTTATAGTTAAGAAGATATGGCCAGTTGAAGTTGAAAATTTGAGGATCATTTTTGACGCCATATTTGTTTTGAAAATATGACGTCATTGAGTCTTTATCGGCAGTGGAGTTGTTTTGATGGCGTCACATAGTGATAGCTGTTGTGAGTGCTCTTCGGACATCTGAAGAACGTCCATCTGAAGATAACCGCCGCTGAGGCCGTCGAAACGTCAGTCACCAACAATAGTCTTTCTCAGACTACAACAATCGCATATCACATAGTGATATGGGCGATCACATAGTGATAGCTGTTGTGAGTGCTCTTTGGCGGAAAATTAGTCGAAATAAACTATTTGGTTCCTCATGCGGGAAAGTAGAGGAGCTTCTTAGGTATAATAAGAGATACAAATATGGATATGAGAAACAAATATGGCGTCGAAATTGAACTCCACTTATATTTTGACTGGAGCTGGTACTCCTAAATTACTAAAATAATAATATAAAATAATAATATATAATACATTTATACACACAATACTCCAGAAACTAACATATAATTACTATACATCCGTAGAAAATTGTTGAAGAATTTCTCTCCACTTATTGTTGATAATATTTATTGATTAAATTTTTAAAAGATTGAATGGAGAGTTGACGATATTCTTCAATAATTTCAGACTGACGGAGGTTATTCCAAGATACAACACCGAGATCAAATGAAAAGCTTTTTTAAGGAAACTTGTCTTCGGTTTATCATGCAGGTAAAGTTTTTGATAATAGTACTTCTCATCAGACATAGTTTGACGCTACTCTGGCTTTAAAAAGTTTTTTGAACGTAACTTTAAAAGTTATTGTCCATGACCCAACGTTTCGACACTCTAGTCTAGTGTCTTCGTCAGGGGTGATCGTTGTAAAGTTAGGATCCCTATTTATACCCTCATAGATCGACCGATGATGACGTTATCTAGTAACAAGATGCAAATAAGCTTCTGGTAATAAACCACCGTCATCGCGTTTCAATGGGGCGTCGGCGCTATTGATATGCCGCGCACGCGTGCTCCGACAAAGCAACATTTTCCATTTTTGAAAAGAAAGCAGCCTTTTGGTGTTCTTTTAAGCGCGTACGAAACTGACACTGTTCTTACTCTGATGAAGGGCTCCGCTCGAAACGTCAGTATTTCGTCACTAAATTCTTGGCAGTTTACCACCTTTGCACTTTGCTATATATATATTCAAAACACTGTCTACGCAGCACTCTACTTTTTGACGATCCTTATGTTTCGCAAAAAGGTTTTTGAGCAACTTTTACGTTGAAACGTTGGGTCATGGACAGTAACTTTTAAAGCTAGGTTCAAAAAACTTTTTAAAGCCAGAGTAGCGTCAAACTATGTCTGATTTATCACCTTGTTGCGTTGGCAAATTATTTATTACTTCTCATGTTATATAAATATGCATAATTATGGCGGATACTAAACAAATCTGATAGTGGTATGGATAACAAGTTGTCGCCACGTGGTCTTAACTGTTTTTTCAAAACATTTTATCATTCTATTGGATAAGATCGTGATTTTCATTTTTAGCGGGGCCGTTTGCGCGTATTTTATTAAGACCTTATAAGGAGAACGGAGATCGTGGATAAGATGGTTGGATTTTTATCGCTGAATTAGAAATTACGAATTACACGCACGTTGTTCTTGTCTAAAGGCCTGTAGCGTCGAGAGGGCGGGGGTAGGCGGGGTTACCCCTGGCCCAGAAGGAGCCCGGGCGATGATCGAGGATGAGCATGAAATCTTGTTGGTCAGCAGTCACATTAATTGGATAACATCAAGGGCTCTAACAGACTCTTCCATATGCTGATGTGTAGCCATGGAGATACTGTATAAACAATATATATACAGTTACAGTATTTATGTGTAATTACAACAATAACAATTCTATTTGATTTTCAACATTGGCATTTACATTGTATTAAATTGGAGTAATAAGGCACCTGTGTCTCCAAAAATGTTGATCTGTATCTTATTCACCCAAGTGTATACACATCTTTTTATATAGATTTTAGAAAATAAGAACCTGTTTCAAATTTTAGGCTAAACAGGTTCTTGTATAGATGGGGTATAACTGGCAAATTTTAGCCTAACAGGTTCTTAAAAACTAGGTTCTTACTCGCGGGTTTTTACTGTATAGCAAATCCGCAAAAAATTCGGTTCAGAGAGCGAAAAGGAACGTGCATTCAAGCAGAATGTATGTCATCGTGGATTCTGTAATAGCAGACCTAACAACACGGCTACGATCTCTAATGCTTTCTTTTGCAGTATTCGCAATTATCAGAAGACCAAATTCTTCAGGCTTGTGATGTTTTGACAAAGCCGAAGTATCCTGATGATATTTCCCAAAACAAGGACAAGTAAAAGAAATTCGTTCAGATAATGGTACAAATTTTACGAGTGGAAACAAAGATCTGGGAGAAGCAATCAAGCAATGGAATCAGGAGAACATCCATAACTATACCTGCTTCAAAACCAGATAAAATGGACATTCAATCCTCCATCGGGTTCTCATTTCGGTGGTATTTGGGATTGGGAACGATCTATTAGAACGACGCGAAAAATCTTGAACACAGTTACAGTACCAAAGAACAGAGTGCGAACATTCATGTGAAGTCGAGGCGATCATCAATGGCCGACCAATTACACCAGCCTCTGGGCCCACACGACTTGGATGTTCCTATCCCACATCATCTGTTGCGGTTACGGTCAGAGAACACAATGTCTCCAGGGATATTCAAGAAACAAGACTGCTATTCACGTCGCAGATGGAGACAAGTTCAATATTTAGCTGATGTCTTCTGGAAGCGTTGGCTTCGAGAGTACTTACCACTCTTACAAGAACGGCAAAAGTGGTCTCGAACCAAAATAAATATTAGCGTTGGGGATATTGTGCTCATTAAAGACGAAAACAGCCCAAGAAACTCATGGCCTCTCGGTAGGATAACAGAAGTCTTCCCAGATTCAAAAGGACTCGTTCGTCAAGCGAAATTAAAGACCAGATCAACCTAACTAGAACGTCCTGTCGATAAACTTTGCTTACTCGTAGAATCGGACTCGTATAGAATTAGACATTTAGGAATTAAGCTCACTTGCATTTATCCTCAGATCCTCCGTGTATGTTTATTAATGCACTTATTAAAGTATGAGACAACCTTTAAATTAGGGGCCGGGGTGAAGGATCTGAACATTGTCTCATACTTTAATAAGTGCATCCGAATCCTAAGGGACAAGTTTATGTAAATTCAGTAAATATGTTGGTAAAATGCAAATTGGAGAGCAAAGGGCAGTGTTATAAGATAGAGATGTAGCTGTTGATTTACAAAGATCCGTCACCAAAACGTAAGTAATCGTGTTTGTTATGTGTTTGTAAGTAATGTATCTATACTTAGTCTGTCGTCGTTATATAATATCGTTTAAAATCTTCCTGTAATGTTCACCTCAAAAGTCCGGGTGTGCGTGACGTAGCACATGTGCGTAATGAACCTTTGCACACAGATAGTGCAAGATGAAACACAGTTGACAATGTTAGGCATGCATAGGTATGACAAGCACACGTCCGATATTATTTTATCCTTATCAAGACAGAGTATGAGGGTGTTTTATGAAATCCGTTCAAGGGGCCTGGGTACAACAGTGTTACCTTGACAACAAAATTAGGGACATCAACTGTGTTTCATCTTGCACTATATGTGTGCAAAGGTTCATTTGATTCTGACACATAGTAACTGAGCTATATGACGTCATAATTTGTGCTGAATCAGCAATTTGTTTGTGCCATATTTCCCCTTGATTTTGGCATCTTTAAATCTTTATAACTCTGGAACTAGAAAAGATATCAAGGAACGGTAAACAGCATATCGTCCTACTTTTTGATGCTCTTTCAAATGAAGCATTAAAAGAATTCACTTTAATATATACACTTTTTTTTACATATAAACATGAAGAACAACAAGTGATAGTATAGTAATGCTACGAGACGAATTACACTTCAAGAAGATTGTTTTAAAGGATCTAGGATTATCACATGAGTTAGGTGTTTGCCAGGGATTTAGAGTAGCATCTGCGCATGACTTGAGTGACAAAAACACATTCAGAAAGTGAATTCTGCTATTCAAAGTTAAGGACGAATCGAAGGTATACACACAAAAACAATATATGAAGAAATCAGAGAATTTAAATGAGTCAATTCCAACAGTGATCCCCCCGCATTTGCTTGCCAGGGCCGGACATGGTACTAGGCGGTCTCAAAAAACCCCGGGGATTTGACAATATTGAAGCCCACAAAGGACTATGGGCGTGAATGTTTCCCTCATGGTCTATGTCATAGTTAAACTGTATCTTTTACTGTTTATCAGCTCCTGGGAGTGGAACATTTGCCCACTAGTAAGTGCTCCGTAGCCAAGAATTAGCACTATCTTTACAAATAAAATGCCACTTCCCGGCGGTTTCCAGGCGGGGGGAGATGGGGTGAATTTCACTCTTGGAATTGACGCATGCATAAAGGTGGATTTCCATTCAGTGCTTTTGATTGCGCTATCGACAATATCGACTTTATTCAATCGCTTTCTTTTTAATTGTCTACCTCGACTTGAATTGAACGGATCCGGTCGAGAGCTCACAATTCAAAAGAAGGCGATTGAATAAAGTCGATCGTGCGATTCTCAAAGCACTGAATGGAAATCCACCTTTACGCAGGCATGGACGAGCCAAAGAAGACATACAGTATATCTCGGAATAAAATACAGAAATTTGTTGACTGAATATAGGAATAGCTACTTGTTCTTTCTGTAGTTCATATAACAGTTAAAGGACATTGGCAACACAATTTAAGTTTGTCTAATATGAAAGAACTCGTAAAATGATAGAGCAACACCTTTTACAACTTTCCCGTATTTTACTTCGTTTTTGAAATATTTTAGTTTGTTTGATATGTAAATGAACTGGTGTCTGACGTCAGGTGCAGGGTAGAGAATTTTCACTCATTAAAATATTAGCTACATCTTCAAGTTTGTTCCACAAATTTACTTGAAAATGTGCGTATAACAACTCCCCATGATAATGAACGTTGTAAACTTAGCAATCACTGAGATATAATAAATTTTTTAATGAGTGAAAATTCTCTACACTGCACCTGACGTCAGACACCATCTCATTTACATATCAAACAAACTGAAATATTTCAAAAACGAAGTAAAATACGGAAAAGTTGTTCGAAAAAACGAGTTCTTTCATACTAGACAAACTTAATTTTTGTTGCCAATGTCCTTTAAAGGTGTTCGGACGTATTCCGTTGCTAAACAACCAGTTGCTAAGGACAGGTCATTTAGTGCCCAATATACTTCACGAGTGGACAATAAATTCAAGGTATAACCAACATATTTTATGTGTGGAATATGTTGGCAAACTGCTTTCGTCTGGTGTCGTATTTGATGACGTCACCATGACGTCATCAACAAACACAAAAACTCTATAATTTTCGTCATTTTTTACAGTGTGCTATATATTTTTAGTGTCATATAAACCTAAATTACTTCCTACAAAAAGTACGCATGGATTCATTGATATATTAAATAAAAACGAAGTTATGAAAATTTGATTGTGTTTATTAACCTTAAAAATCCGATATCTCGGCTAATTTTTAAAAATTCTTAAAATCCATACGTACTTTTATGAAGGTAACCTTCCAGATTCAAATCACACGTAAAAAAAAAATTTCTTAAAACCTTCGAAGATTATAGGAATTTTCATATTTCGATGACGTCATCATATGACATTACCAAACGAAAGAGTTTTGTCCACATATAGTACATACAGACTGTCTTGATGGATTGTTAAAACTGTGAAATTGTAAGGCAAATTTTGTCAATTCTAAGCTTCCTTAGCAACGGATATAAGGTCTGCAAATCGAAATACGTCCGAACACCCTTAATGTCTGAGTCGCGCGGACATCGCAGGAATCGTCTCACTGACAATTAGAAGGTTATATGTTCGATTCCTCTCCAGGATTCACGAAAATTTTCTGAGAATTCGAGCTTGACGATCCGCGGCTCATGTATCGTCTGTCAGTCAAGTACTCCAAGCTCCCTCGTAGTCATTTACTACATCAATATATATATATATATATATATATATATATATATATATATATATATATATATATATATATATATATATATATATATATATATATATATATATATATATATATATATATATATATATATATATATATATATATATATAATATATATATATATATATATATATATATATATATATATATATATACTGCCTGAAGATTCTTTTACAGATGAAACAAGTTGTAGCAGACCAGTTTTGAGGTAAGCGAAAATCTATTATTTGCTCTAACTATATGTTGTTGAGCATTTTCATTTCCTAGACCAAAACCTACACGTATATATATATATATATATATATATATATATATATATATATATATATATATATATATATATATATATATATATATATATATATATATATATATATATATATATATATATATATATATATATATATATATATATATATATATATATATATATATATATATATACACACACAATACATAACAGTTCATGTGCCTATTACCATTTTCATTCTTGCTATCAGGACTCAATTCCAATACTCATTCCTTTGAACCTTTCTCTTTGGTCTGCACGAAGATCCTGCCAGAAAAGATATATGATTAACCCCTTTACTTTTACATCGAAAAATGACCGAATTTTAAGGTATTTTTAACTCATATCAATATCTAGGGCATTAATTTTTCATATTTTAAGTTTATTTCGAAAAGTTGAAAATGGTCGAAAATCGTCAAAAAGTTAAGGTTAACCCTTTACTTTTTGTCCAAATTTGCCCATTTTTTCCAAATTTTTGGATGTCAAAAAATGACTAAATTTACGCTAGTTTCTGCTCATATTAATACCTAAGGCATTATTTAGGCTATATTTTCATATTTTGAGCTTATTTTGACAAGTTAAAAATGGTCTAAAATCGTCAAAAAGTTAAGGTTTACTTTTTGTCCAAATTTGGCCATTTTTGCCAAATTTTTGGATGTCAAAAAATGACTAAATTTACGCTAGTTTCTGCTCATATTAATACCTAAGGCATTATTTAGGCTATATTTTCATATTTTAAGCTTGTTTTGACAAGTTAAAAATGGTCGAAAATCGTCAAAAAGTTAAGGTTAACCCCTTTACTTTTTGTCCAAATTTGCCCATTTTTGCCAAATTTTTGGATGTCAAAAAATGACTAAATTTACGCTAGTTTCTGCTCATATTAATACCTAAGGCATTATTTAGGCTATATTTTCATATTTTAAGCTTGTTTTGACAAGTTAAAAATGGTCGAAAATCGTCTAAAAGTTAAGGTTAACCCCTTTACTTTTTGTCCAAATTTGGCCATTTTTGCCAAATTTTTGGATGTCAAAAAATGACTAAATTTACGCTAGTTTCTGCTCATATTAATACCTAAGGCATTATTTAGGCTATATTTTCATATTTTAAGCTTGTTTTGACAAGTTAAAAATGGTCGAAAATCGTCAAAAAGTTAAGGTTAACCCCTTTACTTTTTGTCCAAATTTGGCCATTTTTGCCAAATTTTTGGATGTCAAAAAATGACTAAATTTACGCTAGTTTCTCCTTATATTAATACCTAAGGCATTATTTAGGCTATATTTTCATATTTTAAGCTTGTTTTGACAAGTTAAAAATGGTCGAAAATCGTCAAAAAGTTAAGGTTAACCCCTTTACTTTTTGTCCAAATTTGGCCATTTTTGCCAAATTTTTGGATGTCAAAAAACGACTAAATTTACGCTAGTTTCTGCTCATATTAATACCTAAGGCATTATTTAGGCTATATTTTCATATTTTAAGCTTGTTTTGACACGTTAAAAATGGTCGAAAATCGTCAAAAAGTTAAGGTTAACCCCTTTACTTTTTGTCCAAATGTGGCCATTTTTGCCAAATTTTTGGATGTCAAAAAATGACTAAATTTACGCTAGTTTCTGCTCATATTAATACCTAAGGCATTATTTAGGCTATATTTTCATATTTTAAGCTTGTTTTGACAAGTTAAAAATGGTCGAAAATCGTCAAAAAGTTAAGGTTAACCCCTTTACTTTTTGTCCAAATTTGGCCATTTTTGCCAAATTTTTTGGATGTCAAAAAATGACTAAATTTACGCTAGTTTCTGCTCATATTAATACCTAAGGCATTATTTAGGCTATATTTTCATATTTTAAGCTTGTTTTGACAAGTTAAAAATGGTCGAAAATCGTCAAAAAGTTAAGGTTAACCCCTTTACTTTTTGTCCAAATTTGGCCATTTTTGCCAAATTTTTGGATGTCAAAAAATGACTAAATTTACGCTAGTTTCTGCTCATATTAATACCTAAGGCATTATTTAGGCTATATTTTCATATTTTAAGCTTGTTTTGACAAGTTAAAAATGGTCGAAAATCGTCAAAAGGTTAAGGTTAACCCCTTTACTTTTTGTCCAAATTTGGCCATTTTTGCCAAATTTTTGGATGTCAAAAAACGACTAAATTTACGCTAGTTTCTGCTCATATTAATACCTAAGGCATTATTTAGGCTATATTTTCATATTTTAAGCTTGTTTTGACAAGTTAAATATGGTCGAAAATCGTCAAAAAGTTAAGGTTAACCCCTTTACTTTTTGTCCAAATTTGGCCATTTTTGCCAAATTTTTGGATGTCAAAAAATGACTAAATTTACGCTAGTTTCTGCTCATATTAATACCTAAGGCATTATTTAGGCTATATTTTCATATTTTAAGCTTGTTTTGACAAGTTAAAAATGGTCGAAAATCGTCAAAAAGTTAAGGTTAACCCCTTTACTTTTTGTCCAAATTTGCCCATTTTTGCCAAATTTTTGGATGTCAAAAAATGACTGAATTTACGCTAGTTTCTGCTCATATTAATACCTAAGGCATTATTTAGGCTATATTTTCATATTTTAAGCTTGTTTTGACAAGTTAAAAATGGTCGAAAATCGTCTAAAAGTTAAGGTTAACCCCTTTACTTTTTGTCCAAATTTGGCCATTTTTGCCAATTTTTTTGGATGTCAAAAAATGACTAAATTTACGCTAGTTTCTGCTCATATTAATACCTAAGGCATTATTTAGGCTATATTTTCATATTTTAAGCTTGTTTTGACAAGTTAAAAATGGTCGAAAATCGTCAAAAAGTTAAGGTTAACCCCTTTACTTTTTGTCCAAATTTGGCCATTTTTGCCAAATTTTTGGATGTCAAAAAATGACTAAATTTACGCTAGTTTCTCCTTATATTAATACCTAAGGCATTATTTAGGCTATATTTTCATATTTTAAGCTTGTTTTGACAAGTTAAAAATGGTCGAAAATCGTCAAAAAGTTAAGGTTAACCCCTTTACTTTTTGTCCAAATTTGGCCATTTTTGCCAAATTTTTGGATGTCAAAAAACGACTAAATTTACGCTAGTTTCTGCTCATATTAATACCTAAGGCATTATTTAGGCTATATTTTCATATTTTAAGCTTGTTTTGACAAGTTAAAAATGGTCGAAAATCGTCAAAAAGTTAAGGTTAACCCCTTTACTTTTTGTCCAAATGTGGCCATTTTTGCCAAATTTTTGGATGTCAAAAAATGACTAAATTTACGCTAGTTTCTGCTCATATTAATACCTAAGGCATTATTTAGGCTATATTTTTCATATTTTAAGCTTGTTTTGACAAGTTAAAAATGGTCGAAAATCGTCAAAAAGTTAAGGTTAACCCCTTTACTTTTTGTCCAAATTTGGCCATTTTTTGCCAAATTTTTTGGATGTCAAAAAATGACTAAATTTACGCTAGTTTCTGCTCATATTAATACCTAAGGCATTATTTAGGCTATATTTTCATATTTTAAGCTTGTTTTGACAAGTTAAAAATGGTCGAAAATCGTCAAAAAGTTAAGGTTAACCCCTTTACTTTTTGTCCAAATTTGGCCATTTTTGCCAAATTTTTGGATGTCAAAAAATGACTAAATTTACGCTAGTTTCTGCTCATATTAATACCTAAGGCATTATTTAGGCTATATTTTCATATTTTAAGCTTGTTTTGACAAGTTAAAAATGGTCGAAAATCGTCAAAAAGTTAAGGTTAACCCCTTTACTTTTTGTCCAAATTTGGCCATTTTTGCCAAATTTTTGGATGTCAAAAAACGACTAAATTTACGCTAGTTTCTGCTCATATTAATACCTAAGGCATTATTTAGGCTATATTTTCATATTTTAAGCTTGTTTTGACAAGTTAAATATGGTCGAAAATCGTCAAAAAGTTAAGGTTAACCCCTTTACTTTTTGTCCAAATTTGGCCATTTTTGCCAAATTTTTGGATGTCAAAAAATGACTAAATTTACGCTAGTTTCTGCTCATATTAATACCTAAGGCATTATTTAGGCTATATTTTCATATTTTAAGCTTGTTTTGACAAGTAAAAAATGGTCGAAAATCGTCAAAAAGTTAAGGTTAACCCCTTTACTTTTTGTCCAAATTTGGCCATTTTTGCCAAATTTTTGGATGTCAAAAAATGACTAAATTTACGCTAGTTTCTGCTCATATTAATACCTAAGGCATTATTTAGGCTATATTTTCATATTTTAAGCTTGTTTTGACAAGTTAAAAATGGTCAAAAATCGTCAAAAAGTTAAGGTTAACCCCTTTACTTTTTGTCCAAATTTGGCCATTTTTGCCAAATTTTTGGATGTCAAAAAATGACTAAATTTACGCTAGTTTCTGCTCATATTAATACCTAAGGCATTATTTAGGCTATATTTTCATATTTTAAGCTTGTTTTGACAAGTTAAATATGGTCGAAAATCGTCAAAAAGTTAAGGTTAACCCCTTTACTTTTTGTCCAAATTTGGCCATTTTTGCCAAATTTTTGGATGTCAAAAAATGACTAAATTTACGCTAGTTTCTGCTCATATTAATACCTAAGGCATTATTTAGGCTATATTTTCATATTTTAAGCTTGTTTTGACAAGTTAAAAATGGTCGAAAATCGTCAAAAAGTTAAGGTTAACCCCTTTACTTTTTGTCCAAATTTGGACATTTTTGCCAAATTTTTGGATGTCAAAAAATGACTAAATTTACGCTAGTTTCTGCTCATATTAATACCTAAGGCATTATTTAGGCTATATTTTCATATTTTAAGCTTGTTTTGACAAGTTAAAAATGGTCGAAAATCGTCAAAAAGTTAAGGTTAACCCCTTTACTTTTTGTCCAAATTTGTCCATTTTTGCCAAATTTTTGGATGTCAAAAAATGACTAAATTTACGCTAGTTTCTGCTCATATTAATACCTAAGGCATTATTTAGGCTATATTTTCATATTTTAAGCTTGTTTTGACAAGTTAAAAATGGTAGAAAATCGTCAAAAAGTTAAGGTTAACCCCTTTACTTTTTGTCCAAATTTGGCCATTTTTGCCAAATTTTTGGATGTCAAAAAATGACTAAATTTACGCTAGTTTCTGCTCATATTAATAACTAAGGCATTATTTAGGCTATATTTTCATATTTTAAGCTTGTTTTGACAAGTTAAAAATGGTCGTAAATCGTCAAAAAGTTAAAGTTAACCCCTTTACTTTTTGTCCAAATTTGGCCATTTTTGCCAAATTTTTGGATGTCAAAAAACGACTAAATTTACGCTAGTTTCTGCTCATATTAATACCTAAGGCATTATTTAGGCTATATTTTCATATTTTAAGCTTGTTTTGACAAGTTAAAAATGGTCGAAAATCGTCAAAAAGTTAAGGTTAACCCCTTTACTTTTTGTCCAAATTTGGCCATTTTTGCCAAATTTTTGGATGTCAAAAAATGACTAAATTTACGCTAGTTTCTGCTCATATTAATACCTAAGGCATTATTTAGGCTATATTTTCATATTTTAAGCTTGTTTTGACAAGTTAAAAATGGTCGAAAATCGTCAAAAAGTTAAGGTTAACCCCTTTACTTTTTGTCCAAATTTGGCCATTTTTGCCAAATTTTTGGATGTCAAAAAACGACTAAATTTACGCTAGTTTCTGCTCATATTAATACCTAAGGCATTATTTAGGCTATATTTTCATATTTTAAGCTTGTTTTGACAAGTTAAAAATGGTTGAAAATCGTCAATAAGTTAAGGTTAACCCCTTTACTTTTTGTCCAAATTTGGCCATTTTTGCCAAATTTTTGGATGTCAAAAAATGACTAAATTTACGCTAGTTTCTGCTCATATTAATACCTAAGGCATTATTTAGGCTATATTTTCATATTTTAAGCTTGTTTTGACAAGTTAAAAATGGTCGAAAATCGTCAAAAAGTTAAGGTTAACCCCTTTACTTTTTGTCCAAATTTGGCCATTTTTGCCAAATTTTTGGATGTCAAAAAATGACTAAATTTACGCTAGTTTCTGCTCATATTAATACCTAAGGCATTATTTAGGCTATATTTTCATATTTTAAGCTTGTTTTGACAAGTTAAAAATGGTCGAAAATCGTCAAAAAGTTAAGGTTAACCCCTTTACTTTTTGTCCAAATTTGGACATTTTTGCCAAATTTTTGGATGTCAAAAAATGACTAAATTTACGCTAGTTTCTGCTCATATTAATACCTAAGGCATTATTTAGGCTATATTTTCATATTTTAAGCTTGTTTTGACAAGTTAAAAATGGTCGAAAATCGTCAAAAAGTTAAGGTTAACCCCTTTACTTTTTGTCCAAATTTGGCCATTTTTGCCAAATTTTTGGATGTCAAAAAATGACTAAATTTACGCTAGTTTCTGCTCATATTAATACCTAAGGCATTATTTAGGCTATATTTTCATATTTTAAGCTTGTTTGACAAGTTAAAAATGGTCGAAAATCGTCAAAAGTTAAGGTTAACCCCTTTACTTTTTGTCCAAATTTGGCCATTTTTGCCAAATTTTTGGATGTCAAAAAACGACTAAATTTACGCTAGTTTCTGCTCATATTAATACCTAAGGCATTATTTAGGCTATATTTTCATATTTTAAGCTTGTTTTGACAAGTTAAATATGGTCGAAAATCGTCAAAAAGTTAAGGTTAACCCCTTTACTTTTTGTCCAAATTTGGCCATTTTTGCCAAATTTTTGGATGTCAAAAAATGACTAAATTTACGCTAGTTTCTGCTCATATTAATACCTAAGGCATTATTTAGGCTATATTTTCATATTTTAAGCTTGTTTTGACAAGTTAAAAATGGTCGAAAATCGTCAAAAAGTTAAGGTTAACCCCTTTACTTTTTGTCCAAATTTGCCCATTTTTGCCAAATTTTTGGATGTCAAAAAATGACTAAATTTACGCTAGTTTCTGCTCATATTAATACCTAAGGCATTATTTAGGCTATATTTTCATATTTTAAGCTTGTTTTGACAAGTTAAAAATGGTCGAAAATCGTCTAAAAGTTAAGGTTAACCCCTTTACTTTTTGTCCAAATTTGGCCATTTTTGCCAAATTTTTGGATGTCAAAAAATGACTAAATTTACGCTAGTTTCTGCTCATATTAATACCTAAGGCATTATTTAGGCTATATTTTCATATTTTAAGCTTGTTTTGACAAGTTAAAAATGGTCGAAAATCGTCAAAAAGTTAAGGTTAACCCCTTTACTTTTTGTCCAAATTTGGCCATTTTTGCCAAATTTTTGGATGTCAAAAAATGACTAAATTTACGCTAGTTTCTCCTTATATTAATACCTAAGGCATTATTTAGGCTATATTTTCATATTTTAAGCTTGTTTTGACAAGTTAAAAATGGTCGAAAATCGTCAAAAAGTTAAGGTTAACCCCTTTACTTTTTGTCCAAATTTGGCCATTTTTGCCAAATTTTTGGATGTCAAAAAACGACTAAATTTACGCTAGTTTCTGCTCATATTAATACCTAAGGCATTATTTAGGCTATATTTTCATATTTTAAGCTTGTTTTGACACGTTAAAAATGGTCGAAAATCGTCAAAAAGTTAAGGTTAACCCCTTTACTTTTTGTCCAAATTTGGCCATTTTTGCCAAATTTTTGGATGTCAAAAAATGACTAAATTTACGCTAGTTTCTGCTCATATTAATACCTAAGGCATTATTTAGGCTATATTTTCATATTTTAAGCTTGTTTTGACAAGTTAAAAATGGTCGAAAATCGTCAAAAAGTTAAGGTTAACCCCTTTACTTTTTGTCCAAATTTGGCCATTTTTGCCAAATTTTTGGATGTCAAAAAATGACTAAATTTACGCTAGTTTCTGCTCATATTAATACCTAAGGCATTATTTAGGCTATATTTTCATATTTTAAGCTTGTTTTGACAAGTTAAAAATGGTCGAAAATCGTCAAAAAGTTAAGGTTAACCCCTTTACTTTTTGTCCAAATTTGTCCATTTTTGCCAAATTTTTGGATGTCAAAAAATGACTAAATTTACGCTAGTTTCTGCTCATATTAATACCTAAGGCATTATTTAGGCTATATTTTCATATTTTAAGCTTGTTTTGACAAGTTAAAAATGGTCGAAAATCGTCAAAAGGTTAAGGTTAACCCCTTTACTTTTTGTCCAAATTTGGCCATTTTTGCCAAATTTTTGGATGTCAAAAAACGACTAAATTTACGCTAGTTTCTGCTCATATTAATACCTAAGGCATTATTTAGGCTATATTTTCATATTTTAAGCTTGTTTTGACAAGTTAAAAATGGTCGAAAATCGTCAAAAAGTTAAGGTTAACCCCTTTACTTTTTGTCCAAATTTGGCCATTTTTGCCAAATTTTTGGATGTCAAAAAATGACTAAATTTACGCTAGTTTCTGCTCATATTAATACCTAAGGCATTATTTAGGCTATATTTTCATATTTTAAGCTTGTTTTGACAAGTTAAAAAATGGTCCGAAAATCGCAAAAAGTTAAGGTTAACCCCTTTACTTTTTGTCCAAATTTGGCCATTTTTGCCAAATTTTTGGATGTCAAAAAATGACTAAATTTACGCTAGTTTCTGCTCATATTAATACCTAAGGCATTATTTAGGCTATATTTTCATATTTTAAGCTTGTTTTGACAAGTTAAAAATGGTCAAAAATCGTCAAAAAGTTAAGGTTAACCCCTTTACTTTTTGTCCAAATTTGGCCATTTTTGCCAAATTTTTGGATGTCAAAAAATGACTAAATTTACGCTAGTTTCTGCTCATATTAATACCTAAGGCATTATTTAGGCTATATTTTCATATTTTAAGCTTGTTTTGACAAGTTAAATATGGTCGAAAATCGTCAAAAAGTTAAGGTTAACCCCTTTACTTTTTGTCCAAATTTGGCCATTTTTGCCAAATTTTTGGATGTCAAAAAATGACTAAATTTACGCTAGTTTCTGCTCATATTAATACCTAAGGCATTATTTAGGCTATATTTCATATTTTAAGCTTGTTTTGACAAGTTAAAAATGGTCGAAAATCGTCAAAAAGTTAAGGTTAACCCCTTTACTTTTTGTCCAAATTTGGACATTTTTGCCAAATTTTTGGATGTCAAAAAATGACTAAATTTACGCTAGTTTCTGCTCATATTAATACCTAAGGCATTATTTAGGCTATATTTTCATATTTTAAGCTTGTTTTGACAAGTTAAAAATGGTCGAAAAATCGTCAAAAAGTTAAGGTTAACCCCTTTACTTTTTGTCCAAATTTGGCCATTTTTGCCAAATTTTTGGATGTCAAAAAATGACTAAATTTACGCTAGTTTCTGCTCATATTAATACCTAAGGCATTATTTAGGCTATATTTTCATATTTTAAGCTTGTTTTGACAAGTTAAAAATGGTAGAAAATCGTCAAAAAGTTAAGGTTAACCCCTTTACTTTTTGTCCAAATTTGGCCATTTTTGCCAAATTTTTGGATGTCAAAAAATGACTAAATTTACGCTAGTTTCTGCTCATATTAATACCTAAGGCATTATTTAGGCTATATTTTCATATTTTAAGCTTGTTTTGACAAGTTAAAAATGGTCGAAAATCGTCAAAAAGTTAAAGTTAACCCCTTTACTTTTTGTCCAAATTTGGCCATTTTTGCCAAATTTTTGGATGTCAAAAAACGACTAAATTTACGCTAGTTTCTGCTCATATTAATACCTAAGGCATTATTTAGGCTATATTTTCATATTTTAAGCTTGTTTTGACAAGTTAAAAATGGTCGAAAATCGTCAAAAAGTTAAGGTTAACCCCTTTACTTTTTGTCCAAATTTGGCCATTTTTGCCAAATTTTTGGATGTCAAAAAATGACTAAATTTACGCTAGTTTCTGCTCATATTAATACCTAAGGCATTATTTAGGCTATATTTTCATATTTTAAGCTTGTTTTGACAAGTTAAAAATGGTCTAAAATCGTCAAAAAGTTAAGGTTAACCCCTTTACTTTTTGTCCAAATTTGGCCATTTTTGCCAAATTTTTGGATGTCAAAAAACGACTAAATTTACGCTAGTTTCTGCTCATATTAATACCTAAGGCATTATTTAGGCTATATTTTCATATTTTAAGCTTGTTTTGACAAGTTAAAAATGGTCGAAAATCGTCAAAAAGTTAAGGTTAACCCCTTTACTTTTTGTCCAAATTTGGCCATTTTTGCCAAATTTTTGGATGTCAAAAAATGACTAAATTTACGCTAGTTTCTGCTCATATTAATACCTAAGGCATTATTTAGGCTATATTTTCATATTTTAAGCTTGTTTTGACAAGTTAAAAATGGTCGAAAATCGTCCAAAAAGTTAAGGTTAACCCCTTTACTTTTTGTCCAAATTTGGCCATTTTTGCCAAATTTTTGGATGTCAAAAAATGACTAAATTTACGCTAGTTTCTGCTCATATTAATACCTAAGGCATTATTTAGGCTATATTTTCATATTTTAAGCTTGTTTTGACAAGTTAAAAATGGTCGAAAATCGTCAAAAAGTTAAGGTTAACCCCTTTACTTTTTGTCCAAATTTGGACATTTTTGCCAAATTTTTGGATGTCAAAAAATGACTAAATTTACGCTAGTTTCTGCTCATATTAATACCTAAGGCATTATTTAGGCTATATTTTCATATTTTAAGCTTGTTTTGACAAGTTAAAAATGGTCGAAAATCGTCAAAAAGTTAAGGTTAACCCCTTTACTTTTTGTCCAAATTTGGCCATTTTTGCCAAATTTTTGGATGTCAAAAAACGACTAAATTTACGCTAGTTTTCTGCTCATATTAATACCTAAGGCATTATTTAGGCTATATTTTCATATTTTAAGCTTGTTTTGACAAGTTAAAAATGGTCGAAAATCGTCAAAAGTTAAGGTTAACCCCTTTACTTTTTGTCCAAATTTGGCCATTTTTGCCAAATTTTTGGATGTCAAAAAATGACTAAATTTACGCTAGTTTCTGCTCATATTAATACCTAAGGCATTATTTAGGCTATATTTTCATATTTTAAGCTTGTTTTGACAAGTTAAAAATGGTCGAAAATCGTCAAAAAGTTAAGGTTAACCCCTTTACTTTTTGTCCAAATTTGGCCATTTTTGCCAAATTTTTGGATGTCAAAAAATGACTAAATTTACGCTAGTTTCTGCTCATATTAATACCTAAGGCATTATTTAGGCTATATTTTCATATTTTAAGCTTGTTTTGACAAGTTAAAAATGGTCGAAAATCGTCAAAAAGTTAAGGTTAACCCCTTTACTTTTTGTCCAAATTTGGCCATTTTTGCCAAATTTTTGGATGTCAAAAAACGACTAAATTTACGCTAGTTTCTGCTCATATTAATACCTAAGGCATTATTTAGGCTATATTTTCATATTTTAAGCTTGTTTTGACAAGTTAAAAATGGTCGAAAATCGTCAAAAAGTTAAGGTTAACCCCTTTACTTTTTGTCCAAATTTGGCCATTTTTGCCAAATTTTTGGATGTCAAAAAATGACTAAATTTACGCTAGTTTCTGCTCATATTAATACCTAAGGCATTATTTAGGCTATATTTTCATATTTTAAGCTTGTTTTGACAAGTTAAAAATGGTCGAAAATCGTCAAAAAGTTAAGGTTAACCCCTTTACTTTTTGTCCAAATTTGGCCATTTTTGCCAAATTTTTGGATGTCCAAAAATGACTAAATTTACGCTAGTTTCTGCTCATATTAATACCTAAGGCATTATTTAGGCTATATTTTCATATTTTAAGCTTGTTTTGACAAGTTAAAAATGGTCGAAAATCGTCAAAAAGTTAAGGTTAACCCCTTTACTTTTTGTCCAAATTTGGCCATTTTTGCCAAATTTTTGGATGTCAAAAACGACTAAATTTACGCTAGTTTCTGCTCATATTAATACCTAAGGCATTATTTAGGCTATATTTTCATATTTTAAGCTTGTTTTGACAAGTTAAAAATGGTCGAAAATCGTCAAAAAGTTAAGGTTAACCCCTTTACTTTTTGTCCAAATTTGGCCATTTTTGCCAAATTTTTGGATGTCAAAAAATGACTAAATTTACGCTAGTTTCTGCTCATATTAATACCTAAGGCATTATTTAGGCTATATTTTCATATTTTAAGCTTGTTTTGACAAGTTAAAAATGGTCGAAAATCGTCAAAAAGTTAAGGTTAACCCCTTTACTTTTTGTCCAAATTTGGCCATTTTTGCCAAATTTTTGGATGTCAAAAAATGACTAAATTTACGCTAGTTTCTGCTCATATTAATACCTAAGGCATTATTTAGGCTATATTTTCATATTTTAAGCTTGTTTTGACAAGTTAAAAATGGTCGAAAATCGTCAAAAAGTTAAGGTTAACCCCTTTACTTTTTGTCCAAATTTGGCCATTTTTGCCAAATTTTTGGATGTCAAAAAATGACTAAATTTACGCTAGTTTCTGCTCATATTAATACCTAAGGCATTATTTAGGCTATATTTTCATATTTTAAGCTTGTTTTGACAAGTTAAAAATGGTCGAAAATCGTCAAAAAGTTAAGGTTAACCCCTTTACTTTTTGTCCAAATTTGGCCATTTTTGCCAAATTTTTGGATGTCAAAAAATGACTAAATTTACGCTAGTTTCTGCTCATATTAATACCTAAGGCATTATTTAGGCTATATTTTCATATTTTAAGCTTGTTTTGACAAGTTAAAAATGGTCGAAAATCGTCAAAAAGTTAAGGTTAACCCCTTTACTTTTTGTCCAAATTTGGCCATTTTTGCCAAATTTTTGGATGTCAAAAAATGACTAAATTTACGCTAGTTTCTGCTCATATTAATACCTAAGGCATTATTTAGGCTATATTTTCATATTTTAAGCTTGTTTTGACAAGTTAAAAATGGTCGAAAATCGTCAAAAAGTTAAGGTTAACCCCTTTACTTTTTGTCCAAATTTGGCCATTTTTGCCAAATTTTTGGATGTCAAAAAATGACTAAATTTACGCTAGTTTCTGCTCATATTAATACCTAAGGCATTATTTAGGCTATATTTTCATATTTTAAGCTTGTTTTGACAAGTTAAAAATGGTCGAAAATCGTCAAAAAGTTAAGGTTAACCCCTTTACTTTTTGTCCAAATTTGGCCATTTTTGCCAAATTTTTGGATGTCAAAAAACGACTAAATTTACGCTAGTTTCTGCTCATATTAATACCTAAGGCATTATTTAGGCTATATTTTCATATTTTAAGCTTGTTTTGACAAGTTAAAAATGGTCGAAAATCGTCAAAAAGTTAAGGTTAACCCCTTTACTTTTTGTCCAAATTTGGCCATTTTTGCCAAATTTTTGGATGTCAAAAAATGACTAAATTTACGCTAGTTTCTGCTCATATTAATACCTAAGGCATTATTTAGGCTATATTTTCATATTTTAAGCTTGTTTTGACAAGTTAAAAATGGTCGAAAATCGTCAAAAAGTTAAGGTTAACCCCTTTACTTTTTGTCCAAATTTGGCCATTTTTTGCCAAATTTTTGGATGTCAAAAAATGACTAAATTTACGCTAGTTTCTGCTCATATTAATACCTAAGGCATTATTTAGGCTATATTTTCATATTTTAAGCTTGTTTTGACAAGTTAAAAATGGTCGAAAATCGTCAAAAAGTTAAGGTTAACCCCTTTACTTTTTTGTCCAAATTTGGCCATTTTTGCCAAATTTTTGGATGTCAAAAAACGACTAAATTTACGCTAGTTTCTGCTCATATTAATACCTAAGGCATTATTTAGGCTATATTTTCATATTTTAAGCTTGTTTTGACAAGTTAAAAATGGTCGAAAATCGTCAAAAAGTTAAGGTTAACCCCTTTACTTTTTGTCCAAATTTGGCCATTTTTGCCAAATTTTTGGATGTCAAAAAACGACTAAATTTACGCTAGTTTCTGCTCATATTAATACCTAAGGCATTATTTAGGCTATATTTTCATATTTTAAGCTTGTTTTGACAAGTTAAAAATGGTCGAAAATCGTCAAAAAGTTAAGGTTAACCCCTTTACTTTTTGTCCAAATTTGGCCATTTTTGCCAAATTTTTGGATGTCAAAAAATGACTAAATTTACGCTAGTTTCTGCTCATATTAATACCTAAGGCATTATTTAGGCTATATTTTCATATTTTAAGCTTGTTTTGACAAGTTAAAAATGGTCGAAAATCGTCAAAAAGTTAAGGTTAACCCCTTTACTTTTTGTCCAAATTTGGCCATTTTTGCCAAATTTTTTGGATGTCAAAAAACGACTAAATTTACGCTAGTTTTTCTGCTCATATTAATACCTAAGGCATTATTTAGGCTATATTTTCATATTTTAAGCTTGTTTTGACAAGTTAAAAATGGTCGAAAATCGTCAAAAAGTTAAGGTTAACCCCTTTACTTTTTGTCCAAATTTGGCCATTTTTGTCAAATTTTTGGATGTCAAAAAATGACTAAATTTACGCTAGTTTCTGCTCATATTAATACCTAAGGCATTATTTAGGCTATATTTTCATATTTTAAGCTTGTTTTGACAAGTTAAAAATGGTCGAAAATCGTCAAAAAGTTAAGGTTAACCCCTTTACTTTTTGTCCAAATTTGGCCATTTTTGCCAAATTTTTGGATGTCAAAAAACGACTAAATTTACGCTAGTTTCTGCTCATATTAATACCTAAGGCATTATTTAGGCTATATTTTCATATTTTAAGCTTGTTTTGACAAGTTAAAAATGGTCGAAAATCGTCAAAAAGTTAAGGTTAACCCCTTTACTTTTGTCCAAATTTGGCCATTTTTGCCAAATTTTTGGATGTCAAAAAACGACTAAATTTACGCTAGTTTCTGCTCATATTAATACCTAAGGCATTATTTAGGCTATATTTTCATATTTTAAGCTTGTTTTGACAAGTTAAAAATGGTCGAAAATCGTCAAAAAGTTAAGGTTAACCCCTTTACTTTTTGTCCAAATTTGGCCATTTTTGCCAAATTTTTGGATGTCAAAAAATGACTAAATTTACGCTAGTTTTCCGCTCATATTAATACCTAAGGCATTATTTAGGCTATATTTTCATATTTTAAGCTTGTTTTGACAAGTTAAAAATGGTCGAAAATCGTCAAAAAGTTAAGGTTAACCCCTTTACTTTTTGTCCAAATTTGGCCATTTTTGCCAAATTTTTGGATGTCAAAAAACGACTAAATTTACGCTAGTTTCTGCTCATATTAATACCTAAGGCATTATTTAGGCTATATTTTCATATTTTAAGCTTGTTTTGACAAGTTAAATATGGTCGAAAATCGTCAAAAAGTTAAGGTTAACCCCTTTACTTTTTGTCCAAATTTGTCCATTTTTGCCAAATTTTTGGATGTCAAAAAATGACTAAATTTACGCTAGTTTCTGCTCATATTAATACCTAAGGCATTATTTAGGCTATATTTTCATATTTTAAGCTTGTTTTGACAAGTTAAAAATGGTCGAAAATCGTCAAAAAGTCAAGGTTAACCCCCTTTACTTTTTGTCCAAATTTGGCCATTTTTGCCAAATTTTTGGATGTCAAAAAATGACTAAATTTACGCTAGTTTCTGCTCATATTAATACCTAAGGCATTATTTAGGCTATATTTTCATATTTTAAGCTTGTTTTGACAAGTTAAAAATGGTCGAAAATCGTCAAAAAGTTAAGGTTAACCCCTTTACTTTTTGTCCAAATTTGGCCATTTTTGCCAAATTTTTGGATGTCAAAAAATGACTAAATTTACGCTAGTTTCTGCTCATATTAATACCTAAGGCATTATTTAGGCTATATTTTCATATTTTAAGCTTGTTTTGACAAGTTAAAAATGGTCGAAAATCGTCAAAAAGTTAAGGTTAACCCCTTTACTTTTTGTCCAAATTTGGCCATTTTTGCCAAATTTTTGGATGTCAAAAAATGACTAAATTTACGCTAGTTTCTGCTCATATTAATACCTAAGGCATTATTTAGGCTATATTTTCATATTTTAAGCTTGTTTTGACAAGTTAAAAATGGTCGAAAATCGTCAAAAAGTTAAGGTTAACCCCTTTACTTTTTGTCCAAATTTGGCCATTTTTGCCAAATTTTTGGATGTCAAAAAATGACTAAATTTACGCTAGTTTCTGCTCATATTAATACCTAAGGCATTATTTAGGCTATATTTTCATATTTTAAGCTTGTTTTGACAAGTTAAAAATGGTCGAAAATCGTCAAAAAGTTAAGGTTAACCCCTTTACTTTTTGTCCAAATTTGGCCATTTTTGCCAAATTTTTGGATGTCAAAAAACGACTAAATTTACGCTAGTTTCTGCTCATATTAATACCTAAGGCATTATTTAGGCTATATTTTCATATTTTAAGCTTGTTTTGACAAGTTAAAAATGGTCGAAAATCGTCAAAAAGTTAAGGTTAACCCCTTTACTTTTTGTCCAAATTTGGCCATTTTTGCCAAATTTTTGGATGTCAAAAAATGACTAAATTTACGCTAGTTTCTGCTCATATTAATACCTAAGGCATTATTTAGGCTATATTTTCATATTTTAAGCTTGTTTTGACAAGTTAAAAATGGTCGAAAATCGTCAAAAAGTTAAGGTTAACCCCTTTACTTTTTGTCCAAATTTGGCCATTTTTGCCAAATTTTTGGATGTCAAAAAACGACTAAATTTACGCTAGTTTCTCCTCATATTAATACCTAAGGCATTATTTAGGCTATATTTTCATATTTTAAGCTTGTTTTCACAAGTTAAAAATGGTCGAAAATCGTCAAAAAGTTAAGGTTAACCCCTTTACTTTTTGTCCAAATTTGGCCATTTTTGTCAAATTTTTGGATGTCAAAAAATGACTAAATTTACGCTAGTTTCTGCTCATATTAATACCTAAGGCATTATTTAGGCTATATTTTCATATTTTAAGCTTGTTTTGACAAGTTAAAAATGGTAGAAAATCGTCAAAAAGTTAAGGTTAACCCCTTTACTTTTTGTCCAAATTTGGCCATTTTTGCCAAATTTTTGGATGTCAAAAAACGACTAAATTTACGCTAGTTTCTGCTCATATTAATACCTAAGGCATTATTTAGGCTATATTTTCATATTTTAAGCTTGTTTTGACAAGTTAAAAATGGTCGAAAATCGTCAAAAAGTTAAGGTTAACCCCTTAATTACTTTTTGTGTCCCAAATTTGGCCATTTTTGCCAAATTTTTGGATGTCAAAAAACGACTAAATTTACGCTAGTTTCTGCTCATATTAATACCTAAGGCATTATTTAGGCTATATTTTCATATTTTAAGCTTGTTTTGACAAGTTAAAAATGGTCGAAAATCGTCAAAAAGTTAAGGTTAACCCCTTTACTTTTTGTCCAAATTTGGCCATTTTTGCCAAATTTTTTTGGATGTCAAAAAATGACTAAATTTACGCTAGTTTCTGCTCATATTAATACCTAAGGCATTATTTAGGCTATATTTTCATATTTTAAGCTTGTTTTGACAAGTTAAAAATGGTCGAAAATCGTCAAAAAGTTAAGGTTAACCCTTTACTTTTTGTCCAAATTTGGCCATTTTTGCAAATTTTTGGATGTCAAAAAATGACTAAATTTACGCTAGTTTCTGCTCATATTAATACCTAAGGCATTATTTAGGCTATATTTTCATATTTTAAGCTTGTTTTGACAAGTTAAAAATGGTCGAAAATCGTCAAAAAGTTAAGGTTAACCCCTTTACTTTTTGTCCAAATTTGGCCATTTTTGCCAAATTTTTGGATGTCAAAAAATGACTAAATTTACGCTAGTTTCTGCTCATATTAATACCTAAGGCATTATTTAGGCTATATTTTCATATTTTAAGCTTGTTTTGACAAGTTAAAAATGGTCGAAAATCGTCAAAAAGTTAAGGTTAACCCCTTTACTTTTTGTCCAAATTTGGCCATTTTTGCCAAATTTTTGGATGTCCAAAAATGACTAAATTTACGCTAGTTTCTGCTCATATTAATACCTAAGGCATTATTTAGGCTATATTTTCATATTTTAAGCTTGTTTTGACAAGTTAAAAATGGTCGAAAATCGTCAAAAAGTTAAGGTTAACCCCTTTACTTTTTGTCCAAATTTGGCCATTTTTGCCAAATTTTTGGATGTCAAAAAATGACTAAATTTACGCTAGTTTCTGCTCATATTAATACCTAAGGCATTATTTAGGCTATATTTTCATATTTTAAGCTTGTTTTGACAAGTTAAAAATGGTCGAAAATCGTCAAAAAGTTAAGGTTAACCCCTTTACTTTTTGTCCAAATTTGGCCATTTTTGCCAAATTTTTGGATGTCAAAAAATGACTAAATTTACGCTAGTTTCTGCTCATATTAATACCTAAGGCATTATTTAGGCTATATTTTCATATTTTAAGCTTGTTTTGACAAGTTAAAAATGGTCGAAAATCGTCAAAAAGTTAAGGTTAACCCCTTTACTTTTTGTCCAAATTTGGCCATTTTTGCCAAATTTTTTGGATGTCAAAAAATGACTAAATTTACGCTAGTTTCTGCTCATATTAATACCTAAGGCATTATTTAGGCTATATTTTCATATTTTAAGCTTGTTTTCACAAGTTAAAAATGGTCGAAAATCGTCAAAAAGTTAAGGTTAACCCCTTTACTTTTTGTCCAAATTTGGCCATTTTTGCCAAATTTTTGGATGTCAAAAAATGACTAAATTTACGCTAGTTTCTGCTTATATTAATACCTAAGGCATTATTTAGGCTATATTTTCATATTTTAAGCTTGTTTTGACAAGTTAAAAATGGTCGAAAATCGTCAAAAAGTTAAGGTTAACCCCTTTACTTTTTGTCCAAATTTGGCCATTTTTTGCCAAATTTTTTGGATGTCAAAAAACGACTAAATTTACGCTAGTTTCTGCTCATATTAATACCTAAGGCATTATTTAGGCTATATTTTCATATTTTAAGCTTGTTTTGACAAGTTAAAAATGGTCGAAAATCGTCAAAAAGTTAAGGTTAACCCCTTTACTTTTTGTCCAAATTTGGCCATTTTTGCCAAATTTTTGGATGTCAAAAAATGACTAAATTTACGCTAGTTTCTGCTCATATTAATACCTAAGGCATTATTTAGGCTATATTTTCATATTTTAAGCTTGTTTTGACAAGTTAAAAATGGTCGAAAATCGTCAAAAAGTTAAGGTTAACCCCTTTACTTTTTGTCCAAATTTGGCCATTTTTGCCAAATTTTTGGATGTCAAAAAATGACTAAATTTACGCTAGTTTCTGCTCATATTAATACCTAAGGCATTATTTAGGCTATATTTTCATATTTTAAGCTTGTTTTGACAAGTTAAAAATGGTCGAAAATCGTCAAAAAGTTAAGGTTAACCCCTTTACTTTTTGTCCAAATTTGGCCATTTTTGCCAAATTTTTGGATGTCAAAAAATGACTAAATTTACGCTAGTTTCTGCTCATATTAATACCTAAGGCATTATTTAGGCTATATTTTCATATTTTTAAGCTTGTTTTGACAAGTTAAAAATGGTCGAAAATCGTCAAAAAGTTAAGGTTAACCCCTTTACTTTTTGTCCAAATTTGGCCATTTTTGCCAAATTTTTGGATGTCAAAAAATGACTAAATTTACGCTAGTTTCTGCTCATATTAATACCTAAGGCATTATTTAGGCTATATTTTCATATTTTAAGCTTGTTTTGACAAGTTAAAAATGGTCGAAAATCGTCAAAAAGTTAAGGTTAACCCCTTTACTTTTTGTCCAAATTTGGCCATTTTTGCCAAATTTTTTGGATGTCAAAAAATGACTAAATTTACGCTAGTTTCTGCTCATATTAATACCTAAGGCATTATTTAGGCTATATTTTCATATTTTAAGCTTGTTTTGACAAGTTAAAAATGGTCGAAAATCGTCAAAAAGTTAAGGTTAACCCCTTTACTTTTTGTCCAAATTTGGCCATTTTTGCCAAATTTTTGGATGTCAAAAAACGACTAAATTTACGCTAGTTTCTGCTCATATTAATACCTAAGGCATTATTTAGGCTATATTTTCATATTTTAAGCTTGTTTTGACAAGTTAAAAATGGTCGAAAATCGTCAAAAAGTTAAGGTTAACCCCTTTACTTTTTGTCCAAATTTGGCCATTTTTGCCAAATTTTTGGATGTCAAAAAAAGACTAAATTTACGCTAGTTTCTGCTCATATTAATACCTAAGGCATTATTTAGGCTATATTTTCATATTTTAAGCTTGTTTTGACAAGTTAAAAATGGTCGAAAATCGTCAAAAAGTTAAGG
The DNA here is from genome assembly GCA_035772405.1 of Chrysogorgia sp. JL179-B06. Classification (NCBI taxonomy): domain Eukaryota; kingdom Metazoa; phylum Cnidaria; class Anthozoa; order Scleralcyonacea; family Chrysogorgiidae; genus Chrysogorgia; species Chrysogorgia sp. JL179-B06. Next base: position 1,184,232 of record JAYKKM010000044.1, read on the forward strand.
TTAACCCCTTTACTTTTTGTCCAAATTTGGCCATTTTTGCCAAATTTTTGGATGTCAAAAAATGACTAAATTTACGCTAGTTTCTGCTCATATTAATACCTAAGGCATTATTTAGGCTATATTTTTCATATTTTAAGCTTGTTTTGACAAGTTAAAAATGGTCGAAAATCGTCAAAAAGTTAAGGTTAACCCCTTTACTTTTTGTCCAAATTTGGCCATTTTTGCCAAATTTTTGGATGTCAAAAAACGACTAAATTTACGCTAGTTTCTGCTCATATTAATACCTAAGGCATTATTTAGGCTATATTTTCATATTTTAAGCTTGTTTTGACAAGTTAAAAATGGTTCGAAAATCGTCAAAAAGTTAAGGTTAACCCCTTTACTTTTTGTCCAAATTTGGCCATTTTTGCCAAATTTTTGGATGTCAAAAAATGACTAAATTTACGCTAGTTTCTGCTCATATTAATACCTAAGGCATTATTTAGGCTATATTTTCATATTTTAAGCTTGTTTTGACAAGTTAAAAATGGTCGAAAATCGTCAAAAAGTTAAGGTTAACCCCTTTACTTTTTGTCCAAATTTGGCCATTTTTGCCAAATTTTTGGATGTCAAAAAACGACTAAATTTACGCTAGTTTCTGCTCATATTAATACCTAAGGCATTATTTAGGCTATATTTTCATATTTTAAGCTTGTTTTGACAAGTTAAAAATGGTCGAAAATCGTCAAAAAGTTAAGGTTAACCCCTTTACTTTTTGTCCAAATTTGGCCATTTTTGCCAAATTTTTGGATGTCAAAAAATGACTAAATTTACGCTAGTTTCTGCTCATATTAATACCTAAGGCATTATTTAGGCTATATTTTCATATTTTAAGCTTGTTTTGACAAGTTAAAAATGGTCGAAAATCGTCAAAAAGTTAAGGTTAACCCCTTTACTTTTTGTCCAAATTTGGCCATTTTTGCCAAATTTTTGGATGTCAAAAAAACGACTAAATTTACGCTAGTTTCTGCTCATATTAATACCTAAGGCATTATTTAGGCTATATTTTCATATTTTAAGCTTGTTTTGACAAGTTAAAAATGGTCGAAAATCGTCAAAAAGTTAAGGTTAACCCCTTTACTTTTTGTCCAAATTTGGCCATTTTTGCCAAATTTTTGGATGTCAAAAAATGACTAAATTTACGCTAGTTTCTGCTCATATTAATACCTAAGGCATTATTTAGGCTATATTTTCATATTTTAAGCTTGTTTTGACAAGTTAAAAATGGTCGAAAATCGTCAAAAAGTTAAGGTTAACCCCTTTACTTTTTGTCCAAATTTGGCCATTTTTGCCAAATTTTTGGATGTCAAAAAATGACTAAATTTACGCTAGTTTCTGCTCATATTAATACCTAAGGCATTATTTAGGCTATATTTTCATATTTTAAGCTTGTTTTGACAAGTTAAAAATGGTCGAAAATCGTCAAAAAGTTAAGGTTAACCCCTTTACTTTTTGTCCAAATTTGGCCATTTTTGCCAAATTTTTGGATGTCAAAAAATGACTAAATTTACGCTAGTTTCTGCTCATATTAATACCTAAGGCATTATTTAGGCTATATTTTCATATTTTAAGCTTGTTTTGACAAGTTAAAAATGGTCGAAAATCGTCAAAAAGTTAAGGTTAACCCCTTTACTTTTTGTCCAAATTTGGCCATTTTTGCCAAATTTTTTGGATGTCAAAAAACGACTAAATTTACGCTAGTTTCTGCTCATATTAATACCTAAGGCATTATTTAGGCTATATTTTCATATTTTAAGCTTGTTTTGACAAGTTAAAAAATGGTCGAAAATCGTCAAAAAGTTAAGGTTAACCCCTTTACTTTTTGTCCAAATTTGGCCATTTTTGCCAAATTTTTGGATGTCAAAAAATGACTAAATTTACGCTAGTTTCTGCTCATATTAATACCTAAGGCATTATTTAGGCTATATTTTCATATTTTAAGCTTGTTTTGACAAGTTAAAAATGGTCGAAAATCGTCAAAAAGTTAAGGTTAACCCCTTTACTTTTTGTCCAAATTTGGCCATTTTTGCCAAATTTTTGGATGTCAAAAAATGACTAAATTTACGCTAGTTTCTGCTCATATTAATACCTAAGGCATTATTTAGGCTATATTTTCATATTTTAAGCTTGTTTTGACAAGTTAAAAATGGTCGAAAATCGTCAAAAAGTTAAGGTTAACCCCTTTACTTTTTGTCCAAATTTGGCCATTTTTGCCAAATTTTTGGATGTCAAAAAATGACTAAATTTACGCTAGTTTCTGCTCATATTAATACCTAAGGCATTATTTAGGCTATATTTTCATATTTTAAGCTTGTTTTGACAAGTTAAAAATGGTCGAAAATCGTCAAAAAGTTAAGGTTAACCCCTTTACTTTTTGTCCAAATTTGGCCATTTTTGCCAAATTTTTTGGATGTCAAAAAATGACTAAATTTACGCTAGTTTCTGCTCATATTAATACCTAAGGCATTATTTAGGCTATATTTTCATATTTTAAGCTTGTTTTGACAAGTTAAAAATGGTCGAAAATCGTCAAAAAGTTAAGGTTAACCCCTTTACTTTTTGTCCAAATTTGGCCATTTTTGCCAAATTTTTGGATGTCAAAAAATGACTAAATTTACGCTAGTTTCTGCTCATATTAATACCTAAGGCATTATTTAGGCTATATTTTCATATTTTAAGCTTGTTTTGACAAGTTAAAAATGGTCGAAAATCGTCAAAAAGTTAAGGTTAACCCCTTTACTTTTTGTCCAAATTTGGCCATTTTTGCCAAATTTTTGGATGTCAAAAAATGACTAAATTTACGCTAGTTTCTGCTCATATTAATACCTAAGGCATTATTTAGGCTATATTTTCATATTTTAAGCTTGTTTTGACAAGTTAAAAATGGTCGAAAATCGTCAAAAAGTTAAGGTTAACCCCTTTACTTTTTGTCCAAATTTGGCCATTTTTGCCAAATTTTTGGATGTCAAAAAACGACTAAATTTACGCTAGTTTCTGCTCATATTAATACCTAAGGCATTATTTAGGCTATATTTTCATATTTTAAGCTTGTTTTGACAAGTTAAAAATGGTCGAAAATCGTCAAAAAGTTAAGGTTAACCCCTTTACTTTTGTCCAAATTTGGCCATTTTTGCCAAATTTTTTGGATGTCAAAAAATGACTAAATTTACGCTAGTTTCTGCTCATATTAATACCTAAGGCATTATTTAGGCTATATTTTCATATTTTAAGCTTGTTTTGACAAGTTAAAAATGGTCGAAAATCGTCAAAAAGTTAAGGTTAACCCCTTTACTTTTTGTCCAAATTTGGCCATTTTTGCCAAATTTTTGGATGTCAAAAAATGACTAAATTTACGCTAGTTTTCCGCTCATATTAATACCTAAGGCATTATTTAGGCTATATTTTCATATTTTAAGCTTGTTTTTGACAAGTTAAAAATGGTCGAAAATCGTCAAAAAGTTAAGGTTAACCCCTTTACTTTTTGTCCAAATTTGGCCATTTTTGCCAAATTTTTGGATGTCAAAAAATGACTAAATTTACGCTAGTTTCTGCTCATATTAATACCTAAGGCATTATTTAGGCTATATTTTCATATTTTAAGCTTGTTTTGACAAGTTAAAAATGGTCGAAAATCGTCAAAAAGTTAAGGTTAACCCCTTTACTTTTTGTCCAAATTTGGCCATTTTTGCCAAATTTTTGGATGTCAAAAAACGACTAAATTTACGCTAGTTTCTGCTCATATTAATACCTAAGGCATTATTTAGGCTATATTTTCATATTTTAAGCTTGTTTTGACAAGTTAAAAATGGTCGAAAATCGTCAAAAAGTTAAGGTTAACCCCTTTACTTTTTGTCCAAATTTGGCCATTTTTGCCAAATGTTTGGATGTCAAAAAATGACTAAATTTACGCTAGTTTCTGCTCATATTAATACCTAAGGCATTATTTAGGCTATATTTTCATATTTTAAGCTTGTTTTGACAAGTTAAAATTGGTCGAAAATCGTCAAAAAGTTAAGATTAACCCCTTTACTTGTTGTCCAAATTTGGCCATTTTTGCCAAATTTTTGGATGTCAAAAATGACTAAATTTACGCTAGTTTCTGCTCATATTAATACCTAAGGCATTATTTAGGCTATATTTTCATATTTTAAGCTTGTTTTGACAAGTTAAAAATGGTCGAAAATCGTCAAAAAGTTAAGGTTAACCCCTTTACTTTTTGTCCAAATTTGGCCATTTTTGCCAAATTTTTGGATGTCAAAAAATGACTAAATTTACGCTAGTTTCTGCTCATATTAATACCTAAGGCATTATTTAGGCTATATTTTCATATTTTAAGCTTGTTTTGACATGTTAAAAATGGTCGAAAATCGTCAAAGTTAAGGTTAACCCCTTTACTTTTTGTCCAAATTTTGGCCATTTTTGCCAAATTTTTGGATGTCAAAAAATGACTAAATTTACGCTAGTTTCTGCTCATATTAATACCTAAGGCATTATTTAGGCTATATTTTCATATTTTAAGCTTGTTTTGACAAGTTAAAAATGGTCGAAAATCGTTCAAAAAAGTTAAGGTTAACCCCTTTACTTTTTGTCCAAATTTGGCCATTTTTGCCAAATTTTTGGATGTCAAAAAATGACTAAATTTACGCTAGTTTTCTGCTCATATTAATACCTAAGGCATTATTTAGGCTATATTTTCATATTTTAAGCTTTTTCGACAAGTTAATAATGGTCGAAAATCGTTAAAAAGTTAAGGTTAACCCCTTTACTTTTTGTCCAAATTTGTCCATTTTTGACAAATTTTGGATGTCAAAAAATGACTAAATTTACGCTAGTTTCTGCTCATATTAATACCTAAGGCATTATTTAGGCTATATTTTCATATTTTAAGCTTGTTTTGACAAGTTAAAAATGGTCGAAAATCGTCAAAAAAGTTAAGGTTAACCCCTTTACTTTTTGTCCAAATTTGGCCATTTTTGCCAAATTTTTGGATGTCAAAAAATGACTAAATTTACGCTAGTTTCTGCTCATATTAATACCTAAGGCATTATTTAGGCTATATTTTCATATTTTAAGCTTGTTTTGACAAGTTAAAAATGGTCGAAAATCGTCAAAAAGTTAAGGTTAACCCCTTTACTTTTTGTCCAAATTTGGCCATTTTTGCCAAATTTTTGGATGTCAAAAAATGACTAAATTTACGCTAGTTTTCTGCTCATATTAATACCTAAGGCATTATTTAGGCTATATTTTCATATTTTAAGCTTGTTTTTGACAAGTTAAAAATGGTCGAAAATCGTCAAAAAGTTAAGGTTAACCCCTTTACTTTTTGTCCAAATTTGGCCATTTTTGCCAAATTTTTTGGATGTCAAAAATGACTAAATTTACGCTAGTTTCTGCTCATATTAATACCTAAGGCATTATTTAGGCTATATTTTCATATTTTAAGCTTGTTTTGACAAGTTAAAAATGGTCGAAAATCGTCAAAAAGTTAAGGTTAACCCCTTTACTTTTTGTCCAAATTTGGCCATTTTTGCCAAATTTTTGGATGTCAAAAAAACGACTAAATTTACGCTAGTTTCTGCTCATATTAATACCTAAGGCATTATTTAGGCTATATTTTCATATTTTAAGCTTGTTTTGACAAGTTAAAAATGGTCGAAAATCGTCAAAAAGTTAAGGTTAACCCCTTTACTTTTTGTCCAAATTTGGCCATTTTTGCCAAATTTTTGGATGTCAAAAAATGACTAAATTTACGCTAGTTTCTGCTCATATTAATACCTAAGGCATTATTTAGGCTATATTTTCATATTTTAAGCTTGTTTTGACAAGTTAAAAATGGTCGAAAATCGTCAAAAAGTTAAGGTTAACCCCTTTACTTTTTGTCCAAATTTGGCCATTTTGCCAAATTTTTGGATGTAAAAAAACGACTAAATTTACGCTAGTTTCTGCTCATATTAATACCTAAGGCATTATTTAGGCTATATTTTCATATTTTAAGCTTGTTTTGACAAGTTAAAAATGGTCGAAAATCGTCAAAAAGTTAAGGTTAACCCCTTTACTTTTTGTCCAAATTTGGCCATTTTTGCCAAATTTTTGGATGTCAAAAAATGACTAAATTTACGCTAGTTTCTGCTCATATTAATACCTAAGGCATTATTTAGGCTATATTTTCATATTTTAAGCTTGTTTTGACAAGTTAAAATTGGTCGAAAATCGTCAAAAAGTTAAGGTTAACCCCTTTACTTTTTGTCCAAATTTGGCCATTTTTGCCAAATTTTTGGATGTCAAAAAATGACTAAATTTACGCTAGTTTTCTGCTCATATTAATACCTAAGGCATTATTTAGGCTATATTTTCATATTTTAAGCTTGTTTTGACAAGTTAAAAATGGTCGAAAATCGTCAAAAGTTAAGGTTAACCCCTTTACTTTTTGTCCAAATTTGGCCATTTTTGCCAAATTTTTGGATGTCAAAAAATGACTAAATTTACGCTAGTTTCTGCTCATATTAATACCTTAAGGCATTATTTAGGCTATATTTTCATATTTTAAGCTTGTTTTGACAAGTTAAAAATGGTCGAAAATCGTCAAAAAGTTAAGGTTAACCCCTTTACTTTTTGTCCAAATTTGGCCATTTTTGCCAAATTTTTGGATGTCAAAAAATGACTAAATTTACGCTAGTTTCTGCTCATATTAATACCTAAGGCATTATTTAGGCTATATTTTCATATTTTAAGCTTGTTTTGACAAGTTAAAAATGGTCGAAAATCGTCAAAAAGTTAAGGTTAACCCCTTTACTTTTTTGTCCAAATTTGGCCATTTTTGCCAAATATTTTTGGATGTCAAAAAATGACTAAATTTTACGCTAGTTTCTGCTCATATTAATACCTAAGGCATTATTTAGGCTATATTTTCATATTTTAAGCTTGTTTTGACAAGTTAAAAATGGTCGAAAATCGTCAAAAAGTTAAGGTTAACCCCTTTACTTTTTGTCCAAATTTGGCCATTTTTGCCAAATTTTTGGATGTCAAAAAATGACTAAATTTACGCTAGTTTCTGCTCATATTAATACCTAAGGCATTATTTAGGCTATATTTTCATATTTTAAGCTTGTTTTGACAAGTTAAAAATGGTCGAAAATCGTCAAAAAGTTAAGGTTAACCCCTTTACTTTTTGTCCAAATTTGGCCATTTTTGCCAAATTTTTGGATGTCAAAAAATGACTAAATTTACGCTAGTTTCTGCTCATATTAATACCTAAGGCATTATTTAGGCTATATTTTCATATTTTAAGCTTGTTTTGACAAGTTAAAAATGGTCGAAAATCGTCAAAAAGTTAAGGTTAACCCCTTTACTTTTTGTCCAAATTTGGCCATTTTTGCCAAATTTTTGGATGTCAAAAAATGACTAAATTTACGCTAGTTTCTGCTCATATTAATACCTAAGGCATTATTTAGGCTATATTTTCATATTTTAAGCTTGTTTTGACAAGTTAAAAATGGTCGAAAATCGTCAAAAAGTTAAGGTTAACCCCTTTACTTTTTGTCCAAATTTGGCCATTTTTGCCAAATTTTTGGATGTCAAAAAATGACTAAATTTACGCTAGTTTCTGCTCATATTAATACCTAAGGCATTATTTAGGCTATATTTTCATATTTTAAGCTTGTTTTGACAAGTTAAAATGGTCGAAAATCGTCAAAAGTTAAGGTTAACCCCTTTACTTTTTGTCCAAATTTGGCCATTTTTGCCAAATTTTTGGATGTCAAAAAATGACTAAATTTACGCTAGTTTCTGCTCATATTAATACCTAAGGCATTATTTAGGCTATATTTTCATATTTTAAGCTTGTTTTGACAAGTTAAAAATGGTCGAAAATCGTCAAAAAGTTAAGGTTAACCCCTTTACTTTTTGTCCAAATTTGGCCATTTTTGCCAAATTTTTGGATGTCAAAAAATGACTAAATTTACGCTAGTTTCTGCTCATATTAATACCTAAGGCATTATTTAGGCTATATTTTCATATTTTAAGCTTGTTTTGACAAGTTAAAAATGGTCGAAAATCGTCAAAAAGTTAAGGTTAACCCCTTTACTTTTTGTCCAAATTTGGCCCATTTTTGCCAAATTTTTGGATGTCAAAAAATGACTAAATTTACGCTAGTTTCTGCTCATATTAATACCTAAGGCATTATTTAGGCTATATTTTCATATTTTAAGCTTGTTTTGACAAGTTAAAAATGGTCGAAAATCGTCAAAAAGTTAAGGTTAACCCCTTTACTTTTTGTCCAAATTTGGCCATTTTTTGCCAAATTTTTGGATGTCAAAAAATGACTAAATTTACGCTAGTTTCTGCTCATATTAATACCTAAGGCATTATTTAGGCTATATTTTCATATTTTAAGCTTGTTTTGACAAGTTAAAAATGGTCGAAAATCGTCAAAAAGTTAAGGTTAACCCCTTTACTTTTTGTCCAAATTTGGCCATTTTTGCCAAATTTTTGGATGTCAAAAAATGACTAAATTTAACGCTAGTTTCTGCTCATATTAATACCTAAGGCATTATTTAGGCTATATTTTCATATTTTAAGCTTGTTTTGACAAGTTAAAAAATGGTCGAAAAATCGTCAAAAAGTTAAGGTTAACCCCTTTACTTTTGTCCAAATTTGGCCATTTTTGCCAAATTTTTGGATGTCAAAAATGACTAAATTTACGCTAGTTTCTGCTCATATTAATACCTAAGGCATTATTTAGGCTATATTTTCATATTTTAAGCTTGTTTTGACAAGTTAAAAATGGTCGAAAATCGTCAAAAAGTTAAGGTTAACCCCTTTACTTGTTGTCCAAATTTGGCCATTTTTGCCAAATTTTTGGATGTCAAAAATGACTAAATTTACGCTAGTTTCTGCTCATATTAATACCTAAGGCATTATTTAGGCTATATTTTCATATTTTAAGCTTGTTTTGACAAGTTAAAAATGGTCGAAAATCGTCAAAAAGTTAAGGTTAACCCCTTTACTTTTTGTCCAAATTTGGCCATTTTTGCCAAATTTTTTGATGTCAAAAAATGACTAAATTTACGCTAGTTTCTGCTCATATTAATACCTAAGGCATTATTTAGGCTATATTTTCATATTTTAAGCTTGTTTTGACAAGTTAAAAATGGTCGAAAATCGTCAAAAAGTTAAGGTTAACCCCTTTACTTTTTGTCCAAATTTGGCCATTTTTGCCAAATTTTTGGATGTCAAAAAATGACTAAATTTACGCTAGTTTCTGCTCATATTAATACCTAAGGCATTATTTAGGCTATATTTTCATATTTTAAGCTTGTTTTGACAAGTTAAAAATGGTCGAAAATCGTCAAAAAGTTAAGGTTAACCCCTTTACTTTTTGTCCAAATTTGGCCATTTTTGCCAAATTTTTGGATGTCAAAAAAATGACTAAATTTACGCTAGTTTCTGCTCATATTAATACCTAAGGCATTATTTAGGCTATATTTTCATATTTTAAGCTTGTTTTGACAAGTTAAAAATGGTCGAAAATCGTCAAAAAGTTAAGGTTAACCCCTTTACTTTTTGTCCAAATTTGGCCATTTTTGCCAAAATTTTTGGATGTCAAAAAAACGACTAAATTTACGCTAGTTTCTGCTCATATTAATACCTAAGGCATTATTTAGGCTATATTTTCATATTTTAAGCTTGTTTTGACAAGTTAAAAATGGTCGAAAATCGTCAAAAAGTTAAGGTTAACCCCTTTACTTTTTGTCCAAATTTGGCCATTTTTGCCAAATTTTTGGATGTCAAAAAATGACTAAATTTACGCTAGTTTCTGCTCATATTAATACCTAAGGCATTATTTAGGCTATATTTTCATATTTTAAGCTTGTTTTGACAAGTTAAAAATGGTCGAAAATCGTCAAAAAGTTAAGGTTAACCCCTTTACTTTTTGTCCAAATTTGGCCATTTTTGCCAAATTTTTGGATGTCAAAAATGACTAAATTTACGCTAGTTTCTGCTCATATTAATACCTAAGGCATTATTTAGGCTATATTTTCATATTTTAAGCTTGTTTTGACAAGTTAAAAATGGTCGAAAATCGTCAAAAAGTTAAGGTTAACCCCTTTACTTTTTGTCCAAATTTGGCCATTTTTGCCAAATTTTTGGATGTCAAAAAATGACTAAATTTACGCTAGTTTCTGCTCATATTAATACCTAAGGCATTATTTAGGCTATATTTTCATATTTTAAGCTTGTTTTGACAAGTTAAAAATGGTCGAAAATCGTCAAAAATTAAGGTTAACCCCTTTACTTTTTGTCCAAATTTGGCCATTTTTGCCAAATTTTTGGATGTCAAAAAAATGACTAAATTTACGCTAGTTTCTGCTCATATTAATACCTAAGGCATTATTTAGGCTATATTTTCATATTTTAAGCTTGTTTTGACAAGTTAAAAATGGTCGAAAATCGTCAAAAAGTTAAGGTTAACCCCTTTACTTTTTGTCCAAATTTGGCCATTTTTGCCAAATTTTTGGATGTCAAAAAATGACTAAATTTACGCTAGTTTCTGCTCATATTAATACCTAAGGCATTATTTAGGCTATATTTTCATATTTTAAGCTTGTTTTGACAAGTTAAAAATGGTCGAAAATCGTCAAAAAGTTAAGGTTAACCCCTTTACTTTTTGTCCAAATTTGGCCATTTTTGCCAAATTTTTGGATGTCAAAAAATGACTAAATTTACGCTAGTTTCTGCTCATATTAATACCTAAGGCATTATTTAGGCTATATTTTCATATTTTAAGCTTGTTTTGACAAGTTAAAAATGGTCGAAAATCGTCAAAAAGTTAAGGTTAACCCCTTTACTTTTTGTCCAAATTTGGCCATTTTTGCCAAATTTTTGGATGTCAAAAAATGACTAAATTTACGCTAGTTTCTGCTCATATTAATACCTAAGGCATTATTTAGGCTATATTTTCATATTTTAAGCTTGTTTTGACAAGTTAAAAATGGTCGAAAATCGTCAAAAAGTTAAGGTTAACCCCTTTACTTTTTGTCCAAATTTGGCCATTTTTGCCAAATTTTTGGATGTCAAAAAAATGACTAAATTTACGCTAGTTTCTGCTCATATTAATACCTAAGGCATTATTTAGGCTATATTTTCATATTTTAAGCTTGTTTTGACAAGTTAAAAATGGTCGAAAATCGTCAAAAAGTTAAGGTTAACCCCTTTACTTTTTGTCCAAATTTGGCCATTTTTGCCAAATTTTTGGATGTCGAAAATGACTAAATTTACGCTAGTTTCTGCTCATACTAATACCTAAGGCATTATTTAGGCTATATTTTCATATTTTAAGCTTGTTTTTGACAAGTTAAAAATGGTCGAAAATCGTCAAAAAGTTAAGGTTAACCCCTTTACTTTTTGTCCAAATTTGGCCATTTTTGCCAAATTTTTGGATGTCAAAAAATGACTAAATTTACGCTAGTTTCTGCTCATATTAATACCTAAGGCATTATTTAGGGCTATATTTTCATATTTTAAGCTTGTTTTGACAAGTTAAAAATGGTCGAAAAATCGTCAAAAAGTTAAGGTTAACCCCTTTACTTTTTGTCCAAATTTGGCCATTTTTGCCAAATTTTTGGATGTCAAAAAATGACTAAATTTACGCTAGTTTCTGCTCATATTAATACCTAAGGCATTATTTAGGCTATATTTTCATATTTTAAGCTTGTTTTGACAAGTTAAAAATGGTCGAAAATCGTCAAAAAGTTAAGGTTAACCCCTTTACTTTTTGTCCAAATTTGGCCATTTTTGCCAAATTTTTGGATGTCAAAAATGACTAAATTTACGCTAGTTTCTGCTCATATTAATACCTAAGGCATTATTTAGGCTATATTTTCATATTTTAAGCTTGTTTTGACAAGTTAAAAATGGTCGAAAATCGTCAAAAAGTTAAGGTTAACCCCTTTACTTTTTGTCCAAATTTGGCCATTTTTGCCAAATTTTTGGATGTCAAAAAATGACTAAATTTACGCTAGTTTCTGCTCATATTAATACCTAAGGCATTATTTAGGCTATATTTTCATATTTTAAGCTTGTTTTGACAAGTTAAAAATGGTCGAAAATCGTCAAAAAGTTAAGGTTAACCCCTTTACTTTTTGTCCAAATTTGGCCATTTTTGCCAAATTTTTGGATGTCAAAAAATGACTAAATTTACGCTAGTTTCTGCTCATATTAATACCTAAGGCATTATTTAGGCTATATTTTCATATTTTAAGCTTGTTTTGACAAGTTAAAAATGGTCGAAAATCGTCAAAAAGTTAAGGTTAACCCTTTACTTTTTGTCCAAATTTGGCCATTTTTGCCAAATTTTTGGATGTCAAAAAATGACTAAATTTACGCTAGTTTCTGCTCATATTAATACCTAAGGCATTATTTAGGCTATATTTTCATATTTTAAGCTTGTTTTGACAAGTTAAAAATGGTCGAAAATCGTCAAAAAGTTAAGGTTAACCCCTTTACTTTTTGTCCAAATTTGGCCATTTTTGCAAAATTTTTGGATGTCAAAAAATGACTAAATTTACGCTAGTTTCTGCTCATATTAATACCTAAGGCATTATTTAGGCTATATTTTCATATTTTAAGCTTGTTTTGACAAGTTAAAAATGGTCGAAAATCGTCAAAAAGTTAAGGTTAACCCCTTTACTTTTTGTCCAAATTTGGCCATTTTTGCCAAATTTTTGGATGTCAAAAAATGACTAAATTTACGCTAGTTTCTGCTCATATTAATACCTAAGGCATTATTTAGGCTATATTTTCATATTTTAAGCTTGTTTTGACAAGTTAAAAATGGTCGAAAATCGTCAAAAAGTTAAGGTTAACCCCTTTACTTTTTGTCCAAATTTGGCCATTTTTGCCAAATTTTTGGATGTCAAAAAATGACTAAATTTACGCTAGTTTCTGCTCATATTAATACCTAAGGCATTATTTAGGCTATATTTTCATATTTTAAGCTTGTTTTGACAAGTTAAAAATGGTCGAAAATCGTCAAAAAGTTAAGGTTAACCCCTTTACTTTTTGTCCAAATTTGGCCATTTTTGCCAAATTTTTGGATGTCAAAAAATGACTAAATTTACGCTAGTTTCTGCTCATATTAATACCTAAGGCATTATTTAGGCTATATTTTCATATTTTAAGCTTGTTTTGACAAGTTAAAAATGGTCGAAAATCGTCAAAAAGTTAAGGTTAACCCCTTTACTTTTTGTCCAAATTTGGCCATTTTTGCCAAATTTTTGGATGTCAAAAAATGACTAAATTTACGCTAGTTTCTGCTCATATTAATACCTAAGGCATTATTTAGGCTATATTTTCATATTTTAAGCTTGTTTTGACAAGTTAAAAATGGTCGAAAATCGTCAAAAAGTTAAGGTTAACCCCTTTACTTTTTGTCCAAATTTGGCCATTTTTGCCAAATTTTTGGATGTCAAAAAATGACTAAATTTACGCTAGTTTCTGCTCATATTAATACCTAAGGCATTATTTAGGCTATATTTTCATATTTTAAGCTTGTTTTGACAAGTTAAAAATGGTCGAAAATCGTCAAAAAGTTAAGGTTAACCCCTTTACTTTTTGTCCAAATTTGGCCATTTTTGCCAAATTTTTGGATGTCAAAAATGACTAAATTTACGCTAGTTTCTGCTCATATTAATACCTAAGGCATTATTTAGGCTATATTTTCATATTTTAAGCTTGTTTTGACAAGTTAAAAATGGTCGAAAATCGTCAAAAAGTTAAGGTTAACCCCTTTACTTTTTGTCCAAATTTGGCCATTTTTGCCAAATTTTTGGATGTAAAAAAAAGACTAAATTTACGCTAGTTTCTGCTCATATTAATACCTAAGGCATTATTTAGGCTATATTTTCATATTTTAAGCTTGTTTTGACAAGTTAAAAATGGTCGAAAATCGTCAAAAAGTTAAGGTTAACCCCTTTACTTTTTGTCCAAATTTGGCCATTTTTGCCAAATTTTTGGATGTCAAAAAATGACTAAATTTACGCTAGTTTCTGCTCATATTAATACCTAAGGCATTATTTAGGCTATATTTTCATATTTTAAGCTTGTTTTGACAAGTTAAAAATGGTTCGAAAATCGTCAAAAAGTTAAGGTTAACCCCTTTACTTTTTGTCCAAATTTGGCCATTTTTGCCAAATTTTTTGGATGTCAAAAAATGACTAAATTTACGCTAGTTTCTGCTCATATTAATACCTAAGGCATTATTTAGGCTATATTTTCATATTTTAAGCTTGTTTTCACAAGTTAAAAATGGTCGAAAATCGTCAAAAAGTTAAGGTTAACCCTTTACTTTTTGTCCAAGCCCAAATATTTGGCCATTTTTGCCAAATTTTTGGATGTCAAAAAATGACTAAATTTACGCTAGTTTCTGCTCATATTAATACCTAAGGCATTATTTAGGCTATATTTTCATATTTTAAGCTTGTTTTGACAAGTTAAAAATGGTCGAAAATCGTCAAAAAGTTAAGGTTAACCCCTTTACTTTTTGTCCAAATTTGGCCATTTTTGCCAAATTTTTGGATGTCAAAAAACGACTAAATTTACGCTAGTTTCTGCTCATATTAATACCTAAAGCATTATTTAGGCTATATTTTCATATTTTAAGCTTGTTTTGACAAGTTAAAAATGGTCGAAAATCGTCAAAAAGTTAAGGTTAACCCCTTTACTTTTTGTCCAAATTTGGCCATTTTTGCCAAATTTTTGCATGTCAAAAAATGACTAAATTTACGCTAGTTTCTGCTCATGTTAATACCTAAGGCATTATTTAGGCTATATTTTCATATTTTAAGCTTGTTTTGACAAGTTAAAAATGGTCGAAAATCGTCAAAAAGTTAAGGTTAACCCCTTTACTTTTTGTCCAAATTTGGCCATTTTTGCCAAATTTTTGGATGTCAAAAAATGACTAAATTTACGCTAGTTTCTGCTCATATTAATACCTAAGGCATTATTTAGGCTATATTTTCATATTTTAAGCTTGTTTTGACAAGTTAAAAATGGTCGAAAATCGTCAAAAAGTTAAGGTTAACCCCTTTACTTTTTGTCCAAATTTGGTAATTTTTGCGAAATTTTTGGATGTCAAAAAATGACTAAATTTGCGCTAGTTTCTGCTCATATTAATACCTAAGGCATTATTTAGGCTATATTTTCATATTTTAAGTATTTAGACAATTTAAAAATGGTTGAAAATCGTCAAAAAGTTAAGGTTCTTGGCCATTTTTTCGACATCGAAAAATGACCAAATTTTAAGGTATTTTCCACTCATATCAATATCTAGGGCATTATTTGGGCTATATTTTCATATTTTAAGCTTATTTCGAAAAGTTGAAAACTTTGTCCTTCGTCTTCGTGTGATTTTTCAGACTGTTTCTTTGTGTAATTGTCTGTTTGATTAGTTGCTTGTTTCTTTGCTTGTTGTCTGATTGTTTGTTTACTTGTATATTTGTTTAGGGCGCTATTCAGTGGCGTAGCTAGGGTTTCAGGGGCCCCGGTTCAAGAGTGAGGGCTTTTGTAGTCGCGTGTCCAGAATTTGGGACAGTCAGCGGAATAATCCGTTGGCTCAGATTTTGCTTGCTTGGGGCACCATCAGAGACGTTGTCTGGAGGCTTGGTATATCAATAGCGCCAGTAGCGTAGCAATAGGTGAAGGCTAAAAGGGATGACTCAAAAGGACCTTCACATTTTGTAGAACTACTAATCCTAACCCTAAAGTCCTTTTGAGTTATCCCTTTTAGCCTTCCCCGTAGCAGCAATAGGCGGTTCATTGAACCAGGGCCCCCCGAATGTCAAGGTACCGCGGATTAGTGGTAATAATTTTCGAATTTTCCCACGCAATCTCATGGTAGGTTACGTAGGTTTTGAAAAGAAAACAGCCGTTCTTTCAACAGAGGGCGGAGTCTGGGTACGAGTTTTGCTCAAACATCAAAATCTACTAATCGAAACTCCTATTTAACCCAATTTAATTAGCATAAAAATAAAAAAACAAACTCGGATAAATAAATACAAAACACTTTAATGCATAGCAATTTCACTTTTTTACACATCCTATGTAGCATTTTAAATATTTAGTTTCAATATTTTATCACCAACTGTATGAAACTTGAGATTCAACCAAGTGCGCTAATGACAGTGCGCGACAGTTCGTGCCAGTCTCCAGGCCTACTCCTCTCACACGTGCTTGCCTCGATCGTGTGCAGCGCGCGGTTACCTAATTAAAATTGTTAACCCGGTCAGCAGCAAGCAATCGTCTTCTGCACGATCTTTTTTAGTATCCGCGAGAGACGCCTATATTATGATATACATCATAGAACTGCTAACCCCAAAATAACGTAGATCCTAACCCTAATCCCCCGCCCAATGGGTTTTCTAACCCTAACTCCCCGTGATACAGGAAAGCTCAGTAAAAATCCTATTACTAACCTTCGTCTTCTGGACGATCCTTTTATTAGTATTGGTAGGTACTTCATGTATGGCTAAAGCTGGTTACTTCATGTAAGCCTGTCCAAAACCATTTTGTGATCCTAACATGAAGTAGCAACCTTAGTATTATTGCTTGCCGCTGACCGGGATAAATGGCGTGCTCACCCTGCAAAGTACAGCAAGTTGGAGGCCATGGAATCGTGAGGGAACTGGGACGAGAAAATAAATATGTTCATTAAACAGACCCTAACACCTAAACCGTACGCATGTCATGTAGGGTTAGGATTAGGGTTATGTTAGGGTTAGGGACTGAATAATGAGCATATTTATTTTCTAGTCCCAGTTCCCTCACGGTTGATATAAGTAAGTAAGTAAGTAAGTAAGTAAGTAGTAAGTAAGTAAGTAAGTAAGTAAGTAAGTAAGTAAGTAAGTAAGTAAGTAAGTAAGTAAGTAAGTAAGTAAGTAAGTAAGTAAGTAAGTAAGTAAGTAAGTAAGTAAGTAAGTAAGTAAGTAAGCGAGCGAGTGAGTGAGTGAGTGAGTAAGTAAGTAAGTAAGTAAAATTCTTTATTGCCTCCATATTTGAAGATACAAAATTATATAAAATAAAAATAAATTAGCATACAGTATATTACATCTTTTTGTTATTTTTTTAAAATAAAGAACTAATCATAAATATCTATCAATATAACTAACTGTTTTAATTGTCTCAGAGATATACTCTGCAACCCCAAAATTAAATTGTTTTATCAGATCTCTTCTGTGTTCTTGCAGTGTCCCCACGTCTACAAAGAGAGTATATAACAGGCTGTCATCATCCAACATATTCAGCTTGGCTGAAATTTCTATAGGCAGACAATCTGTCAACCAATTCCAAAATCGTTCTCTTATTACAATTGTTTGTTGACAATAAAGTAAGTAAGTAAGTAAGTAAGTAAGTAAGTAAGTAAGTAAGTAAGTAAGTAAGTAAGTAAGTAAGTAAGTAAGTAAGTAAGTAAGTAAGTAAGTAAGTAAGTAAGTAAGTAAGTAAGTAAGTAAGTAAGTAAGTAAGTAAGTAAGTACGTAAGTAAGTAAGTAAGTAAGTAAGTAAGCAAGTAAGTAAGTAAGTAAGTGAGTGAGTCAAATCTTTTAATACCTCCAATAATGAAGAGTAATTACAAAAGAAGATAATTAAATAATGTTACAGTAGTAACAATGGTATCTTTACATTGTGACTTTTAGCCAAAGGAGTCAAAGACAGAATTTTGTACACAATAAGATATATAGCAAGCAGAGACCATTGTCCAGCCTAATTCTAATATTCATGTTGATATTAGATAAGTCTCCTAATTGTGTTTGAATAAGTTGACTATCTTCTAACGAATTTAATATAGAAACCATGTCAGGCAGAAACCATGTCAGGCAGGTGAGTGAGTGTGAGTGTGAGAGAGAGAGAGAGTTATCAGTCTTTCCGCCGAAACCGTATTTTAAAGTACAGCGATCACCCTACTGGAAGTGCTCTGTGCTTACTATATCTCATTCCATACTCTATTCTGGCATCATTATCGTAATAAAACCATCAGTCGAGAACACTTATCGTAAAGAAGTAATTCTATTTGATTACACAACTTCTTGAAGGCCAGCTATCTACGTGTGTACCAAAGTACAATTAGTCTTGCAAAAAATCAAAGTCCTTTCGGGAAAATATAGTTAATATAGTTTCTCTCTCACGACATCGGTCGTTATATTTTCGCCAAATATGCAGTTTCATATTAAAGTCATTGGTTTATACTCATGAAATTATACAAGACAACATTATGGATTGGACTATTGTTGTGTGATGCAACTATTGGCTCACGATTGATGGGAAGTTATTGATCTCGCCTTGATCCGACACTGGAGAACCATTTACCACATAATCCACCTTAGTTCTCATTCGTAAAGGCGCCTTTAAAATTAATAATAAAAAATGCGTGTTAAGGATATATAAATTACAATATAAATGATATACATTAGTGCCTATAACGTCAAAACATTTTATTGTCTTATTTGGAAGAACTTTTAAAATGATAAAGTAACTTCTTTGGAAGATTTAATTTTTGCTTCTTCACTTTGTTTTTGAAATATTTCAGTTTGTTTGATATGCAAATGTCTGGAATTTACGTCACACATGCATAATGACTTACCGGAGAAGTTTGTGTATCACTTTCATTCTCAAATGAAATCCTTTAAAATCAAGAAGTTTGGTGTTGTGGGAGAAACACGCGCACATGTTATTCACACTTTAATGTTTTCATTTCATGAAGGCAAAGATATATAACATTCTCTGATAAGCATTATGCATGTGTGACGAAATTCCAGACATTTGCATATCAAACAAACTGAAATATATAAAAAACAAAGCGAAGAAACGAAAATCTTCAAAAGATGTTACTTTATCATTTTAAAAGTTCTTCCAAATAAAACAATAATTTTTTTTGATGTTATAGGAACTTTAATGATTTGCATGTACATACAGTATGACCTGATACATAATTATAATTTATTTTATGAAATAATTATAATAATTAATTATAATTTAATGTTAATTTATGTTTTATAATTTATGTTTTAATTATAATTTATGTTAATTTATGTTTTGTATAAGTTAATTATAACATATAAATTATATACATTAATGATCATTATCGGCATACCTTTTGTGGATTAGCCTGCTCGGGGGAATTATGTTGCCAGAAGGACTTTGAATTTGGAGTTGCAATATGTCTAACACGGAAAAAAGAAATAAAAATATATACTTCGAATGATTGCATGGTGATTTCAATGTATTCATCATGGGATGAAACATTAATTAGCTCAGAAACAAAGATAGATAACAGCTAAGCTCAAATCAAAAGAAAACGCGTCAGGGATCGAGAACAAGACAGGAATTGAACCTGTAACCTTCTGATTGCCACTGAGACGCTCTAACCATTGAGCTACCGAGACTCAGATGGAGAGTGAAGGTTACAATGATGTACTGGTTAGATTGATATATGTACTGCCTCAGCCTATGCTATGATATATGTCTATTACCAGAAGCTTATTTACATCTTGTTAATAAATAACGTCATCATCGGTTCTATGAGGGTATAAATAGAGGGTATAAATAGGGGATCCTAACTTTACAACGATCACCCCTGATGAAGACACCAGTCCATACTACACATGCAAAGTTAATAAAGGTGGCTCGAAACTGGCTGTTCCCTTTCTCTTGGGTGATTTTAAATTAAGAATATTAAAGTTCCTCACCTTTGGTACAACTGCTTGGAAGACAAAGTCAGTTATTGGAATAGCCAACGAATTGACAGCAGTTACAGTTATATCCATGATATTCGCTGGATTGTTGTCCACTTTTTGAAGGTTAAATTCGATTTTTAATCCATTTTTATTATAAGCGACGATGGGTGGAATCCTTGTAGAAAAAACACAGCACATTTTAGGTAGGTAAGGGGAGACCCAGGGGAACATTTAAAATGTTTGATAAGGTAGCTGTCATTAATTCCACCAGGGAGGGGGGGAGAAGGAAAACAGAAAATTCTTGTTAAAGTTTCATAACCCAACTATACATTTTGTTTTAGTTTCGTGGCCCAGCACATCTTAAATTTTCATTCATACCGACAACACAGGAGTGCTGGGAAGTGAGGGTAGTCTGCCATATAGAGCAAGGAAAACAATCAACTTTGTTTTCAGTCGGGTTTTCGAAATTCCTGAACTCTTAGTCTCGAACAACTGAAATCCAAACTGTATATATACATGTTAACTTATCCAAGAAAGAACACTTGACTTCGAACAGGTTGATCAAACGATCAGGGAAGCGAATTAAGAAAGAAAACACGCGTGAAGATTAGCATATTTATAGCGCTCAGTTTCGCAAAGCCTGACGGGATGATGCAATAATTGCCATTTCGCGACCGGACAAAACAGAGCTGAAACCTAGACTCCTCGTGCTACCACAGTAGCCCGAGTAATTATTCTGCAAAAACAAAATCTACGTCCAGATAATCTATGTTTTCAGATATAATCGAATGAATGAAAATAAACAGAAACAATTACAGAGTAAAAAAGTTACACCTGGAAAGAAAGGCTCGTGTGATACAAACTGATGTTTGACAGGGGCTCAGTCAACCTGATCCTACTCCAAGCAACTAGGACAACAGCACGCATCAACCAGCATCAACCAGTCGGTCTGCCAGTCACCCAACCATCCAAACGGATAAGTATAAATGTGGCGCTGGTGATCACACACATGATCGACGTATGGTTTAACCGCAATTGTCGTCTTTCAGTGATCGTCACGCGTATTCACGTGGCACCCAGTGAGAACTGTTTCGAGTTTCAAACGTCAGAGTTGGGTTCCATGTGGTAATACCGTAGCTTAGACTTAGTTAATGACGGGATCCCGCTTAATGAAACTCTAGGGGCGGATAGAACAGGCTATATGTATCATCTGAATATTCACCTCAAACATTGATTATCGCTTAAACACCGAGGTTTTTTGACAGGTATATAACCGCCTTATATCACCATTGGTGAGGTATTCTGAAGTAATTTTTGTATTATTTTAAACGTACCTCACCAATGGTGAGGCTGAGTATATACCTTCAGACTCGGCGTTTTTGTTGTAAAAAAAACTGTGAATTAATGTGGCTATTCAGAATAATAGCCTATACATATAGGGTTTTCCTACTGTTCACCTAAAGTTCCAACTCCCGTATTCAAATTTTGGATGCTTAGATTGTTCGTATTGTTTTTCATCAACTGCATGCTCTTGCAGAAGCATGATCTGTCAGAGACGAAAGACATTTTTATAACCGGGCTGAATAATCTGTCAGTGGATTTATAGGTTGATAACTAGTTATTAACCTCATAAATAATTTCAATTCAATAGATTTATCAGCCCCGCACTCCCCTGGAAATATTCAAAACCGCTCCAACACTCGAAATTTTCCTTCACCAAAAATCCTTAGAACCTGTAATCGAGTGAAATGCCAAATATTACTTGTAATATACCCAGAATCTTATCCCGGCATTACCACCACTTATATACAGAACTCGTGACTAGGCTCTCGGCAACGACCTCCGTAGCTCAGTGCCAGTCAGAGCACTGCACTAGCATCGCAGGGTCGCGGGTTCAATTCCAGCCGGAAGGCCTATAAGTTGCATTTTTCGCAACTGGTCCCGGTTTGGTCTTAAAATGTATGTATTCCAACACTCGAAATTTTCCTTCACCAAAAATCCTTAGAACCCAACCTTACGCAGGCCTTAAAATATCGGTCGGTCACGGACATTGTCCGACCCATTCGTGAAATTGTCCGACGTAGGGAGGAAACCGCCGGACATTCTGTCCGACCCAAGTGAAATTGAGGTCAGTAGTTTGTCCGACCCATAGTGAATTGGTGTCCGACCGAACTGTAACTTATTACTGAACGAATTACAGAGTTTCACTGCGGTAAAAGATCACGCAAAGAATGGCTTATAGTTATTATCTGAAAGCCAATGGAGTAGAAATAGAACAGCGCGTAAAGAAATTAGCCAAAACCTCTGACAAAGCAAAGCGAAAACTCAAAAGTGTCCGGCATATTTCGTGGTCAAGAATGAACTATACACATCACCACCTGCAAAGATTTAAATTTCCGAGTCAAACTGAACTCAAAGTCATCGGACATTATCAGATATTTTGTCCGACCCAAACTCAAAGTCATCGGACATTTTGTCAGACGGCTCTGCAAAATATATTTTAAGGCCTGCTTACGACAGTTGGATTCCCATGCGTGTTATCAAAAATAAAGACCTGTAGAGAACAAAGGAAACCGAGCCAATGGTGATATAATATAATATATACATAGGCTTTTTTTTTTTTTTTAGCATACCTATTTTTATTTCATGTAATAAAAATTGCATGGATTTTAATTGCATTTGACTAAAATTACACATAATCGCAATTTAATTCATTTAGAAACTTATTTGAGTTGTCAACATGAGACGTGAACAATGCTGTGCCTGCTGTGCCTCGGCACACTCTCCTCCGCAGAAGCTTCTTGTGCTTTTATTGGTAGCAATAATGTAATATCCTATAGGTGGGCTATTCGCTTGTATTAGGCTCACAGGGTGTTTTGGGGACGCGTGGAGAGAATGGGGATGCGGAGTTGCAAGCGCGCCCGCGCCCTCTCCCAGCCAGAAGCCTCTTGCGGAGGAGAGTGGAAGCGGCATATGCCGCGGGCCCCGCGCTTTCTGGAGCGCCGCGCGCTGCCTCGCCCCAATCCCCCAACCGACTCAATGCCACGAGTGTGCGCACAGATATAGCAATAAACTACACAACCACGCTGTAAAATTTTGGATTCTAAAATGGTTGCAAAAAATTGTCCGAGACAAGCGTTGATGACGTTGCTGTCACTAACAATATGGAGTGTATATTTTCTATAACACTGTGATCGCATTGCCCATTGATTTACCTGGGCCTAGCTCGAACTGTTCTGGTGAGTGGTGAGCGATCTTCTTAGTTCTTTCTCTAAACTTCGGCGCATATAGAATGAGTTTCGATCATGTATGACTCAGGCACGGTTGAACAGCCTTAAATACTTTGCTTAGAGCTTCTATGTAAAACATTGATTTCTCGTCACTTATTAATGTTTTGCCATATGATCGCTACGATCGCTCAATTTTAAAACCGGCGATCGTAGCAATCATATGGAAACCACACGCTCAGCGATCCTGGCGATCGTAGCGATCGCGGAGATAGAAAATGTTCTATCTCGGCGATCGCAACGATCCCAGCTATTATATGGAAACACTAGTTCAGCGATCCTGGCGATCTCAGCGATCGGTACGGTACCCAGCGACATTCGGCTATATCTATAAAACACATTACAGTAATAAGATTAAATATACATCACGCAAATTTAGATGAATCATATGAATAAACGCCTATTTTTATAACTTCGCGAGGCTTGCTCTTCCGAGTAAATGTTGTTCAAATTAGATGTATGGCGTTCAAACATTGAATTTTGACATAATAATACAGTATAAACGCGCCATAGCTGATTACCGTATGTGATTTTAATATTACAAGGCTATATGATCGCCTTGATATGTGGTGCTGAGAGATTCTACAGTCTATTTATTTGATCTTCTATAATCTATATGCTATAGAAAATTGCTAGCATCATTCTGCTGGTACGCGGCTTGCCTGATCCTGAACACTGCTCCAACCTTTGGTACCACTGCTACCTGCGTCAGTCCAGAGGCAGCATTTCACTTCTGATGTGTACTTATATTGTACTTATATATTATGACGTGCGGTGGCAATAAATATAATCTGAAACAAAAACCCGATGGTGTAAATTAATGTTGTGAGTGATGAATATATGATTTAATCGACACCTTACAGATCGATTGTAGATGTTGAATGAACCGTTGAGTGAACTGTGTCGGTGATTGATCTTGAAAAACCACACTGATCTCGATAGAACTGCATTGTGCATCGGTTTTGTCAGCAGTAAAAATTTGGAAGCAACCGGCGGGGCCATATTGGTGAGTGCAGCTTAAGACGTGGTTACGACGCAGTCTCCACATATACAAAAAAACAACTATTATTTTTTCTGTCTAATTTCATGTAATCAGATCTATCTGCGCCATGATGTTGTCACCGAACAATGTTTTGCTTCCCGCGTTATCCCTTGGAACTT
This sequence comes from Chrysogorgia sp. JL179-B06, assembly GCA_035772405.1. Taxonomy (NCBI): domain Eukaryota; kingdom Metazoa; phylum Cnidaria; class Anthozoa; order Scleralcyonacea; family Chrysogorgiidae; genus Chrysogorgia; species Chrysogorgia sp. JL179-B06. The sequence goes on from JAYKKM010000044.1 coordinate 1,208,443, forward strand.
TAGTTTTCCTGTCCGGCTTCTTTGTCGTGGGACTTTACGCCGAGACAAAGCCAAGTGAAGAGAATGAGAATTCCACACCGCCGAGTTTGCAACGCAAACGGCAACACGACGAAGTCTACGAAGCCGAAGAACCTGATCGATACGTTGTCATTCAAGCTGCATTTGAACATCAAAACCTACCAGACAAAGAGTGCGTCACTACAACAAGAATCCTCTGTCTATCAGAACCAAAGCATCGCAACAAAGAATCAATTGAAACATTTGAACAGACTGAAACATATCCTGAATGAACTGACCAGCCATGCGCCGGTGATTTGCGAGAAGTTCTATTCCGACTTCGACTTTATAGTGTCTCGTCCGATTATCATAAAAACCACGGGTTCTGCGTTGCGCAAGCATTCTACAATGAGACTACAAGGTACGGAGTAAGATTAATATAGGAAGGCCTTTTATGAGAGAAAATTTGATGTTTGTTTACGGAGAGTTTATAATTTATTTAGTGGGGCTGGAGGGCTAAAAATGTTCAAAACATGCTGCTAGAATCAGCTCCATCGCCATGATCGTTGGTGATAGATAGATAGATTTTATTTTAACACGCTAACAACGTCAACAGAAGCTGGTTTCCATAACGTTTTGTGAGAAAACGCGAGATGGTGTATCAACACAAGGATAGTTTTTGAATAGACAACATATATATATATATATATATATATATATATATATATATATATATATATATATATATATATATATATATATATATATAACAAACTATATATATATATATACAACATATATATATATATATATATATATATATATTTTTTTTTTTAATATAAGTATTTTAATATAAGTATTTTTCTTCATTTTAGTAAATCATCGACGTTTGATTGACAACGGATTAGCGCTGAGAAACGGAAACGACTTGAGAATCTATTACCTACAGAACGAAAATTGCCAAGCTAGAGAACTCGATCGGATCATCGAGAATGTTGGCACCGCGAACGCCGCCGTGCTTTTCCAGTTACAAGAGGAGTTCGGCGAGGCGATCGCCGAGGATGCGTCTTCGTACTTCTTGCTCTACGGCAAGGAAGACGCGCGCCCGGGAAAAGAGAATCCAGATCACGTCTACCTTTTTTCACGAGGATTTCTCCTCGAAGAAATTGGAAAAATGGAAGCGCAACTCGTGGGGTACGGTCAATGTGGTGAAAGGCAAGTTGGAGATACAGACGAGAAGCACTCCGACGAGAGACAACGCTGAAGTAGCGCTTTACGTCAAACATGGCGGCGATTGGAAAGACATCGACGTTGAACTGGACATGATGGAGGAAAACAGAAACCAATATCCTGGACCGTTCCTGCGAACCAGGAATCCGGATTTCAAAACCACAAGCGGGTGGTGGTTCCAGTACCACAGCGAACAGACCCAGTGTACATTGCGGCCTTTCGTGGACAATAGAGACGGCAGTTGGGTGTACAAAGGCAAACTGCGCAAACCGCTGGTTGTTGGAACGTGGATTCATGCCAAGTACAGGGTTGTCGGTGATACGTTTTCGCATTGGGTGAATGGTAAGATCATTCAGAACAACATCAGGGTGGCCCCTAATTGGGTAATATCCCAAGGTACGCTAGGTTTGGGGTGTCACTCGGACCACGTTGGTTGTCATACGTTTTACGATAACATTAAGGTAACCCAGTTTGTTCGAGCGCAACCGACAATCACCCTTGGCAAAGAATGCAAGGTGGATCTGAACAAATTCCACGGGTTGGGCACCTCAGCGCACAAAATCCCGCCACGTCTTGTAGACAGATTCACGACATCTCGCTTCGTGATGGTGAACACAGATTGCAGAACGGCGTGTATTGGATCAAGACCGCCGCTGGACAATCGGCGCCGACGTTCTGCGACCTCGTCAACGGCGGTTGGACCTTGGTAGGAAAGATAAGTGGCCATGTTGGAGATATTTACAACACTTGGCTGATAACCAACCAGGATGTCAAAAACTTGACCACTCCTTTTCTGTCCTCTGCAAAACAGATCAGTTGTATCGACGCACGGTACCTGGCTACCCACCATGCGTCCACTATCATGTTGGCAAGCGGTGAAAACTCGGACGGGATAGGCGCGAAATGGGTCGAGTGGTCTTTGCCGCGAAAACGCGAGAGCAAGACTTTGTGGTCACATGGTGTTGGCTTTGCGAATGTTTCCGAGTCCCAGATGAGTCCTGTCACAGTGAAATCTTCGAACGGAGGTGAAGAGGTCAGTGAATTATACAAAGATGATTTTTATATGCGTTGCTTCAGCGTGCTGCTAGTTAAGTTTTCGGAAATTTAGAATGAGGATTTTAAGGCAAAAGATCTCTTTAAGGCACAAATTAAACTGGGACGGGTTGCGAAAATGCAATTTTAAGTTAGATGATAAGGGATTTAGATAAATTTCGATAATAAGGATGAAAGAAAAAGGAAGGAAAAATGCAAGAAAGGAAGGAAAGATTCAACGAAGGGAATATGGAGGCCGGATAGAAGGAAGGAAAAATGCAAGGAAGGAAAGGAAAGATGAAAGGAAGGGAGAGAAGGAAAGAAGTGGAATATGCAAGGAAAGAAAGGAAAGATGCAAGGAAGGGAAGGAAGATGGAAGGCAGTGGATGAAGATGGAAGACAGGGGAGAAACGACACAAGGAAGGGAAGGAAAGATGCATGGAGGGGAAGGAAAGATGGAAGGGAAGAAAAGAAAGGCAGGAGGGGGGGGGGGGAGATGAAAGGAAAGATGAAAGGAAGGAAGGGAAGGATGAAAGGAAGGGAAGATGAAAGGAAGGGAAAGAAAGATGAAAGAAAGATGAAAGGAAGGGAAGGAAAGATGAAAGAAAGGGAAGGAAAGATGAAAGGGAGAGAAGGGGAATATGCAAGGAAAGAAAGGAACGACGCAAGGAAGGGAAGGAAGATGGAAGGAAGAGGAGGAAGATGGAAGGGAAGGAAAGATGGAAGGAAAGAAAAGATGAAAGGAAGGGAGATAAGGAAAGAAGGGGAATATGCAAGGAAAGAAAGGAACGACGCAAGGAAGGGAATGAAAGATGGAAGGCAGAGGAGGAAGATGGATGAGGAGGAAGATGGAAGGCAGAGGAGGAAGATGGAAGGGAAGGAAAGATGGAAGGGAAGGAAAGAAAGGAACGACGCAAGGAAGGGAATGAAAGATGGAAGGCAGAGGAGGAAGATGGATGAGGAGGAAGATGGATGGGAAGGAAAGATGGGAAGGAAAGATGGAAGGGAAGATGGAAGGCAGGGAAGGAAAGATGTAATGAAGGGAAGGAAAGATGGAAGGCAGAGAAGGAAAGATGTATGGAACTAAATGGAAAGAAAGATGCAAGGAAGGGAAGGGGGAAAGATGCAAAGAATGGAAGGATGAAAAGGTTCAAGGGATGGAAGAAAAGACAGATGTAATGAAGGGAAGGAAAGATGTATGGAACTAAAGAGAAAGAAAGATGCAAGGAAGGGAAGGGGGAAGGAAAGATGCAAAGAAGGGAAGGATGGAAAGATGCAAGGAAGGGAAAGATGAAAAGATTCAAGGGATGGAAGAAAAGACAGATGCAAGGAAGGCAAGGATGAGAAGATGGAAGGATGCAAAAAGAGGAGTGGTGGAACAGACGTATAGGAACGTAGGTTGGTCGATGAATCGCACATAAATCTTACATTTTACTTTAACGGTTTCATTATTAGTTTTGCTATCAAAATCACTTTGGAATATCACCACAGCCTGAACATGGAGGTTCCTATCCATCTGTAACTTACAACAAGGGTGGGAACACGGCCAGCAACGACTACTGCATGTCAGTTGGGGTTCAATCCAAAGGAACGACTGCAGATGGATGGGTTCAAAATGGCAACGGATATGATTCACCCCAAAGCAACTTTGATTGGCCGAACAAGATGTATTCCCACGAGTCTCCTTTTGTAACCGTCTGGTTACAGTGAGACAAATATATTTATATATCTTGAACGAGGGCGATAAGATGTAATAGATCAAACACGAGTTTGAGTGTTTCATCAGGGGTTCCAAACACGAGAAAACAAATGAAAACCGAGGGCGTAGCCCGAGGTTTTTATTGTTTTCGAGTGTTTGGGAGTCCCCTGATGAAACACGACAAACGAGTGTTTGATCTAGCTTCTCAAACGAGTATTCCTATAGCGATTTGCTCCCATAGAGATTTTATTTTAATATGTAGATTAAGAAATGTGATCCAGTTCACTAGGAAATTTCCTACAGGTTTTCATTGGGTATCAAAACTCATGCATGTGATGTGGTATACGTTCATGGATTGGCTATGATAATTCATGAATTATTAATGAGTTTGAGAAGTTTATATAACCATGGATAGTAGAAAGACTGGATAGGAAACTAATATCACGTGTAACTTTCCAGCGTGCTAATTGGTTAAGGCATCGGTCGATCGCGTGAAAACCTAGTTGAAAATTGTGATGTCACAAAATCTCCATAAATCGCAACTTTTAGCAATAATACAGCTAAAAATGATAGTCAAACTACCAAAAATATAGCAGTGCCACTTTACGATGGAATATCCGACTACCATTACTCATTTTACATGTAGGCGAAAAGTTCCAACTTTAGATGGTGAAAAATGCGTCGAAAATTTCTACTAAAACGACGGTAGTTTTTGCGACGCCAGTTTCTTCACAACAAAACGAAAACAGCTGAAACAAAGACGAACAACATTTACCTCGAACGCTAATTAGTCGTGGCTTAGGCAGGTTTGTGAGACGATGAAACTTTTTGGAATCTCAATATAGCTACCTAAAAAACTCAGCAAAATCTGCGCACTCGTGACATCTTCGTTATCACGATTTTCAACAAGGTGTTAGTTTGCGGGCGTCAGCTAGTTTCCTATCCAGTCTTTTTATTATCCATGATATAACCGAAGTTCTATTTAATTCTGTTGGCTTATTTGGAAGAACTTTTAAAATGATAAAGTAACTTCTTTTGAAGATTTTCACTTCTTCGCTTTCTTTTTGAGATATATCAGTTTGTTTGATATAATGAGTTATCAGAGAATGTTATATATATTTGCGTTCATGAAATAAAAACACTAAAGTGTGAATAACACGTGTGTGCGTTTCTCCCACAACACCAAACTTCTTGATTTTAAAGGATTTCGTTCGAGAATGAAAGAGATATACACATTTCTCCAATAAGTCATTATGCATGTGTGACGAAATTCCAGATATTTGCATATCAAACACACTGATATATCTCAAAAAGAAAGCAAAGAAAGGAAAATCTTCAAAAGAAGTTACTTTATCATTTTAAAAGTTCTTCCAAACAAGACAATCAATTTTTTTGAGGTTATGGGCACTTTAACTTCAAATACTATATTACTGATATATATTACTGATATATAATACTATATTACTGCATGATATATATTCTACATGAAGTTAATAGATGAATAGCAAAATATTTTATAATTTGAGTTTTGCGTTGATGTTCTTAATGTTTTATAGACCTTATTCCAAGCGTTAAAGTTTCGTTTAAATTAAAATGATGTAAAAAATCAATTATTGTTATGGAAGGAAAGATGTAAGGAAAATCGATGTACCCCATTCCCCCACATATAAGCGATGCGCCTATTGGCGAAATTTCAAGATTTTCCCATAATTTTCTGAGTAAAAAGGGTCGTTTATAGGCGCATGCGCCTATAAAAATTCGCATATAGGCGCACCTGATTCTCGTACCCAGACCCACATCCCCATCTCCTTAACGAACGTTTTCTTTTTTTTTAATTTACTTTTTGTTTTTTAGTTTGCAAGGACTTTATTATTAGCTCGTGCACTTTCATTCCTTTTCAAGTTTTTGTTTCCTACCACTTTACTCCCACCTAGTCTCCTTGAGTATTAACCCTTTCGCGGTCTCGACAATTCTCGAGAGGTCCGATATCCTTCGTTACACCCTTGAATAGTTCTCGCTCTCAATCGGAATTTTCACATTTTACAAAATGATCTTGAGACGTCAGCCATTTTCACCGATAACCCTTTGGTATCTTTTCGCCGTAATAAAAATTAAACATTCGTGATTCCTTAGTACACAGTGCCCTTAAACAAAACACCTCGGCACCAGCGGGAACATTTTCTTGCGGCCGTTCACGCTGCAACACATGCCCTTTTCTCAATCCCACTACAGTTATTACTGCCCCCAAATGCGACCACACAATCCGTCATATTTTTTCATGCACGTCCACCAACATCATTTATTGCATTTCTTGCGATAAATGCCCTAAAATCTACATCGGTGAAACTGGGCGACGCCTTTCAGACAGGTTTGCTCATTGAACATCTTCGTTCCGTGAGGAACAATGATGTTGACAAACCTGTAGCACGCCATTTCAACAGCTCTAGCCATTTGGTTTCAGACATGAAAGTCTGTGCCATCCTTCCAATCTCAGGTGGTAACGATAACCGCAAACGGCAAGAGAAGCGTCTCATTTTTAAACTTGGCACCACACATCCTCTAGTCTCCTACGCAGCCGTTCTTAGTGTCGGTCCTATTCCTCCCTCCCCACTAACGGCTGCTTACTGCAGCGCGACATTCCATTCCAATTGTATTAGCTCGGCCAATCAGGAAACAACATCCACGTTCAACATGTTGCGGTTCTTCCTCGCTTTCAACATCGCTTATGCTAACGTGCTTTGATACCTAAATCCCTGAGGTTCTTGACTTGTTCAACAATGAGGTTCACCAACGGCGAGACAACGACGACAATATGTCCTTGTTGGTGGAACAGGTAATCGAAGATCAAGGGTAAAGCTTGAAAAACCAGCGATTTACCGAATCATTTTGTTTTGGTAATTATAAATTCTGGCGAGCTCTAGTTCCCGATTTTGGTACTAGAGCAGTGATTGGCTATTTATTTGGAATGGCGCGCTGCAGTAACTGCAGCCGTTAGTGGGAGGGAGAATACGACCGACGGGACCGACACTAAGAACGGCTGCGAAGGAGACTACACATCCCCTCTTGGTCTTAACGAACGTTTTTATTTAATTTCCTACAAGTTGTTTTGTTATTTTAGTTTACTTGGACTTTTTATTATTAGCTCATGCACTTTCATCCCTTTTCAAGTTTTTGTTTCTTACTGATTTACTATCGCCTAATCCCCTTGAATATTGGACCTGTCATTTCTCCCTCCCCCTCAGTCTGTTTGCTGATCGACTGTAAAAATAGCAAATGATTTAACTTTTCGCATCTCATTAATTATTAGTTTGTTTATCTCCCATGCATTTGATTGGCTACTTTCTACTTGTGACACCCTTTTGGCATATATATATATAAGCCTTATTTATTTTATTTCATCTCGTCTTACTCTGATGAAGGGCTCCGCTCGAAACGTCAGTATCTCGTCACTAAAATTCTTGGCAGTTTACCACCTTTTCACTTTGCTTGTTACTCATTTGTTTTCTTATTCAGTTATGTCTTTGCCTTAAGTTCTCAAAAGAACTTCAGATATAATATGAAAAAGAGAAATAAGAGAATTTCAATGTATCGAAAAATATTTAAGTAAGAGCTACTTTACATAGACGATGATTTCGGACAATGTGCCATTTTTCAAGGACACACATTGTCCGAAACATCGTCTGTGGAAATTCTTACTTAAAGGGATATGGCAAAATGAAAGAACTGGTAAAATGGTATAAGAAGACCTTTTACAATTTTTCTGTATCTTTCTTGGTTTTTGAATTATTTCAGATAATTATGACAAAAGACAGTCTACAATCCGCCATCTTGTTGTAATATTTGACCTAATTAACTAGGAAATTGGTGACGTCACAAGCAGGGTAAACCTGATGAAACTACTCCATAGGTGACCGAATTTCCGCGGAAGGCTTTTTAAAATGTTGTGGGCCAATTGAAAATGGAAATGTGCAACATAATCGAGTTTCTGGCTCATAATGTCGTAAGGTTGGCAAGATAAAAATTTCACTATCGAAAATAATTCCAAGATGGCGGACAGCACGCTGTCTTTCGTCAAATTATTTCGAAAACCAAAAAAGATAAGGGAAAATTGTAAAAGGTCTTGTTATACCATTTTACGAGTTCTTTCAAATGAGACAAAGTTAATTTATATTGCCATATCCCTTTAAGTATTTTACAGTATAAAAACAGACTGGTTAAAACAACCAATTAAATTTCTCTTTTTTTACGAGTTGAAACAGCCAAAATACGATCATTTTAATCAAAATATTTGGATTATTTTAACCATTCTGATTTAGAATCTGAGACAACATATTAAATCGGTTTACAGTGCAGTACTTAGCATGCGTGGGTGAGTGGGTGTCCTGTATATAAAAAAAGGAGAAGAATAAAGTGCGCTGCATAGGCAGCAGTGTTTGGGATACACTCTTTATTCTTCTACTTTTTCTACTTTATTCTTCTACTTTACTATAGTAAAGCGAAAAACTGTCGAGACTTACTTACGTTTCGAGCGGAACCCTTCGTCAGAGTAAAACTGGAAACCCTTTTCCGGTTTGAAACTGTGTACGTAGGTTAATATAGCACTATGAAATAGTGTGTATTCCACTCTCAGAATTCACTTGTACACTTAGCCTTATTTGGCAAAAACTACGTTATAGACGTGTCCCACACATTATTGTGGTAGTACACACCAACCTTCCAGAGTATTCGATTTGTATATTTCCAGGCAGTACAACTCGTTTACATACGTGTACTCGTTTACATACGTCACAGTTATCTATTTTGCACGGCCAATTAAGTCAGCAACAAAAATAACATTACGAAATGACCTAAATAGGATATCGGATTGGAAGAAGTGTAACGTGCCGATGCATGTGCAGCACACCAAGTGCGCAAACAGAGAGAACAGCGTACACGAATATGGTCAGAAGCACAAATTCAACAGAGTCAGAATGAAGAACAATTTCATAATGTAAAACATCATCTTATATGACCCAGAATATATGTAAAACCCATAATGTAAAACGTCATGTGTTAATATACACACTGCTGTAGTGAATGTGTGGACGATCGTCAACGATAGGCAGTACATATATCAATCGAACCAGTACATCATTGTAACCTTCGCTTTCCATCTGAGTCTCGGTGGCTCAATGGTTAGAGCGTCTATGCACCGGCAATCAGAAGGTTACAGGTTCGATTCCTGTCCGGGACTCAGAATACTTTTTCTGAGGATACGAGCTTGACGATCGTACATGTATCGTAAAACATCATCTTGTATAACCATTACGACCCAGAAGATCCGCGAACATGGAAAACGATTTGCCCATCTTCTGTTCTGTTCGCAGTCTAATTGGTATCCTACGCTGCTGCGTCTATAATAGCTCTTTAATCTCAACAGGAACATTCTTTCTCAAACTCATTAATAATTCATGATGAAAATTCAAAATAAATTAATATTTAATCAGTATTTAGAAATAAGAGGAAGCCATTACGGCCAAATTTCGCTAACTTTAACCTCGATTTTCTGATGCCCCAGAAATCCCCAAGAGGGCTTCAATAAGAATTTTTAACGGTTTGTCTTCAATTTTTTTTGTATAAAAAACTGTTTACTATACGCATGCATTCTTATTGGTTGTTAGCCATGATCTATTTAACAATTAGACAACGAGTCCGAGTTGTCTATGAGCGAATAGTCAACGAAGGCGAGTTGTCTAATTGTTTTAGTAGAAACAAATTAGTGGACTATTACTGATCATGCATTATTACAAATCATGCAAATTATCCAAAAACTCATCTGAAATCTCCCCAAAACGAGAGTTTTCTGCCATTGTTTTCAGCACGTTTCGCCATCATGGTCTATCACGAATAGACAACGGTTGAGTAGCCAATCAGAATGCAGCATTTGTAATGGACCATGGTCAGTTTCTACAGGGCTGGATTAACCTAGGGGCATTATTATTATTATTATTATTATAATAATGCCAATAATGCCACCCGTAATAATAATGCCACTCAATAATGCCACTCAATAATGCCACCCGTAAGAGACAGAAGTATCAGGAACTAATTACGGAACAGAACAACAATTATGAACAAGTTAAATTTGTGAATCTGTCCATCAGCTCACTCGGAGTCTTCAGTCAACCATCATTAGAATTTATTGAAATGCTGAAAGATCTCAAATTTGACGAACGTTGCCGAAAGTACTTCATGAAAAGAATAATTAACATTTGTATAAGAACCTCATACTATATTTTCTGTAAACGTAACAAAACCTGGGACAACCCAACACTAATGCAAAACTAATATTATATATTATATATATCGTTAATTCAAGTAGACATTGGTGAACTACCTGTAAAAGAGAGGTTTATCATTGTAGTATATATCAATTATGAATAAATAAAGTTTACATTATTATTATTATTATTAATTGTCTTCCCATATCATCTGCCATAGTTACAATAGTAAAGTATATCGCACACTCGATTGCAATCCGACAAATTTGGTCGCGTTTCGAATTCATCAATCATCCTGACCTGTGCAAATGTAGTCTCACAGGTAACAAATGCTCATATATAAGGCCCCTCATATATAAGGCCCCCGCCCCAAGCTTAATCCATTTCTACCAATAGAGGACAGACGCACAGCTGACGTCAAATCACGTCAGATGACCCAGAAATGCCCAAGAAATGCCCCAGAAATCCCCCAAGAGCTTCATTAAGACTTTTTATCGGCTAGTCTTCAATATTTATTGTATAAAACAAATACCGATTCCATCTTTCCGTTGTCTGTTCAGTTATAGATACATAGAAGACGTCAGAGCGTAGTAAGAACATCAGTGACCCACTCGAATATCGTCTCGTGTTGTATATAGATCGTGATGTTTATATATTAGTTTGGATGTACTAGGTCATCAGCTTCATCGCGCTGACATCGCCCAAATAGGGCGAAATAGCTGTCCGCGATTGCTGATTTCAGTTGAAACTGTTGATAGATTATGACGTAAGACTTCTTGATGAATATATGTGTTTTAGAGCAGTGCGGTATACCCCACATCCCATCTTTTAGATCGTGATGTTTATATACATGTACCATTTTGAAAGTGCTAAGGTCATCAGCTTCAACGCGCTGACAAGCCCCAAATAGAAAACCAGGAACTATTTCTAAAATCTTGTTAAGTCATGATTTCTCTGTGGAAGACGTGGGTTCCTTCGTTTGTCTATTTTATTTTATTAGCGTAGTCATCAGAGTTCGGACTACAGCTGCGCGACGTGTATCTGCTGAAATGACGGTGCAGGATGAAGCGTCCTTAGAGAGGTTATTCAAGGCTGTTTCTTCGTTTTTGGTTATCTTCTTGTGTCAATCAGTAGCCTACGTCATAGTCTGTGAAATTTGAAAAACACAGACTATGATCGTGTTCTGTGACGTAGCTGGTCGCTTAGAAAATTTAGTTAATACGTGATATTCAATTGGTTAAGAACTACTTCCGTATACAGTTTCTAATCTCAGCCGCCTCAACGTTTCCTTGTAAACGAGACTGTTAAAGAGTTTGCTAATACTTTCAAAGGATGACTGTTTATAGTCGGCATAATTTTGGTTCGAGGATGATCAAACAGTCAAAGAGATGCGGGAATCGAATTGTTAATCATACGATATTTCCAGGTAGCCGTCGAGTGCCGATTCTCGTTATGCTGTTTCGTTTTAGCTTTTCAGCTTGTCCTATATTTGTCTATTAGAACTAAGTTTGCTCTTCATATGATTTCTTAAACTTTTAGTGAATGCTCGTTAGTTGCTATAAGCATAGACTTGCTCCAAGTCTGCCTCTTGATTGTTTCGGGTTTGTTTAAAGACGGGTTTGCTTCGAGAATACGGGTTTGCTTCGAGAATACGGGTTTGCTTCGAGAATACGGGTTTGTTTCGAGACAGGTTATTTTCAAAACCTTGAAACAAACCCGTCTTTGAAATCAAACCACTCTCGAAATAAACCCGTTTTCTCGAAACAAACCCGTCTTTAAATAAACCCGAAACAATCAAGAGGCAGACTTGGAGCAAGTATATACTATAAGGCATAAACACAAATAAACACAATCAATAAGCATTGCGAATAATCGGCATAAATTTGGCTCTGCTTAGCGCCGCCTTTTTGCGCCGCGAGCGTCTGTACGCAGGCTAGTCAATCAGGTGCTTTCCAGTTTTTTATGGTATCCGTTGTGGAGGCCGGTATTAAATCATTTTCAGCGTCTTCTAGATGCTTGATTCCAGATACTGAATTGCTGAGATAATACGATGTGTGGGCAACTTTCCGTGTTCTTATAGCGCTATAGTTGAAACCTCAAGGCTTGTTGTTCAGTTTGCGTCAAGATCTTATCCGATATATTCACCAACCATTTTGCCATTAAGATAATCTTGAGTTGAAGGAATTAGTGTGATCAGGCAGAATCTTCTTTATTTTTTCTGTTGGTCGTCTCGTTGCACATTGCCAACGTATTTTGTCTTCACGCGTTTTTGTGATGATTGTAAAGGATTGTAATTGACCGATGGCGATGAGATTACGAATTGTGGTTCGTGCAGCATCTTGAATTTGGGAATGTTCTTTGATTTGATACAGATGGCAGTTTTTAATGCGCAATCTTAGAAATGCAAAGCCAGTCTTTCTGGCGATAACATCTGCCTCCTCCGTAGGGTTATTCTTTAGCAGGCTATAGCCATAGGGGTCGGCGCAGGGTATAACCTTCTTTAGATCTTATAGACGCGGATTAGTGAAATGGAGGCTTTTAGGTAGGAGGTTGTTTTCTTTAAATCTGTGGTTAAAATGAAGGCAATCTTTAAATCGTGCGATGGACAGGGATTACCGTTCATATATAACATCTGGCAGTCTTCAGGGCCATATTCTTTATTCTTTTCAGGGCCATATACTTTATATATTATATATATATATATATATATATATATATATATATATATATATATATATATATATATATATATATATATATATATATATATATATATATATATATATATATATATATATATATATATATATATATATATATATATATATATATATATATATATATATAAGGTATACACAAAGACATATATATAATATATACATACATACATATATACATATATACATATATACATATATATACATATATACATAAATATACATATATACATATATATATATATATATATATATATATACACACACATTAATATACATATATACACAATATATATATATATATATATATCAAGAGCCCGCTCACCATAAAGTTTAAGTTAAACATAAACATCAAGAACATGCACTTTACCACTAAACACATTACTATTCTACAGTACACGAAGTAAACTAGTTGCGGAATACCACAATGTTCTATGATTTGAGCTTGGATACAATATTCTGCTGCTAAAGAAATTTCACCCAATTCAAACGTTGATGATATACTACTTGAACGCTATTCTATAGAGATTTTATCAGTTTTTTCACTGGCAAATCCTCAACTAGTCTATCACACGGAAAACAGGAATGAAAGCGAAATCCCCAACATAATAATAATAATGACGCAAAGCTGAAATTGTAAAACACATTGGCATTCAACGATTCACTTTATGCAAATATCTATTAGTAAGCCATCGTTATTTGGGACCATGAGCACTTTAATGAGCACGTGTGGTGAATGCACTCTCCTCCTCAGAGGCTTCTTTTATATATATATATGTACTATAGGTGGGCTATTCGCTTGTATTGGGCTCACAGGGTATTTTGGGGACGCGTGGAGAGAATAGGGATGCGGAATAATTGCAAGCGCTGGTGAAATTGAGCACGGGTGGCGAATGCGATTAGCGCGTTTCCTTTCACCAGCTTAAAGCTGTGCTTCAAGTTAAGTCCAGTACCATCTGTATACAGCCACGCGTTGCCTCTGAAACTTGGGACTAATGTGAATAGAGTTGTCGTAGTTGATCTCTCCCGTGCTTCGAGGGTTCTTCTCCGCGTTCTCTAGTTTTCCTCCCTCTACAAAATCAACACACCTGGGGGGGGCACTTGTAAGCTCAAGGTCTACCTCGGTGTTGTCATGTTTGTTTCGAATTGTAAATAGTTCCTGAAAAGCCCTTCGGGGAGTTCACTATTAAAGTATCTATATATCTATCTAAATATTGATTTAAACGATGTCTGTACATTAGAGTTGTGTATCACTCCGCTGCAGATATGAGAAGTCTTTCGAAGTGAGAGGTTCAGCTCTATGTGAAGATGCGATGTCTCGCGGTAGAGATTACAGGGGAAAAGAAAGGCGTCTGAAAATTGTCTAACTATCCTGACCGTGTCTCAAATAGCTCAGTGGTAAGAGCGCTGGAACGTTAAGCCAGAGATCAGATATCTTGGGTTCTTTTCCCAGGTCTAACGTGACGCTGCAGATATGTAAAGCCAGCTAAATCACAGCGTACGTCGGGCTACGAGTAGACGGCCAACGCAAACCCGTTTCTAGAAACGGCGTATAAGTACCATAAACGGGGCCGAGTGACGAGTGGGCGAAACCTCAATCGGAAGGGAATGTACGCGAAAACGAAACCAAGCATCCTGCTGAGGGCATTAAAAATTCATATTATTTATTTTCTATCCCGCCGTCAGGAAATGATGTCATACAGGTACGCCAACGATTTATAAGGCTTTCGTGAATTCGTGTACCAGATCAGTTTACAATACTTTCTGCAACAAGTTCAGCACGGATAGCCTTGCTGCATTGTACGACTCTATAATCTGTAGGAAGGCCATCCTAACCAACCGACCTCGACTAGCGAAGAACTTGCCGAACGACAGATGAACGGAGAAAGACAACGTCTGCGTCCTTGGCTTGAAAGCCAGGTAAACAGTGGACGTGTACCGAACTTGAAGTGGGTCGACAAGTCTCAAGCGATCTTCAAGGTGCCATGGAAGCACGCAGGAAAGCCGGGCTTCGTGTTGGACCAAGACGCAGTGCTGTTTCGCGGGTGGGCTCGCCACACGGGAAAGTATCGAGACGGCGAACAGGCAGACCCCTCAACGTGGAAGACTCGCTTTCGATGTGCCATCAACAAACTGCCCGACATAACAGAAATCAAAGAGAAGAGTAACTTAGATGGCGATGCACCTTTTCGTGTGTTCCAATTCCTTCCCAAAGGTAGGTGGTACTTAGCTCGATTAAAATGTGTGTTATATATATAATTACCAAAATGAATGGTGGTGTGAGTTGGTGACAAACAGGAAGTTATTGCATATAATGTCTCGATGGATTATTTCCTGTCACTTTCCCAAATTGAGCAGCGTTTTGTCGATGCGTGCAGTGACAGCGACGCAGGTTAGGCTCTATCTCTATAGTCCTCTCTCTCTAGGCTCTCTCTCTCTCTCTCTATATATATATATATATGCATGTATATATATATATATATATATACATATATATACACATACATACATACATACAAAGTCAGTATTATAGGCCCTTAGTGTTAGTAATAAGATAAGTAAAATGGTTTGTTATTGAATATCGGGTTAGTATTAGTATTTCGATTTGTACAAATAAAGAGAAGGTGCCCGTTGTTGTGTTATTAGTCCTAAACATACGCCAAACAAGTCGCTCGGAGAAAGCGAAAGTGTGAAACCAAATAGTTGCAATTAAATAAGCGGCCATGTTAGGCACTCTTGTTCTGTGATGATTTTACGGACCAGAACTATCGAACAATTTGAATTATTTTAGACGTACCGACAACTATCCAGTGTTTTGCGAATCAATTTTATAGGGTACAGTACGTTTTAACAGATGCTGTTTCTATACAGTACTGTTGTACCTGCTATGGTGACCTGTATGATGTAAATAAGCTATTTTTACACCATGTCGTCACCGTAAACCATCGATGGGAATACACCGATAACTCAGTAGGTTTTCGTGTACTTCCTTAGTTCATCAATCAATATTGGAACTCGGCATATTTCAAGAATGCTCTTTCATATTTGTTCAGTCCAATATTTTAGACGTTCTGTATAAACGCTACATGGCTATCTAAAATTGTATTCTCAATTTTAATCTACACCATGAAAACATTGAAAAGATATTAGAATAGTTTAATTCAGTTATTAAAACTGTGATCTCACAGACACTCGTCAACGTAAATGTAAAACAACTACTTTCAATCGCTCATTTCTTATTAGAACAACTGGGACATGGAACTCTCTCCCTGAACACTTAAGGCTAGATCATTTAAACTTTAAAAAATTTAAGAAGTCACTATTAGACTATTATAATAATGCTCTATTATCCTGTTACAATGTTGACGATCCTCGAACTTGGAAAACTGTCTGCCTAAAGTGTAACACATCGCGAAGCCTCACTGAACCCATAACTTGCTGTTATTAGTTATTATTTTATTTTTGTAAGGGTCCACTGACAGTAATTGTTGTTTAACTGTTGTAGTGACCCTGCTTATTCTATGTATTTTTAAGAGGCGAAGCTAAATAAATAAATAAATAAACGCAGTACACATCTCCAAGAAGATGTTATATACAAACAATTTTTTATTGAATAGTGCAGCGAACCAACCAGTGATGTAAATCAATACTTAATAATCCTTTAGCCCATGCAGTATCAAGATACATTATTTACCTTATTGGTCTACAAACATTTCGTATAGTTCTAGTTTGGAGAAGTGGTTTTAAGAACATGTCAGTTTATCTTTGGTGATAATAGATATGCCTGAAATTTCGTCCATATATTATGGTGGCCCACATCTGCAAACACAACTCAATATTTGTTAAACACAACTCGAATTTTGTTAAACACAACTCAATATTTGTAAAACACAACTGATCAATATTTGTTAAACACAACTCAATATTTGTTAAACACAACTGATCAATATTTGTTAAACACAAATTAAGTACATGTACTCATCACCCCTGGGGCTTAAGGCTTAAGATGGATTAAACTGTAACATAAATAAATATTATAATGACCAAGGCGTATTGTTTTCCATTGTTTAGGAATGACAAAAACTGAAAAAAGCGAACTATATCCCAATTCACCATTCTCTGACAGTGGACAGTCAACATCACCTGCTTCCTCGGCAAATGATATTGTAAGTTCAGATTTTAAGTTCAGATATTACATGGTATAGGCGAGAAGATTTTATGTTTAAATTTCTTGCCACAGGAACATAAAATGTAAAGTCCTACCATATTTCTTATAATTACTGTATGGTCAATAAAATTATACCTGGACATCAATGATGGTTAATAGTGACAAATTAGTACTAACTCTTTCCTGACAGGCTGAAAAACATCCAAAATTGAACCACCTCTTTGTTCTATTGATATCTCTTGAAATAACCATAACTGTTGCGAAAGCTACTGTATACATTTTCTGAAAGCCCAATAAACCGGCTTTTACTTGTGCTTTTAAATTTCCTGAACAAAACACATTATGTTAATATAAATTAGCATTAATTATCATAAATCAGGTTGAAAAATTTACATTTTTCTAGAAAAGGCCATCTTGCACGCCCGCGTAACATCTTGAAAACTAAAAATGCCACCAATAGCAGAGTTGTTTATGAAATCAAATCAAACTTGGCGTGTGAGTGGATCTCATGTTCCTGGCGCTTGTCGAATTTCAATTTTTAATCTTGCGTTACCGTGTGCCGTGTTTTTCGATTGACGACTTTGCGGGTCTTCTATGACCCATTTTGACTGTGCCGGTCAGGAAAGAGTTAAAGGTATCATATTATATGTTTATTTGTATCTGTATTCTCATTTCTTGAAAACAATTACCAATTCATTAATTCTGTTTGTATAGAAACCTGGAGAAGACCGACAGTTTATTGGTAAGCTATAATAGCTTGTTAATTAATCATTTGCAGAGTAATTGCAGTATATATATATATATTATTATATATAATATATTTCTAAACCTAATGACCCGTGTCGGATCTATATATATATATATATATCTGATATAGACCTGCTCACAATTTGGCTCTCGTTTTTAACACCAATGCACGGATGAAATGATTCTGTTTAAAAGACATTTACAAACCTTGCAGTACTGTCTATATATCTACTCTAAAACACTCGGCTATCACCTCGGGTTTTAAATCTGATATAGCGTACCTCCTGCGCATCATCATACATCGATGATCGTCAAGCTCAAATCCTCAGAAAATGTTTCTGAGTCCCAGATAGGAATCGAACCTGTAACCTACTGATTGCTGGTGAGACGCTCTGACCATTGAGCTACAGTACTGAAACTCACAGTGTTTTGACAGTTTCGTAAATATACTGTATTTAGTGTATTATGATACTGACGTCAGCAGAGATGTATTTTAAAAAACTTGGCTCTTGATTGCACAATAGCATGCTTAGGTCTACATTAACCATTAGTACTGATCATGGCCCCTGAGGCATAAAGGGTTACGAAGGATTCAAACGAGGGATTCAAACGATGGATTACGAGGGATTCAAACGTTTTAAAAGAACACTATTTAAGATTAATCTTGATGCTCAGAAAGTGAACGGTTATTTTAACGCTACAAAATAGATAGACAATTATGATATTGTATATATTTTATGTCAATTTAAACTAGATTAGTAGAATGTTAAATTAATATTATAATCAACATAACTTTGTTACGTAAATACTATTTTTGATATTATTATTTAGTTTTAAAAATTTTATTAATGTAAGTGTATAGTTGCATGATTTTATATTTTTTGTAATGTATATAATCTGTATTTTATCCTAAATGATCAGGGCCACTAGGTTATCAGTATTTTGAAATGCTGTCACGTGTCACAAATAAAGTCGCTTACTTACTTAATAATAATAATAATAATATTTTGATGGGGAGCCCATGTCACCGGAGTGTTTTTCGACAAGGCCCTGTGTAACATAAAAGAAATAAGTAAATATGATTACAGATTAGTAGTTAAGAGGATGATTTGCCTACGGTAATTTAAGTTTGAACAATGATAGTGACTTAGTGCTACAGAGTTCAGTCGTTAAATTGTTATAACCGTTCAAAGCTTGATAACTGATAAGTTATTTTATGTTTTCCCCAGTTAGAGTCTTCTTTCTTCTTACTTACTAACTGTCACGCAAATAAATACTAATGACCAAGGCATATTGTTTTCCATTTTTAGAAATGACAAAAACTGAAAAAAATGAACTATTTCTCAATTCACCATTCTCTGACTGTGTACTTTCCACATCACCTGCTTCCTCGGCAATTGATATTGTAAGTTCAGACTTTAAGTTCAGATATTACATGCATACACTAGGCAAGAAGATTTCGATTTTTGTATCAAAGGCAAGAATGAGGATTTCTTGCCACAATAACATAAAATACAAATTCCTACAGTATTTCTTATAATTATGGCTAATAAAATTATACCTGGACAAAGTAGCACTGCAGGAGCGTTCACTGAGAATTTCAAGTGAATCTGCTGCATAGTCTTCGAGCTATCAACTCTCAAAGTTTGTCCATTGGCATAGTTTAACGTAACAAAATAGGGAAAGACTGGGATTGAATATATGTGGTATATGACGTATGCAGGTATGTGGATCATTAATGTTCAAATCAATTGTTCTTATATGCATAGTACACCTGCATACGTCACACGACAATGAAACGCGTGTTTCAGATTTCACCAAAAACATTTAGCCATATGCCAAACTTTGAGAGTTGATAACTCGAAGACTATGCAGCAGATTCACTTGCAATTTTCGGTGTACGCTCTTACCGTGGTACTTTGTACGTTAAAGCAAAAAAAATGCTGGCGATTTTTTCACTTCATAGACACTTTAATTATGTTTATTAGTACCTGTATCCTCATTTCTTGAAAACAATTAATGTACAGTATGCAATTTACTTCACATAGATTTACCAATTCATTAATTCTGTTTGTATATAGAAACCAAGAGAAAACCTACAGATTATTGGTAAGCTATAGCTGGTTAATAATCCTTTATTCCACATTATCTTTCACCTAATGTTTTGCGGCAAAAGTGTCAAGTGTTGGGAATTCCTGTTGACAAATTTTTTATCATTAATTTCCCTCATTGGTAAAATTTATTTCATTCCCGATAGACCCATTTCCTGGAATAGATATTGACCACGAAAATGAAGTTGAAGCGATGCAACAAGCATTGATGACAAATTTGGAGGTAATTAACTTTCCCTAATAATATCAATAGTTATATAACCAAAGTATGATCACCAAAGATAAATTGACATGTTTTTAAAACAACTTCTCGTGCTAAATTGTAGAATACCCGTCCACTTTCGCTATTTGTATATGTTGACAGTTAAAGGGTTGAAAGACTGATGCATTCTCTTATTGATAGTAGGGATGAGCCGATAATCGGATATTTATCGGTAGAAGCAATAATCGGCAACTTTCAGGCTTATCAGTTATCGGCCGATAACATCAATATATATCAGCATGTATCGGCATTTACGATAAATAACATGCTACCCTGATGCTGGCTTTTTTCTAGTGATATTTCCTTCGTTTATCAAGAAAACAACGCCAACTTGTTTATATACTTTAATTCCATTTTGCAGATGCTTTTCAATCACATCATCTTAGTTACCTTTTAGTTCTAGAACATTCTACAGTGTTACAAGTACATTTTCATTTTTCAATTATTTTTTCTTAAAATCACACGATTGCAGTATAACATATTTTACCGTACTTCATACTTTCCCAAATTAAATTGATTACTAAAGTACATTAAATATTGTAATCACGTTTCTTTTACTGGTTTATCAGCTTGTTTAATATGTTTTGCCAACGTTTCGCCCTAAATTCAAGTGCTAAAAATTCTTGACGACCAATATCGGTAACTACCAATATATCGGCCGATAAGCCCTGAAATCATATCGGAATTTATCGCGGTAAATTGGATTTTTCATTATCGGCTCACCCCTAGTTGATAGCCAATTCATATCAACATAGTGAACATACTGTATATATATGCAACATATATATATATAGATCATGCAAGCTGAAAAGCATTTCAATTCCAAATCTTCACTCAACCATAATTAAACAAGCAACACATGAGTTGTGGTGTATGTTCGTGGAGAAGCTGTGACAATCTAGGGGTCAACAACGTTTCTGTGAATTTTTAAATTATTGTAAGCGTTTTTTTAAGCCGAAAGTCTTACCATTTGCTGATATTATTGCAAAGGCAGTACTTTCTACTCAATTATTTTTAAGACCCTGACTCCTGAGTGGAGGTCCGACCCAGGATATGAAGTATAAAAGTCTCCCAGCTCAAATGATTACAACTACCAAGTACCAACTAGATTACAACTACAGAGACCACAAATGACATACCATCATAAATTACCATATTTTTTCTGAGATATGATGACAGTCTATAAAAGGGGGGGGGGGGAGAGCGAAACCTCGCGCGCGTTTTCACTCTTCCCTCTCCCCCCTGAGAACATTCGGAAATCTTCGCGTTCAAGACAAAAAAAAACCGAAACTTAAAACGATACCTTACCTTTGACTGCGTCTTTGGCCGTGAAGAAACAGTGATATATTCAAGACAATACAACCTATTAAACAACGCATTAAATAATTAGTGATTTATAGTGTGCTGTCAAGCAGCGAAGGGTAAATGATTTTCGACCGCAATTTGTCAAATACTATGTCAACTCCTTTCATTTTGTGTCTTGTATCGACAATTTCGTAAATATATTACGACGACACTGACCGAGATCTATTCAACTCACCTTTACTCACAATTCGCGATGCGCAATTTTATACAGCAATTTAAAGACTTGATTCTGACAAAAACCTAGGGCGCGAGTTGGGTGAGCACGCGATTTATCCGGTCAGCGGCAAGCAATCGTCTTCTGGACCCGCGAGAGATTGGCAGCAAATTAAATATTCTTTTATATGAATTTAAATTAGCCTTTTTGACCTCGTTCGTGTGTCTGTAATTCCAAATAATCTTTGCTTTGTAACGAGTCCAGAAAGGCTAATTTGCATGCATATAAAATAATATTTTGACTTTTTCGAACTACTAACCTCAAAATAACTTAGATCCTAACGACCTACCAAACTCCTAGCCCAATTGGGTTTTCTAACCCTCCCCTCCCCCAGAGCCGGATATTAAGGGTATGAAAGGTATGTTGGGCCTGGATCTGGCCAGATCTGGCGGAGACATTAGGGCCTATAATATATAGATCGTTTTCGATCGTTATAATATATATAAAGCTGTCTTTATGTTTCACAGTTACTTTATGTTTCACACGTGATGCACATGTGCGAACGCACACCAAGTCTATCTAGCACATGTGAGGATGTTCGATACTTCGACACGCACATATGCGGACGTTAGACACGCATATGTGCAGATGTTCGACACGCACATGTGCGGATGTTCGACACGCATATGTATGATCTATATATCAGACATAGTTTGACGCTACTCTGGCTTTAACAAGTTTTTTGAACGTAACTTTAAAAGTTACTGTCCATGACCGAACGTTTCGACACTCCAATCTAGTGTCTTCATCAGGGTTGATCGTTAGTTAGAATCTCTATTCCCCTTTCAGAACCGTTTGTGACGTTATCTATATATTAACAAGATGCAAATAAGCTTCTGCAGAAGCTTCTATTACCATCGTAATAAGTGGTAATAATTTTGGAATTGATTACGCATCAACCATGGTTGCGTTGGGAAATTATTTGTTGAACATAAGTTTTTTTTTTCTAAAACAATTAGATTTATTCGCTCTCAATTTCTATAGTAAAACGGAACAGTTAGTTTAATACTAATGCTGGAAACTGAGGGACCATGCAAAAATATTTACCAAAAGGCTGGGTCGGTGGAAAACATGGCAGGGCTGACTTTTTTTGGTCACATGAAAGGCAGGGCCATTAGTTTTTTTATAATAACTAATAGCAGGGCACTTTTTCTGTTATTAAAACATTGACTTAATAACATCTCCAAGAGTAATCTTACGAATAATATATCTAAGAATATATTATATATTTTAAAATAATATAATATAAATACTATAAACAATATAATACATACAGTAAGAATCTGTATAACATCTGCCTCGTACCAAAGCATGATTTAGGGTGGATAGAGTGTGCAAAAGGCAATGGGGATATGGGTGCGGTGCATCCCCTCGGCCTCATCCATAAGGGTATTAAGATGAAAACACAACGGCAGGGCATTGACTTTTTACCCTAAAGATTGATAGCAGGGCAAAGATTTTTTTTACCTTGAAAGCAACGAGGGCAAGAACTTTTTTTTGTACAATTTTCTTTTTTCCACCGGCCCAACCTTTTGGTAATTTTTGCATGGTCCCTGATTGTCCGTGGGACTGACCAACAGAACCAATTAGGCACAATAATTCTTAGATTGTTATTGTTTCTTGAAATATTAAAATCGTAGCTTCGTTTCTTTTTTCTGCAGATGCCAGGTGATAATTATAACTATACATGTCCGGGTAAGTATCAGTGTACAGTGAATTCATAATTTCAAAGTGTTTTTTTCTGCTGTTTTTTCCATAACTGGGATTCGATCACTGCACTCAGTCCGGACTCCAACTTACGAATGTCAAAGGGACATTTCTGTTTTTGTCTACTCTGGTCTTTATTTTTGGTTAGGTTAGGGTTAGCTACGATTAGGGTTAGGATCAAGATTAGGATCAAGGTCCTTTTGAGACAAGAGGCATTCCAAACCAGTTTTCTTTTGTTGGTTTCTTTTGTTAATAATAATAATAATAATAATATACAATATTTATACAGGTTAGCTTGGTCAGCCAAGCACACGCTAGCTGTTATCACTCAAGGACCTGTAAAAATTAATATAAAAATTAAAAATTAAATTAATCCTATTTTAAAATGTAATTCTTTAAAATGCACTTCTTTAAAATTCTTTAAAATGTACTGTACTAGCAATTTCCATAAAAATTTCTACATTTTTGTTTAAAAGTCAAAAACGACGATTCATTCCTCAATTCATCTGGTAGTTCATTAAATACCAATGCTCCTTGAAACGAGAACATCTTACGGTCAGATTCTGTTTTCACTTTTGGTAGCCTCAGTTTTGAATTATTGCCTCTTGTTTCTTTCAGATGAGAGAATTTTTCAAAAATGCCATTACATTTTTCTGGCACAAGTCCATGTAGACATTTAAAAACTTCTTGTACACAATGTAGTTTCCTGATGTTTCTTATTGGGCACCAGCGGTTAGATAACTTTAACAGCAAAAAGTCCATGAAGATGAAATTTTCGGCTTACAAGATATATTATGATTTTGCTTTGGAAGACCCAAATATATTATTACTTATTGAGTTATTGGATTCCTCTGAGCCCAATATTACAAAATATTTAAGTCGAGAATTCAATTGATTGGGCGAGACTGCAAAGGTCGAGCCAATATTGCAAATCGAGATTTAAATCTTTTGTAATATTGGGCAAAGATGAATCCAATAGGTTCAATATCTTAACACAAAGATGATAGAGACAGTTGATTGGTGGATTATATGTGAGGGTATACGAATATCAAGTAAAATCCCCAAACGTGAGATAGGCACTTATTTTATTTTATTTACTCTAGAGTTTGCTTATTCTCCTGAACTGTCGGATCTTATCCTGGATGATTTCCCTTCCTTTCCTTCGGAAACAACGCAGATACCTAACCCGCTATTTGACATCATCGAGTTGATGGGAATGAATCCCGAAGGTAATTCCACTAACTTAAAACTCTCCCATTACCAGAAATTAACGGGAAAATGGCGCT
Source organism: Chrysogorgia sp. JL179-B06 (assembly GCA_035772405.1). Taxonomy (NCBI): domain Eukaryota; kingdom Metazoa; phylum Cnidaria; class Anthozoa; order Scleralcyonacea; family Chrysogorgiidae; genus Chrysogorgia; species Chrysogorgia sp. JL179-B06. The sequence goes on from JAYKKM010000044.1 coordinate 1,233,238, forward strand.
TGACGGTTAATCACCGATTGACGGTAAATACGTACCTAAAATGAACAGGTTTTGTGATTGGCTACATGGAACCAAAGTGGTTAGGGTTAGGACATTGGTTTCTTTGTGGTTGATTCTATTGTTTTAATCAACCAATCACAAAACTTGATAGTATAGGTAGGTGGCGACCCGCCGCTTGATGACTAAATAAAGACTGGATCGAGCAGCCATTGTTCATAAAATGAAGCTGGAAGTAGCTCGTGGCGGCCATCTTGTTGGGACCCGTTATATAGTTTTACTATAGGCGACAGAGACTATCTGTCTCCGATCTTTTAAGATGTTAAAATGAATCAGTTGTCGAAGGTTTTCCCATAATATAGAACACAAACTACGACTCCATAACAGTAACTATGAAGCCGGAATAGACGACTTTCACGATCATGCGCAGTAGCAACAAATATTCAAATTTTCATCGTAGGTAAAAACAACTGTTTCAGCTAGAAAGAGCATATTGAAAATAGTAGAGGTGCAAAGTTTGAAAGGAATTGTGTAAAAAAGGAAGAAGTTAGACAAGCAGAAAGTTGGCCATTTCAAAAGGGATTTATTAGTGATTTAATAAAGATTTTGGCTTGGCGGTCCATAGTGAAGAGCAAAATTTCCAAAGTGTGTAGCTTTCGCACTATTTTCCCGATTAGTTTCAAACTTTGCACTTTTACTATTTTTAATATGATCTTTCTAGCTAAAACAGTTGTTTTTACCTCATGAAAATTTGAAATAAAATTGCTACTGCGCATGACCCTGAAACTCGTCTATTAGCGCGTGGCGGTCACTCCAATATGGCCGCCACGAAATATTCCCGGCTTCATAGCTGTAATGGGGCCAAGTATACGACGAGAGAGTGGTACAAAATCACAATAATCATGAATGAAGACTATAACGTCGGCTGCATTGTTTCTTTATTTTTCAGTGCTGTAACTTCGTTACAAGCAATTAGTTCCAAGTAATCGTTACTTTTTTCAAAATTTCCAGATAAGAAGTAACCATAACTAGTTTCCTTGTAACTTTTACTGGTAACTAGTTACATTTTACATTTCATATAACTGTACTCGTTACATAAAAAGTAACTGTTACAGCACTGTTGTTTTTTTAAGAAATGAAACTGGACATCAAAATCTACTACACGGGAAGCCAAGTCCACGACGAGAGAGTGGTTCAAAACAGTGTTGGCTGCAGGATACACTCCGGTGTTGATTTCACACAGATCCCAGAACTACAGCGGCTTTTTGGTCCCAAGGATGCGCAGCAAATTCAATTCCCACCTCTGAACAGTCCTATCATGTTAACCGTCCACCGAGGTCTTCTGTTGCAGTGGGAGAACAACAGTATCGTGGCGACTCGACTCTGTCGCGCCTTCGTGTATGCCAGCGGCGGGTGTCTCGGTGCGGACGTTCGCAAGCTGAACCGTGGTCAACCGACCAAGGTCTTCGACTACGAGTTGTTCCTGGCGGGCTTGGCCGAATGCCGTCTCAATATGGCACCGTTGCCCTTGTACGAGGTTTTCTTCGCTTTCGGTCAGCAGCCGTCGACGAGTTCGACCGTCGATCCAACGGTGCCCATTATGGTGTCTTTGACGCACTTGACAGCAAAGACGAGCATCAGTAAGATGGGAAGTGCGCACGAAGTAAACTTTTCCGCCGAGAACGAAGATGACATGCTGGCCATTCAGTTACAACGCATGGCATTGCAATCTCAACAGATGGTACCCACAGCTCAAGGGGCGTGCCTGCAATGAAGACTAGGGCCGAGATAATTAAGCTTCGCGTTCGGTGGATATACGCGAACACGCGAACGGTAGAATAGTTTTTGTTAGTACAGTAGAATAGTTTTTGTTAGTAGTGTTTTCAATTGCTTCAAGTTGTTTTGCTTTTTCAAGTCATGATGATTACAGTAAACAGCCACTAATATGAACATCAGGCTGAAATTTGGGATTAACTAAATAATAAGAACCCTTTTATAGATGATACATGGGCGATCGTCAAGCTCGTATCCTCAGAAAATGATTCTGAGTCCTGGACAGGAATCGAACCTGTAACCTTCTGATTGCCGGTGAGACGCTCTAATCATTGAGCCACCGAGACTCAGGTGGAGAGCGAAAGTTACAATGATGTACTGGTTCGATTGATATATGTACTGCCTATGCGGCAGTCACTATATAGCGGTAATGCTTGGATGTGTTAATATATACACACTGCTGTAGTGAATGTGGGAGAGCTTGGAGTAGACAGATGATACATGGGCGATCGTCAAGCTCGTATCCTCAGAAAATGATTCTGAGCCGGACAGGAATCGATATATAGTGACTGCCGCATAGGCAGTAACCATCATTGTAACCTTCGCTCTCCATCTGAATCTCGGTGGCTCAATGGTTAGAGCGTCTCACCGGCAATCAGAAGATTACAGGTTCGATTCCTGTCCAGGACTCAGAATCATTTTCTGAGGATACGTCCAAGCTCTCCCACATTCACTACAGCAGTGCATATATTAACAAACCCTTTTATAGCTGATATTGAGGGTGTTCGGACGTATTCCGTTGCTAAATAACCGGTTGCTGATGACAGCTCATTTAAGCCTTACACGTGAGCATAAGCATAAGGACAAAACAAAAGGCAAAACAAAGGAATGAAGTCAATCCTGAGACATAAGGATCGTCATAAGCATAAGATCATAGAGCAGAACGAAAAATTCTCGTTGTTTTGTCTTCACAAGTCCCAGAGAAGTTATACTTTGTTTTCGTCTTGATCTTGTGCTTATGACTATGTCACTCGTGTGAAACAGGCTTTAGCGCGCCCAATATACTTCGTGTGTGGACAATAAACTCAAAGTACAACCAAGATATTTTGTGTGTGGTATATGTGGGCAAACTTCTCTCGTCTGGTGACGTAATTTGATGACTCAAAATGACGTAATGAGCGAGCGACATGAAAATCCAAATTACTTCCTACAAAAAATACGTATGAATTTGTCGATTTTCAATAGGATGGGATGTACTTTATGTCCATGTTTATGTGGTCACCAAATGAGAAAGTCACATTCATACTGTCGAGTAATTTGGTCGGAAAACATGCATGGCTGGTAGTCCATACATCGCTGCGTTCCATCCAAAACCTGCGATAAATTGACGGGTTAATAATTAAGATAACAGTTACTGGTTTCAGCTTAAGCAACTATAACATTCGTCTTCTCTTTCTGAAATACATTCGCGCCTTAATGAATTCTCCATCATTCTAAAAATTCTGGAGTCGCTAACTTGTTCAAATTTTCTCAGAATATAAAATAATGACAACATTGTCATTCAAGTTTTCTTAGCGCCATCTTTATGGTGGAGTTGCGCATGCGTACAGTCTAAAATACAAGTAGCACATTTTTTGGTACTCGTACGAAATAATAATTTGACACGACGAAAAAGCAAATGTAAACGAGTTCGCGAACCGTTTTGCGTCCACAGTCGTTAGGTTTCGGAGAGACCGCGATGCGTTTCCGAGTCTAACTACGAAGTGGAGACGGATGTAGGCGAACATATATGACTGATAAAGTCTTCCGAGTTCGGAAGTTTGCTTTTGTTTGACCGTTGTTTGTTCAAAGCGTTGGGCGTTTTCGTCATCTTTAATAAGCTTTATAATATTTTAATAAGCGTCATCTTTTATGAACTTTAATTTATCTGTAAACTTACATAATTTTGATACTTTTATGTTCAGGTGTCATAAGTTCGATATTTTATTTTTAGATTCGCCAATAATACATAACATAATTAACTAAATAAAATTACAATAGCAAATACATGGCAGGGTCAACGCAACAGCCGAATTTCGGTAAGACATTGAGCATACACTGGAAAAAACTGTAAAATAACAATGATTTTGTATGGGTTTTGCTGATTTACCATTGTTAAAAAACACATTAATGGGAATTAGTATCTTATGTAATTACCATTCATGTGATTTTGACTTCATTAATGGTAATTCCATGAAAAACATTAATGTGAATGTGAAATCATTAATGTGAAATGACAACCAATTTTACCATTCATGTGATTTTGACTTTCATAAATGGTAATTCCATGAAAAACATCCATGTGCATGTGAAATAGCCATTAAAAAAGGCGCGAAAATAGTATAGCGTATTTTTCATTTTCTAATGGTGTTATTATTCAGTTTTGAGTTACTTTATAACTTCGTTTCATTTTCAACTTTTATTCCTTCATTGTTTCAACGTTTGTTTCCTTTTTAATGGACATATTCTGTTTGGTTTCATGATGTATGTGCGTAAATATGTCCACGAATATGCCAGTGACAGATTGATGGAGAGACAGTCCTATTATTTATCAAATGGTACGCAGGAGCAGCTGAAAGCGTGTGATTTACAAGTGGTTGGCGACCAAATTAAGTTAAAGAGGCTTGTGGCAGAAGAGGCTGAAAAGTGCTGCTTTTTACTCGTCCAATGTTTGAAATTTTTCATGTTTAACTGTTTTTCCATTATATTCACTTCTTTGTTTTTCTGATGGTGCACACGTGTTTGTATCTGTATCGTTCTGAATTTGAAATTCAGAACCTGGTTCTGCTGGTTCACCTGAACCAGAACCTGGTTCTTCTGGTAATTCACCTGAACTAGAACCTGGTTCAGGTGAACCAGGTTCTAGTTCAGGTGAACCAAGTTCTGGTTCAGGTGAACCAGTTCTGGTTCAGGTGAACCAGTTCTGGTTCAGGTGAACCAGTTCTGGTTCAGGTGAACCAGGTGAACCAGGTTCTGGTTCAGGTGAACCAAGTTCTGGTTCAGGTGAACCAGTTCTGGTTCAGGTGAACCAGTTCTGGTTCAGGTGAACCAGGTGAACCAGGTTCTGGTTCAGGTGAACCAGGTTCTAGTTCAGGTGAACCAGGTTCTGGTTCAGGTGAACCAGGTTCTGGTTCAGGTGAACCGGTTCTGGTGAACCAGGTTGGTTCTGGTGAACCAGGTTGGTTCTGGTGAACCAGGTTCTAGTTCAGGTGAACCAAGTTCTGGTTCAGGTGAACCAGGTTCTGGTTCAGGTGAACCAGGTTCTGAACCAGGTTCTGAACCAGGTTCTGGTTCAGGTGAACCAGGTTCTGGTTCAGGTGAACCAGGTTGGTTCAGGTGAACCAGGTTGGTTCTGGTGAACCAGGTTCTGGCTCAGGTGAACCAGGTTCTGGCTCAGGTCAACCAGGTTCTGGTTCAGGTGAACCAGGTTCTGGTTCTGGTGAACCAGGTTCTGTCTCAGGTGAACCAGGTTCTGGCTCAGGTGAACCAGGTTCTGGTTCAGGTGAACCAGGTTGGTTCTGGTGAACCAGGTTGGTTCTGGTGAACCAGGTTCTAGTTCAGGTGAACCAAGTTCTGGTTCAGGTGAACCAGGTTCTGGTTCAGGTGAACCAGGTTCTGGTTCAGGTGAACCAGGTTGGTTCTGGTGAACCAGGTTCTGGCTCAGGTGAACCAGGTTCTGGCTCAGGTGGCTAAAGATTGATAGCAGGGCAAAGATTTTTTTACCTTGAAAGCAACGAGGGCAAGAACTTTTTTTTGTACAATTTTCTTTTTTCCACCGGCCCAACCTTTTGGTAATTTTTGCATGGTCCCTGATTGTCCGTGGGACTGACCAACAGAACCAATTAGGCACAATAATTCTTAGATTGTTATTGTTTCTTGAAATATTAAAATCGTAGCTTCGTTTCTTTTTTCTGCAGATGCCAGGTGATAATTATAACTATACATGTCCGGGTAAGTATCAGTGTACAGTGAATTCATAATTTCAAAGTGTTTTTTCTGCTGTTTTTTCCATAACTGGGATTCGATCACTGCACTCAGTCCGAACTCCAACTTACGAATGTCAAAAGAACATTCTGTTTTTGCCTGGTCTTTATTTTTGGTTAGGTTAGGTTAGGTTAGGGTTAGCTACGGTTAGGGTTTGGTTTAAGATTAGGATGGTTTCCTAAGATTGTTGGTTTCTTTTGTTAGATACCTTTAACAGCAAAAAGTCAAATGAAGATGAAATTTTCGGCTTACAAGATATATTATGATTTTGCTCAGGAAGACCCAAATATATCATTACTTATTGGATTCCTCTGAGCCCAATATTACAAAATATTTAAGTCGAGAATTCAATTGATTGGGCGAGACTGCAAAGGTCGAGCCAATATTGCAAATCGAGATTTAAATCTTTTGTAATATTGCGCAAAGATGAATCCAATAGGTTCAATATCTTAACACAAAGATGATAGAGACAGTTGATTGGTGGATTATATGTGAGGGTATACGAATATCAAGTAAAATCCCCAAACGTGAGATAGGCACTTATTTTATTTTATTTACTCTAGAGTTTGCTTATTCTCCTGAACTGTCGGATCTTATCCTGGATGATTTCCCTTCCTTTCCTTCGGAAACAACGCAGATACCTAACCCGCTATTTGACATCATCGAGTTGATGGGAATGAATCCCGAAGGTAATTCCACTAACTTAAAACTCTCCCATTACCAGAAATTAACGGGAAAATGGCGCTTGACGGTTAATCACCGATTGACGGTAAATACGTACCTAAAATGAACAGGTTTTGTGATTGGCTACATGGAACCAAAGTGGTTAGGGTTAGGACATTGGTTTCTTTGTGGTTGATTCTATTGTTTTAATCAACCAATCACAAAACTTGATAGTATAGGTAGGTGGCGACCCGCCGCTTGATGACTAAATAAAGACTGGATCGAGCAGCCATTGTTCATAAAATGAAGCTGGAAGTAGCTCGTGGCGGCCATCTTGTTGGGACCCGTTATATAGTTTTACTATAGGCGACAGAGACTATCTGTCTCCGATCTTTTAAGATGTTAAAATGAATCAGTTGTCGAAGGTTTTCCCATAATATAGAACACAAACTACGACTCCATAACAGTAACTATGAAGCCGGAATAGACGACTTTCACGATCATGCGCAGTAGCAACAAATATTCAAATTTTCATCGTAGGTAAAAACAACTGTTTCAGCTAGAAAGAGCATATTGAAAATAGTAGAGGTGCAAAGTTTGAAAGGAATTGTGTAAAAAAGGAAGAAGTTAGACAAGCAGAAAGTTGGCCATTTCAAAAGGGATTTATTAGTGATTTAATAAAGATTTTGGCTTGGCGGGCGGGCGTTGCACTCCATAGTGAAGAGCAAAATTTCCAAAGTGTGTAGCTTTCGCACTATTTTCCCGATTAGTTTCAAACTTTGCACTTTTACTATTTTTAATATGATCTTTCTAGCTAAAACAGTTGTTTTTACCTCATGAAAATTTGAAATAAAATTGCTACTGCGCATGACCCTGAAACTCGTCTATTAGCGCGTGGCGGTCACTCCAATATGGCCGCCACGAAATATTCCCGGCTTCATAGCTGTAATGGGGCCAAGTATACGACGAGAGAGTGGTACAAAATCACAATAATCATGAATGAAGACTATAACGTCGGCTGCATTGTTTCTTTATTTTTCAGTGCTGTAACTTCGTTACAAGCAATTAGTTCCAAGTAATCGTTACTTTTTTCAAAATTTCCAGATAAGAAGTAACCATAACTAGTTTCCTTGTAACTTTTACTGGTAACTAGTTACATTTTACATTTCATATAACTGTACTCGTTACATAAAAAGTAACTGTTACAGCACTGTTGTTTTTTTAAGAAATGAAACTGGACATCAAAATCTACTACACGGGAAGCCAAGTTCACGACGAGAGAGTGGTTCAAAACAGTGTTGGCTGCAGGATACACTCCGGTGTTGATTTCACACAGATCCCAGAACTACAGCGGCTTTTTGGCCCTAAAGATGCGCAGCAAATTCAGTTCCCACCGCTGAACAGTCCTATCATGTTAACCGTCCACCGAGGTCTTCTGTTGCAGTGGGAGAACAACAGTATCGTGGCGACTCGACTCTGTCGCGCCTTCGTGTATGCCAGCGGCGGGTGTCTCGGTGCGGACGTTCGCAAGCTGAACCGTGGTCAACCGACCAAGGTCTTCGACTACGAGTTGTTCCTGGCGGGCTTGGCCGAATGCCGTCTCAATATGGCACCGTTGCCCTTGTACGAGGTTTTCTTCGCTTTCGGTCAGCAGCCGTCGACGAGTTCGACCGTCGATCCAACGGTGCCCATTATGGTGTCTTTGACGCACTTGACAGCAAAGACGAGCATCAGTAAGATGGGAAGTGCGCACGAAGTAAACTTTTCCGCCGAGAACGAAGATGACATGCTGGCCATTCAGTTACAACGCATGGCATTGCAATCTCAACAGATGGTACCCACAGCTCAAGGGGCGTGCCTGCAATGAAGACTAGGGCCGAGATAATTAAGCTTCGCGTTCGGTGGATATACGCGAACACGCGAACGGTAGAATAGTTTTTGTTAGTACAGTAGAATAGTTTTTGTTAGTAGTGTTTTCAATTGCTTCAAGTTGTTTTGCTTTTTCAAGTCATGATGATTACAGTAAACAGCCACTAATATGAACATCAGGCTGAAATTTGGGATTAACTAAATAATAAGAACCCTTTTATAGATGATACATGGGCGATCGTCAAGCTCGTATCCTCAGAAAATGATTCTGAGTCCTGGACAGGAATCGAACCTGTAACCTTCTGATTGCCGGTGAGACGCTCTAATCATTGAGCCACCGAGACTCAGGTGGAGAGCGAAAGTTACAATGATGTACTGGTTCGATTGATATATGTACTGCCTATGCGGCAGTCACTATATAGCGGTAATGCTTGGATGTGTTAATATATACACACTGCTGTAGTGAATGTGGGAGAGCTTGGAGTAGACAGATGATACATGGGCGATCGTCAAGCTCGTATCCTCAGAAAATGATTCTGAGCCGGACAGGAATCGATATATAGTGACTGCCGCATAGGCAGTAACCATCATTGTAACCTTCGCTCTCCATCTGAATCTCGGTGGCTCAATGGTTAGAGCGTCTCACCGGCAATCAGAAGATTACAGGTTCGATTCCTGTCCAGGACTCAGAATCATTTTCTGAGGATACGTCCAAGCTCTCCCACATTCACTACAGCAGTGCATATATTAACAAACCCTTTTATAGCTGATATTGAGGGTGTTCGGACGTATTCCGTTGCTAAATAACCGGTTGCTGATGACAGCTCATTTAAGCCTTACACGTGAGCATAAGCATAAGGACAAAACAAAAGGCAAAACAAAGGAATGAAGTCAATCCTGAGACATAAGGATCGTCATAAGCATAAGATCATAGAGCAGAACGAAAAATTCTCGTTGTTTTGTCTTCACAAGTCCCAGAGAAGTTATACTTTGTTTTCGTCTTGATCTTGTGCTTATGACTATGTCACTCGTGTGAAACAGGCTTTAGCGCGCCCAATATACTTCGTGTGTGGACAATAAACTCAAAGTACAACCAAGATATTTTGTGTGTGGTATATGTGGGCAAACTTCTCTCGTCTGGTGACGTAATTTGATGACTCACAATGACGTAATGAGCGAGCGTCATGAAAATCCAAATTACTTCCTACAAAAAATACGTATGAATTTGTCGATTTTCAATAGGATGGGATGTACTTTATGTCCATGTTTATGTGGTCACCAAATGAGAAAGTCACATTCATACTGTCGAGTAATTTGGTCGGAAAACATGCATGGCTGGTAGTCCATACATCGCTGCGTTCCATCCAAAACCTGCGATAAATTGACGGGTTAATAATTAAGATAACAGTTACTGGTTTCAGCTTAAGCAACTATAACATTCGTCTTCTCTTTCTGAAATACATTCGCGCCTTAATGAATTCTCCATCATTCTAAAAATTCTGGAGTCGCTAACTTGTTCAAATTTTCTCAGAATATAAAATAATGACAACATTGTCATTCAAGTTTTCTTAGCGCCATCTTTATGGTGGAGTTGCGCATGCGTACAGTCTAAAATACAAGTAGCACATTTTTTGGTACTCGTACGAAATAATAATTTGACACGACGAAAAAGCAAATGTAAACGAGTTCGCGAACCGTTTTGCGTCCACAGTCGTTAGGTTTCGGAGAGACCGCGATGCGTTTCCGAGTCTAACTACGAAGTTGAGACGGATGTAGGCGAACATATATGACTGATAAAGTCTTCCGAGTTCGGAAGTTTGCTTTTGTTTGACCGTTGTTTGTTCAAAGCGTTGGGCGTTTTCGTCATCTTTAATAAGCTTTATAATATTTTAATAAGCGTCATCTTTTATGAACTTTAATTTATCTGTAAACTTACATAATTTTGATACTTTTATGTTCAGGTGTCATAAGTTCGATATTTTATTTTTAGATTCGCCAATAATACATAACATAATTAACTAAATAAAATTACAATAGCAAATACATGGCAGGGTCAACGCAACAGCCGAATTTCGGTAAGACATTGAGCATACACTGGAAAAAACTGTAAAATAACAATGATTTTGTATGGGTTTTGCTGATTTACCATTGTTAAAAAACACATTAATGGGAATTAGTATCTTATGTAATTACCATTCATGTGATTTTGACTTCATTAATGGTAATTCCATGAAAAACATTAATGTGAATGTGAAATCATTAATGTGAAATGACAACCAATTTTACCATTCATGTGATTTTGACTTTCATAAATGGTAATTCCATGAAAAACATCCATGTGCATGTGAAATAGCCATTAAAAAAGGCGCGAAAATAGTATAGCGTATTTTTCATTTTCTAATGGTGTTATTATTCAGTTTTGAGTTACTTTATAACTTCGTTTCATTTTCAACTTTTATTCCTTCATTGTTTCAACGTTTGTTTCCTTTTTAATGGACATATTCTGTTTGGTTTCATGATGTATGTGTGTAAATATGTCCACGAATATGCCAGTGACAGATTGATGGAGAGACAGTCCTATTATTTATCAAATGGTACGCAGGAGCAGCTGAAAGCGTGTGATTTACAAGTGGTTGGCGACCAAATTAAGTTAAAGAGGCTTGTGGCAGAAGAGGCTGAAAAGTGCTGCTTTTTACTCGTCCAATGTTTGAAATTTTTCATGTTTAACTGTTTTTCCATTATATTCACTTCTTTGTTTTTCTGATGGTGCACACGTGTTTGTATCTGTATCGTTCTGAATTTGAAATTCAGAACCTGGTTCTGCTGGTTCACCTGAACCAGAACCTGGTTCTTCTGGTAATTCACCTGAACTAGAACCTGGTTCAGGTGAACCAGGTTCTGGTTCAGGTGAACCAAGTTCTGGTTCAGGTGAACCAGTTCTGGTTCAGGTGAACCAGTTCTGGTTCAGGTGAACCAGTTCTGGTTCAGGTGAACCAGTTCTGGTTCAGGTGAACCAGGTTCTGGTTCAGGTGAACCAGGTTCTGGTTCAGGTGAACCAGTTCTGGTTCAGGTGAACCAGGTTCTGGTGAACCAAGTTCTGGTTCAGGTGAACCAGGTTGGTTCTGGTGAACCAGGTTCTAGTTCAGGTGAACCAAGTTCTAGTTCAGGTGAACCAGGTTCTGGTTCAGGTGAACCAGGTTCTGGTTCAGGTGAACCAGGTTCTGGTTCAGGTGAACCAGGTTGGTTCAGGTGAACCAGGTTGGTTCTGGTGAACCAGGTTCTGGCTCAGGTGAACCAGGTTCTGGCTCAGGTCAACCAGGTTCTGGTTCAGGTGAACCAGGTTCTGGTTCTGGTGAACCAGGTTCTGTCTCAGGTGAACCAGGTTCTGGCTCAGGTGAACCAGGTTCTGGTTCAGGTGAACCAGGTTGGTTCTGGTGAACCAGGTTGGTTCTGGTGAACCAGGTTCTAGTTCAGGTGAACCAAGTTCTGGTTCAGGTGAACCAGGTTCTGGTTCAGGTGAACCAGGTTCTGGTTCAGGTGAACCAGGTTGGTTCTGGTGAACCAGGTTCTGGCTCAGGTGAACCAGGTTCTGGCTCAGGTGAACCAGGTTGGTTCTGGTGAACCAGGTTGGTTCTGGTGAACCAGGTTCTAGTTCAGGTGAACCAAGTTCTGGTTCAGGTGAACCAGTTCTGGTTCAGGTGAACCAGGTTCTGGTTCAGGTGAACCAGGTTCTAGTTCAGGTGAACCAGGTTCTGGTTCAGGTGAACCAGGTTCTGGTTCAGGTGAACCGGTTCTGGTGAACCAGGTTGGTTCTGGTGAACCAGGTTCTAGTTCAGGTGAACCAAGTTCTGGTTCAGGTGAACCAGGTTCTGGTTCAGGTGAACCAGGTTCTGGTTCAGGTGAACCAGGTTCTGGTTCAGGTGAACCAGGTTGGTTCAGGTGAACCAGGTTGGTTCTGGTGAACCAGGTTCTGGCTCAGGTGAACCAGGTTCTGGCTCAGGTCAACCAGGTTCTGGTTCAGGTGAACCAGGTTCTGGTTCTGGTGAACCAGGTTCTGTCTCAGGTGAACCAGGTTCTGGCTCAGGTGAACCAGGTTCTGGTGAACCAGGTTCTGGTTCAGGTGAACCAGGTTGGTTCTGGTGAACCAGGTTCTGGCTCAGGTGAACCAGGTTCTGGCTCAGGTGAACCAGGTTCTGGCTCAGGTGAACCAGGTTCTGGTTCAGGTGAACCAAGTTCTGGTTCAGGTGAATCAGGTTCTGGTGAACCAAGTTCTGGTTCAGGTGAATCAGGTTCTGGTGAATCAAGTTCTGGTTCAGGTGAATCAAGTTCTGGTTCAGGTGAACCAAGTTCTGGTTCTGGTGAACCAGAAGAACCAAGTTCTGGTTCAGGTGAACCAGCGGTTCAGGTGAACCAGGTTCTGGTTCTTCTGGTTCAGCAGAACCAGACGAACCTGGATCTGCTGGTTCATCTGAACCAGAACCTGGTTCTTCTTGGCAACCAATTTTACCATTCATGTGATTTTAATTTTCATTAATGGTAATTCCATAAAAACATTAATGTGAATGTGAAATCATTAATGTAAAATGGCGACCAATTTTACCATTCATGTGATTTTAACTTTCATTAATGGTAATTCCATGAAAAACATTAATGTGAATGTGAAATCATTAATGTGAAATGACAACCAATTTTACCATTCATGTGATTTTGACTTTCATAAATGGTAATTCCATGAAAAACATCCATGTGCATGTGAAATAGCCATTAAAAAAGGCGCGAAAATAGTATAGCGATATTTTTCATTTTCTAATACTGTTATTATTCAGTTTTGAGTTACTTTATAACTTCGTTTCATTTTCAACTTTTATTCCTTCATTGTTTCAACGTTTGTTTCCTTTTTAATGGACATATTCTGTTTGGTTTCATGATGTATGTGTGTAAATATGTCCACGAATATGCCAGTGACAGATTGATGGAGAGACAGTCCTATTATTTATCAAATGGTACGCAGGAGCAGCTGAAAGCGTGTGATTTACAACTGGTTGGCGACCAAATTAAGTTAAAGAGGCTTGTGGCAGAAGAGGCTGAAAAGTTGGACGATGTTTCTTGGTTGGGGCATAAAATGTCCAGCGTCGCCGTTGTGAAACCTGATCAGGCAAAAAAATATCAAATGACCTACAGGCTACACAGAAGAATCTATATGTACAACGTAATGTAATCAAGAGAATTTGAAATTCTATGATCGCAACTAGAAAGATTAACTCCTCATAATACCGAATTACTACCTGCATCTAAGGCAAAACCCTCTGTCGTCTGATTTTGCCGATGCATACTGTGGTACACCAATTCAATCTAAGGATTTCTCTCTTACTAGAGAACATCTCATCGCTCTATCCAATCTTCGTAAGAACAAGGATATTGTGATCTGTAAACCTGATAAAGGTTCAGGATTAGGTTCAGGATTAGGTTCAGGATTAGGTTCAGGATTAGGTTCAGGATTAGGTTCAGGATTAGGTTCAGGATTAGGTTCAGGATTAGGTTCAGGATTAGGTTCAGGATTAGGTTCAGGATTAGGTTCAGGATTAGGTTCAGGATTAGGTTCAGGATTAGGTTCAGGATTAGGTTCAGGATTAGGTTCAGGATTAGGTTCAGGATTAGGTTCAGGATTAGGTTCAGGATTAGGTTCAGGATTAGGTTCAGGATTAGGTTCAGGATTAGGTTCAGGATTAGGTTCAGGATTAGGTTCAGGATTAGGTTCAGGATTAGGTTCAGGCAGGATTAGGATTAGGTTCAGGATTAGGTTCAGGATTAGGTTCAGGATTAGGTTCAGGATTAGGTTCAGGATTAGGTTCAGGATTAGGTTCAGGATTAGGTTCAGGATTAGGTTCAGGATTAGGTTCAGGATTAGGTTCAGGATTAGGTTCAGGATTAGGTTCAGGATTAGGTTCAGGATTAGGTTCAGGATTAGGTTCAGGATTAGGTTCAGGATTAGGTTCAGGATTAGGTTCAGGATTAGGTTCAGGATTAGGTTCAGGATTAGGTTCAGGATTAGGTTCAGGATTAGGTTCAGGATTAGGTTCAGGATTAGGTTCAGGATTAGGTTCAGGATTAGGTTCAGGATTAGGTTCAGGATTAGGTTCAGGATTAGGTTCAGGATTAGGTTCAGGATTAGGTTCAGGATTAGGTTCAGGATTAGGTTCAGGATTAGGTTCAGGATTAGGTTCAGGATTAGGTTCAGGATTAGGTTCAGGATTAGGTTCAGGATTAGGTTCAGGATTAGGTTCAGGATTAGGTTCAGGATTAGGTTCAGGATTAGGTTCAGGATTAGGTTCAGGATTAGGTTCAGGATTAGGTTCAGGATTAGGTTCAGGATTAGGTTCAGGATTAGGTTCAGGATTAGGTTCAGGATTAGGTTCAGGATTAGGTTCAGGATTAGGTTCAGGATTAGGTTCAGGATTAGGTTCAGGATTAGGTTCAGGATTAGGTTCAGGATTAGGTTCAGGATTAGGTTCAGGATTAGGTTCAGGATTAGGTTCAGGATTAGGTTCAGGATTAGGTTCAGGATTAGGTTCAGGATTAGGTTCAGGATTAGGTTCAGGATTAGGTTCAGGATTAGGTTCAGGATTAGGTTCAGGATTAGGTTCAGGATTAGGTTCAGGATTAGGTTCAGGATTAGGTTCAGGATTAGGTTCAGGATTAGGTTCAGGATTAGGTTCAGGATTAGGTTCAGGATTAGGTTCAGGATTAGGTTCAGGATTAGGTTCAGGATTAGGTTCAGGATTAGGTTCAGGATTAGGTTCAGGATTAGGTTCAGGATTAGGTTCAGGATTAGGTTCAGGATTAGGTTCAGGATTAGGTTCAGGATTAGGTTCAGGATTAGGTTCAGGATTAGGTTCAGGATTAGGTTCAGGATTAGGTTCAGGATTAGGTTCAGGATTAGGTTCAGGATTAGGTTCAGGATTAGGTTCAGGATTAGGTTCAGGATTAGGTTCAGGATTAGGTTCAGGATTAGGTTCAGGATTAGGTTCAGGATTAGGTTCAGGATTAGGTTCAGGATTAGGTTCAGGATTAGGTTCAGGATTAGGTTCAGGATTAGGTTCAGGATTAGGTTCAGGATTAGGTTCAGGATTAGGTTCAGGATTAGGTTCAGGATTAGGTTCAGGATTAGGTTCAAGATTAGGTTCAGGATTAGGTTCAGGATTAGGTTCAGGATTAGGTTCAGGATTAGGTTCAGGATTAGGTTCAGGATTAGGTTCAGGATTAGGTTTAAGATTAGGTTTAGGATTCAGGGGCGGATACAGCATTTTTCTTGACAGGTTTGCGGTTTGCTAGCCTGGTAGCGGCCCTCTTGTTGCTTGCTTGTTGTGATGTACTATCTGGGGGGGGGGGGGTCCGAACGCATGCTCTTCGGAAAATTAAATTTTCAACTAGGATGATGACATGCTTGCCATTTTCTATCCTGTAATAACCTTTGGCCATAAATTTTACAGTACATGTATCTGAAATCCTTTACGGATGTAGTAGTTGTATTTTTTCATTAGGATTGCAATTCTCTTCCGCCAATACAATCCGTTTGCTTGGGGTTTCGTTGACTTGCGATATCGTAATTGCAGATCCGTCGTTTGCGTGCAGTTCTTGTCACTAAATCCCACCATCAGGACCAGGATTTTTCTCGATATATCCAGATGTCGAGAATGACCGAAGACGAACAATGACAAGCCGTAGTAAAATACGGGGGGTTAGAAAACTCGTTAGGCGGGCGGGGTTAGGATTAGGATAAAAGTTGTTTCGGGTTAGCCGATCAGATTGCTTCCCATGGCAAGTGATCTCCAAAAAAATGTTATGCTCACCGCGCTCCGAGTTGTTCCGGCCGGGTAGGGATGGACGCGGGGGGACTGGGGCGGGAAATGGGGAAAAAAGAGTTGCCTGCGGAGGAGGCTACAACCTGCCGTGAGTTTCGGTGTAATTTCTGGACGCAAATTGTTATTACCGCCGGATATTGATTAACTCTTTCCCTACGGGCGCAGTTAAAATGGGTCACTGAAGACCCGCAAATTCGTCAATCGAAAAACACGGCACACGGTAACGCCAGATTAAAAATTGAAATTCGACAAGCGCCAGGAACATGAAATCCACGCACACGCCAAGTTTGATTTGATTTCATAAACAACTCTGCGATTGGTGGCATTTTGAGTTTTCAAGATGCTACGCGGGCGTGCAAGATGGCCTTTTCTGGAAAAATGTAAATTTTTCAACCTGATTTATGATAATTAATGCTAATTTATATTAACATAATGTGTTTTGTTCGGGAAATTTAAAAGAACAAGTAAAAGCCGGTTTATTGGGCTTCCACAAAATGTATAGCTTTCGCAACAGTTATGGTTATTTCAAGAGATATCAATAGAACAACGTGGTCGTTCAATTTTTGATGTTTTTCAGCCGTAAGGAAAGAGTTAAAAGGCTTAATTGATTATAATTATAATTGAAAATAATGATAAAGTCAGAAATGATATAAAATGATAAAGAAATTTCTAAATTACAGCTTTAAAGTATATTACTTTTTTGTCAGGTTTTTTAAAATCTGACAGGTTTATATAAACCGATCAAACCTGTCTGAATCCGCCCCTGCGTTTAGGATTAGGATTAGGTTTAGGATTAGGATTAGGTTTAGGATTAGGTTTAGGTTTAGGATTAGGTTTAGGATTATGATTAGGATTAGGGTTAGGTTCAGGATTAGGATTATGTTTATGATTAGGTTTTAAGCCGTGCCAGGTTTTAAAGGTTTTAAACGGGTCTCAAGAAAGCCGAATGGTTTGAAACCATTGTATAAATATGACATTACGCTGTCGACTAAATCAACAATTGTCTATTTCACAACCACTTCTCCGGAAAAGGTTATATCAATTAATTCAACAAGAACGAGCTATAGTATATGACGTGTCAAAAGCTCAAAGCAAAAAATAAAGCTTTCCCCAAAACACAACATCGCATTTTGATATCTCATACAAACAAGTCGCGCGTTTTGAGGCGAGATTTTAAGAGTTTAGTCATGCGGCAACACAGTTGCGTCATCCGCGACCAAGGCTTTAACACTGGTCTTTGAACGTGACCATTTTCTTCGGTTTGGTCTTGGCGACCTGCAAACGCCCACGGTGTACCTGCAAATCAACCACCTTGGTATTCTTGAAGTCTTCCAGGTGGAGGATATCCGGTGAATCGGTGCCCATGGAATGCCGGTATATCTCGATTTTCGGCAGTTGTTGGTGTTTGACGCACGACGAGAACAGAAAGAGACCTGTGCACCACACACCGTTCGCCCTTTTGTGGCGTAGAATAACCAGAAGGAAGAACAGAGCAATGATAACCAGCACAGTGGAACAAGTTACGACCGTGATGAATACCCAACTAGTGTTCATCCCTCTTGACTTTATCACCTGATCGGCGTCGATCGGGTCCAAGGGCAGAAAGTTAGCGTTGATCGAAACCACGGTAGATTGTTGGCTGACGCTTGGGATCGGAACGGAGCTGTTGACAATGCTGCCATTCACCGAGGTCCCGTTATTCGACAATCCTCGCTTTTCCACAGCCGATGGATTTGAAGATACCCTCGAAGGACGGTCGGTCGTGTGCGTCGACAGCGTGCTAACCGAGGATTTCGTCGACTGCTTCACCGGTGTCGTGATTCTTGCGGATTGACGTGTTCGCCACGGGTAGACAGGTGGAGGTGTGGTAACTAGAGGCTGGCAAGCGACGTCGAAATACTTGCGTTCGCCAGTTTCGCGCGTTAACTTCTTCCTCCTGCCGAAACATTCGAGAGAGCCCAAAGTAAAGTTGGAGGATTTCGCCGACTCGGGGAAGAAGATCCTGACGATAGGCAAGTGGGACTTTTCTATAATATAGCCTAAAAATAAAACATTTTCACTGTTACAGAAGAAGGCGGGGACAGATGTCGAAATTGTGGACACGCTTATTTATACCATTGCACCATTACGGTCACCATTATACCATCACCATTACACCATCACCATTATGTCATTATACTATGCCCTGATTACACCATCACAACTACATTTTCACCATTACACCCAGTAAAGCACTGGAAACAAGGTTACATTATACCATCACCATTATACCATTATTATATTACCATTACACCATCACCATTATACCATTACACCATCACACCCATTACACCATCACCATTATACCATTACACCATCACCATTATACCATTACCATTATATATGGATATCACCATTATACCATCACCATAATACCATCACTATTATACCATCACCATTATACCATCACCATTATACTATTATTCACCATTATACCATTATACCATCACCATATATGGATATCACCATTATACCATCACCATAATACCATCACACCATGATCATTACACCATCACTATAACCACTGCACCAAATAGCACTGAAATCTGTCAGGCTTAAATTAAGAACTGGACTTTGTTAAGTCCAGTTCTTTAAGCCTGACAGGTTTCACTGCTTTTGCTTAGTAAAATAATTAATAACCTAACACCCTTATTTTTCATTACAAATAAGAACCTATCGCAGACTATAGTGTGGTAATATGTAGGTTCTTATTAGCGTGAAAACACCGTATTGTGGTAATATGTAGGTTCTTATTAGCGTGAAAACACCGTATAAACATACTACTTCAAGACAAACTCTACTCACCTGCGTCTCGTCTCCATACACCGTCTCCAGTGTCACAGTTGCAACCTTTTGTCGGGTCATGGCAAGAGCCTGTTCTGGCGCATGCGCACTCGGAATTGGTTGGCCGACCACCACCCCAGTAGTATCTTGACGTGGCATCAGTAGAGGACCACACGGCCCCAGACCTGCCATTGGGTTGCTTCATCAGAAAGGTCGTGCTAATGCAATCGAATTGCACGTACTGGCGACAGTGATCGCTCTCGTCGACCAATGCCCTTAGCGCCGCAAAGTCAACGCCGTAGTCGATGAAATGAATCCAGATCTTAGACGCGTGGCTGAACCGCGTCGCGTCTCGGACCCTCACTGTCCCGTCGCCCTTCGTGTGGTTGACGATGGTGATCGCGTCTTCGCCGGCGGTCATGTTGCAGAGAACACGAAACTCCGGCAAGGAACCGGCGCTGTCGGCGTCCACCGTGCAATACGCGTCTCTGCGCATGCCCAATTCCTTGTACCGTTGACACGTGGCCTGGAACAGGGGCTGCTCGCAGTAACGACCATTGTAGAACCGCTTGCACTCGCACGTGAAATTGTTCGCCTTCTGGACGCACGTCGACTGATGCCGGCATAGCGTTGGATGACAGTGACTTCTCAGAGTACACCGTCCTTTCACGACAAACTGCGAGTAAATCCCGCGAGGTTTCGCCAAATGTTTCAGGTCGATCGCCTCACCGTTCGCGCGCAAATCCCGCATGCAGCCGACAAAGCCGTGCATCCCCCGGTGGTACGTCCCCCCGCCGACGTATGTGACGTTTTCGAAATCCAAGATCGTCGAGCCGTGCAGCTCGACGGCGTGCGCAGAGATGTTATCGCCTCCGTAGTCGTCGATCTCGAGGAACATGAAGCGCGGATCGACGGACGCCTTCACCGTGTGCCACGCGCCATCATTCAAGTCCTCGTGGATGAACGTTGAAGTGTCGATTCTCACCGGAGTCTTTAAACCCACTCGGAACTCAAAGTTTACCTTTCCGTCTTTCAGGTACAAGTGCGCCGTCGCACGGTCTCCATCGCGGAACATCAGGACGCCGTCGAGGTCGTACGTGCGAAACGCAAGGCTCACGGACACTTTGTGTTTGGCACGCGCGGTCGGGATCCTCAGGACGGCCTTGTCGTTGGTAAACGCGATGGGTTCGTACGTTGACGGCGGGCAACTAAACGTCACGTTGCCCTTCACTTCGTAACCCTTCGTTTTCCGTTGCGCCTCGGAGATCAGATGAAAAGCGTTGAACAGGACATCTTCGAGACAGCCCACGAAGTTCTTCGACGTTGCGTGTTCGTTCGCACACGATGATTCAAGGCAGGTGCCTCCGACATAGTACTTGAAGTCAAGCAACAAGTACTGTCGGTTTTGGTATCTCGGTTCTTTAATGTCGACCACTTCTTGCTTGCCGTCAAAGTAAATGCGCAGCCTGCGACGGTCTCGTATCAACCGGACGCTGTGCCACTCGTTGTCACAAAGTTCGTCGGCAAATGTCAAGGAATAAGGCTCTTCGTCGCTCGATCCATCCAGGTTTAAGGTGTATCTGGGGAAATTACAAATTGAGGTGATCAGCAATTGAGAAAATCTCAAAACGCGTCGCAATGCTAAAACGCACTAAACCTTCTGTTGCTTGGTATATATTTTAGCACGCCTTGGGTTTATAAAGCCAAGCTGCTCCCTGTCGACTGTGATTCCGAACAACCTCGTACCCGGAGTCTTATCTCCGCTCCACCGCCGCTATAAGACCCACCCATACGAGGTTGATCCCAGAAATCACCTCGGCCTTGGCATACATCACATTCACCGTACCCGGGTTTTGCAATTCCTCCCATCCAATTAGATTGTTCAAATCATAGAATGTAGACAAAAGCAGTAATCCTTGCAACCAGCAGGGCTTTCGCTAAGACCCGGCTCCTGCCGGAGCTCCGGCGGGTAACAAATCGCCAGCTATATTTTCCCCATGTCCAAGCTAAATAATTTCTGCAGATTTGTTTTTATGAAAAGCTGCTAAAATTCAAAGGTCGTTTATAATATAGTTGAATTTACTACCTATGAATTATTTGTCCAAATAATATAGAATATATTAATAATATAGAGCACTTGTTTGGCATTTTATATCCTTCAAAACTCTCTTAGATCTCCCTCAAAATGCAGGTAAAATTCAAAATCTTCTGGGGGAGCATGCCCCGGCCCTAGCAATTTCTCGCGTCTTCGGCGCCCCCCGCCCCCAATTTTCATTATGGGGTGTTTGCACCTCTTATTATATTTTATGAAAGAAACCGTGCATAAATTAACATAGGTCTGTTCAGGTCTATTCCTGAGGCAGTTAAGCAGCCGTTTTCTTGGTTTTATTCTATACAATTTAAAGACTTAATGTTATATAAAAGACGAAATAATGAGTCCTATAGAACGAACTATACATCTGTTTGCTTAATTCGCATCATGTTTACATTTGTGATTCTAATGGTCGAACTATGGCGACAAACTACTGGACAACGCTAAAATCCTCTAAAACCCGGCAAATATCTACAATAATTAAAGTGCCCATAACCTCAAAAAATTTTATTGTCTTGTTTGGAAGAACTTTTAAAATGATAAAGTAACTTCTTTTGAAGATTTTCGTTTCTTTGCTTTCTTTTTTAGATATATCAGTTTGTTTGATATGCAAATGTCTGGAATTTCGTCACACATTCATAATGACTTATTGGAGAAATGTGTATATCTCTTTCATTCTCGAACGAAATCCTTTAAAATCAAGAAGTTTGGTGTTGTGGGAGAAACGCACACACGTGTTATTCACACTTTAGTGTTTTTATTTCATGAACGCAAATATATATAACATTCTCTGATAACTCATAATGCATGTGTGACGAAATTCCAGATATTTGCATATCAAACAAACTGATATATCTTCAAAAAGAAAGCGAAGAAGTGAAAATCTTCAAAAGAAGTTACTTTATCATTTTAAAAGTTCTTCCAAATAAGACAATAAAAAATGTTGAGGTTAGGGGCACTTTAAGCTAATAATATTTTAGTTTTGTGGTCCTTTTCATAATCATTCGACTGTGCTTAATATTTCAAAAGGTCCAAGGCAAAATATGCGATGCCCAACTGCAAAATAACTTAATCGGCGTTTTTCTTCGTTAACAGAAGCCACGCGCAACGACTCGATCCTCCCGGGCGAAAATCCCGCGGACAGCTTTTCGATCGAAGAGATTGTGTAGTTTTCATTGGCTTTCCTTTAGAGTTTAATCTTTAATAATCAATTATTTTGAAATCCCAATTCTGGTCATGGTCTTACTCGTCTACCACCAACGAGCGGCTGCGGTAAACGCGAAATGAAAATGCGAAAAACAACCGGCGGGAGGTTAAAGTATAAGTTGCATTCAAACGTCGAGATCGCTTGACTCGCTTTTCTTAAAACCACTATTGGGACATCTGTTAATTAATTTGCACCGCACGGTTTCGCGACCAGGCAACCGCACATAATGTTTTGAACTATGCTAGGGTCTCTTTTTGGCCACAAACGTAAACGAATTTCATCCTTTCAAAACGCGATATCTTACTTATATTAATATTCGCGCAGAGCCAAGGTGCGCAAAATTAAAACTGAGCGAAAAATAATCCGCGCGAAAAGGCAAAGTGAACTGAAGAGAAAATTTTGATGATTCGGCAAAAAAAAGGGGAGATGAACAGGAAAAGAACGCAAAATAGTGCATTATATACCGTTATCGTTAAAAACCAAATAGGCTGTCCTCTTCATCTACCCCTCCTGTTGTTTCTATCGGGATATTTTTCCAATTCGTGTTTCATGCAATCGTAAAGGTAATACGAATCTCCCAGACCTCCTTGGGGTAAAGAAGATCTCCTAAACTTTGAATCACACACAAATGCAGTCAGAATTCCAATTCATACTCAAAATAAAATTTGCAAAATCTCTAAATTTATCTAGGTAATTGTCCTACCAAGGACATATTTTCGATCGTTCCTAATCTGATTTTGGTATACAAACCAATTACGTGTGGGATATAGATTTCCTTTTAATCCCTGCTTTCGTCACTGATATATAACGACTCATGGTTGATCTTTAATGCCCATATTTTCTTTGTATTCGTATAGTTAGGAGATCTGCATAACTTAGCGAAAATTAACCACGTTGAAGCGGAATTAGGTTCTTCCCTGGTGTCCTTTTGTCCCAACTGACAAGTTGCATAGTTACATGTACAGATTTACCTTCTTGTTTATGCCATACACAGGTTTCCTTTGCGGACACCTCTTTTTGCGGACACCTCTTTATGCGGTCACGCTTTGTATATTTTCAAAAAATGGTAAACCAGGGAAACACTTGCAACGCGAGTGAATTTTACTAGTATGCTCTCTTTGAAAGGTGCGCGAAATTAAAACTGAGCGAATATTCTGTGTTCAGGGTGCGCGAAATTAAAACGCGCGAATTTATGACTCATGAGCGAAAATTAGTATTAAGCGAATTTAAATACAAGGTATTTGTTTTCTGTTTCTTCGAAAACGGATTTCGAAGTAATTGGTTTTCCGTATTTCGAGAGAAGCCGACAAATGTTTGTCTTGTCCCGCAGCGTATTTCGCGTGCGTAAGTACCAAAAGAACGAATGACCTACAATGACCTCAAACGTTCCGCAATAACCCCTCGCCCACCTGTTCTAACCCCCTGCGGGATTTTCCCCATCCATGGTCCCCAGTCCTCGCACCCGCAAGCCGTGTATTTGTAGACTTTGAACGTTATCTCGGCCAATATTTAACCGTTTTCAATTCTGAAAACAGATTTGGAATTACCCAGAACATACATGCCTATTATATTACACAAACGTGCATACCGTTCGACCGAAATCGCCATATTGACCGCTTTGCGTTGTCTGCAAATTAAGGCCCAAATATTGTCCGATTCAAACGGATCACCCAATTAAATTGAAGTATGCCGGCCTTCCAAACCCGGTTGGGGAGTAACTATGCTCATTTTTTTTTGCAAGATTTTGATAGCATACACGCCAAATGGTGTCAAATGTCAATATCGCTTCAAGAAAATAACTGAAATGTTCAATAAATGAAAACGAAATTTCACTTGGGTCGGTCGTTGTACTAGATTGTTGTGGGGTGACTTGGGTCGTTGTAGATTGTTGTTAGGCCGTTGTAGATCATTCCTTCTTTTAGTAGCTACCATTTCGCGTGTCCAAAATGGTTGCTCTGGAAGAGCACGAAGATTTTATCAGAGCCGAAGGAACAAAACACTATGGAAGAATTATCGGACGTTTTATGGCAAACAACGTACCGGAATGAACGGTTTTATAGTTACCGTAGTACCAAACGCTTTTCAGGGAGAGAGTGAAGGTAAATTCGAAGTAAAGAAAGGAAAGGTCAAAATTCGATCGTCGATTCCATTTTCTGGAAAACGCATAGTTTCCGCCTAACTTTTCCGGACGCGTGTTCAGATTCTTCCGAAGTTGGCAAGTTTGTAGTAAACTACAGTATACCTTATTGTCACTTATTTTCGCGGGCCACTTAATTTTCGCGATTTTCAAAAAATCGCGAAATTAAAGACCCGCGAAATCAGTATTTTGACCATTTTTGCGAAATTTAGTTCATTTTAATGTGTTTTTTGGCCAAATCGCGAAATTTAAGTGCCGCGAAATATGCCCGTTCCATTTTCGCGAAATTAAGTTCCCGCGAAAATAATACGTAATGAATTTGCGTTGTAGCGTTAAACTGTTAATTTTTTATTAAAGGGAAATGGCAATAACATTTTTTTTTGTCTCATTTGAAAGAACATTTAAAATAATATATGAAGACCTTTTAAAATTTCCCCGTAACTTCCTTAATTTTTGAAATATCTGTGAACAAAAATATCTGCAATCCGCCATCTTGTTTTATAATTAGATCTAATTAATGACGTCAAAACCTGGGTAAACATTCTAAAAGTTGTAAATAATTGCCCAAATATCAGTGGAATGCGTTCAAATAGATTGCTAGTTCACTTAAAAGTATACAACACCCAAAACAACTACGATTTAGCATCTATAATGACTCGATAATTGCTGATATAAAAAACATTTCTACCCTGGTTGTGACGTCACACATATCCAAGGATGGTTATGCATATCCAAGATGGCGGAATGTTCATGATCTTTGTTAAAAAGAAGTGAAATATTTACAGAACCAAGAACGATATGGAAAATCTGTAAAAGGTCTTCATATATCATTTTTAATGTTCTTTCAAACGAGACAAAAAAATTTTTATTGCATTTCCCTTTAAACGTAAACATGCCATTTTGGTCGATTTTTAACGGAATATTTCTTAATATATTGCGTTACAAATCGTCCCGTGTGAGACATCAGTTCAATGAACTTATCTCGTTGAAAAACGTCGTTAAAAATCGCCCCGTGTAGCATCCGAGAAAGCTAGAGTTTTGTAATGTTTTTCCTGCAAAGTCTTTCCTGAACGGAAGCATGACGTCTGATGCCGTCTAATCGGTGAAATATCGACTGATCAACTTCTGGTACTTGATTTTCTATTTTCTGCACGATATAATAGGATTGCCATTGATAATTTCAGTAATGGCCGATCACAGAATCGATTCTGCGCGTTAATTTTCATCAACGATTCCAGTATCAAAAATACTAAAATGGTTTGTAAACTGCCAAAATTGTGTTCTGCGAGATCTAATTGTGTTTTTAGGCGCGTTTACACGATGCGACAAAAACATTCGACGTGCATGCAACAAAATCGCAAAAAATGTATAAACAGGCAATATTTATGACATTTATGCGACGTGCAACTGTTGCAGGTGACGCAAGAAAGTTGAATGATTTCAACATTCACACAAATAAATGCGATTTTGCTGCACGTCGCAAGTTTTTGTCGCATTAGCCATCGCTCGAAACGTATTAAATGAGCCCTACGCTAACCTTTTAGAGTTTTTTATTTGTACTTTAACACTACTTAAAGCAGAATATTCATGCCGCGGGCCTCGCGCCTGCTAGCGTGCGTACAGATATAGCAATAAACTATTATGCACCGACGTTTAGAGAAAGATTGCTCACAAGAACAGTTCGAGCTAGGCCCAGGTAAATGGGCAATGCGATCACAGTGTTATAGGAAATATACACTCCATATTGTTAGTGACAGCAACGTTATCAACGCTTGTCTCGGACAATTTTTTACAACCATTTTAGAGTCCAACATTTTACAGCGTGATTGTGTGGTTGAACAGCCTTAAATACTTTGCTTATCGTGAAGCACAAGCTTTGTCGTTGATTTGTCGTCACTTATTAATTATTTGTCTCATGTAAAGTCCCGTAAGAATAACGTTTACTGATTTACAAGGCCTCTGAAGACTAGTGTATTCAATTGCAACCAAAGCCATCCAAACACGGAAATTTCCCGCCAAAAATTTCCTTAAGTTTTGCTGTTCGTTCTCTTGTATTATTTTATTTTATAAAAGAAATACCGAATGGTTTTTCTGTGTTTGCGGATACCGTGATCCAAACACTTGGGAAGTTGCTCGACTTTCGAAAAGCTAAAAAACACTCGCCTAGCACCAAACACGGAAATCATTATAGTTATTTCTTTATTGAAAATGTGCCGCGGGCCCGGCGTAACCCTAATACTACATTTATATCACTAAACTACGTCGACTTTGATAAGTCAATAGGATTATTTAAATAACAGTAAAGTAGTAGGTATGT